>MU269980.1:9505406-10105406 GCA_021432705.1 Caranx ignobilis | reverse complement strand
ATTATTTGGGAATGTTGCATCAGACTCAAACAGCCACTCGTTATTCATTCATTTATTCTAGTGCCTCCTCCTCCAGTGTTGTATGGTGAGCCCGATGATAAGCACACAGTCGACTTGGATAACTCATGCGGTATTTTTTGGATTAATTGCTATCCTAATTACCTTGACAGCACTTTTCTTTTCCTTGGAAGCGGAGTTGGAATTGTAATTATCCTTCATCACTGATGACTCCTCAAGTGTTTGTAAAATCATTAAGATGATGCTGTGGCAGATGTTTGAGTCTAATTGCCTTATTAGCAGGGAGGATGGAGAGAAGCTGTGGTTTGACACTTAGACAAACCTGCACTGATCCAAAACTGACACCTTAAAAACAAGCAAGGCAGGAACTATTTAACAAAGTCACAGAAACTACCAAAACATCCCATAACCCGAGGTTGCACAGTTTTGGGTATAGCCTCCTCACAGCCAACTGTAGTCTGGCACTTTGTTGTACACACAAGAGTGCCTTACTTTTTCACATTTCCACACCTCGACCCTTTGAAAATAGAAGGCAATGGCTGCACTTATGTAGCACTTTTCTACCTAAATAGACAAAGCACACTCTCATTCACCCATGTCAGTCACCCATCTGCATGCAAGGTGCTGGCCTGCCCATCAGGAGCAACCTGCTGGCAGGAAGAAGCTTGACATTTGGACGGGAGTAGCCAGGATCAAACCGACAAACGTGTGACTAATGGACTGCCCCCCGATCGACAGCAGCCCTGGTCTACACTGAAGTTATCTCTTGTGTGCTCGGCTGCACATTAGAGCTACACATGGAAACCACTTCCCGTGATTTCAGTGCCTATGGTCACATAGAAGGTGGGAGGTGAATCTCTATTTCATCTTGTCTTCTATGGAAAACCAAGATGCATTCCTTATCTGGCTCACAGATGCACACACTTGTGGCTAGTTCTGAGGCAATAGATAACATTTACCACAGGACAGACATACCAGTCTGGACAGAAGTGCCAGAGTAAGTATATCTTTGCAGTTAGCAACAGTTGCCAGTTGCTGTAAACAAAAGCATGAACAGCCGCAGAAAGTCGAATCCCAGAGCAAAAGTCAAGTGTATCACAAATGGAGGACTGCTGTCACAAAGCGGGAGGATGCGTGTCACCATCTATTTTCCCCCTGGGAGTGAAATCCTGGTTCCCTGGCAGAGGTCATAGATCAACATCTGCCAGGCCCGACCTGCCTCCCCTGCTCTCTACCAACCCCCCTCCTCCTGTCTGTCCAGTTCTGGATTAGAGATGGCCCAACCCCCCCGCCTCCCCTCTCTCTCTCTCTCTGCCTCTCTCCACATGCCACTCTGCATGGATTAAGTCTTAGAGAAGCTGCACTGCTGTCACACATTAACCTGCAATCACAAGTCTCTTGTGTGGGGAACAAACGCGAGGCGAGACTGATACAAACACGCTGTGTGGCGTTTGCACTGTTTCCCTCCACTGAGAGAGAGCAACATGCTCCTCAGAGTGAGCTGAGTCCAGTGCGAACCAGATGCTCCATTACTGATTTATCAGACAGATGATGAGGTATGTTTTAAAGAAAAAAATGATGCAGGTAGCAGCAGCTTTCATTCTCGCACCATGTTTATTCAAGTTCTGATGCAGACATATCATGTGTCTGTGAAGATGTTTGCTGGCACTGACAATGATTTCACAGTAATATAGACATAGAATAGAATAGAAAATACTTTATTGATCCCAAAGGGAAATTCATTTCTTCATCCAGCCTGAGATGTGGAACTGCTCGAATATCTGTTCTGCATCCCATTAATTCCCATTATGATTCAAGCACTCAAATGTGGTAGAATTAAGGAGTGACATTCAGGAAAGGCTTTTCTCAAAGGAGCCTCCCCTCTGTGATGGAGATATGGACACACACACGTCCATGCTTTGGAAAACACTCTACGCTCACACAGTTGGAACTTGCCTGTCTTGTTTCTCACCGGTACAGTATGTGGACGAGCTCACAGATGCAGACAGACTCCGCTGAGTGCAAAACTGCGACTAATATGAAGCTTCATCAACAAGCGGCGAGTGATTCAACTCATTTAGAGCGATCGACAGTATAGAGAGAGCACCCTGCAGACACTGGCAGACACAGACAATGTGTCTATCTCCTTGGATAGACACATTGCAATAATTTGTTTCAGTAAAATCACCCATATCATCCTTTCATTTGGAAAAGGAGAGAAGACGAGACTAAGAGAAGGAGGGAGGGGAGGGGAGGGGAGAGGGAGCAGTATCCTTTGCAGCAGCAACAGTTGGCTGTCTGTCGACTGAGAGGCAAAGAGTTAGCTGCAGCACAGAGACACACATGGGGACACACAACATGCAGACACACACTCATATACACACACACACACACGCAGAAGGACATACACAGACAGATACACCAGGCAATTGAAAATAGAAAGAGATGGACGGAGGAGCCGAGAGAAGAAAAGGTGACAGATAAAGCCACAAAGCCACACGGCTGGAGGGATGCCTGGCAACCGGTGGCAAAAATGGAGATGCAGTAATAAGAGAAAGGGAGAGGGAGAGGAAGAACTAAAAGGGATAGACACACAGAAGTAGACATGTTGGAAAACACAGAGGTAAACAGAAGGATGGAGGCAACAAAAAAGGGGAAATTATCACTCACTTGAGTCGTCTGAGTCGTATCCCTCCACATCAGGCTCCTCGTCCCTCCTGGCGGCCTGTAAGGAGGCGGAGGCTCCGGCACAAGCCCGGTCCGGGTTGTCCTCATTGGGGCGGTCACTTTCACCAGTGGCGGTGGCCGAGGAGGTGGAGAGGGCAGAGCGCAGGGACCCGGCGTGGCCCGCTTGGTGGGGCGCAGCAGGGGGGAGGCCCCGTGGATACCGTGGGAAGTAGTCAGAGATCTGCTTGATGGGCTGGATGGGGCCAGGGCACACATCAATGGCCATGTGCTCCTGGATGCTGATGGTGGGTTTCTCGCCTTTGCGTTGTGTCATGCATGCGGTCCAGCCCGGAGCCTACTCCCAAAACCAAAAAACTGAGAAAAGAAAAAAAAAAGAAGATAAACAGACCCACCCCCCTGTACTCCTCTTCCTCTTCTTCTTCTTGCTTCTCTAAAAGGGTTTTTTGTCCTGGGTGGGTGTTGGGTCCAGGTGATCTGTGGATGTCACCACTCTGGTCTACATGGAGATCTGGAGGCTGAGCTGCTGCTGCTGCTGCTGCTGCTGCTGCGGCGTCTTCCAGTGCTGTCCTCAGACCCAGACCATGCTGTCTGACAGCCTCACACACTCTACTACCTACCCTCCTGCTCTCTCCTCTTCCTATACCCCCACACTCTGCCCACGTCTGTGCTGCCTATCTGAGGGAGAGAGAGAGAGAGCAGAGAGAGTGGTGTGTGTGTGAGAGAGTGTGTGTGTGTGAGGGAGAGGGAAGGGATTAGAGAGGACGGGGGGGAGGGATCAGCTGATGTCACTGCCTAGCAACTGAGTGGTAAACAGGAACCGTCGGCTGAGGTGCTTAATTATGATATTAACCCCATCCATCTGTCAGTGGGAGGGAAGATCCAGCACGGCGCCAGACTCGTGCACGTAAAAATGTGTGTGTGTGTGTGTATGTGTACCTCTGGTATGATAACCTGGACAATGAGCCATGAACTGATGCTTTGTGATTCATGTCCAGGATGTTTTTGTACTGAAAATGACTCTGTCAGACTTTTTCATCTCAACATTTTTCAATTGGGAATATTCTCATCAAACCAGTTGGGTTGGGGGGTGGGTGGGGGGGGGTCCCAGGCAAAGTCTTCCCTCAGGCCGCAAAATATCTAATACCCAACCTGCTGCCTGTTGCTTCCCTGCCATCATCACACCCTGAACTTTCACTCCTTTTGGACATGCAGGCACATACTTCCATTAATTCTTTCACTCACGCGCACCTCTCTGTTTAATGCATGTACCTTTTTACACTCCCTGATGTTATCACATGTGTCTTGATAGCTTGCCGTCTGTTACAATTTAATGGATTCCAGTGGAAATCTGTGACGCTGTACACCTTCACGCTTGTTTGATAAACATAACAGTTCCACATTTCACCATCAGGCTGCACAAGGCAAGACCTTCGTGTTGAATCACAATCACCTGCCTGCTCACTGTACATTAGTGGCACTGACTGTCCCGTAGGACTTCACACATGCACACACAAGAAAACAATTAGTTTAATGACACCACTTTAGAGGATTTGTGAATAAAGATACCCTAGAGTACAAACAAAAACACAAACATTTCTCCCGTCCTGCAAAAAGTGCACCTGAAGCTTTAAATCCAAACTATGATTGTCATTTATTTATAGACACAATATGTCAGAGTTGATTTTTCCCCTCCCCGAGCACACTGGTTAAGTGCTCAACAATTCTCATGCAGTTCACCTTGCATAACAAAATAACCTAAGTCTTTCAGGAGAAGCTGATTTACAGAGAATCCAGTTCACTCATTCACAAACTGAACAAACACGTCTGTGCTGAACAGATGACACAGCTCCCTCTTGTGTCTGTTGTAAGCAACAAGTCACAGCTTTGTGAAAACTGACATCCAGAGCCTCCAGCAGGTGGTTATATTAGTCATAAAATAATTTGACACCAGCCGAAGACCTTTGATGAAGCCTGAGCTTCTGCAGGTGGCGGTGATCTTTCCAGCTGTTTCCTGCTCACTTACCTTTGCTACTTGCCCCGTGTCGTCCTCTATTCACTTTAGGCAAACCAGAAGCATACATGACATCCATTATGTGTGATGAACCAGCAAAGGATGCTCGACATTGCTGCCTTGGAGGGGATTTTACATCCAGAAAACACTTCTCCACTGGCGCCTATCTGAACAGGTGGCCTCAATTAAGTCCTGCGGCGTCCCCACAGGACACATGCTGAGGATTTCCTGCCTTCCTCAAAAGGTGAAGAAGTCTTTCTGAAAAACATAAAGTCCAGTCGATCAGTTCAAATCACCCACATCGCACAGGGAAGTAAAACTATAATATTTTGGTGGAGAAAGCTGTTCTTTGATGGTTTGTTGTGACTATCAATTAGAAAACAGAACCCTTTCTTGAAATTTCATCATGGGGGAAGTTTTTTTTTGTAAGTCTGAAGATTAAAGGCTTGTGTGATGCATGTGTATATTCACACATACACAATGAGGGCTCTAGGGAGATGTAGTAAAACCAGAATTGCTTGGTAATAATGCAGTGAGAGATAGTGGTGTGGAACTCTGGGGTATTTAAAGTAGCCCTCTCTTAATCCCCAGTCACACTGAGGCAATTATCTCAAATACGCAGAGAGACAACAGTAAACACAAGCAGCAGGTAGCTCTCTCAATGACGAGACAAAAAACAAAATAACAAATGGCATCAGCTTCAGTTGCACAGTGACGAATGATGAAAACACACAACTTCAGCTTTCAGTTGTTCCCTGGCAAACTCATGCTCTTTGTGTTTCCAGCACTATGGTATGCATTAAAATCAAGTCTTTTTCCTCTTTTCATTGTCAAACAGTTGGTTGCTTTTCTTGCAACGGGAAAGAAAATTTGCAGATACAGTGTGTGTTGATGACATGCAGATTGAAGTTAAGCGGTAGCCTTTAAAAATTGAATAAACTGTTTACCTGTTCCAGGTGCACACACAAGCACGGCAGGGCAATTAGGCTGTCATCGCTTCCTCCTCGCTGCATTATACGATGCAATGAACTGTAAAAATTTGCAATAACAGAAGAAACATATTAAAACGGCAGCAGTAGTTGTGTCTCAATAAGACTGGAGGAAAAAAAGAGTTGAAAAGTTCAAACGCTGCTTACTTTCACATCTCTGCACACGAGTCCAATCCCTATATAAACCAGGAGTGATTACTGGGTTGGACAAACCAGGGAAAAAGCAGGCATGCATGGATTCCTGGTCAAAAATTGGGTTTCAAGATGTGTTGTGTTTGATCCAAATGAAGCCTTTGCATTTCATATTGAGTCCTGAGGTGCATCTAAAGACTAATTTGCTATTTCCCCCTCTGCTTCCTTTTAAACAGCTCTAACAAGTTACTGTACTCTGCAAACACAGTTCACAAAAAGCTGATGAGTGTTGCTCTAAAACTGCTGTGCATCCAAAAAAACAACTATTTGTTTGACAGAAGGTGATGATGTGTCAGAATTTGCACCCCCACCCCCCAACATCAGCAATCAGTTAAGCTGTATTTTATATTGCACTTTTCGGAGCAAAGTCAGCGCGCATCAGGAGCTTGAAGCAACACACACCAACACACTAATTACTGAGTGGATATGAGGAGGAGAATAAATAAAATCCTAAATATGTTAAAGTTTAAAGTTCTTTCCCTGACACATTGTACAAATGTAACTGTTTGATCGTGTTTCCTATTTTGATCCATCATGTGGTGAATCACTGACAGCTCTGTCATGGAAGGCCAGTCTTTCCCCAAATTACATTAACATTATGGAGTCCTAAGGCTTCAATAGAAAACACCTTAAATATGAATATACTGCTCACTGAATATGGCACGCGGGGCAGGTGATTTCCCTTTCTGAAGCTGACTTTATGGAATAGTTTGTGGAGATATGAACAGCCTGGTGACCACGTTTTCTGTGGGTAATGATGCTCACCAAGCAATTTCATTTTGGATACTGATGGCATGTCATCACCTTGCTGCAAATGGAGCAACAGAATGACTGAAAAAACATGCCTCTGTACCTGTGTGGGGAAAAATGAGGTGTTGAATATTATGTACACAAGCAGGTATAGTAAAAAATGTTTCATTTTGTTTGTTGGATTCATTTTATTTATCGTATTTTCAACTGTGGAAGCCACACGGTGCTGGGCTAATGTTATTTGTGGATACAGAAGCAGCTGGATATTTATGCAGAACATTTGTTAGGATTAGATCAATACGATGATGATTTTTCAGGATATTTCAGGTTAGGTCAAGTGGGATTTTCTGAAATGTCCTGAAAAATCATGTCTTACTCTTCTAATCCTCACAAATGTTCCTCATGAATACACAGATGGTTCTGTGATTATAAATGACACCAGTGGCCACAGTTACAAATGCAAAACTCCTGATTATATTTCACACAATAAAGTTGTGCTCATAATCGTAAGCGAAATTAGTTTTGATCCAAGTAATGTTAAAAAACACTTAAAGGTTGAAACGATGCACAATACAGATTTATCCAACTTATTCCATGTGTGCAGTGTTATATTGGCAAAATGTTGGATATCATTCAAACAGTTTTATAATCCCTTGAAATGATGACTAGTAAACCACAGAGGTTCCTCCATGCCTTGTTATGGACACATGTAAAATCTCTCATAAAATGCTTGTTCCTTGGTTGACTCTCTCATTTAGAGGAAACTGACTGTTTCTTCCCTTAAAGTCATGTGATGATATATTGGCCCTTTAGTTTCAATCCAGGGTCTCTGAAGAGCATAAAGACCTCAAACCTCTAGACACCAGAGAATCTACAGGTTCTGGTCATTGGGAACCTTCCTCTCTAAAGCTAGCAGCTTTATTGCAACACCTTTGACTCTTTTTAATCTCGCACTCTGGGCACTAATGAAATTCCTCTTATATGGAAATCCCCCTTTGTTCTTCCCTAACCCTTTAAGAGGGTGACCCTAAAGTATTAAATAATTTTTGGCCCATCTCCAAATTGTCTGTGCTGGTTAAGCTCCTGTAATCCCTTGTGAATGAGCAACTGAAAGAGTTCCTATCTCTTAACAATATCTTGTCTGACTTCCAATCAGATTTTAGGAAAAATCAAAGGCCGACCACAATAGTCTCAAAAGTAAGTTGGAGATGACTGTATTCAGGCTTTAGATGACAAGTAACTTAATGCAACCCCTTTTGTATTGACTTATCTAAAGCTTTTGATACTGTGGCATAGGCGACACTGAAGCACAGATTTACAGGTGTGAGACTGTCAGAACAAGCCCCAGGGATCAATGATGACACCACTTCTATTCATGATATATAATCATCAGTCCCAATCAAAATGTTTCCCACCCAAATCCATTTCTATGCAGATGATCTTGTGATATACTGGCCTAACTTTTCACCAATTTGGCTCTTGGTCCAAGGTTCAATGTTCAAAGAATTTATTGTCACATGGATAGTTCAAAAAAGTGCAAAGTATCAAGTACAGTGCAAACACAAATGATAACTAAGTGATCTTGCTCAGGATTTTTTCTGTACAGTTGATGGAATGTACCAACAAACTGCACAAATCTTCAACTTTGAATATTGTAATAACTTCCCACAAATGTAATGATACAATGAAAAATGGTTGTTGTGGTTGTTTGGTGCATTAACAGATTTACTGACAGTCCAGATGATTTCACTTGCTGCAGCACTTTAAAAACATGTCTGTGAATGTTCTCATTCGTCCAGGTCATTGTTATCTCTCTCTCAAATTAAATCAAAGGCAACTGGACTTGTATTTGTCTGTGGAAGACGTTTCACCTCTTATCCAAGCGGCTTCATCAGTTCTTATGCATTGGTCTCTCTAGTCCGTTCTTATGTATTGGTCTCTCTAGTCCGCACTAGTCTGATCGTCAGACTAGTGCGGACTAGAGAGACCAATGCATAAGAACTGATGAAGCCGCTTGGATAAGAGGCGAAACGTTTTCCACAGACAAATACAAGTCCAGTTGCCTTCGATTTAATTTGAGAGAGAGACACTTTAAAAACAATTTTCAAATTAGAGGTTTGGGAATACAGAGCCTGTCTTGTTACCTTCAAATGACATGGACCGAGTCAGCTCGAGCCATCCAATCCAATGCTCACTCTGCTGTCAAATATTTCTTATATATTGAAATAGTATTTTGACATGCATGTGCAGAGGTGTGTGTGTCTACCCTATCAATCTGCTAAAAATGCAAAGAGCACCTGCTGCTACCATTCAAGCTGATCAGAGGGGGACAGAAAATTACACCACATCACCCAGTTTTTATTTACTCTTCCCCTCAAGTGCTCATTTTATCCCATGCAATGACACAGTGCACCATGAAATTACCAAATGGGGAAAAATCCACTTGTGCACAACAAAATTACCATACTGCAGCCCTGGGTCACTGCACTCGTTCAGCAGGACACAGGGCTTTTATTTACTTCCGCTCTCTCTCTCTCTTTTTTTTTTTTTTTTTTTTTTGCTAATGGGGTTAAGTGCATCCCTGTCCACCTAAAAGAGGAAAGTCTGGACAATGAGATTAAAATCTGTGCCCACTCTGCATTTTGATTCATGTGTAGTATGAACCAAACAATAAGGCCCTTTGTTTATATCCCAACTGGACCTAATGGAAGTAGTGAGGGTTGAGTTTGTGAACTTCACTGCAAACTATTTATTTGTCGGCACAAAAAAACTGCCATGAAAATTTCTAATTTCTGATTTCAGTTTTCCTGCTTGCCTTAAAACCACACAGAGCTGGCAATTTTGACCTTATGGAAGATAATGTTTAATTATTATTTAAACAGCAATATTACATAGTTTTCCCTTTGCTGCTTGACTTACAGTTAATTGGGGTTATGTTGCAAAACTGGATTTTTTCCCCACTCATTTCAAATATTTATGAGTTTCTGCTTCGTGCGGAACAGAGCCAAAACAGAGTTGTATTATTATCTGTAAACAGACTGGGTCTTGTATTGCTGTGTATTCTCATAACTGACAGTTGTAAATCACTAGTATCATCGCTTGGAGTCAGACATTCAAGTAGGTTTTTAGCAAATGCTGATCAAAACAACAAATGGTAAAAATTACCAGGCACATTTCCATGATATTCATCAGAGTTTACAATTCGACTCCCTGTTTCTTGCTTTAGCTGCAGTAAGTGATAATTACTACCATTTCAAATAAGTACTCTACAATGCATCCACCTCCAAATAAAGTGGTTTAGATCACCTGGTTACAAGCACAAGATTCAAGAGTTCATTGTGGGTTTTTTTTTTTTTTTGACAAAACAACACATTATTCCTGTGTAGCACAAAAAGAGGAAAAGGTTTGCTGGAAAAGTTCCTCTGTGTAATGATTTTTAGTCGAATTAAGTGAATAATTGTCCACCCCAGCAGACCTTCCGGCTCTCTGCAAGCCCATTAATATTTATTGCGAGTTTCATTTTCAATATTAGTCTTTATTCAGTGCATATTTCACCCAGACTGTGCACTCTGCTCGCCTCTGACAGCACGTGTCTGTTGGTAAATGAGCTGTTGCTGCTTTTTTAACCAGCTGCGTCCTTGATCATTAAACATCCACATGGAGAGAAGTAAATGTGTCTGACTGTATCGGCTCTCGTCTCCTGCTCACTTCTCCCCACTAAATAACAGTTAGCTATCTATTGGACACTAACAAACAGCTTTGTACACAACTGAGTCCTAAAGCAGTCTTTTGCTTACACCACTGTGTTATTATACAGAGCAGGAGAGGAAATAAAGAAAGGGATAAACATTATCTTCCAAATTGCATGCCATGTCCAGAGAAATCTGATTAATGGTCTCTTAACAAGTGCTCCAAGGAGGCTCTGCTGCTGCTGTCACCAAGGAATGCAGTGTAAATGAGGGAGCCAAGGGTAAGTGTGACCTTTTCAAATATGCTTGTTCATAATGGCCCATACTGACGCCCGAAATTCAGCCCTTAATGTTAGCTGCACATGGTTCAGGCACACACACACACACACACACACACACACATGTGTTAATAAAACTTCTGTCCTCATAAGACAGATGTAAGAGCCACAACTTTAGTATGAATCACATATCAAGAGGTTGTTTTTACTTTTCTCCAGAACAAATATTGTTATTTACAGGTTAATGATGTAGAAGATTTGCCATCAGATAAAGTGAGTAGAGAAAAGCTGTAAACTTACTAGTCCAGGAGAAACAAGTTGAACGTTCGGCACATCTCCCTTTTACTTCAACAACTGTCTTTGGCAGATACATGCTGCAAATTCAGAATACAATGGACATGTTTGATATTGATATTGTTGTTATTTCAGCATAGACAGTAAATAAAAAACCCCTTTAACCCCTCAGCACCCACTGACCTGTTCCTTGTTGCATTGCTTCTGATGCATGCTGGGCCCGCCTGCAGGAGGTTTTAAAGGGTTAACATGTAAAGTTAAAACAAACAAACAAAAAACAGTTTGCCTAAGAAATCCCTCATGTCCATGTCCTTGGTCATTCCTTGTTTTTGTTCCAAACAAACCATCACTGAAAATATTCTATAGAACTGGACCTGTGGGTTTTCTGGTCGACCGCCCAGGTGGGCATGATAAAACTGCATAACTTTAGCTTTTCCACTGATTTTAATTCTCCTCATGTTCCATACAGTAGAATGGATCAACATCATGTACGACAGTGAAGGACAGTGTCTGAGAAGTGAAGGAGCTCAGACTGATTAGATCCATTATGAAAGACTTTCAGGGACAGAGACAAACTGTGTCCTTCCTAACAAACAACAGTGTTTCATATTGAAAGTAAAAATACATAAAAACCAAGACGCTCAGCTCTCAGTGTAGATTTTTACCAATCGTCATGACAAAACACCGAATTCAACATTTTCAGTTCTGCTTTAGATTCAAATAAATCAAAGGTCTCCAAACATCCACTGACAGTAAAGTCTGAGTCCTGATGTCTACAGACACTTTGTACCACAGAGATCCATTTTAGAGAGGACGGCTTAGAAACTCAACAGTGAACCTGCCTCTTAGCAATGTGTCTGCCAACCCTGCCCTCTGCTGGCCACAACACACAGTGGCTCTTCTGCTTCAGCAACCAGATTCAGTTTTAGTATTCACAGAGGCATGTGTTCCCTCCACACAATAGTTGAGTGTCCCTGCTTCCCTGTGTTTCCTGGAAAATTTAAATGAATGATTGAGACATTAGAGCGTGGTGGAAGAGGGCGGCCTGCGACATCATCAGCTGCTGCTATTGATTATTAGAAGTGGTTTCCCAGGAACCTCAGCTCCTGGTGCAGTTTTTTTTTTCTTTTTCTTTTTTCAAAAGAATTCTATTTCTGATTAGGTCTATTATATGTATTATCATATATTCATCGGAATAGTTCTTAAGATGCAAAATGACACAAAACGTCCTGTAATATTAAGACTTTTTTCCTCAAAATGTTGGTTTTGTTTCTCGTAATGTAATGACTTTATGCTCAAAATGTCAGATTCCTTTGGCTTCAAAGTGGCCCTTACACAAAGATTAAATTGTAATTTGCACAGGCAACAGAAACAGCGCAACATCATGCTAACATTTACATCTTTTCTGCTCTCCATAACTCCACAGAGATATCCTCTTGTCACTGAGGTTGCCTGTGTTTTTTAAGCCATATTATTCATAGGTGTGATTGTGCACATTCAATAACTGTTAATATATCATTTTTCTTAACGTCCAGACATCTAAATTTGGAAGGAAGAGTGTTGATAAATGAAATTATGCAGAATTGTGAGAGACATTGGCACCAGAGCTGTGCCTCAGGTCTTATGGTCTTATGGCTTAAAGTCTTCTTCACTTTCTCAGATGTGCTTTAAAAAAAAAAATCAATTCAGGATTTGGCTGCTCCAAACCAAGACAACCATAAGCCAGTCCCCACAGACTTCTCATAAACCTTACCACAGAAACAAACATGTTTACAGCCTGGTACAAAAAAACATCTTTGGCCTTTGTAGCTAATTTCCTCCTTTGTGTCGACTGTGCTGGCTGAATTTTTCATGTAAATAACTCATAGGCTTAAAGTTAAGTGAAGGCTTGGCTTCTTTAAATGACAGCTGAGTGAGCAAATGCCTTCAACAAGCCAACGTGTTTGATCTCAAGTCTCAACTCCACACAAGCCCCTCCTCTTTGCCCAATTCCCCAAGG
Source organism: Caranx ignobilis (assembly GCA_021432705.1). Lineage (NCBI taxonomy): Eukaryota > Metazoa > Chordata > Actinopteri > Carangiformes > Carangidae > Caranx > Caranx ignobilis. The sequence continues at coordinate 10,092,498 of MU269980.1, read as the reverse complement.
AATTAGGGGCGGAGTCAAACAGTGCCAAGATGGTGACAGTGGAGCAGCTCGCTCTGAACTTTAAAACTGCTCCTCACAGTCTCTCTGTATTCCTTACACACCATCATCTGCATTATATTTAAAACGCCACCCTCCATAACTATCAGCAGCATCACTGACAACACACTTGTTGATTTAAAAGCCTCTTTCCTTATCTGTGTGGGAGCTCTGAGAAATTCCGCCAGGATGTGATTTTCTAATATTAATCACACCGTCAGTGACAGATTTTTAAATAACATTCGAACATTGATAACATGGGCTTCACAGCTTGGTCAAATATTATCAGCAAACAGCTGACACAGACAACATCCTCCCTCACAGCCTGGTTCCTCTCCACCTCCTCCTTCTCTGTACAAAGACGTCGACGCGCTGAACTGCCGTCACTGCTAAGTGGCTGATTTGTAATCAGCTGCCTTGCTCAAGAATTACACTTAATTTCACCCGCTGATGTGAATCATGTACATCAGGACTCAGCTCTACTTCAACAGCCTGAACTACGACTTGCCTGCACAGGTCTCGTACATTCACAGTTAACTATAGTGGTTGCTGCTGTGGCTCACTGGATGAATCATGAATGTTGATTTTCATAAATGTTCCTGTGTGAGTGTGTGCATACTAACTCTGTATCTTCTTTTCTTAAAACTCACTTTTATTGAACTCGTTGATTTTATTACATATTTAAGTTTGGATGTCTGTTTTTATTTTTTATTGTAACGTAATCTCTAACTTTGTTTTGAATAGTACAATATAAATATAGGATGATGTATATCTTAAGAATTGCCTCACAAATACTTTTTTTTTCTTAAATAAATACTTGTTAATTCCTTAAAGTAGCACATTTGTGGAGTATTGAGTATCTTCAGGAGTGGATGAATAAATGTTGTTGCTCTGTTTCAGCTGGATGCTGCACGAGGGCTCCAACACTACATGTCATCCAGCAACAGTGTGACAGATGTTTTTAATATTCTACGCACAACATGTGTTGCACCACACAGAGAGATAAGTTATATCAGGCTTTGGCTGTACAGATAGTTCTTTGTTTGGGATTTGTTGACAGTACAAAGAAGATAAAATGCCCAACTTTGTGTTTTAAAGGGTGATTTCCCCAATATTGAACCCTGTTTTTATTTCTTTTGATCGGGAATATCCAGCATTCATCATGACTGGCTGTAAACTGTTCACTCCCAGCTGGGTGCGTTGAGGGTAAACAGCTTGTTGTTGTTGTGTTTCCGAGGGAAGAGAGTAATCAAACAAAATGTTCTGGTACACTGTACTTAGGAGCTGTTTATTTTCTCTGCCTGCCTACTGGACTCAAGTACAAAAAATCAGCTCATGCAGAGCTGCACCCAACCCAACCCTGGAGGAAACTACTGACATTTTCCTGCCTGGATTCATAGAATGGCTAAAAATCCTGAATCTCTCTCTATATATAAACATTCAGTTTTCTGGCATTAATGAAGCTGTTTCTGCCTCCAAAAATTCTTGGAGCCACACCTTCATCCTGTTTCAGAGTACTAACCCATTCAGGCACTGCCACCAGGGCAAATGGGTCTGCTTGGTTCTGGGTCTCAAGAGCTACTCTGACCTTTGTTCATCAAGATCCTCTGTGGCTGCTGTAATTCTGCCCTGCTGCCATCTGCCTGTTGAGTCCCTGAAAAATAGTTAAATGTGTGAAAAGATTTACTTTCTAAACTCTAGTTTAATAATATCTTCCAGCCACAAGCAGCAAAAATGATGCCATGTACCTGCCTGAGAACCTTTTAAATTTACACTACTCACTAAGATCACACAGAGGGAAAAACTAGGTGATATTACAACATGTCACCAAGCTTCACTGTCACACTGACATGTTCCCTGAATAGAGTATAGTAATAATGGCATTGTAGTTTATTGAAAATCAAACTGAAGATTCCCGAACAAATGCACATTTTTAAGATCCCATATAATATGAAGTGAGATTCCCATGTGTTGATTTGATTGATTGATGATATTGATAATGCAAAATTATTTACGGGCTCCGAGCTGTCAGGACTTCCTTTGTGATGCGTAGCATGCACATCACAGAGGTCATCAGGCCCTACCCACCATCCAACCTTGCAGAATGTTTTACCTGAAATCTGATAGATTTTTATTAGGTTACTCAGAAAGCAGTCAGCCAATCAGAAGAGAGGCTCAGAGCCTCCTCTCTTCTGATGGGCTGACACTGACCTGTTGTTACTAGAGCTCCAGAGAGAAGCCTGAGAGAAGAGATGTAAAATTACACTGTGATTGTCTTAGGGACAAAAACTTTCCAAAAAAAAAAAAAAGAAAGAAAGAAAAAAGTCATGGACAAAGTGAGGTTGATTTTTCGAGACAGTTTATTTAAACTTGAATTCATGTACAGCAGTTCCACTGGAGAGGGAAAATGATCTGAATGACATCCTATCCACATTAAACCTATGGTCTTATCTACTGTATGTACAGGGAGGAGGATGCAGCTCGACAGTGCAGAAGGCACAGAGTTGGCTTAATACTAGCCTGTAAGCGCTGCTAATATGGCAGAAAGGAGAACAAGGTGAAATGGCAGCCTTATATACGAGACTCCTGTGTTTTCGCTTAATGTAAAAAGCCGAGGAGGAGAATATGGCTCCACTGTTTTTACCCCAGTCCTCAGTAATATAGTGGAGCAGATTCAAAACTACGACAGCAAGCATGGTCATGTGAGCTTCCTGTGAGCTCAGAGGTGATATAACATGAGCACTGTGTTTGGATTGCTGGAGGGCTGGAGCGTTTTACAATACGTGATATGTGAAAAGAAGAAAACTGGACAAATGTTAAGGCATTTTGCAATTAGAGACGCAGTTCTAACCAAAAAGATGAAAACAGTGACGTCACACAAAGAGGGATAAGATGCAAGTAAAATGCAGGTCACCAACATTAGTCATGATGGTTTGGCAATAATATAACATGCTTCATTCATATCTCCAAGTTCCCTTCACTTGCATACACCCATGTCCAACCTCCCACCACCCACCCCGTCCGGTAAGAGCTGCCGGATCCTCTGTTAAGAAAGAGTTCAAACCGTGAGTGCACAGGAGGTGGCAAGAAGCAACAGGTGCATGCTCGAATATGATACACAGATCAGAATTAGGAAGACTTGTCCTATAGCATCATTCATCGTGGAGAGAAAAGGTTATCAACAACTGTCGGGACTCCAACTGAACCACCGCTCACTCATCGCACTCTCACTCACACACATGAAACAATAAATGTACAAAGTGTTTGATACAATAATGTGACAAAAGGTTGGTTTTTGCCACAGAAAAGATAGAACTGTATACAAATGAATACCACTCGAACTAAAAACACAATTCAAGTAAAGCCTTTCAAACTGAAAAAAATAAAAATCATAACAATAATCAAACTACATCTTATTCTAAAATAAGTTGGAATTCTTGCATCTCAGATTTAGATTATGTTTCTTATTAAAAAGTACATTCAACAGGTACATCAATTATGGAACAAAAATATAATAACACAGAGGTAAGTAAAATCTACCAGTCATTGCTATTAAAAGAAATGTCATACATAAGGTATATTAAAGGCGGATTTAGACTGTTGTTTATTCTCTAGTTTTCTTTCCAGACCGGTTCTACTACTTCTTCATCTGCAGCAAAGCAGCACAGTGGACAATGGTTGGCGACTCTGGATTTAGATTAAAGGAGTGTACTGGTTTTGTTTTCCCTTTATAGAAAAGCCAATGTGATGCGGAACACTTAGAATAAATGATTGTCAACGTCAGCCATGATCTCTAAGCATGAATTATATAACCACTGGAGGAGAATGACTTTCCTCCTTTAAAGCTACAGTTTCAGCTCAACACAATGAAAGTTTTGTGTGCACGACAAGGGAGGTGCGCTTGTTTTTTAGTTCGGTCAGAGTCGATATACGCTGAGGAAATCCAACCACACTCACTGGTATCCAGGCTTTCAGAAAATCACAGTCTAAAGCCGCCTTTATCCATCTGAACATCTCCCAAACTCTCACTCGCACACACATTCACACACCAAGCGAGTTTTTGCACATTTTGTTGTACTACAAAATAATAAAACTTATTCAATAATAAATATAATTCTATAAATATAATTATAGGCTAAATCATAATTATATTTACTCTTAGGAAGCATCACACTCGACATGTTTTCACATTTCATCTCACAGGAGCAAATAACACAAAATGTGCAAGAAATCCGAAGGTGCACTAACTATGCAAACACTTGAACACGTGCAACTGATATTGATTTGCTTACAAAAGAAAATCACGAGTAATTCAAAAGCCTCTGAAAAAATAGAATAACTCAAGGGCCGCTTAACATTTACACTGAAAGGACACAGATCACATTTGATTTCAGACCACAGGCTCGTCACACTGTGGGAACCGAAAAGAGGAAGGTGGCTGTGGAAGGAGGGGGGCTGGCGAGTCTGACGTTGGAGCGGGAGAAAACGACCTCCCACTAACGTCGGGTTTTAAGCAGGTCAATCATATCGTACTGTAGGTAAGGCAATGTTTCGCTTCATCCAGGTGCAACAGAGAAGAAAGACTTTATCGAACATCACGTGAGTCTAAAAGCCAAAACTATGAATCCGCTGCAGAGCGAGCAGCAGCTGAGAGAAGACGAAGAGGCCGGTGAGCGATGAAGCCACAGAGGACAGAAAACAAAAAGGCAGAAAATCTTATTTTAAGTGACGACGTTTACTTGTCTCAAAAGATGTATATTTATATTTATATATTTAAAAAAAAATCAACACAAACCACAGGTTCCACAGCTTAATTAACTGTCATTAAAACGGGACTCAGTCAGTTTTACTGTTGATGTTTGTTGTGTTTGTTGGTATATTAATGTGCACAGTGCAATTATCTAAATACTCTACAGAAACTGCAGACACACAGGGGGAAACGGATCCTTAATTTGGTGGAGACACAATGTGATTGAGAGCTCAATTCAATTAAATGTAACTGTGCAAAGCTGCTTTTGGATGGACTTCATGAAACGATTTCTTCCTTTCCGGCTCTTTTGAATTTGGTGCTACATTAATTCTCTTCTCCCGTTTATGCTGCAATGTCAAGTGCATACTGAAGATTTAAATCACAAAAGCATCTCAACCTTGAGCAAATATCTCAATCGCCGGCGGGTGCTCAAGCATACAGCGTTTAGCTCACTTAAAGCTATTTAAAGTGACACCACGCTCTCTCTCATCAAGGGAGATAAAAACGCTTTGAATATCTCAAATCGTTCTATAAACAAACATTTACGTGATAAATGCTATAAAATGTTTAGTGTAATCGACCTCTCTGTGGTATGAAAGGCCTTTTTTTCCTTTATGTTGCTTGAAAAACAAAAGAGACTAAATGGCTGCTAGAAAAATGGCAATGTAGTTTTTAAATCTGGCCTTTTCCTTTGAACGTACTGCATGTTCGGACATGGCACAAGGGGACTCAGGCAAAATAATAATAATTATAATAATAATAATAGTAATAATAATAAACAAAAAGAACAAAAGGTTTTGCACAGAATATCAGAGTTCCTACAAATATTTACACCACAGATACAGGCACTTGTATATCTTTGGTTGGAGAAACCCAACATTGCAAGAGTAATGCATTCACAGAGCTTTTGTGTCCCTTATTGTATTTCCAGGGTTCACTAGGCAACTGGTATGTTTATTTTTATTTCTTCTGTCTCTTTGAGTTTGTCCATGTTACAGGTAAGTTCTGACACAACTCTCTGACATCTGTTTAACTCTCTGACAACGCCACCTGCAACAGAGGAGAGGAAGTTTAGTGCAGCTTACAACCTGAAGACACAGTCCCTCACTGAACACACACACACACACACAATATAAAAACTGATAGAAAAGATTCTCTATAAGAGCTACTTGTTTTGCTGCATAGCCAACATCAGTATTAGCAGCTGCTTATTCACCAACCCAAAATATAACATCACACCACACCTGACTCAATAGCTCGTATCTGGGGTTGATCGTCTTCAACATGTCAATGAACTAAGGCTTTCATCTGTATATAAAGCTCCACATCTTTGATGAGGTAAAGATCCACCACATTTATGAGGGAGCAGTTTTCAAAAAGCCACTATTCCTGATCGAAATGTGGCAGAAACGGTGCAGCTTAAAGAATTCTGTATGTGTGCAAGGAACTAAAGCTGTGAAGAAATCACTAAAATATTTATTTTGCAACTGGCTGGAGAGTAAAGTATTGAATTTAAAGGACTTCTTCACTAACATTTGCCTTTTAAAATGGCACAAGCTCAACTCTGTCTCATATTTTTCCTTTAAATCTCATTTTCTATGATATGTCTATCACTGAGTTAGTGGAGCTTCACCAATAAAGTGAGCAGATGTACTATTTATTCGGCAGACTACTGAAGGGAGGAATAGCACCAACAGTTTGGCTCGACCCTCTTCTACCTGCATCAAAAAATGAATCTGTATAATTTGCCCTGTTCCCTCAACAGGAGACTCACAACCACAGTGAGTGAGAGCCTGCTACCCTGTTTCATCTCTTGACATGCTGTGAGCTCCCTCCTCCTACAGTGGCTGTGATGAAAGGTGATATATACACAGTTAATGCTGTTGAGCTACATTAAGCAGTAAGACCAAAGAGGATGCTCCTCCTGAGATGAGACAGAGGCAAGGAACCATCAGGAGCTCACCTCCTGCTACAATGACTGTAAATGTCATTTGCAGCTAAATCTGCTAATAGGTGTGCATTAACATTAGCGGTAATATGTGCTAGTTTTCTTAAGCAGTGAGGAGTTAATGTGCCAAAACAATACTAAACAATGAGAAGGAAATCAGAGGCGTGATTGGTTTGTGTCTGTGACCAATCATTGCTCAGCTGATGCTTTGCTGAAACTACCTGTTCAGGTCATAAAGCACTGCTGGTGTCTGTTGTACCTTCTCAGGGCAGAAGTCGGGGTTGGTTTGTCGTACTTTGCCAGGTCGCCCCTTAATGACTGCATAGCAGAACATAGTGATGACCATGACAAACAGGAAGTAGCTAGTGTGCATCAGATGCAGGTTGATGAGAGAACGGTCATCCTGGTAACAAAGAGATAAAAAAAGAGTTTAACAACCACAGGGTTTGTTCTGAACATAAAAACTATTTCAACATGCTCAGCAAAGTGCAAAATGTGCTAAAGGTGCAGATTAACTGATCAGCACCAGTTCCTACCCCTTTTATATTTACTTCATTCAATATACAGTATAAGACTGGAATAGAGCTATTATCCATAAACTTGGTATGACAGCTGATACCTTAAATGTACACTGCAGAGGTGATACATGTGAGATACATACATGAGCCATTGGAGCACACCCAAATCCAGTATGTTTTAAAGAGGAACTCTGCAGGATTTGTATCTTAACTATGCTACATTTTTACCTCCTACCTACCGTAACCCATAATCTATTGTTTATGACGGTTAAGACTACACAAATATACACAACGTAACATCGTAGATGATATGTAATGTTATCTACCGCTCTACTGATTGCTTTCTCACCGGCTTCATTGTAAACAAATGCACATGGCCAGGGGGTGGGTTAACAAAACAGACTTGCATAGTTCCTCTTTAAAGCAACATTGCCCAGTCTAATCTTTGTCCATGAAAAACCTTGATAGTGTGAGTAGACATTTAAAATACCACTGTCAGACCTGTTGTTAGAAAGACACCTTGTCCATATGACAGGTTAAACCACCCTGTCTGAGCTCAAACATCACGATTACATGACCCTTTAAAATAACTCAGTGGCCTTATATAACTTCAGTCCATGTGGTGTCAAAGATTTTTGAAGTATTTTAGAGTTGTTTTTTTTTTTAATACAAAGTACCTTCAGGACATACTTTAATTGTGCAGCAATACAGAAGAGAAAAGAAATAAAACACAGCTGGAAATAAAAACATTTTACAGCCTTTTCTGCTCCATTTATCAAAAGAAAATAAAAAAGGATGGAAACAGGGACCTCAAGTGGCAATCCATTTCTCTGTTATTTTGTTGATGTCTGAAGCACTGCTCTCAAATCCTCCCGTGTGTTCAAGTGGGCTGAGATCAGGTAACTGTGCAGGCACGGCATATACTTTTAAATTGTTTCCAGGCTTGCTGGACCATTCAGAGCACAGTTGTGGTCTGTCAATGGGATCATTGTAATCCTGGAACAATCTACCGCCATCAGCATAGAACCAAGACTAAATGGCTTTCAGAATGGGCTTTTGTGCTTGGTCACATTTACCACCTTGTCTTATAAGGGAGTGATACAACACATAGCCTGAAAGTCACACCTGAATAATTTCACTGACATATTTGGATTTGTCCATGTATTGTGCTGTGCTATAATATAACAGAAAAAATGATACAAAATACTAGATGAACATAATTTTAGAGGTCCATACTTCTAATTGTCTGACATCTTTGTCTGTAGAAAAATTCTTCAATACTAGAAAGTAAAAAATACAAAGAGAGTGATGTTGACTAATTACAGTATTTGCTACCTGATCCAAGAAGTCTGTTGAGCAAAAACCTGAGTGAAAATGTGAATCTGCTATGAATCAGAAAATAAGGAGGGAGTGACTCACATCTGGAACGATGACAGTAAGCTTTGGGTTGAGTGCGTGGTACACCTTGCCGATGGCTCCTTTGTAACACCAGAAGGGGTTGTAGTCCTGACTGTACTTGGTGTCCGAGTCACGGACTGTGGTGAACACCTTGTACCAAGATGTGGCATTGGTGTATGTCTCTGGCACGCAGTGTGGTGGCTGCCTGCAAACCAAAACACACACTGGTTACAGTAGTGACCACAAAGAAGCTACAGATGAATTTAATGATCTCTGTGTGATTCTCTTTATTCTCTGATTATTCATTTAATAATGTATTTTGTCATTGGGCATTTTACAGAAAGTTGCAAAGCTTAACTGTGTGTAACATTAAACAAAAATCAATGCACTGGGACAAAGTGTCTATATTATTGTTTATACTTTAAAGAGATTATTTTTCCACATTGTGCAGTTAATTCTCTGGACCCCAAGAGGTCTCCAAAAACAGCTATCACGCCAAAGTGCTTTCAACTTAAGTGAGATATCACAGGGTGACATTCAAAGAAGTCTACCGATATCAAAGTCACTCCTGATCTCTCATAAATCTAAAGGACACTGCTGGTGGCTCTCAGGCTCCACTTCAGCTGCAGTGCTGATGTTAGAGATTCACAGACTGACAAGATGAGCTGCTGTTACAGCTGCTGCTTCATCCCTTAAGGCTCCAGAGCTCCTGGTGCCCGTTTCATCAAATCCTCATCCTGCATGCTGCGTTTGCTGTATGAGATCATTTCGACACGTTTTACTTATCTAAACAAATAAACTTGTGCCACCCCGCATGAGCACGCAACAGCCCTGCTGTGCCTCGCAAATCCATCATTTGCATGTGCAAATCATTTGTGAAACCTGATATGAAATAAGTCACTACAGAGCCACTGCTTAGGTGTTTCAAATTAAAATATAATTGGGAATTTCAACCAGCGTGACCTAGAGAGCAGCATCTGGAGACCCAGGCAGAAAAACATGTGGCTTTAATAAAACTAATCTGAGTCTTTCTCACAAGTAAACACTGAATCTGAAAATGTGACTTTTTATGACATTGAAATGGATAAGGAACATACCACTGAAATTCATCACATGAATAAAATTTACATGATTAGTACATTGCTAATTTATTTGTAGATTGCTAATAAACATCGAGATACTGTATTTTATTGGGTCAGCGATCAGTCAGCTCTGGGCAGAGTTATGAAGTGTCATCCTGTGAGTGAAGGATGCGGTCCAACTCACACTGTGACTGGGAAGATATTGCTTGCCGCTGTGATGGTCATGCAAGTGCTGAACACCACCTGCTCGCAGTGTCCGTGCAGCACGCAGTCGTCTGAGTTCCAGGATACGGGCAGGGTGAAAGTGATGTTTATTTCTTCATGGGCTTCCCGCCCTACAAAAAAAAAAAAAACAAAAAAAAAAAACAGGCCATTTTAGAAATGAAAGAACAGCAGATTATTGTACAATTGACCTTATTAGAGACAGACTTCAAAATCCCCCCAAGAGACTAATGTATTAGCCTTACATGAAATGTACACATGACCACAACTGACGCACTTCTAACTTGCGTAGCCACATTCTTGTAATTGTTGTGTTGACAGGGGAATAATTGGTTGTGATTAGCTGTGGTGAGGCTAAAACAAACCCCAGGCCTGGGGAGAGGTGCCTTCTTCCTTTGTGGCAACTATCAGAGCCTAAAACAGTCCAAACAGCAAACACACAATTCCCACAGCAGGAAACCACGAACAGCCACGGCAGCAATATTTGATGTCATACCAAGCTTCTCCCTTGGTAACAAATGACAAACTGATTGTAGGCTTATGCAGTATTTTTCAAACGGCAAAGGGGATTATAAGATTATCAATTCAAACTGAGTGGACTCCTGAGTGTGACTGAGCATAGATGTGTAGATCCAGAGGAGGGAAGGACGGGGCAATTCAAGTCAAAGTCAAACAACTGGTGACCTCTCTAATAAGTCATCGATCTGAGTAATTTTCTCTCAAAATTTCATCACGTTTGAAGGTAAATTGGATGAAGAAGTAGACACAGATGTTAAAATAATGTCTAACATGCAGAATACAACAAAAAAAAGCTGTTAATTGTTTTTGCAAGACTTCATGTTATTGACATTTCCGAGGAAGACTCTTCCCTACTCATACTGTGGAAAATCAGCAGCACTATTTACCCAGTGTAACACAATATTTGCATAGCTTCTTATTGACTCTGCCCACTCATTCTAGTTCCTTCTTAAATCTAAAACGACATGAAGACTGCTGAAACAAACAAGGGCCTGATGAAAGGGAACATCCTTCTTTGCAGAGGTTGGCACGTACGTGACGTACCATCCGTTCATTAACCAGGCAAGTTATCCATCAGCCTCAGCATGAAATGATTAAAACACGTCAAGAGTTCATCTAAACAGATCAGGTGTATGAATCTTAAATATCCTCACAGGCAGGAAGGTAAATCCACATACACAGCTAATCTGGATGGGATTAGTGTCAGTGCGTCGGGTGGTGAAAAATAAAATTATGTGACCTTACCTGTGGAAATTAATCTCCTCTGAATGGAGACAGAGACACAATATTTTCATTTTGCTCTGTCACTACGTAATGGAATAACATGTTTAAATTGATCATTTTACTCATCCTCACAACAGTGATGAGCTCCTCATGTCCACGGCATATTTCATTTTCTTCAAAGCTAACCTCTGATACAGGTATGACATCTAATCTTAGCTGCTTTAACTATATGCACAACTTTCTGTTTGGATTATCTGAAAACACAAGTCTGCCAAGTTTAATGATGCTGTCATTTCTTTCATCCTCCTTAAATCTGTGTATGTATGAGCTGTGCAGCACACATACCTCAGTCAGCTGCCAAGAAAGAAAAATTCAAACACATACTGATTTACTTCTGTCTGAATGAAAACCATATGTATGTCAACAGCTGAATGTTACACAAGGCTGAAATTGCTCACTGTGTTAAATCACAAAGGTGTTGAAATTAAAACCAGTGACCAAATGATTAAATGTTTGCTATACAGTACTTGCTCTGCACCACAGTATATACAAGTTATTTAAGCAAATAATATTACTTCATTAATGGTAAAAACTGTAAATGGATACATATAACAATACTAACATTTGTTTATATAGAAGCTTTCTCACAAAGTTCAAAAGTTCATGTAAAGACAAAATAAAATACAGTCAAGATGAGAACAACAACTTTATAGCCTCACTATAAAAAAATGTAATTTCTTCAGTGTCAGTCAGAACGAATTTAATTTGAAGTTCAACAAAAATAAAGAGAAAAATCTTATCATCTGTGCAAGTTATTGTCTTTGCGAATAACTCTGGGACGTTGCATAACCACATTCAGTACAGGCATGTGGATGTTAACCTGCAAGGTGAAGAGTCTGGTGGTTTTCACTACGCTCTGCACTATACATTTCTGTCTCTTTTTGACATGCGCACATGTTTTTCATGAAGTGGAATGAAGTAAAACAGGTTTGTGATTAAGGGCTCGAGCAGCACTTGACAGACCCTCTCCCATAAGGACCTCAGTGTATATAAAACAAGTTCCACACACAATTACACAATTTTCCCGAAAAACAGACCGGTGGTGATGAGACACAACCTACCAGAAAGACCAACTTGCTGCCCCAGCACTGTGGCATACAGGTGAGTGATATTGCGGGAGTACCCTCCAAACGGGCGCTGGGGGTCCAGCGTGAGTGTGATGGGGACTGAGATGTTGATGGGACCCGAGTCTTCCAGCAGGAGGGGCGCCTGGGTGCTGGAACGAGCCTGGCCGCTGGTCACAACCATGCTCTCTGGGGTGGTGGACTCGTTCAGGCCATGTTTTATCGTTTCATTCTCTGACACACAGAAGTCCAGCTCATTGAAGCGCAGTAGGAAGGTGTTCCAGTCCTGACAAAACAGTATAAGTAGAGTAAGAAGTGTGTTTTATTGTTTTTGGAGATGACAATATATCAATATCTATTATCTGGACTACACAGCATGCAAATAATCTCCCCAGTAGCTATGTTTATGTCCACCTATATACACAAGTCCAAGTATGATACCAACAGGCTTTCTGATTTGCATTTATTTCCTGTTCAGATTTACATGCAAAGGTTGAATTTTGTTTGGTTTCGATCTTACATTTTGATCCATCCAGTTATAATCTTCATTCTCATGTATACATTACAACCAGGTGGAGAGAAGGTCAAATGTCTTGTACAGCTTGAAGAGTATATCAAGTAAACCTGTATTTCCTCATCGTTACCGTTATGTACTGTCAGGATCTTCTTTTAGTCTCACAGACTTATGTGGGAGATGCTTCAAAGGACAGTACAGTTCATAGACTAAATGCATTTCTGTGGCATAAAGCCTGTCACAGAGGTCATGCTCTGACATTTGCCATTAGCATTGACCATGTTTTACTGCTACTTCAGTGATGCTTGAAAGACCGCATCATATAATTTCATCTCTTTAAAGAACTGTGTACATGTGTCTCACCTCTGTCAACTCTGGAGACTTTATCTCTTTGATCTTGAAGAAGTAACCGATGGTCAGGAAGGCGATGGCCACTGCACTGACGCTGATCATAAAGATGACCAATGGTGGACGGTTGTTAATGTAGCTTCTCAGGTTCTCTATAGGATTCAACAGGTACACCTGCACATGGACAAACACACAGTGTGCCAACATGTAAGCAATGATGTTATTTATCACGGAGGTTTCTATCAATAGTAGAAACGAATAACCTCTCATATGAATTCTTCATTGTAATCTTCCAATGTAGCCACAGATATTCATATGCAACAAAGGATAACAGCAGTCTAGGGCTAGTATCTTAAAGGAGACATATTATGCCCCTTTTCCACAATTTAAAATAGTTCCCAGTTGTCTTAAAGACAAGCCTGTGACATGCTTCGGTCAAAATACCCCAGGGATCAAACATCACAGCACTCTTTTCATCTGCTCAAAACAGCCATGTTCAGAACAGCTGGTGTCAGTGCCTGTTCCTTTAAAAGCAAACGAACCACTGCTAGCCCCACCCCTTGTACTGGTACCAGTACCCCCCCCCACTTAACTTCAAAAAAATAAAACAAAACACACACACAAAAAAAAACATGGGTCTTTTGAATATTTGTAATATGATACATTACTATATGCTAAAGTTTGGGGTTGAAATTATGCAACAATTAAAGGTAGCTTCCCTGAATCAAAGTCAGATTATATTTCAGCTGCTAACTTCAGGTGGAGTAGTGAAACCAGTCTGCGTGATATTATAATCATTTATCAAGAAAAAGGAAACAAACTGGTTTCGTAGGATGCCTTAAAGCTACAGTTCGTAAGTCGACAAAAGTGAAATTGAAGTCTGTGACTTAGTCAGAAATTTCAAAAGATACAATGTTCAAGCTAGCAAGTGTTTGATGCCTCGTTATATGTGCTGGGACCCTATTTGTACTGTTGACGAAGTATGGTGCTGTTCTGAGCATTATTTGTGGCTATGAGTGGCTTTTTTGATCACGGTTGGCTCTTGGCCACAAAGACAGCAGTATTTTGCTATTGAACTGAAGTCGCTTCAACAAGAGAAGTTTGTGGTTGGTAAACTTGACCTCACAAGGGGGTGTTCTACGTTAGACTATGGGTTAAAATTGCGGTGGATTGTCCCTTCAAAGATACTGATGTAGAGTGACTTATTAAGAGTTTAAATATACATTTTCACACCTGTTATTCAACTAATATGTTATAGACACAACAGTCCCTGATTGGTACGTTATCAACTTGCAAATTTAAAACAACAAATGACTGAAAGCTTCATGAGACTGACTGTGTATAACAAGGTTCATTTATACAAAAAATATTTTACTGTACATCTAATACAGCCAAGTTAAAGGGTGAATTGTACCCTATAAAGTAGGGATACATAATTAACTACAAAATAGTCACAATTACATCATTATATCATATATTATGGTACATTATCCCATTTGCAAGGGCTTAATATTTTTTTGAAGATAAAATGTATCACAACATTCCTGACCACTGTTATCACCATAAGTGTTGTGTTGCTACAGAGTTGCACTGGACAACAAATCATATTCTCAAGAAGTAAAGGGACATGTTTGTTTGGTACAACACATAACAAAACTTACACCAACAATTTTATATTGTTTAAGTGAAAATGAAAATCAAAAATGACCATTCACACTGAAACAACAATAGTAACAACTGCCCACACAAATGCAATATGATGATTTTTCAGCCTACTGCAAAGGAAGAAAGCATGTTTTCATGTCCTTAAAGTGCCTGCCGTTTCCAAGGTTAAACAAACAAATGTGTTTTTCAACTGGCCAAAAATAGAAAAACATTTTGTCATCTCTGTAAGTGTCCCTGCATGCAACTGCTACTACAGTGTGTAAAATTCTCACAAGCCTTTAGAGCACTTCTCATAATCATCCATAACTCTCAGGAGAAACTGCAGCTACCTGACCAGCCACTACCCTCAAGTCAACATACTCAATGTCAGTACAGCAGGAAAGATGTGCTTTCATTGAAAAGGGGTCTAAATATTCCCCCGAAAATGGCTATACGAGTCAAACATTGACATTTTGTTGAGAAAAATAATAAAGCATCGCTGTTTTCAAACGAGAGGGGCGTTTTACTCTACTGGAGAAACTATGAGTTTAGTTCTGTAAGCATTTAACGAGCACCTTCACGTTTAAACTGCATTGTTTTTTTGGTCAAACCCTGTATTTGTCTCTTACTACACAGGGGACCGCAGCCAGCCAGGTGACAGAAGCTGTCAACCCGGTAGCACGATAAGCTAGCTACATGGGACGTACGATTCGTACAACAAAACTGAAATATTAACCGTCACACCATGACACTGGAAAAAGTAATAATTTAAATAATTAACACGGTAGCTGCTCTCACCATTTTCTCTTTCTGTGCATGCGACGGATGCTAGCTGGGAGTTTCGTTGCGGGCCACAATAACGGCAGCAGTTATGCTAGCAAGCTAGCCTCGCTGCGGAGCTAGCCTGTACTGCTATCTTGCTTGCTTTCCCGAAGCTAGTCCCTCCTGAATTTACAGCTGAAGAGCAAAAGTCGGTGTTCGGTGGAGACGGATAGACTTTCAGCGTAAAAGACACCGCGTCTACTCCTTCCCATTCTTTGCTTTGTAGTTCAGTGCAGGTATGATGCACAACCTGGAAAAGCGTCAATAATATATCTGGGACCTCCCTGCTGACATCTCCTCCGCGTACACGCGCACTGCGTAGTGAAAGCGTCGCAGCGCCGCCTTCTGGTTATTTCCGTAGAATGTGCGCTCGAAATTGGTCGTCCGTGCACTGGGAGACGTTGACGCGTACGCAATTTACGTAGACGGCGAGAGAGAGTGCACCGTGTTTACAAACCTTTGAAGGATCTTGGTACATTGAGGTACCGTCGGAAATTTCAAGTACAAAGGGGGTTGCGCAACTGACATGGATATGTGCTCACTTTATCATGTTTTCATGTCCATGCTCGGTGAGGAAACAAAACAAGATTGACCACCACACACAGTTTGTTTTTAGTTAACTTGGAAGGTCAAAATTTTCTTATGGTGCACCTGCAAAAGAAAACTTTATTATTATTTTAATCTGTAGGACACTTCATATCGTTAAACCACCATATTTTACACATCCAGATGTTCCTGCTTTACCCGATCCGTACGCCCCTCATTGGTGTTCTACTTCTAGATGCTTTAATTGTGGTTTTATAGTGTTTGTGTTTCCTGCCAAATGCAAGCCTAAGTGCTCAGCAAGAAACAATTATAAATAGGACTAGAGTAAGAGTTGTTTTTATTTTTCCTTATACATTCAATTGCTTAAAAACAAGTTACTCGGCTCTCTGTATGGTTAGTTTAAAACTAGGTGGTTGCCTGTGTGGCTCAAGTGCTCCGGTTCAATAGATGGCAGTCTTGCTAAATGTTAAACGGCTCGCAGTTTCTCTCAACCAGCAGCACAAAAACCCGTGAGGACCGGACCATGCTGTGTTTCCTTTGGCTTTTTGGCTTTGTTTAGTTGCGTCAAGCTAAACAGTTCACTAGAGCTTTGCCGGAAATTGATTGTAAAATCCTTCGAAATAAAGCAAATATCTCGGTTTTGGAAACGAATAACGCATTGTGCACGCTACACGACGTGGATAAATGGTATGTATATATTATATAGGCACTGAGCATCTAGTTAAACACATCCTCAATTTAATTAAAACAAAATGTTAGCTGTTTTTTCTGTTACTTTGAAGGCGTAACCCGGAAGTGTATTGTTTCTTTTTCTTGAGATTCAAGTCAACTTGATATTTGAGCTGTTTTCTCACAACAATGAGAAGGGGGAGTAAAGAGTTAAACCGTGCTAACATATTTTACTAAAACACTTACAGGTACAGTAGCCAAATATGCACGGAAACGTTAGTAACGTCTTAAATTAATCGTGCTAGTTGCTATGGCGTGTGTTAGCTAGCTAGGCTAGCCGCCTGTATGTGTTACAGAGGGAGTATGGCTAAAGCTAATCAACTAGTTAGCCTAACAGTTGCCTTCGTGTCATCAAACCTACACGTATCTTGTCGTTCACGTCTAAGGTGTAATAACCAAATCGTAATACTGTAAACACACAGAGTGTCTGAGCCTGTCTGTTCAGTGTTGTGGAAAACTGTGTTCGATTGAACCGAAATCTCACCACTTTTTGTTAACAAATTAGTAATGTAACATATTGGGAACATATTACGCAGATTTGTTTGGTAGCTTGGTCTTTCAAAGAGTGTTCTTGTGAATAACAGATAACATTTAGTTACATCATAATCAAAATTACCCTCACACATATAATTCCCTTTTTCTTTGGTTGTCTAATCCTCATTGTCATGATGATCCTTGCGTCTTTTATTTGGGTTGATAAGGCATATGCTACTTATGAGGAAATAAGTGCAAATTCTAATCTATTATAAATATTTGATGAAACACATAAATGGTGAAATTTCACCAACAGAGGGTCAGGATGACCTGGACCCTGTGGGAATCAGTTAATCACTGTGCACTTTGGCCATTTACTGTGTATTGTGAAGCAGTGCTACTGCCAAACTGGAGCTTGGGTCAGTTACTGTAGATTTGTAATGTCTGATATGTTAACTCAAATTCTGCAGGACAAAAACTAACTACTTTTTTTCTTTGCATTTTTTAGGTTGTTATTTTCCCCTCCATCACACCTGGATGCAGAGACCTGTTGTTTGTTTAGCTCGAAGGACTGTCCGTGCAGGGCTACACACTCTTCAAACGCTTGTTAGTCGTCACCAGCCTAAAACGGGTAGATCCTCACCCATCTCCTCATGCTTTGATCATCAAGCTCTGCCCATTTATGTGTTTAATTTTTCCAGGGAAATCCATCATTTTTCCACAGTATCACATAAACACAGCCTCCTCCGAACAGTTCTCCTTGGCTTTACCCGCATCAGTGTTTCTCCAACGAGCCAGACATGGCAGAACAGAGGTTTCTAGTGGAATATGCCAAACGCGGCACTGCAGGTTGTAAGAAATGCAAGGACAAAATCCAGAAGGGCATAGTACGCATAGGAAAGATTGTGCCAAACCCTTTCAGTGAGTCTGCAGGGGAAATGAAAGAGTGGTACCATGTAAAGTGTATTTTTGAGAAGCTGGAAAGGGCAAGAGCCACCACGAAGAAGATCGAGGACATTACGGATCTGGAGGGATGGGAGGAGTTGCAGGATGAAGACAAGGATCTCATCAATAAACATGTGTCAGGTAGTTTTTTAAAGCCACATTTCTTGAAAACATTCAGTGCTTACCATCATCTAATGCAAGAGCACTTTTTCCTTCACTGAAACTCAACTTTCAGTGTTGCTAGTTAAAGCAGAGGCATTGTATGTCAGAACAGATGTCTAAGAGCTATATAAAGGCAACTGGACATGCTTCAAGTTGTTTTAACCTTAAAGAAACTCAAGCATGCCAACCAAGTGGAAAATAATACTTTTATGAGGAAAGTTCAGTTGAATGCCATGTGATGTAGCCATACCTGTGCTCTGCAAAGTTTTGGTTCTTTGTGTAAGTGTAAATGTGTGTAACTCATGCACAGGTTGTGTATGCACTGACATATTGGTGCAGGGGTGTGAGTCTAAGAATGATGTTTATGTGTATGTATATGCTGTCTCAGAGTCAAGTAGCTGCTTATTCTTAAGTCTAAAAATCATCTCGTCTTGTAGACTTGATGGCCAAAGTCAACGCAAGTCCAAAGAAGAAGGTTCAAGCCAAGCTGAACACCACAGGCCAGCTGAAGGCTCCCCCTGCCGACCCCTCTGTCAACGCGCCACGCAAGTTCTCCGGCTTCACTGGTGAGATGAGACCTCCATGACTGAGTAGCTAAAAAGCTGCTCAGTGTTACAAGTCGTAAAGGATACAAAGAGATTAATATAAAAGTGGGTGATTATTCAATTCTGAGACAACAGCGACATCTTGATTGCTAGGGGTCAGAAAATCTGTGCCACTCTCTGACAATTACATTTTTCTATGTAATTGTGATGATGGAGGGCCAGGCCCTAAATACACCACGTTACATTACCACATGAAATTGCATGAATGTAGTAGTGTCTTAATGCTGAGACAGAAAATGTGTGTAGGTGCAGTCCAGTTCAGTTAAGTTCAGATGTTTATTATGCCACAAGAGGAAATTCTTTTCACAGCACGATGGCATAAACACAAATAACTAAAACATAAACCTCAATAAAAACACTCAAGACATTAAGGATGTTGGTGCTTGGCACACAACACAAAACACAATAAAAAGTTGATGCGATGGAGGAAAAACAGCAACAATAAGATGAGGGAGGAAATAAAACTTTCAGCTGTGTGGGCTCCCAAGAGCCTAGTTTTCGATGCACTGAAATTCCATGCGCTTATGTGGGATGAATAAAAACCTGAACCAGTTTGAACTCATTTCTGGAGGCCTGTGTCTCAGACCAGAGGTGAAGGTGATGAATTTCCCAAAGACAGAGTGGTCTGGATTTGCTGTGATAAATTTAACATGAGTGTGATTTGTCTGCTGAAGTACTTGTAGAGTGAAGGCCACTGCTCATCAACTGCTCTACTCACTGTCAATGTAAAGGATCAGCAATGAAGTGATGAGGTTTAAAAATATGAATATAAATAATGAAAAGTAGCCTTATTTGTAAATTGAAAAGGCAGGGAAAGGTTTAATTAGTATGCAGCTAGAACTGGATATAGATATGTTAATTTCTTTTCCAAATTTCGGTGTCACTGTTAGCACGTAATTCTTAAATGTATTTAAGATTTTTAGAGATATTTTTAGTATTAAGCCAAAATGCAAACATTGAAACAAAGGCTGAATTAACTAACAACCAAATTATCCCTTGATAAGCGATTAATTAAGTCTACAGAAACTTATTAACAATAATTACAACTCTTTAAACCTGTCAAAATGTTTTGCTCCTTGTGTGTCCAACTGAGGAACTTGTGTTGCCAAATTTTCTCTCAACACTTGTAACATTCACCTTCACTGTCTCGTCCAGCTGCAAAGGCCGGCTCTTCCAGCAGCCCGGGACCATCGACCTCCTCCCCTGCCAAAGCCAGCCAAGGCAGCGCCCTGTCCACTCAGCTCTGTGACCCCCAGCACAAGGACTGCCTCTTCAGAGAGTTCCGCAAGCTTTGTGCCACGGTGGCGGAAAACAGCAGCTACAATGTGAAGACACAGATTATTGAGAAGTATCTCAAGAAAGGTTCAGCTGGAGGTTGGTGTGTTTGTTTATCATATATACTGTTTTCAGCAGCACAACATCTGACAAAACCCAAAAGCCAGGAATTCTATGACAAATGTCTATGTAAATCTAATTTTCTGTCATCCCAGATAAGTTCCATGGAGATCTTTACCTGACAGTGAAACTGCTTTTGC
Organism: Caranx ignobilis; assembly: GCA_021432705.1. Classification (NCBI taxonomy): domain Eukaryota; kingdom Metazoa; phylum Chordata; class Actinopteri; order Carangiformes; family Carangidae; genus Caranx; species Caranx ignobilis. The sequence goes on along the minus strand of MU269980.1, from coordinate 10,071,854 downwards.
CGGGTGTGGTAAAAAGTGTCTACAACCTCAACGACAAACAGATCGTAAAACTTTTCAGCCGCATATTCAGATGCAACCAGGATGACATGGTGCGAGATCTGGAGCAGGTCTGTGATCCATATATTCACACACTTAGACTCTTATGCGCCCTTGGACTAATAAATGATTTCCTGGTTGATTCCCTTCTGGGACAATTATATTCTTTGACACTGCGTAGAAAAATACAGTTGGTATCTTTGTTTTTCAGGGGGATGTATCCGAGACGGTGAGGATGTTCTTCGAAGAGAGCAAAGCATTTCCTCCAGCTGCCAAGAGCCTGCTGACTATCCAGGAAGTAGATGCATCCCTGACCCGCCTTGCCCAGTTGACCAAGGAGGATGAGCAACAGACTGAGCTGGAGAGTATAGCCAAAAAGTAATTCAAAAACAACCATGACTATCGACAAATAAACTACGGTTCAGTTCAGTGACTGCACTACACAAAGAGGTGTGCCTGTTACTGAATTACCCACAAAAATATAAATGCGGTGGACAAAAATAATAGAAACACCTCTCTGTATAATGCAGTACATTTAAACAGCACCACAAACGAGAACCTCCAAAATTATTAAGTTGAAACCACAAATCTTAAAACACGTTCAATAAAAATTGAACAGAGGATTTATTGCAGGACTTTATTCGTTTTAGCTAGATTTTCCAAATTAAATGCCAGCTCAGTGTATTTTAGTGCTGGACCTGTCATTGATTGCTGAAATAGTTTTTTTTAAAGCAGTAAACAGTTCCTTCTGCCACTGTTTAGAAGCCAAGGAGACAGATTTTGTGTTTTTATTTCACAGTATTTGTGAATGGGGTAATTGCTTCCACATTTTAAGCTTGTCCTAGTTTTTTTTATTGTTAGTATTTGTTAGTTTTTTCAGTGTTCAGTGTCCTCATAGATTTGCCTCAGGCATGTTCACACACACACACACACACACACACACACACACACATATATAAACAGAAACAGATAGACTGTCTCTATTTGACATTCAACCCTCCACAGCTCAGACACAGCAGCAGGACTGTGTTTGTTTGTCCTAAATTGCACGTTGCCAGCGGTGAAAGTCAGAAGCTTTAGTTTGCTTTGCACAACAGTCTTAAAAATGGCTGAAATGAAACAGGTTCTTTTTGAACCATTTACAGTTTCCACAATGTAATGTTTCTATTGTGTGAATAGTGCTATAATTTTAAACCATTTCAACTTCATCCACATTTAGTATTATGCTTTATAAAATGCTATGACACCTCAATTTTACCACAATGCATTCTCTGTTTATCATAGATGTACCAGTAATGACCTGAAATGCATCATTCGACTTATTAAACATGACCTGAAGATGAACGCCGGAGCAAAACACGTGTAAGTGTCTTTGCCTGCCACCTGAAAGTTAATAATACACTGTGCTCTTCCAGCACTTCTGAGAAGAAACCTTCAGACTAATTTTTTATCATTGCAGCTTGGATGCTCTGGATCCAAATGCTTATGATGCCTTCAAAGCCTCACGTAATCTGGGCGATGTGGTTGAACGGGTGTTGAGGAACCAACAGGAGTCGTCCAATGGTTCAGGGCCCAGGAAACTCCTCACCGTGGAGGCGTCTCTCATGACCCCTGTTCAACCCATGTTGGTGAGTATCACAGCTAAAATGTGAAACAAATACTTGCGCTCCTGTGTCTGTTATATAGGCAACATCCGTCCTATGTCCCCATTTATTTCCTAATGTGTGTTCACACAAACTGGATCAAATGGACATGAAGGGACCTCAAGCAATGACCTAATTTGATTGTCTAATCATTACACATCATGTATTCGCAGTGGGATAATACTTCAATCATCCATGTTTGCTTTAGGGTGAGATATGTGGGTTATTGGTGAAAATAAACTAGGAAATTAGAAATAGATTCCTGATAAGAGAGATCTCTTTGTTCTAATATGGTTGGCATCAATAGATTTCTTGCTCAAAGGCTTCAGGTAGGTTTTTCAATAATTTTGTATTTGGATTAAAAAAAAATCTTAAATCATTTCAGATCAGCTGTTGCTGTTTTTTTTGTAGTAATTGTACCTTGTCAAAACTCTTTTTTTTTTTTACACATTACTCAGTTCAATGAATAAAATTCTTCAGAAAATCAAATGTTCAATAACAGCACAGCACATGTCTGTTTGTGCTTACAGTATACCCATCTATGATCTTTTTTATACAACATCATTTGAAATAGGATATATATATATTGGGGACAATTTGGCCAAAAGGTTCATTGTTTTTAATCTTAGATTTAGCGGTTATGAATTCCTTGAACTGTTATCTTTATATTGGCGAGTGTAAGGACTCTCAAAAAGTAACTGTAGTCTAAATAAACCAAGCATGTCTCCACACATGCACTCGGTAATAGAAGATGAGGCTTATTGTCTGTTTAATCATCAAGCTAAGTCACTGCTTGTGTGAAAGGACTGACTCAGATCCCTTGTTTCCTTCTTGTGAGGTGGTAACTCCACGCAATGTGTGATGTTCAAAGTGTTTCCAGCTGATTTCTGGGACCAAACAAACAGGCAGCAGCTGGACCTCCCAGATAACTGTGCACTGTAAACACACGGCTCTATGACACCCCCTCTACAGACCCAAATATTAATTCAGCATGACTCCAAAAAACCTACAGACCATTAAATTTCACATTACACAGCAGACTTTTAATTACACACTCTGAAAGTAAATTGAAACTCACTGCAGCTCTGTCACATTTTAGTTTACAAATGAATAACATGGTCCAGTTCCCAGCTTCCCGCGGGCTCAAAACTTAAGCGTTTTCAGTTCTAACTTCCATCTCTGCTTCACATCGCTGTGCAGGAGATGAAATGCTGCATCACTTTCTGTTACATCCAACAGACACATTAGCAGGGGAGAAACACGACACCAAATTAAGTCTAATTCATTTTGATGGTGTGCTCTGAAACGCAATTAGTGCGCACACAGCAGCAGGTGAACATGCAGTCACACTGCCAGCACAGTCATAGTCAATTAGTTTAACAGTGCGATGGTACCAGGCGACATACTGGTATAACACTGAAAGGAATAAATGATGTTTTTGTGAACTCATGCTGCAGGATTGTTTGCTCTTGTCGTCATCAATACTCTTTCCAATATGTAAATCAACACCTGTACACTACTGTAGATGCAACAAGTGGTTTTGACCATTTTTCAATAATATCAGTTATACAAGCACTGGACTCATCAGAGTCATTTCGTAGATAAGGGAAAATGGTAGCTCCTCTACAACAGGGCAAAAACACAGGGAGCCTTCATGAGCAGACACAAACAAACAGGTCAGAGCTGACGAAGCACATGTGAGCTCACCAGAAAAGTCAGAAATAACCCGTTACTGCACAGGAAAACTGTGGTGAGTGGTATTACAGGGTTTCTATGTATCCTGGAAAATTTTATTATTGACCAATTTTCACATGAAAAACGAGAGTCAAAGATCCTGGAAAAGCTTGAGTTGTCCTGGAAAATGGTTTCTCCTACCTGTGCTTCTTCATATGTGTCGTCTGTTCATCGGTCATCAGTGAGAAACATTCAGGCACAACACATCTCTGCTTCCAGGGGCCCACGTGATGCCATGCAGCCAATCAAACTTGCACGTCCACTGTGCGAGAAGAAACATTAGTGTTAGGTGATTTTGTCGGACAATGTCTCATTTATAAAATCAGGATTTCAGCAGAGGAGCAGCTTGCAAACAACTTGGAGGTGATTTACAAGTCTCAACACGATTATCCCAGAATTATCCTTCACCTGCACCTGAAATTTGAAGGAACACTTCTGCCAGTGGAAACTTTTAATGAAAAGTAACCATAAGAAATTGGTTTACCTGCCGAGAGCTTTCTGAATGATTGTTTTCATTTGTGATTTCAGGCTGAGGCTTGTAAATCCATCGAGTACGCCATGAAGAAATGCCCCAATGGGATGTACTCCGAGATCAAGTACGATGGAGAACGGGTGCAGGTCCACAAGAACGGAGATGTCTTCAGCTACTTCAGCCGCAGCCTCAAGCCGGTGTTACCGCACAAAGTCAGTCTTATCACACACACACACACGTACAGTACAAATGCAAACACACAGCCACATGGTCAATGCGTGAACAGTCAGAATGACCTCAGGTTTGTCCCTGCAGGATTAGCAGCTTATAGGTATTATCCCAGTGTGAAATTCACACATTTCCCATAGTGATGTTTTTTCCTGGTGTGTTTGCTCTCTCAGCATGAGGCAAAGGCCCTGAAACATGCAGGAAGAAATAGCTCCACATTGTCGTTATTAGCCCATTTAAACCACTAGATGATGCTGCTGTGCACACAATACATCACTCAGAGCAGCTCTGAACATGAGGATGTGCCTCCACTCACTGAACACTTTAAGAAGCTTCTCTGAATATTTCCTTCCTTCTATTCACACAAGTCTAGAAAATGTGTCAATGACAGATGCAGCTCCTTCCATAGATTTCCAGTTGTTGCTCAGTTTCATCTAAACTAAACAACTGCAGACATCTTTCCCTGTGTGACAGCTTTGTGCACACTCCCATCAGCCAAATGGCTAATTATACATCCTCAGCTACTATTATTAGACAGTTTATATTAATGTTAGTAAGTTCTGAATTGCAAATACACTATAAAACTGTTCAGATTATCCATGATATGGTACAGCCCTCTTAAATCTTGCTTTAATAGATTTTCCAAGTGCTTCCTCTTTTTGCTTGGTGCCTAAGTCCTGTGTGTGTCTATGTCGATGTTTCAGGTGGCCCATTTCAAAGACTACATCCCTCAGGCTTTTCCCGGAGGCCACAGTATGATATTGGATGCTGAAGTCCTCCTAATTGACACAAAGACCAGTAAACCCCTGCCTTTTGGAACTCTGGGTGTACACAAGGTGAAAGCACCAAAGCCAATTTGTACTTCCGTTTTATTTTTTCCTCTCTCAGACAGCATGAGTTTTGTCATGCAGCTTGTTTTCTGATCAGGCACTGTTGTCACACGTCACGCTTCTCCTCTCCTCTTCCCTTCAGAAAGCGGCATTTCAAGATGCCAATGTGTGCCTCTTTGTTTTTGACTGTATCTACTTCAACGGCGTGAGTCTCATGGAGAGGTAAATGTGTTTTCAGTCCAGCAATTCTCTTAAAAGTGTCTTTGAATCCCAGCGTACAAAGAACAACCCCCGATGGGAATGATGCAAGCATGTAGTTTTTAACACCGTTGGTAAACCACTCGTCCAAACCTCCACAAAGACTTTGTTCTCTTCTGGTGGTTTACTGTGTGTGTTTCGCTCTCTGTGTTATTTATACAGTGTTTTGATTCATGTTTTCATGTAGAGATGCCATTTTTATTTTAGCATCTGTGTATTTAAAGGTCATTTTCCTTGTGGATTTGGTTTTTCTAGCCATGATTTTTATAGGTTTGGTGCTTGTTTAGGTGTGAACAACATTAGATTGATGGAAAAAACTGAGGACAAGTCTCCTTGGTATATTTGTGTAAATATACATCTCTAAACTAAATGTAGCACATTCACCGGAGAAAAAGCAGCTATTTTTCCAAAACCAGTATGTTGTATTATTTTGCATAGACTGCTGCAGCTTGCTAACGCTGTATGAATCATTTATAAGCTGTTATATTGCATATAAAAACATAAAAATGGCAACAGTGACCTGTTGTTTGTTAAATAGTGTGCCTACATATATCATTATGGTTAAGTCTCATATCTGTTTTCTCCTCCCTCCTGCTTTGTACCTGTCACGAGCAATTAGCCACTATCAGCATCCTATGTGTTTGCATAGCACTTTTTGAAAACAATACAAAGTGCTTTGCATAAAATAAAATATAAATGGCAGCATTTATAACCATAAAGCAATAAAAAAAATCAAAGCAATAAAAACAGTAACACAACAGAACAATAGCATCCTGAACAATAAAGCCAAATTATAATTATAATGCTTTAGTCATATTGTTTACCTTGACATGTTATCAGCAACCAAAAAACGCAGCCTTATTGTGAAGCGTGACATATATCGTCATTTCTTAATGAGCTACTATGAGGCACATTGAACCAATTATAAATGGTAGGCATTAGTAAGTAATGAGTAGTAAACATTAACTTTAACTCACCAAAGAGTGATCCTGCATCACTGTATGAAATCTGTGTTATAACGTGTTTATTTATAATTTAGAAAGCATTAGCAACTGAACTAATGAGCCGGTTTTAAACCATTTAGAAAGACGGTCTTTCTGCAAAGTGGTACCTGTTTAAGAAGCCTCTTCACGTTGATTCACTGACATCATGTCCTCCAGGCCGCTGCGTGAGCGCAGGAAGTTCCTGCATGACAACATGGTGGAAGTCCACAACAGGATCCTGTTCTCAGAGATGAAGCACGTCACTGTAAGAACTTCTGCTGCATGGACACATCTGTAGTAGTTCAGTGCGGCCAGGATATCATCTAATGCTCTGTTGTTATATGTGTGTGACAGAGGGCGGGAGACCTGGCTGACATGATAACTCGTGTCATCAGAGAAGGACTTGAAGGCCTGGTGCTGAAAGACATAAAGGTGAGTTGTGATGGTTATATAATGTAGGGTTCTCTGTCTTCATCGTGGATCTCTTATTAACTTCCTGTGTTCAAAGAACACAATCATAAGTTAACACTTCAATATTTTACATTTGTTGCAGACGCCAAAACGATAACAGTGACCATTAAAACACTGCAAGCTGTCAGTACTTAAAGTTTAATTGTGGATGACAGAGAATGATGGGACGAGGTGTCTCTCTGTTTCTCAGGGGACCTATGAACCTGGGAAGCGTCACTGGCTGAAGGTGAAGAAGGACTATCTGAACGAAGGTGCAATGGCCGACACAGCTGACCTGGTGGTGCTGGGGGCCTTCTATGGAAAAGGCTCAAACGGTCTGTGAAGCCAAAACCTCACACCACTGTACATTCATTTGTTTCTGCAGTGAACTTACAGACTTGAGTCTTCTCCAGACCGTAATGCTTCATCTTACTCGTCCTGACACTTTTAGTGTCCCTTTTATTCTGTGCTCAGCCATTTCCTGTAAGGTGAGGGGGGTGGTTTGACTCTGGGTACACCCAAATTAGCTAACCAAGACAGTTTTACTATTATTGTTAATTTTTAATGATATGAAAATTCTTTGAATGATCACAGGGGCCACTTTGCGAACAGTGTTCAAGTTTCTGCAAAATTGATATCTAATGTGTTTTGGTAATTAGAGGAACAGACTTTTTATTAAACAGTAAATTAGGATTTGGTATGAGAGGACTTAAAGTAGGTTTTATATAATCTGTATGGCCTGAAATCAGATCTTCAATGTGAAAAAAGAAAATAATGAACTGATCAGCCACAACATAAACATGAGTTATATGTCTATATGCAGAGATATGTCATTTCTTGGTGCCCAAACTTCTGAATTAAACTATAATTAGACAGGAAATTAACAATTAACCAATCTCTATTAACTCAATTACAGCGTGAGCTGAAAAAAACATACACAAAAGATGAGCTGTCATTAGGTGAAGCATACAGACAGACAGAAGACATGGGAGACACTGAGGAAGCCGAGTAATGAGCATGCAACACAATGGAGGCATAACAAATGCAAAAACAAAGGTTCACATCTCCAAAGCAGGGCTAATAAAGACAGCTCATGCAGTGTGGAGACAATCTAATAGAGCAGGAACAATAAATCAGATGAAAACACTTGTCACAACACACTGTAGGACGGAGATGGGAAGGCAGGACAGCAGCTGGAAAAATAGAGCCTTTATAAGTGGATTTGGATGGGCCAGTTTTGGGAAGTCAAGTGAAATTATACAATGTTCGGTGTGTGTGTGTGTTCAGCGCCTGTATAGGGGAGTATTAAGTGGGTCGGGAGTCACGCAAGCAGCACTTTCCTAAACTCCCCTCCTAATAACAGGTGTGTTCTTCTTCCCACCAGGGGGCATCATGTCCAGCTTTCTAATGGGCTGTTACGATCCGGACTCCAAGAAGTGGTGCACAGTCACCAAGTGCTCTGGAGGCTACGATGACGCCATGCTGGCCCGGCTCCAGAAGGAGCTGGATGTGATCAAAATCAGCAAGGTCAGAGAGGATCCGCTTAGTGAGCCCTGCCTGGAATATAGAACTGATGTAATAAAACTGAAAATGAATCTTTTTTGTGTGTGTATTTGTGGGTCTTTTGTGTAGGACCCAAGCAAAATCCCAGGCTGGCTGAAAATCATCAAGAACTACTATCCAGATTTCCTTATCCGTGATCCTCAGGTGAGATTTCATAATTCTCTGCATTTGTATTTGCCAGTGGACCTGTTAAGGCTCAGCCCAGCTGTATGTCCACGCATCGTGGACCTTTTACATGAACTGATCAGATAACAGCGTCTCCTGCATACGTCCTCAGCAGAACGTCTAAACAAATAAATTACTCTCAGATGTGTCAAGATAATGACCACCCTCGCTGCAGAGCTGAGAAGCGTTTCCAACCTGCATATTTAATGAAAATACTCAAAACTCATGATTGAAACGACCTTTTCTGGCTTTCGGGTTTGAAAATAGACTCTAATCATTATATCTACAAACATCTTTCCATAAATAGTAATTATCATGGGTGTTTTTTCCTCTTTTTTTCACCTTGTCATTTCTTTCTCTCCTGCTGCAGCAAGCACCTGTCTGGGAGATCACAGGTGCCGAGTTCTCCAAATCAGAAATGCACACGGCCGACGGCATCTCTATCCGCTTTCCCCGCATGACGCGCATCCGTGATGACAAAGACTGGAAGACGGCCACCAACTTACACCAACTCAAAGTAGGAAACTTTGATTCAAGTGTACATGTCACACTGTGATCGTGAAGTGCTGTTAATAATGAACAGTTGGAGTTGAGTCTAAAATATAACTTTGCATCCTTTTTTAAAATTTCATTACAATTCAAGATCAAGGACAAGAAAATGAATGATTGTGAACGCAGCTAATTGATGGCACCAGAGGAAATGATTAAGCACAGTCACAGCTTTTTAATTAGATCAAATAATGCTGCAGGAATCAGTAGCTCATTTGATACTGAATACCTGAAGTGTTCACTCCGGGATTGTTGTTAATTACTCTCCATCTCTATTGTAATATATGATTTGGTGCGGGTGAGGCCAAGTGATATAGATGATGGGAGCAGTAAATAATAATAAATAAGGCCACTGTTGAACAAAACACCCATGGGGGCCAGCTAAGTTAAGTATGATTTAAATGCGGAGGAGGAGGAGATGCGCAGTCGGACTCATCCTCCAAACACTTGACAAACGAGCGGAAATATTGGCCGAGGCAGTAAAACACGTCCGCGCTAAATTATTTGAGTCCAACGTCGGCCTTCAATCTCTGGTGACACGAAACATTACATCTCTTGGCTGAAGCCCATGTTGTCATCTCATCACTCTGGTCAGGAGCTGTACCGCATATCAAAGGAGACCAGCGACTTTAAAGTGACAGCTGGACCATCTACATCCAGCGACGACAAGGGCTCATCAGGGGGCGACAGCGGTGGAAACTCTCCATCGTCGTCTTCGCAGCGAGAAGCCGCCCCTCCCAAGAAAGCCAGTGCGTACAAGCTCGGCAACTTTGTGACACTTGTTGTGATGTTTTCATGCTGATTGTGGAGTAACAATATGAAGCTCATGCAGATGTGCAGAGTTATTTTGAAATTACTTATGCTACAGCCCATGTTTGCGAAAAGCCTCATCATTTGATCTCTTAATTTAGGGAATGTCCTTTATGATTTCTGAAGCTACATCTTTAATTTTCCTTCTTTGCTGATATTTGAGAAGCAAGTTCCAGCTGTAGTTTGGTGTTCTCCCTTCAAGGTGACTCAAAACAATTAATTACCAAAACTGTTGCACATTTTCACCTCATAACATCCTGAGTTTTCACCAGGAGTATTCTAGCAGTCTGTTTGTTGCCCCCACACAGCCCAGCCGAGAGCTCTTAGCTATGCTACATAATGCAAACACTGCTCTTATTCCTATTCTGTAATTTTCCTTCAAACCACTTTTTTCCTGTCACTCTCTATTCATGAAGCCAAGTCAAAGCCTTAGGACAAGCACACATATTTTTGCTAAGTTGAACATTTTCAACTCATGCGGACACATCTTTGCCTTTGCTGGCTACACCCCAGGCAATGTCAATGTCCCCATCATTTACACGCCTGTTAAAGACAGTTTCAGAGAGGACACGCGGTCACAGAAATGTGAAATGTACGGTATTTATTGCATAGTGGAGTACGGTTCATTTGGCGACCGTACCACAGAGAGAGAGAGAGAGAGAGAGAGAGAGAGAGGTATGTTGAGCCAGCAGTCAAGAGCCCAGAGTGACGGAGAGTTGCCTCAGTAACATACTCTCAATTCACAGGTAACAACACACCGCCCAAACCAAAGGCAGTGAAATCTCAGCCTCGCACTCCTGCCTCAGAGGCACCGGCTCCCAAGAAGGTACAAACACTGTCATGATCACATGGCACATAAAATGTTACAGTAATCCTGTCAGACAATGGGAAAACAGTAGAGCAGAACTGACTATTGTGTGTTTAACCACCAGGTGAAGAAGAGTGAAAACGTCCACAGCAACGGACAACAAAGCAAAACGAAGGCAACATCTCAGCTGCTGCAGCCAAGGAATGACAAGGTCGGTGAACAACGCGTCTCACTTCATTTAACTCAACCTGTCATGATGCTTATAATAGCTTCATTCAGTAACACTGTGTAGTTACAACACACTATCATTTAAGGTGATTCATTATTTATAAAGCATCATTCCTACACTGATACTAATTATTATGTAATTTGTAAACACAGTTACATACAAATGTTTGACGCTAGATTAATACACTCAACTACCATTTGTTTGGTGATTCTATTGTCAAATTTAGAAACCAGTTACTGAGGCTGGTTCATAATATCATTTACAAAGTGGAAGTAAATGATAAAGAAACTAATAATATTTAATACATATCTTATAAAGTGTCTAACCAGTAATAAGTAGGAATAACATGAATTAATCATGAATTGCAGTATTAATAATTGTTCATAAAACATCTGTTAACAAACTTGTTGAACTCTCATTTTTAAATGCTGTCTCCACCATTTATTAAGTATGATTCAATAGTTAGATACATAGATGAGCTTATTATTCAAGTAATGCTTAATAATGTGTAGTTATTAAATTTGGCTTTCAGAGGATCTTTATCTTTACAGCTTTGCAAAATAACACAAAACATTCCCATTTGGTTTTTTTGAGGGCACCAGTGAAATTGCAGGAAAAACCAACATCACAATGTTGCCAGTCAGTGCATCGTTTAATTAGTTTATAAAGTTTTATAATTCAATAGCCAACTTTCTGAGTCAATTAGGTTGAAGAACAAAACTTTGGCAGTTGCCTCTTCATTATTATACTGTAAGACACTCTGCGTCATGGCAACACCAGAGTATTTAATATAAACACTTCATAGGCTAAATTATAAATCTGAGAAATATTGAGCTTGTACTGATCAGATGGCCATGTCTATTTATATGCATTTCTGTCCACCTGGTCCATGAGCTACACAGCTCTTTTTTGTTATCTATAAAAACCAAATCTGTTGCCACCATGGCAACCTACATCTCCAAGCCTGGAAAGTATATATATATAGATATATAATAAATGCCTGTAATTACTTAACTGTCGACTTAATTATTTTTATGTTATGCACCGTAGAACTAGTTTTCATGTGCATGAGAGGAAGACTCTAATGCACTCCATATTTTTGAGGCCTCTATTATCTGGTAAAACACACTATGAAATGGATTATAGTAACGAAAACCATGTAAAAACAGTGATGAGCGCATCACCCCAGCCTGTCTGCCATCAGAGGCAATCACATTTATCAGAGATCACTGCTAATGACAAAATAACAACATGGCAGTCATTTCTGATTGTTAGCTTTGTAACAGGTGAATCCTATGTGGTTTTTACACTCCTTTAAACACGTGTTTGGTGAAAGTAAGAGTATGAGGGTTTCTTCTGCTGACCGGTAGTGTGTTTCCCTGCAGACACTGTTGGACATCTTCAGCGGGGTGAAGCTCTTCATGCCCCTCTCAGTGCAGGACTTTGACAACCTGAGGCGCTACTTTGTGGCGTACGACGGAGACCTGGTGCCGGACTACGATGCCTCCTCTGCCACACACACTCTGGCTGACCCTGAAGAGGACAGCCAAGCCCAGAGAGTCACACCCAGCTGGATCTGGCAATGTATCCGCAAGAGGCGTGTCGTACCTCCCTGTTAATTACAAAAACACAAGTGTTTAGTTCTTCAGTACATCAGTGTGACTTAACTCTAAATCCATACAAACATGGTGAATGTTTATGGGTATTACTTTGACATCAGACACTGTGTCCATGGCTTTGTTTACATACTGCTCTCTAACAGTCATTTTTTATTTATTCCTTTCGTGTTGACGCTTGCAAACCAGCAGGGGCCACATACAGTACACACTTGCTCCTGGAGTTTTAACGAATGCCAAGTCAAGGTCATGGAAAAATTGTCCTGGTGATAGATGTAGAAATTTTCTAATAATGAAATGCATTTTACATACAAATGATGTGACTTGAATGACAGCAGAAACTTCACAGTGTGCAGGATTTAGGGGTTTCTAATGGCATCAATAGAATTAATATTCACGATTATATTTTCATTAATGTGTAATGACTTGAATTTTTTTGTTTTTGTTAGCTTAGCATGTTTCTACAGAACGGACAAAACAAACACCAGAGAGGTTCTTTTGTGTTTTCACATTACCTAAAAGGGCACTGTAGATTTTCTTTTATACGGGGAAATAAAGGGGGAAGAATGCAAAGATGTTTGCAATCTGCATGGCAATAAATCCTACACACGTTTTTTTTTTTTTGTTTGTTTGTTTTTTTTGTTTTTTTTTTGAGACTCATATGTTATTTTTACTGCAAGAACGAAACATTTCAAGGTACACTGCAGATCATGAACTGAGAACAACCAAATGTGTCAGGAATAAACAAAATGCTGATAAACATGTCTCAGAAACGTTGTTCTGGTGCTATTTACATCTTTCAATTTGCACTGTAGCCACTTAGAGTAAAAGCAGTGTTACAAATGATGATCTGCTTCCTGCACGAGATGAGGAAATATACATTTTCCTGTCTGAAAATGAAACTTTTTTGTCTGGAGTTCACTGTTCATGTTCCTGAATTTACCAAGATCATATGAGAGGAATTACTTGTTTTCATAGGCTTTTCTCCTCCTAAACCAAATACACTTCACTCAGATTCTAAATCATGAGACTCTCTTTGTACAATCCGATGAGATGCTGAAAGGTTTTTACTGCAGCCTCCTGTATCTAATGGCTTTCAAGGATAATTCATATTTGCCTTTTTATCCCCGGGATACTTCAGGCTAGGAGGTGGCTTAATTAAATGTTTGAATGTATTAAAGCTCTAAAGAAGCAAAATCCACTTGAACCTGCTTTGCCTCCCCTGAAAGGCTTGATATGTGTAAAAAGGGGTGAGAGGACTTGGCTCTTTATTCCTCCTTTACAGGTAGAAAGAAAATCTTAGGCCAAAATATTAAGGCTGCACCAGATGACTGACAGAGCGTCTCAAAGGGAAATACTCCCAGTGTCATGATCTTAATGGGCCACTTCTGTAGCAACAATCTTTTTGATCTGAATAAATGCTAGACTTAATTCCAGTTATTTAATATTTCACTTCAAAGACGGCACTTTCTTGCAAATTTGGTCCAGAAACAGTCGCTCACCTTTGGTCAGAGGATTATTGTCAGCTCTTGTCAGGAATCAGTCTCATCCAGTTTTCTCTTTCCTGAGGGTTGTGCCTCTTGAGAGCGACTCCACCATTGCAAGTCGAACTCTTCTTTGATGTGACAAGGCTAAGAAGCAGAGCAGACAACAGTGTTGATTTAGAACTAGTTTAAGAATAAGAAAACAAACTGCTGCAAAAATTAAACATTTATTTTAGTGATTCTCTAAGCATTTGTTTGTTGCATCTGATGGACGACTTGTGTTCAAAAAGACAAAAAGTGTATAATTGTTAATTAATGCATTTGTGGACAGTTTGTTTTTATGCAAGGAGAAGAAAGGACATCAGTTATCAACAACAGTGACAATTTCCTCCTGGTGTTAATATTGGGTAATTATTTTGTATTTGTTCTGCTGTGGGCAGGCGTCTGTTTCTGCTGGCTCAGATATTTCTGTCTCCTCAGGGCAATTGAAAAATGTTCAACAAACTCACAAATCACTTCAGCTACATGATAAAGGTGTAGACTTGAAACCTGCAACACACCTTATACAATATATCATTACTTTAGTCAAGGAAACAAATGTGTGTTGAGAAGTTTTAGCTTCTTTCTGCTGGTGGTCCTTTTATGTGTGTGTGCGCGCGCATGTATTTGTTTTTATATTTCCATGAGCATTTGTGTGAGCGCAGTTTAGAGACTTTTTGAGTCAGACAATTCAACATTTTATAAATAACTCAACATTTGTTTTAAAAGACTAACATTGTATTTTTTTACTGTGTGAAAATAAATGAGAAATGAGAACCAATAAATGCCTGGAATAAATGTTTAAACACACTATACAAGATTTGCATCAATGCTATTGCAAACAAACTATTATGTTAAAGGTCCCATATTATAAAATGTAGATGTCTATGTGTAGTGTGATTATAAAGCAGGTATGGGCTCTGCATTAATTCTGTGAAAGTATATTTATATAACAGAGTAACAGAGAAACGTACACAGCAGGTCAGGCTTTCCTGTAACTTTGTGATGTCATAACAAAATAGTCACCAAGTCCTGCCCTCCTGGATACACCATCCAGCACTTGCAGGATTTAGTTTCTCTGAGTGTTTAACCTGAAATCTGCTCTGTATTTATTTATTACTCTAAACCAGTGCTTCTCAACCTTTTTTCAGTGATGTACCCCCTGTGAAATATTTTTTTTTAGCCAAGTACCCCCTACCCAAGATAATGAAATTGCATAGCCTAATGAATATAAAAATCAGTTTATGAAACTACACTTATATTTCACTGAAATACTTAATAATATTTTAAAATTTTTGAATTCATGCTATTTTTTAAGTAAATATTAGTAAATTAAGTATTTTTAAAAATCTCACATACCCCCTGGAGTGCCTTCAAATATCCCCAGGAGTACCGTACCCCCATTTGAGAACCACTGCTCTAAACAATAAGCCAATCAGGAGAGAGGCCTAGAGCCTCCTCTCTTCTGATTGGCTGACACCAAAATGTTGTTACTAGAGCTCCAGGGTGACGTCTGAAAGAGGAGATGAGAACTACACTCAGATAGTTTGTGGATCTTAAAACCACAAATAATTCCTCTTTTGAATTAAGCTTTCAAAATAAAACACAGGAGAAGAGTAACACACTGGAACTTTAAGACAGTAGCGCATTTGCACTTTTCTCCAATACAAAGAAAGCACAATTAGCTATGAGTACAAGACTTTTTAAACAATATTCTACAGGAAGAAATAGTTTGTTTATGACAAAATGTTGGTGATAGTAGTAAAGCACTGAAGAAATGAGTTTTAATGAGCAGTAATTACGCTTTAGGTCTGCACTCAGCTCCAAACTGCAGCCAGAGGCGCCTTTTAGAAAATATAAACTTGACTAGCAAGAAATCTTAGTTAAGAGTTTTATGGAGTTTTATAGTTGAGTGCTCAGTCAGTTCTCTGTAGTGTGTCACATCTTGTAGATGGATGACTGTATGAATGTCAGTGGAATTGTTTTTTGGGTAAACAACAGAGCGTCCTGTATCTCAACCAGGAGGAGACACATTTTCGTGTTACAGCCTGTCTTTGTGAATTAGAGTGACAGGATATTTTTCTTGCTGGAAGCTGCTGTTGAAATGAAATTAAGAGTCTTTATCAAACCAGAGCTGCTTTTTTTTCAAGAGCAAACACAACTTCAGAGTCTCTATCTCAACCAGACGTTTTCCTCTCACTGAAACAACTGTTAACAGAATCAATACTGAGCTGCCACAGATGATGAGCTCGTCCTACCCGTCTAGAAGACTTGATCAGCGTTGCAGAGCGCAAACCGGAGCGGCTGGCAGCCCCAGCCGTCTCTACCCGCTCCAGGAGGACTCTGGTCCTGGGGATATGACTCCACGACATGCCCAGTCCTGGCTGCACCTCCCCGCTGCTGCCTCTTGTTACATGGTTTGTCACCTGCAGGGCCCAGACACCATCATGTTTAGTTTTTAGCTTTTTTTGTGTTCCCCTGTGGGATCATCACACTATTTCTACATTGTGTTTTATGATATAGTGTAGCTTTTCAGAGAGGAGGGGAGGAGAGAAAATAAGTAGGACGAGCAGACTGTCCCATATTTTATCAAATGGGACATCAAACTGCCGTCAAAATTTATCTTTATCTCACTTCAAATAACTTGATGATCTGAGGTGAAGGCAGATTTTCTTTGGTGCATGCTTTTTTAATGCGATTACTTCAGTTTTTTTTTTATTTTTACATAATTATATCCTACAGTCATACACCTGAACTAACAAAGGTGTTTTTGTTTTACACCCTCAATTGTCAGAGAAGAATAAAGTCGTGTTATTCATCTTGATTTTGTTTTCTGATCCGAACAAAAAGGAGGAGGAAAATGCTTGGTTTTCACTTCAGGTCTTACAGCAATAACAAGAGGAAAGGGTGAGAGGGTTTGTGGGGAGTTTAAGACTGACAATGGAAATGCATCTTGCATCCAGAGCAGCGCACGTCAAAGGGCTGTGTCGTCCTTACTAAAACAGCAGCATTGAAGTCCTTCGCCAGCGTCTTCAGAACTCCTGCCACTTGTATCATCAAGGACATCCCTGGAGGCACAGGAAGTTGTGGAGAAGTTGATTCTGTGTGCAGAATACTCTCAAGTGTTATGGTTGACTCACACACTGTTGTGGTGGGCGCTCCAAGTGCCAATGTCACACAGTGAACACGGTAAATATGCTTGGTATTATATGCTAAACGTAATAACAAAAAATTTCCTGCCGTAAATTGAAAAATCATAAACAGTATTTCAACAGCTGAGTGCTGTATGAACACATCACACACTCAAAACCTGCTTTGAATCAGTATTAGCATATAATAGCTATCCCAGATCGTGACCTCAGTAACCTGAGTGTTACTTTGGACCATCTGTGACTCAGTTGCGTAACATTCCCTACTTATGAAAACTCCAATATCAAAATGCTAATTTTTTCCCCCTCGTCCAGCACCGAGTGTCATCTTTAGGTTATTTTTGTAATCTCAGATGTCTGCCGTCTGCACAGAATGATAATCCGTTTGCTCAGGGTGATGTGCCGGTCACTGCCCTGTGCCTGTGACTAACTGCTGGGCAGCACGGTCTGTGGAGACGTGAGCTGCAGAATTACCTGAGAGGATGTGACCAGCTGGAGAAGAACAGGAGTCCTGACTTCTATTCTCAGGTTCAGATGTGACTGAATCACAGATTAACATGAGGTCAAGGTCAAAACTGAGCTAACTCAGAAGCCTAATACTCCGAGGTGCACCCTTTTTAATATTTCAGTGTTTCTGACATTAATAGTTAACTTGCAACTATTTCATCTCCACATTCTCTAAACTACAACGTTACCTAATGGACTGAGCCCTTTCGGTCTTTTGACTATTGTTGCATTTGTGTGCTTTTTGCTCAGTTGTGGAGAGAAAAAAACTCATTCCATATACCTCTTATAATATATCTTTCAAAAACAACCTTGAAACCTCATTGTGACAGCAGGAACTTACCCCAGGAACCAGGATGCTGTGTATTTTGACAGCAGGAACCAGGATCTAAATCAGGTTCTGGGGGTAATTGATTTACCCCCCAAAAAGTCCCTGCTCAGTGTGTTGCACTTTACAAAGGTTCAGGAACTTTGAGGGGCATGGTCTGCAGTGTTGAATATTTCTGACTGGTTGAGTCCTCCCTGCATTTTGTTTCACCTGTCATGTTTAAAAGCTCACAGTTAAAGGCTGACTGTTTTGTTTTGTTACAAGACTGTTGTCTTCATCATGGTTGGAGGTGGAGGACTGGCAGAAAGTGCACTACAGATGGACTGACAACAAAGTGCAGGCCTCGCTCAGCAATTATGTAGAAGATCATATCAAGCAAGAATTGGAATGGGTGACACACATCACAAAGGTCCCATCATCAGCTGCATTTGCATGATCTTTCAGGGATTTCAGGCTGTGGTGGAAAGACCCACAGGAACCTTTTAGTTCTGGAAGGGAAGTACCTAGAACTATAAGTTAGTCTTTGGCCAAAATGCACTTTTAGTGTAGTGTATAGAACTTCATTAATTATTTCTGTACATTTCTTCTTAAGGCTCTTACTCACCTAGTCTTAAATGAGTGGGAAGCTTATACCTTTCTTTTTAAATGGATTGATGACGGATGGTGTTTGTAGCCTCAGGTACAAGGAACTATGAAGAACTAACACAAAGATATATCACCTTCATTTTGTTTGCTTCCCAGTAGAGGGGAGATTACAGCTGACACGGAGTCCACAATCACCACCTTAGCAGGGCCCCCGCCAACAGACGCCTAATACAAAATATGACAGAATTAGATTTGTCCGTCTTTCTCAAAAGGTTCCCAAGGCAAACAGATTGTTGGTGTATTTTAAACAAAAAAAGGAAAAAAAACAAGATGAACTGGAAATGAACCTGCTGAAGCCCACTGCTGCAAAGACCATGCAGACAGTCGAGTAAGGAGAAGACGTCAAACAAACGAAAGACGTGGATCCTCTGAAGAGCTCCCATCTGTAGGACGGTGTGTTGTTTTATATTATTCCATATTACACATCATGTAATATTTATTTAAAGCTCAATTCCTGTCAACAAACCTGCTCTTCCGTGGTGCTGGTTTCAGCTTGTAGCATCTGAAGCAGTCGGGTGGCAGTCAGTCCTCCTGTCGTATCGATGTATATTACACTCTGTTTCAGGTGGTGCGAGATGTGCACGGCAACACCAAAACACACCTGGAAGGCAGGACAAGCACACAGAGAATATTTAAGATAGCACGGATAATTGCACATTGGTTTAACGATAACTAAAATAAAGTATTACTTCAGCCAGAGTTCATTTTCTTATTCTAGAGGAGAATGGGGAATTCTAAAAAGAGGGAATTTATGAGGGTGAAATTATCAGTGATGGAGGGAGGGAGGAAGGAAATGCTCACCTGAGATTTGCCACTTCCTGGGCCGCCTGACAGCTCTGTTATCTCCCCAGTATACAGCCCTGAATCCAGCAGTTTATCTAAGCTGCAAGAAACAAGGTACAATTCATTACTCACCGCTGCCATCCCATGTAATAAACTATTAAGTCCAAGTGCATCTGGAGGTCCAACAAAAAACAGCAGTTGGGTAAACAAAATACACACAAACACACAGCTTGAATTAAGTCCCAGTCTGGTATTAAAATGTTTGGCCAATTTCTAATTTCAGTTGCTCTTTGACTGCCTCTTATCGAGCCCGGCCACCAACTGCATCTTTCAAATTGAACCTTTCTAAAGTAGTTGGCTTTTCATGTTTTTGTGTGTGTGTGTGTGTGTGTGTGTGTGTGTGTGTGGGGGGGGGGGGTTGCAAGTCTAATGGGTGTGTCTATATGGAAGATCTTTATTGTTTATCTAAAAGAAAAGGAAGCATTCTGTGGATAACATGGCTCCCTGTTATATCCATAATCCCCAGAGGATGAATCCTTTTAACACTCGTTAGATCAAAGTTTTCTCTTTTTGTGACAAAATCACAGGAAGTTTGAGGAACAACTGAAAGATTGTATACTGCTTGTGTACTGCTTCTTCCCCTGACATCAGTTTTCTTCTTTTCATTTATTTTGTGTCAACAGGTGTGTGCTGGGACCAGCAGCTTGCACAGTGGCAGCTGATCGGCCCTGTCAGACGACCACCCACCCACAAGAGCCTAGAAGGTGCAGTACACATGCTTGTTTATCATCCACATGCTTTTCACTCACACTCACTTTTCTCATGTTCTGCGGCTAACTGAGACTTGGGGAAAATATGGTATTCATGTTCATTCATGGGTCCAGAAACTCAAAGTTTCCCAAGTTTACCACACAGACACATCCTGTCCAACATATATGTAGGCAGCTGTAATTATCAAGGAGAGGCTCGTCCTGCCACATTGATCTGCAGTATTGGCTTTTTCTGGCTTGAACTATCAGTCGATGCAGCTGAACAAAGTGATGAGCTGCACCATCTACGACCATCTGTTATTAACACAACTGAAGTTTCATGCATTGACAACTGAATGAATTCCCATCTCATTTTTTTTTTCATTACTTGATCTTTTCTCTCCCATCATTCACTCCTCTCCAGCTGAGGCCAGTTACAACAAACTGTTCTTTGCGCTGAGAGCAGATGCAACAGCCTCCATCTCCTGCAGGAACTTGCCCAGGAGTGTATTTTATCCATATTAATGACAGGGATATGCTGACTGGAGACGGGCCTGTACGTGGATTAATAACCTTGTCAGTCTTGTTATAGGTTCTTTGTTGTTGCACAGGTAAATCTTCCAAGCGTCCCACCATCAGGTTATTTATAGGTGACCTCCTTCACCTTGGTATATCGCTCTTTTTATGCATTTGCACCAGAAGAAACTACACTATGAATAAAAAAAAAGCAATAAAGCACATTCACATCACATCCTACTGGTTTACTTTACCAAAACACTCATATTTCTATCCACATCAGCATTAGAGGAAAGTGCACAAACTGTTGTGTTGTCATGACGCTCCAACCATCTGTTTTGTCACTATTGGAAATTGTTGATTACCCAACATTCCCGTCGGTGATGTGCACAGTTTGTGAAATCGCATTATCTTTGCCAGTATGTGTGATGATGGATGTGACAGCGTCACAGTTAAATCTATAGAGCTGTCGTCCTTCAGCTTGAAGGTTAAGCATCACTGGGGGCCTGTGGTTGGTTGATAGTGGTTCTCATCGCACATAGTGTGATTGTGAAGAGGAGAATTGGCGAGGACGGACATACTTGCATTATTGCAGCCCTGTGACAATGGTGCAGAGAGGATTGTGCTGTTGATGAAAACATCAGGTTGCACTCTTGGAAGACGTTACTGTAAGGGCTCAGAAGGATGAAAGAGTTTGCCCTTGAGGAGCCACAGATTCAGAATCCCCCCATGGACCGCACTCGTCAGAGAGATGAAAATATTGTGCAGTCCTTGAACCTAAAGGTCTTCATCTTGCCGTATGATTGGAGTGAAGCAGTGGGAAAGGCTCAGATTGTGTTGTTGAGTCGGGTTTTCTTCACTGACAGAGCACAAGACAATTTTACATTCTTGCACACACAGATATTTACTTTCCCTTGCCAAACCCAGCACCAGGATAATAATTCAAAGGAGACACATTGTGCACATTTCCAGGTTTATGTTTTATTCTGGGACTCTGCTGGCATAGCTTTACATAATTTATAAATCCAAAAGAAAAAAAAAACAAAAAACCCTCTATTTATCTTATACTGGCCCTTGACGTAGCCACTAAGCTCAGCCTCTGTCTGGAAAAGTCAGTTTTCCCTGCTGTGTCTTTGAGTCCAATGAGCTCACAGCTTCTGGAAGCTTAACTGTGATTTACACATTTATAGCCGCAAAAACCAAACAATTAGATTCACTTCTCCTGATCATTCTTTACAAGAAATGTCATCTTGTCAAATGCATCTATATAAAGGCCCAACTAATTAATCATCCAGCCGATTTAATCATCTGATCTGAGCCTTTCTCAGACATATCAGTATCAGCAAACGCGTAGGCTGCTAAGAACCGATGTGAACGTATTTTTATGCCTTCAAACTTTGCAGGTCATCTGCAAACTGTCTGGGTTTAATATAGAAACAATGTCCTTGCATTGGTTGATCTCTTATTTATATAGGTTTTCTCCACACAACACTGTAGGACTGGCAGGAGCTTGTGAGAAGAAAGTGTGTAATTATTCATTACAGGCTTTTGCCCTTTTTCTAGTCATTTTTATTTATTTATTTTATTTACCGTACATTTTCAGAGTTTGCGCTGAGACCAATTCAAATACTAAAAGTTATTTATTGCTCTACACAAAAATGTTGAGCCTCCAATACACATTTGTCACACGTATGTGGGTCATTTTTTTTGCAAATGTTTATGTACACATGAGGAATATTAGCAGATTTTTTACGTCTTACCATCACCATCAGTCCCAAAAATCCCACATTAGTCTGGCCCTAATTTTGTCTTTCAGTTACACACATTCACCAACAGACACCTGACATCATCACAGGGTATAGGACAAAAAATATATATAAAAACCATAATAAATCCCCTTTCCCCTTTACAGAAATGGTGGGAGTAATAAGCATCTTACTTAAGGAGGCTGGGATACTTGTGTGTGTTGCAGCTTGGAGTGGCTGTGGGCCGATGAGAGCCACTAACACTGAGCTTCAAAGCTGAATCCCTCATGAGAAGGCTGCGACAGAAGAGGCTTGAAGTGACTGTCTGGATTTGAGGCTGAATCTTATCACTAAATCGCAACTAAGTGTCGCTGCAGTATCCTAACACATGCCATTATAATATGATTGCGACATTATGCTATCATAATGGTACATGACACACACGCTGCTGAAATTATCAACCCTCATCCTTCATCCTGTTTGTATGAAAAATCACCGTGGCAGCCATGTTAGTTGTTTTTCTTTTTGTTTGCATGGTGCATATTTATCATTCATAATCAGTTACTATGCCACTTTGGCTTTGTTGCACGTGCTGGGAGTGTTTTCCTGCTCTCGAACACAGACATTGATACTTCTTGAAATCTAATGAGGCAGCTACTATAGTGAGCATAATAATGAGAATTCAGTTCATGTACATTCAGTTAGGTAGAAGGCTAAAACTTTCTGACAGTCCAGGAAAGGTTTCCCACTCATGCCAGGAGTGAGGCTTCAAAAACACATTTGGTTATTTCATTAGGTTAGAGCAGAAAAGGTTTTCTTTGAGCTTTTTGATTACTTTTTGACATTTCTATTAGCTGGATGAAATAAAACCAAAAAAAAAAAAAAAAAAAAGATATTAGGTCCATTAAGTTCTTTTCATCATCCTCCGCGCTGAAGAGACTCGAATTCACAATGCCTATATCAAACAGCTAGAAGAAGAAAGGAAGTGTTGTTAAAAAAAAAAAAGGTGTACTGCCTTCGGGTCTCCAGGTATGAAAAGTCTACACTTAAATGTCTTCAGTGAGCATGATGAGGAAAATGTAAATACAAAAATACTCGCATCATTTCATTCAAGCTGACATCTCCTCTCACACAGCTAGCAGATAACAGCACTCATCTTATATGATAATAAATCATGTTTTTCTATAACCAGCTCAACAATTCAGCGACCAGCCGAGAAAACTTGTTTGACACACAGCATCCATCAGCGAGGAGAACAGGAAGTATCCTATTGCATATCAACAGATTAAAGTCTAAGCATCTGCTCCGCAAAATACTCCCTGCCTTTAACTAATAGCTAAAAGTAATCCAGTCTAATGCATGTCCCTGCAATAAATCCTATAGCATGAATGTTATAATGTTGAGATTTCTTGATGTAAATAAGTTCAGCAGCATGACAGGTCTGTCTGTTTAGCCACCAGCCAACCATACAACTTTATAACCTTCATACAGACCTGATTCACCGCAGAGCTCTTTTGTTTTTCAGAGATTGTCCCTAATAAACAGGCAACTAAATGCTCCTTTAATCATGCACGCCGGCTGAACTGACTGGACAGCAGAGAGCATCAGTCATCACTTCACTTTTTCACCAGCAGAGCGCAACCAAGACACACACAAATGGCGCCGGCTCCACTCACACAGCTGATTCAGTTTCATATCACTAATCCAAAGCATTAACTAATTCATGAAAACCACTTAAAAAAAAAGAGCCATGGAGAGAGAGAGAGAGAGAGAAAAAAAACACCTGTGGTCATTAATTATGCTGAAACAGTGAGTTTAACTGCAGAAAAAGTACCATCCTATAAATTATGCCATGAGGGCCCATTTCACAAATTTGTCCAGAGCAGTCTGTGTCCTGGCTTAAGAATACTCCCTCCTAAAAGTGAAATATTTATATGCCATGCTTTGTGCTGTGGCTGTATACAGATAACTCAATCTCGTCTTGCCAGTGCACATTTTCCTCTCACGGGCTGCTGTGTCTCTGATTTACAGGTTATCTGTAAGTACTGCTGTAACACAATGCCATGCTGGTATCAGTGGGGAATTTTTGGTTTCTGGGAAGTCATTAAATTTTGATTTTCTGATGTACCGCGAAAATGCTTTAAAGGACTTGGCAATGGTGTTTGTTTTTTTGTTTCGAGAGTAGTCATGCTGGAGGCCAAGTGAATGCAGCTGATATATCTGAAGCCACTTCAGGGCTGCGTTCATGAGCCAAATGGAACAACGAGCAAAGGGGTGAGATTTAGCTGCTAAAATGTTTCCTCCGTGCATGAATGTAGCACACGGGCCATTTCTGAAACGCTGCATCGCTCTGCTGTATTTTTAACTACAGCATCCATACTGCAGATGCATATGCCACTGGCGCCGTTCGATGCAAATCTGATTGTAACAACACTGAAAAGATTTTAGTTTGATAAAATGGATCAATGCAGAGGATCCTGGTTACAAACATCTTTGGTAATGGACGATACTATTGATTTCACATCATCCTGTGATCACGCAAGGTCTGCACTGGTGCATTCAAACTTGTGGGAACTATGTCCTCCTTCATTTACAGGTTGTCCTTGCACAAATTAACCTGGACTAGTATTTTAAATAAATTGTTCTTCCATTGGTTCAACCTCTGCCAAACAAAAGAGAACCTTTTGTCTGAGATTATATTGGGGCGCTGTTCAAGAGGCCACTATATGCTTAAACAAACATCTCAAACTCACTTCTGCCTCTCAAATGAATTCAGGAAAGTGTCGTTTAATTCAGTATGTGGAGAGCTGTCCTTAGTAATACATATTTGATTTTGGAGGTGAACCTTTCCACAAAGCTCTTGTGGCACTGAGCCCTCCGTTAAATCCCCCCCCCCCCCCCAGCTCCGGGGAGACACGGCACTGTGCTCTGCTGTGTGTGCACAATTGTCTTTACCTGGGATTTCCAGTGGAGAGGATGGCTGTTGAACTCGATAGTTCCTCGTACAGATCAGCACCAGACACGGGGAATGCTGCGTGTTGGGCCAGCAGCACTCGGCGAATGGCAAACAGAGCCTGAAATGCAAAAACATAACAGCGCATGAGGCCCACGCACGAATCTGACACAACACGTGCACTGATTGGCCAGTAATCCCAGATTTGTACAGGTAACATTTACTCATTTGTATAGAAATGTTTGCCAAATTATGGTCAGATCTTTGTCTATACAATCAATCTGAACTAATAACACATCCATATTTATCAAGAGACATAATAAATATGAACCATTTGTGTGAAATAGTCATAAGTGCAATGTTTGTGTGACCTTGACCTTTGCCACCTGAATCTTATATGCTCATCCTTGAGTCCAAGTGACTTTTTACTAAAGACAAAGAAATTCCCTCAAACAAAGATATTCCATTCACAAGGTCAAAAGTGTCATTTGTGAGGTTACCATGACCATGACCTTTGACCTCTGACCACCAGTGAAGGTTTGTAACAAATATGCAGGCACTACCAAGATATCCTGTTGACAAGAATGTGAGCTTTAAGGCTAATTACTTCAGCAGGAGTTAGGGGTTACTCCTGTCAGTGGGACCAGATTGGAGGTATGGGTTAATGGCATTGTTACAGTTACAAAATCAAGAATTGCTGATTTGCAGGAAGTTGAGAGGGTTGCAGAGTTATAGTTCATACTGTGCATTAATCACTCCAAAGTCACACAGCCCATCTATAAATGAAGATAACTCTGTTGTGTGGCTACTCTCCAGCTGATGCGACTTCAAAGAACAATCTTTAGAGAATGATCACCATCATAACAAAGACATCAGTGAGAGCTAAAGAACCAGTTCTCACAAAGCTGGATGGACCACAGTGAGCTGCTGCTCTTCTGCTTAAAATGTTTTATGGACTGATGAAACAGTACAGAAAGAGCCCTGCATACCAGGCAGAGGGAGCGTCTTCATTTGGGCCTCGGCTTTATTGAGGGGGAAAATGAATGACCAAGTTTAGAATAATATCAGGGTCGGTTGTCCACCTGCTGAAGGTTAGCAGGAGCTGGATGATGCAGCGGGACCCTGAACTTCAAAGCAAATCCACAACAGAATGACTTCAAATAAAGAAAATCCACCTCCAGGCCCAGGCAGACTTCAGACCTGAGAATGACCCGAGGAGAGCCGCTCACAGCATACAACCTGAGAATACAACTGAGCTGACGCTGCTGCAGGAAGAACGGTGCCTCCTCCTGACCAATGACCATTTTGCTCTTCTGAGGTTTCTGTAGATTCAACCACTCACTAAATGTGAACCTTTACTTAACCTCTCCATCAGCACTGTGAATAGATAATAAGTGTGTTCAATAAAGACACAAAACATCATAACTGATTGTGTGATATTATCTTAGGGACAATGTTTTCTGTATTTGTGACATTACTTGAGGCTGAAATCACATTTTTGATCAATTCGTGCATACTCATATCAAAGACTGAAGATTATACTGTTATATAAGCAGCAATTATTTTTGTTATTGATTTAAATCTTTATTCAAAGATATGCCATTTTTTTATACAGATTTAAAAAAGGATACTATGAATGATACTTTGCAAAGAAATACAGACAAATGTGTTGGAAAAAATGAATCTCCTCCAACTCATGAGATGTTCCTGGACCAAGTTCGGAAACTAACTTTGGAAAAACATAACCGCAACTGTATTTTTCAGGAACTATGGTTCCCACTATTTTCTGTTCCAATAATAAATGTGGGCAATATCTGGTAATAAATTACTGTGCATGGGCAGTTGGCTCATCATAAACTGCTGGTACGTGATTTTGCTGTTGGCTGCAACTCAGTCATTGCTATTGTTGTTCTATGTCTTTACTGAGGCGTGCTCCAGTATGTGTATGTGTTAGTATCAGTGTGTACTGTGTACACATGAATAAATTGAATTTTAGAGAAAATGCTCATCACTTTTTGTGTCCCCTTCTTTTGTCTCCTTTCTGTTTGTTTTTTTCACCCCTTCCTCCAACTCTTACACAAAACTGCATAAACAATAATGACAATAATGGCTATCCACTGCCTCTCACACAGTCTGACACACACACCCACGCTCTGCCATTAGAGAGAAAAGAACATCTAACTGCACAGCTTGAAGGTCCATCAAAAAGTTCTCCTGAATGTCTCCTGAAATCCTCCATTCTTCAACTTTAAACCTAAATATTCCCAACAATATAAAAACAACAACAAGCAGCAGCAGCAACATTTTGAAAGAAACAGGTTTTGTTATTTCATATATATATATTTACATGATAACTTGGATGAGTGATGAATCATTCATCGAATTTGTTGATGGGGAATCGATTACGTAATGGAGTAATGTTTTGGTTTTGACAATGAGAGGGGAGGAACAGTAAACTCGATGAGCCTGGAACAATGAAAATTTAATATCCAGTCTGAAATTTATGTTAGTATTGTTCTGAGATGGAGCCAGCAGCCGAGCAAAGCTCTTCACTGTGGGGATACTTTTATTTGATATCTCCCCACTATACATAGTTCTTCGGTTTGACGTTTTAATTACCTAAACAGGCAGACTCGCACTCTGTTGTAATGGAGATGAAGTTAACTCAATTCAGTTAGACAAGCACACTAAGTGTCGCATTTGTTGCCCAATTAAACAAAGCATCCAGAATTGTTCTTCTTGAGTTGACATACACCAACCCTCCCTTTATTCTGATGTTGTTATGAGCAGACTACTGTATCTAAACAGACACACGGAGACAGAGTCAATATGAGTCATTGTTAAAGTAGATCAATAATTGTGATTGATTTAGACAGGGATCCAAACACACCAGGACAACTAAACCACAGTCACAGAGAAACTATCATCCAAGATCCTCCATACACACATAATCAAAACACAGCAGCATTAGGTAAAGTAGGAATCTGTGATATGAGTTTGTGAAATAATAACAATTATTATCTCTGTTCCCTTCCAACAGTTAAATGATGACCACAATGAACAGTGATAGTATAATTAAGCAAAGAAATACTAATTTTACTCATGGTCCCTCCAGATCTCTGTCCTTGGAAAGTACAACTGCACAATTAATTGCTATGTAACTGAAATCACAACAGGGCTAAGTGCAATATCCAAATCACAAAAGCTGCAATCTTTTGATGAAGGTAATGTTTCACAACATTGTTGTGCATTGTCGGCAGCACAAGTGTTGTGTTGCTACAGAGACGCCCTGGACAACAAATCATATTCTGAAGAGTTAAAAGGAACATTTTTGTTTGGTTCAAGACCCAACAAACATTGTGTCATCAATTTTATATGCTGCGAGATCTCAACATTTTGTTGGTGCGACAGAAGCAGGTCACAAATAAAGTTAATTTTCTCCTGATCTGTGGCTCTGAAATAAAAGACAATTTGGTGACAGACTGCTTGGAGGAGCTATGACATGTGAAAAATGGGAAGAGGAAGAAGAGAAAGCAGGAGTATCTCTACGTTTGGACTGAGCTGTGTGTTTCTTGCTGTGAACACCTGACGAACGAAGAAATGAAGCCAGTCTGCAAACAAAGTTTCAAAGCCTTGGCTTCATCTCCCTGTCGTTATTTAAAAACAGCATGAGGTCCACATTCCAGTAAACGACAGAACGGCTGCACACCAAATCAAATACCTGTTGACTTCTTATTCATAAAGGCAGAGAAATACAAAAACACATCAGCCCACACTCACCATCATAGGATCCCAAGCAGTGGCCAGTAACTGGTAAGTTTTCATATTCAATCTAATACAGGGGACTGTTTTTCAACATGAACATGAGACTTGAATACATTTTCACAGTTCTAATTCTGTGCTCCTTCGTTAATTTGCCAAACACACATCAAAAATGACTTCAATGTAAAAGTCTTCTTTTCACCCATAGGTTTCTTCCTTTACTTTGGGGGGCACCTCCATAAATATATTCGAGCAAATATGGTATGAGGCATCCTGCTAACCACCCACATGTCACATAAAACCATGTTTGATCATTAGCTGGTGGGTTGCACCGGCCATCGGAGCAATAGCATGGGTCAGAGGTATGTGTCTTTAATTGGCAGAAAATGCTGCCTCTTGAGCTAACAGCTCAGGAGGCAGCCGTCCTGTACACATAGTGTTATCACTGCAACACCACCAGGAACCACTGCACTCCACCACTAAGTGGGGATGGACATTTTCAGGCACGGACATCCCTGACCAAGCATACTGTTTGGTTGTTGGACAATATTAATGTCTCATATTTTTGCATTTATATAAATAATCAGCCCACAGTGAAAACACAGTGTAAGTGTGTTCATTTAATAACTTACACAAAAAACGGTTAATGTCACAGCAGTTGCCACTGTATGAACTTCTGCGCTGTACTGATTAACACTAAATCATAAATTCAAAGTTAAGATAAATAAATCTAAATTCTCCTCATGCTTTAATCGCATGTGGTTAAGCACTGAACTACTGGACTGTTTCAGCAATATGCAAATGTAACGCCAGCCATCTTCTTATCTACTGCACGTTATCATCGTCTATTTGGTCAAGCTACTCCAAAAATGACATCACAACCAACGACAAACGACACACACGGCCACCTCAAGGGATATAGTTTTCTGCTTTTAGTATACAAGCATGTGATTGTCTGTTTGGAGTTCATAGCTTCCACACTGCAGTTAAACAACATGTTGACTGCATGAGAACACACGGCTTCTCAGTGTCCAGATTTGTGCTATGATGTTCTGTATTAAAAGGATCAGAGGGAGCAAATATTAAAATGTTGGATGTTCTACTTTCTGTGGAAGAGCACTTAGCAGCTGACTCACTGTCCGATTAGTACCTCCTTCTGAGCAGAGAGGACTTTGTGTTGTGTTCAAGTCCAATACAGGAAATTTCCTTAAATTAAAACAAATCTGTTGGGTCTCAATTAGTGGGAATTTTGGTGCCCCAGTTTAGGTATGTGGCCTAATAGGATGGGTGTGTTTATATGTTTATATATATACTCTGTATATATACTCTGTGCGATACCTCCAACACTTTCATATATGTATATATATATGCACACACACACACACACATATAAAATATATATATAAAATATATATAAAAAGTTAGGGATATTCAACTTTTGGATGAAATTTCAGCTTTTGTTTCAATACATGGTTTGAGATGAAGAAATGACCATTCTCCATACTTCTACTTCAATGCCCTACTTTCATGATATAATATCACTGAACCATGAACATTTTAGATTTTTCCATAGATTTCACATGTCAAATATCCCTAACTTTTTGTGAGTAGTGTATGTGTATATACATATATATATGTATATATATATGTATATATATATAAAAAACTTTCCTTTGCTCAGCTTTAATTAAAGTGGAAGAGGCCGCTGCAGTCGACCAAACATGTCGGCACAGATGACCTAGAATTGACCCCCTTCCCGTTGTGTGTGTGTTCAACAATGGCTCCAATCAGCAGGAGTGTGCCTGACCAGAGGGATGCTGGTTATCAGCTCTGGGGATGCCCACAGGCTGAACAAGCAGGTCAGGAAGTCTCGCTCAGGCACAGAGATGAACCTGAACATGCTACACGATGTGATGGAAAAAAAAAGAATATCCAAAAAAAACAATGATCTCGTGGGAAAATAAACCTTTTGTTCACTCTGTGCGATACCTCCAACACTTTCAACATCAATCACCTCGGTCAAAGTGGTATGTGACTCCTGAAACTAAAATATAGATAGAAGTGCATGGAGGTCTGCGGTCGAAGAAAACTTTTACTACATGTCGACATCATGAAGACAAAATGTGCACTGATGTGTTTCCTATACATGTCTGGATTGCACGTACTGACACTCTGACCACAGAGGATGTGTTGGTGACTGAAAATTTCTCACTCATTTCTCACAGAGAATGCCAGTGGCCTTCTGTGCCCTGTCCACCCACGCAATTATTCACAGATACACTTTTATCTAAGAAGGCCCCTCCAGGTCTCCTTCCTGATTATTTGTTCTCATATGTTCAAAAAACTTTAGTGAAAAGCACTGTTTATTATATATGAAAAAAAAAATGTTTTCTCTTATCTGCCCATAAGGTCAGAACTGGGTTCGGCAGAATTTCTTTCATGATCTCTGCTCTCTCCTCTTCTCACAGAAAGAAAGATTAAAACTGAAAGAGCTGGCCTCTCTCTGTGGCCTCGGTCTGATAATGAAGGACACTGTGGCTGAGCCCACCAGGAGTCTTTCAGTTTTCCTAATGGGTAAAAAAAAAAAAAAAGTTTTCTATTGTCTATTGCTCCTGTTCACTTACATTCAGATGGGAAGAGAGACGCCACTTTTGCCATGAGACTCCTCTGTAAGATTTGTGTGCCGACGACAAATGAAATATGTTGTTAATGTGGATTTGAGTGAAAAGCAGCAGACATCCTCCACAGCAAACAGACAATTTCAAAAATTAAAATTGTTGTCTTGTCCTTATTTCTAATAAAGCAAACAAATTGAGACAAATCGAACAGTAACTGTGGCATGTGCAAAGGTCTAGACACCCCACTGCATCCTATGCAACAGGCTGCCACACAACCCCAAAGAATAAATATTTCCAACCCCATGATTCACAGTTGATCAGCTGTTCTTTCTCTAAATCTCTCTAATATTTTCTCCAAACACCCATCTTATGATTGTGGCCAAAGAAGCTCAGTTTGAACTTCATCTGTCAACAGCACTTCTTTCTAAATTGACTCTGTCTAATCCAGATGTTGCCTTGAAAACTTCAGATGTTGACTTTTGTGATGAGGTTGCAGCTGTGGCTTCCTTCTGATGACTCCTTCATGTAGACATTGTTTACCACTCTTTGCCCCTATGGAATCAATTTGCCTTTCTGCCAGGAAGCCAGATATTGTGTCAGCTTCCACAGTTCATCATTGCTGCCATTTCTCACTGGCATTTCAGACAGTGCAAGTTTCCAGCTTTAATACTTTTTAACAGGCTCTCCTGCTGTGCAGCCATCGTTTAGCTTCATTCTCAGCTCTTCAGGCAGGTGCTTTGACAAGTCCATGATTGTTGAGGGTTACCACATTTGAAGTGTCACTGGAACATCTGACAATTCTTGACCTGCAAATCAAGTGCTAACAAGTCTATTAAGGCCTAACAATTAAATCAATGTGAGAGTGATTTCAAGTAGAACGGTGCCTAAACTTCTGCACATGCCACAATGGAAAGCAGCAGGCCGCTAAAATGTCAATCAAGGTTTTTCTGGGGACTGTATGTACTTCTTATCAGTTAGAAATGTTCATTTGTCCAGGGCTGACCATATATTAGCCTACACTTGTGCTCTCCATGAAAAGCTGTATTTGCTGAGTGGATAAAATTCAGTAAAAAATACACAGAGAAGAATGGGAAGCAAATGTTATCTTCAACCTTGAGCTGAACCACTGCTGTGAAACAATTTACATGACTTCTAAACTAACTGACCTCTTGGGTCAAGGCAACACAGACCATGCAGAGTGGGAGGTCTGCTTACGTTAAGCATGCCCTTTTTTAAATTTTAATTGAAGGCCACCTCAAACAAAACCCTTACACAATGAGAAACTCACGCTGCATGTGGGTGAAAGTGCGTCTGAGATCAACATTTGGTCAGGTCCTAAACCTAAGCCTCCCACTCTACACTGCAAAGTGCAAAGTGTGGGTGTTTTCTGTCTATACATCACAGCAGACAGATATGAATTTGAATTATTCCAAGGAAACAATGGAAATGTGACTACTCTGGGAATATGTTTAGTTCAAGGGGCTTAAATAAATCAGCACTGCACTTGTTGTATATGTTGAGTAAATGTGGCTGTACTGGACACAGGTTGATCCCTGTAGTATCTAGTTTGACATGCACAGTGTAAATGAATAGGTGTCATGTTTAATTTATGAACAGTAAACCCTTACCTTATACGATACAGAACATTTCTGTGCAAGTTCTTCGATGTCAGACGAGACCAGGTCCTCCACTGGGAAAACACAGACACTACAAGTCAGATGTCATGTCAACACACACACACACACACACACACACACACACACCCGTAAATTACTAACACACTGACCTGTTTTGATGTCGGCAGCGCGCAGGTCCCGCACTAAATCCTCATCCAGTCCAGGACACATACCCTCTGTCAGGACGACCATGGTTTTACATTGTTCTCAAGTCGTTAGCGAATGAGACGTAGCTGATACAAGTGGGTGAACTAGCAAGCAACGGTTGTTTTTAGCTTTAAGCGGCTCAGTTACGCAGCTAATGTTTTTTATTCTTAGGTGGTCGTTGTAGTCTTTAGGTTTTAAACTACTTCCTAAACTGACGAAGGCAAAACATCGACCGTGTCTCGACAAAGACAAACCAACGTATCCAGGAAACTTTTCCGTTGACACTGCAGCGCGAAAGTCTACGCTCTGTGTGAGGGTGACTTAAATGTCCTCTTCCTGCTTGCCGTAGCAAAGCGCGCATGCAGTGTTTGTAGGGTAATGTAGTAAACTGCCCCGATGGTTCTTGTTTCTCATTTTTTGTCTACATACTTTATGGTGTTTTATTGTCACTTTATTGTTCGTCCATTTGAACGTTTAAATCTCTTTAGAAAAGGGAAATTAACCTGTACTTAAAACATATAACTAGTTCCCCAGAGTTAGTAAAACTACCAACACTAAAATCAGAGATGTTTTTTTTTTTTTTTATTCTTTTACCCACAAAGACTGATTTGATGATGTCACTTAGCCTTCACAAAGCTTTGCACAACACACACACATACACGACAAAGACAATCTGAAAACACGGATTTAATTCAACATTTAAGAACACTGAAAAGTGAAATAAAATAAATATACTAAAGTAGCCTAGAATGCAATACAAACAAGTGTTGAAAGACATCACAAATGGCTCCTGCAATTGTTTGGGTCCATGAGTTGTACTGACTATTTCAGACATAACAGGCTTCTAGACAGAGGTGTATATGGTTGTTGAAAAACTCCAACAGTGTTCCTCTTTGCTTTAAGAAAAGGCATGTAGACTCTGTCAGTTCAGAGACTTAGGTCCTTCAGTGGATTAGCGAAGCTCTAAGAAAATCATTAGTGAGAATGATTTTTGGGTTCAAAATGTTCCTTTTTGCAAAAATCTGTGTTATCTCAGGTGTGGGAGTGGTTATGGCACTTTGGATGCTGAGGACACTTACATTAAGAGAGACTTCAAACTGGATATTAAAATCATAAACCCAGTTCGTTACTGATCCTTCACCATATCTCAATAAGTCACTGACTTTGGTTCGACTTGTCTGGTTCAACCTCTGAATCCACACTCTTATCTGTCTCCGTGCTGCTTGGATCTTTTTTTTTTTTTCCACTTTTAAACTCCTTTTCATTATTTTATTGTAACTACCTGCTTTCATACACCCTGCTTCATAATGGCTGCACTGATTCTTCTGTCCTGCACATCTAAATTTTACAAAACGCACTTTACAAATATAGTAAGATTTATTTGAGCTGACACCCTGTGGAAGAAAACGGTAAAAGAGAAATTGTGATTCTCTCAGGGATCAATAAAGAATCCTACAATAACCATTAATATGCTAATATAATTCTGGCTGAATGAATCGTATTAGAGCTATGGATAAAGAGCTGATAGTGTGTTAATCATCTGACTGCTCCTGCGTATGAAGTTCTGCTTTCTGATGTTTTGAGTAAAATCCAGTTGCTCTGTCCTCTCCATTATTGAAGGGTTTAGTCTATTATTTTATTCTATTTCGAACATCCATTTGGGTAAACTCACAACACATATCCCATAATCATACACAATGTTCCTAAAATCTATTTTAAAAAAGGTCAGTGGAAGATGTATACAGTCCTGTGGTCCAGCTTCACAAAAGCAAAGTGGTGCGAAAAACACATGGGTCAGTAATGGCAGTGAAAAAAAAGGAAAAGGTGGAGGCGAGCCATGCCTTCCACACTCTCCTCAGCAAGCGAGATATGAACTCATGTTCACATCAACACAGGGCAATTGGAGCCTGTTGACTTGGCCATTATCGTAGTGAAAGGCTGTTTTCTGCAGCCCATTTTTCTGCTTTGGCTGTAGTGCTGTTAATGACTCAGAGGCAAATGTCAGTCACACGAAATGTTAACGGGGAGCTGGAAATCATGTGGCAAAGGATTCGTTTCTTTCAAATGCAATTGAGTCTCTGACAAAGTCATCCATTTTAGGCGCAGACACAAAGAAAAGGATGGAAATCCTGAAAGACTCTCCTCAGCAGGTGAGTTCACAGACCCCCTGGGCTTCAGGTCGATAACTAAAGTGGCAGCGCCACCTCTACTCCACCCTCACCATCTTTAGTGAGTGCAGATAATAACGCATGCTGCAGTTAAAAACAACAACAACAACCACCAACCTTGTGATCTATCATTTCAACCCCAGAGAGTAAATAACAGCTCAGTCCCTTTTCCATGAAATGTAGGTAGCGCTGTCAAAGTCAACCTCACTCACACAGAGCCGAGTTTTTTTGCAAACACAACATAGACCGGGCCACCGCCGACAACACATTTCAACCCAATTTCACACAGACTGGTGTCTGAGACAGTGTCAGGTATCATTAGCAGGAAACCTACAAATTATTATTTTTTTCTTTTCTGAAGGAATGGTGTCAGAACTCTCTCGTAGAACAGATACTCATCACTGCCGAGGCTCTGTGAAGCTGTGTTTCAGAAGCCAAATGCCAATTACAGGCTGAAAGCTGCTGCACATCTTGATTCCTTTTCTTTGAAGCCTAAAAAACCAAGTCAGAAATCGTGGCGTTATTATTGACTAATTCAAATTTTAACTGCCACATCGAGTCAATGACAAATCCACCCAATTATCATCTTAAAAATGTGGCATCAATCACAGGATACAAATATAAGCACGTAAAAGTTTGGGTTAGGTTTGAACAAAAGTTGTTCAAGCTTTAATTTCCTGTGTGTCACACTACTGCGATAGTGTTTTCTCAGGCTGTCCCAGAAAAGCAGCAGTTACAGCTCACTCAAAAACCTGCTCCTCGACCGAGGCAACCATAACGACCACCTCTATCTCAAACGACATGCTTCAAGACATTCTTATAAGTCACTGAGGATCTGAATACATCCACACTGCAAAAGCCTCTGGACCACACGGGTCAGCATGGCACCAGGCTGATCTGATCTTATGGTCAAAGCAAACCAGGCTGAAGCTGTGTTCACTGACTATGCTGCACACAGCTGGAAAATGAGCCCCAGCTGTGGACACCTTTACCAGCATGCTAAAGACTTTTATGTTCACCTCTGCTTTTAATTGCTGCTCTTAACTGCACTCTGACTCTTTTTATGGATTTTATTGTGCTATGCTCTGTTCTTTTTTTTTTCTTTAATCCATTTTTGAATTGCCTCTGTGTATGAAATTAACATTATAAATAAACTTGCCTTGCCCTTAGTTTAGCAGTTGCACTTCTCTTGGTTAAACTTTGAGTCAAGGTTACACTGACAGTCCTCTCTGAGAGATTCTATGAGGGATCCTGGTAAAGGAGACAAAACTATAGGGCCCTCACCTCCTGTCCAGAAGCAAAACAGTATAATTGGGATTCATCATCATGTCATCACAGGTCAGATGCATTCAGGTCTGGCTCTGAATCATCAACATGTAAAGTGCTTTTTTCTTGTAATGCTAATGTTTGGGGTTTTCTTTCCATACTTGTTTGTTGACTATTTTTCTAATATCATCTTTTTTTTTGTTTGTTTTGCCATTGTTTACTGTTTTTTATGCTGCTAAATGTCACAGTACCATCAACTTTGGGTGATTTCCTTAGGCAAAGGCTGCAGAAATGTGGACTTGCAGAGAGTGTGCATGAAGGGCATGAATGTCTCCTAGAGTCCTCATTTCCACAGAGATTTGACAATAGGATGGCACTAAGCCCTCACAGACTGACTGGGATTGACACTGGGACCGGGTCTCTGTAGCACATTAAAAGGATTATCTGGACCCCTTGTAAAGGGTCAGGAAAGACCCCTTACATATGAGTGAATTCTATCTCTTGAGCAATATCCTTTTTGCATTCTCAGAGTTCTTCACATCGGTCTTCATGATGAGAAACTTCATGTTTAAAGTTTTCTTTTACATGACCTAACCAAAGCTATGAACGTTATAAAAAGACCAAGAGCCCAGCTGCACTGTGAGGTTGACATGCTCACTGTAAACTCACTGTAGTGGAAGTTTGACCTGATGATAGATGAAAAGCCAGCACCAGATTAGTGCTCCATTCAACAGCAGTCAAGACATTTGACTCTGCTACACAAATGTCAGGCTGCTGGTAGTGCAGGAGGAAAAGTCACCGAATTCGTTACATTCTTCCTCCAGGGAACATTAACGTCCATACCAGTGTTTGTGAGCGTCATTCTCGGAGATAGTAAAGGCGCTTTGACCTGTGGGGTCAGACGTGAATGCCTTCTTTGACCTCTCTGCGACTGTGCTTGCTCCTGCTCGATTTGATTTCTCCACAGTCAAAGCTGTGGCCTGTCTGATGTTTTCGGACCGTTGATGTTCTCCACTCTCCCTTCAGTCTCTTGTCTACGCTCGTCTGTCCTTGATGGTGCAGCCAAGATGACTGCTCTTTGCGGAGTCCGGATGCAATATTATTGAGACATTTGTTTTTATTATGGCCTCTGATCAATACAAGAGAAGATGAAAAACTATAAAATGGGAGTCTAAATGTCCCCATGAGGTAAACCAGGTTGTCCTCACTCTGAGACTTTGGGCTCCTGTAATAGTAAAGGCTGGTTATTAGACACATAATGACCTTAGAGTATGACACTTAATGTTCAGTATTCTGAAGGGAAACTATGTATATTAGCAACAAAATTATAGTAAAATGTTTTGTAGGAAACATAAATGCAATCTGACTCTATTAACATAATATGTCATCAATTTACCGGTATGCATCTAGCGAGTTGCAAATATGGTGGTGTAAGTTTTTAAGGCATTTTATCTGATCTTACAGTATATTCCACTTGTAGTGACTCCCATTGTTTAATTTTGCCCATGGTTGTGTTTAGACTCTTGCAGCACTTTGTTAATGTGAGGGAAAGATTATGGTTTAGTTTAACAGAGACAAACTTTTAAATAAGCCTTTTAAATTTACATTTAGCCATAACTGTGATTTTGCCCTAATGATTCAGTGACTGCGTTGCCTCCACAGCATGGCTGTGTAGCATATGAATGTAATTTATGACACAGGCGCAGTTGAAATTATTCAGGGATTTGCTCATTAGATTACTGTGACATACTGAACTCAAAGCCCTGCAATGGGTTGTAAGAAAGTTTCAAGTGGTCCTGGTGAGATGATGAAGTAGTTGCCACAATAAAATAAATGATCAATTAAATGATAAGATGTGTTTTCATGTGAGGAAATGATTATCATAATGATCCAGTGTTGATGTTGAAGCCACTAGAGATCTCCAAAAAAAGAGCGATAAATATAAAAACCACATGGCAATTTAAAGCTCCAAAGAATGAACATTTCTAAATTTAGCAGACAGCTCTTTTGAGGGTTTTATCATGAATTGGGCTGGGGTTCGGAGGCCAGCCCCCCCTCCCTTTAATTATTGCTTCCCCTCTGCGCAGAACACATCGCCATAGTGACAAAGCTCCAGTGGTCCCAGCCAGACCATAGTCAATCTGTGAAGCCTGAAATTTATGAGCCCCCCCACCAAAAAATCTTGACGTTCACTCGGCCCTGAGGTCATTTTAGAATCATCACCTTTACTGCAGTAATTTCATCTGCAGACCTGATCACCTGTCTCGCTCACAACGCATGAAACGGGCAGTGAAAAGGAAAGTATGGGGTGAGTGAACAGATGGGGAGGAGAACTGGTCTCAAGGCGGCGCTGGTAACAGAGCAGCTCCTGTGATGATTTATTATATCCAACATATAATGAATGTTTGTGGTGTTTCCAGGCCATTTGCCCACTAACGATGGTCTCTTTATCTGTGAGGTAGCTATCGCCATTTGATGATGGTTATCAATAATGAATTAAATTGACTACTGCATATTAAATAGGAGTGTTGAAATTATTCATTGGATTCCCAAGAGTGATTAATATAGTAGAATGTGCCCATAGTCCATCACCCCAGCGTGAGACACAGTGTTGTCTCCAAGAGAAGCTGCACTTGGTGATACAAAAAAAATCACATTTGATTCTCTGTTTCTTCCCTGAAGCTCTTTATATGCACTGAAATGACACGTTGTGGGTGAATCTATCTATCTAAGCTGGAAGATTTTCACTTATTTCCAGGTAAAATTAAGGGGTGCGTGCTGGTTCTGTTTTTGTTGTCATAGAAGAAAATAAACTTTTTCCAAACCCATCGGATCATCTAAACAATGCATTGTAACCAATTTTCTTTGAAGTTGACATTTCGGAATCAGTGGGACATTTTTGTTTGACTGATAAACATTTAATGTCTGTGTGTTACGATTATATTAGTATATATCAGTATTGACAAGTTTCACCTGTACCAATTTAAAATACTCAGTAACAAGTAAAAGTTACTTCTACTGTATATTCCAGGGGAAAAAAGGAGAAAAAGTGCCATCTAGCTTTGTTGAAAAGTTTTTTTCTTTTCTTTGCTTAAAACACGTTAACCATTTGATTCTTTAACAATAAGGCAGATGGAAATCTCTGACAGCATGCCTTTCATAAGGAGTCACACTAAATATGAGCTTATCTTTTTCTGTAAAATCAAGGTAACAATAGTAACAGTGTGAAAAACATGTAGCAGCAGATTAATACTTCTACTACAATCGCATAGATATTCATAGATTTGCACATTGGGGTGGGGAGGGGTTTGCTGGAGCTAATCCCAGTTGACATAGGGTGATGGCAGAGTACATCCTGGACAGGTCTATTGCAAAACCGACATATAGATACGAAAAATGCACACACACTCACATTCACACTCATGGACAATTTAGAGTCTCCAATCAACCAATCAGCCCATGACTTTGGGACTGTGGAGGAGGACAGAGAGAACCCACACGGGCATGGGGAGAGCATGCAAACTCCACACAGAAAGACCCCATGACCTGGGAATCAAACCCAGAACCTTCATGCTGTGCACTGTACCGCCCATGCCCAGTCTGCATCCTTTATTATGTTTCACATTCTATTGCTTTGTAAAGCAGTTTATGAAATGTGCTACACAAATAAAGCTGCCTCGGTGGTCCAGTGCTTAGCACTGTCTCCTCACAGCGAGAAGGTTCTGGGTCAAAACCCGGGTGGTTTGCATCATCTCTTGCAAAATCCAAAGACATGCACTCTAGGTTAATGTGAGTGCGTGAGGTTGTTTGTGTCTATGTGATGAAGTGGTGACCTGCTCAGGATGTACCCCACCGTCGTCCTCTGTCTGCTTGGATTGGCTCCAGCTCCCTGTGATGCTACAAGGAGAAGCTGTACAGCTGATTGATGGTGGAGACTGTTATTGTATTATTATAAAGGGAAGGCACCTCTTTGAACTTTAATTGAATACCCAGGTGTATAGCATCATGTGTTGAGAGACAGTATTCAATGCACTTTGAGCCTGAGTGGGCCCTCTTCATATAGCTGCGGATGAATCATTTATGAAGTATAAATTATATAAAACATGTCTTTGATGGTCATGTAACATGATGGGTTCGCTCAGTATGTGCAGCAGCACATGGTGGTGAGCTGTGACCTACAAGCTGGATCAAGCACTGTCTTCCCTTGTTTCTCTAATCCTACCCCCTGGAATCTCAGATAACTAAAGTGGTGTGCTCCTGTGCTGGCTCCATCCTTGCCCCCCCCCAACCCCTGCAGCCTGCGATGCCGGCGGCTACACAAACTCACATTCTCCTCTAAGTGTGGGAAAAGAAAATCACAAAAGATTAGTGTCTAAATGCACATACTGGTATGTGCATTTGCCTTCAAAATAAAATCACTACAGCTCACTATAGCAAAGAAAATCCCTAATGAATGATGGATCTCTGAAAAACAAGTTCCTATCTCTATAGATACTGTGATTTACATTGTGCCTATAGATTTATTCCCATGTCCTGCTTGATGTTGCTTTCAGGAGAACCAGGTCCATCATGTATTAATCATGTATCATTAGCTCTGCTACACCTCATTATCCTCTGTGTTGTCAGACAAAGTATAATTCTCAGCCTGAGAAAAGTCTCTCAATCATTTATTCCTACAGATTTCAAAGGGTGATGAATGTGAATATTTTCAGACAAAGAGCATATCCATATTTTATGTTTGACATTAGTTTTAATTATGTTTGGAGGAGCGAGTAAACTCTCACCTTCTCTATTCACAGGTGTCACCTTGACTGAGACGTCACGTACTACTGGATGAATCACCAGTTTCGCTTAATTAAAGAAAATGGCTGCCATACTCAAATACATAGCGAAAGTATATATACAGTATGATATAGAAAATGTCTGTTTTGCTATGGAGAAAACAGATTGAAAGGTGATTTGGCATCAAAGAAACCCTAATTCATCATACCTCTAACTTAAAAGTCATACATTATTCATGACTCTGTCACATCGGACGTGTCACGTGGATTACAAAAACACAGTTTGTTTGTTATGCGTGAAGGTTTATTTGCTTTCTTTGCAGTTCTTCTTCTAGGTCAGACTCTCACCCATGATTAAGTTGAACACGCTGGCTGAGAGAAATGCTCGGGGTTATCACCCTCTTGCAGAGGCCTTGCTGCCGATGGACCCTGACAACATGTTGACTCCCACTGAGACTGTGAACCCTCCCTTTCTCAGCTATTTAAGGGGAGTCTGCCAACAGCTCCTACTAAGCCTGTCTGTGGGTGGGTGTGGGTACGCGTTTCTGCTGTGTAGACATCACATTGCATGGCAATGTGGGCATAATGGAAGATATCATCAGTTATATATGAGGCAGTAAACAATTTGCGTTTGTACTCATTATCAGTGTGTGCTGTTGTGATGAGGTTCTAACACTGCTGCAGAGGAGGTGGCAATATAAACATAAATATACATATGAAGTAAGACACTTGAAAGAGTTGCAAACTTCAGCTTCAGCTTCATTTAACTTTTTCCATTTATGAATTTCAAGTCAAGCATAAACTACAGCAGGAATTGCTTTACATAAATAGATTGCATTCAGATGATCAAATTGGTGGGTTCAGTGCCATGTTTGCGGCTTGTGATAACTACAATTCATGACTCTAAGTGGGTGCCCATGCACACTTCCAACATGACATGAACGCATCGTGAGCCCGGCTCCAACATCAAAGCAGGCTGAGCTTCCCAGGCCTGCTGTGAAGGTGGCAATGGACTAAAAACACATTTTCACCGTCTGAGACGCATTTGCATATCATTACACGGAGATCGCTGCACGGTCCAATCAGAAATGATTTTTGAAAGCAGGATTTTTTTTTTCCTGGCACCCTGCATTAAGTGAACTATGCATGGCCAGCTAGCCAGCCAGCAGCACCAACAAGGCATACCGTGGCCATGTAGAGTTTAGAAAAAATTCAGCTGGTCTTTCTGGTACTTCAGAGATGACTCACAGACCTGCACAGGAAGTCATGAACAAGAGGGGGGGGGGGGGAAGAAAGACCTGAATATGTTCCTGATTCTCCGGCAGCACACTTCAAGCCTGTGGGAGCTGCTAAGCACCTTCATTCCTTGCGGTGACACAACTTGGCCCAGG
Source organism: Caranx ignobilis (assembly GCA_021432705.1). Taxonomy (NCBI): domain Eukaryota; kingdom Metazoa; phylum Chordata; class Actinopteri; order Carangiformes; family Carangidae; genus Caranx; species Caranx ignobilis. The sequence goes on along the minus strand of MU269980.1, from coordinate 10,028,776 downwards.
TCGCTGCTGCTGGGTGGCCCAATCACATGCAGGTGAGTTGCAGTCTAAACACACACACACACACACACACACACACACACACACACATACTGTGTTAGTAGAATAAAAAGCGATGTTCTGAAGCTTTGACTTTTATTCGCTGAGCGCAATGACAAGTGCCAAACAGGCTCCCACACACGTTCCTCGTTTGTGAGGGATCTCTCAGAAAACGCCCTCGAACTGAACGCCTCTGGATGGATGTCAGGACGTGATGGCATGAGCTGTCAACACTACTGTTGCATACATTAAACTCCAATAAATAATAACTGAAGCGAGTCCACTAAGTCACAATTCCAGGCCTTATTGGACAAGACAAGATGACAATTTTGTGTTTGGGTAGGAAAAGTTGAATTTTTCATTGGGCACTTGTGTTCATTAAACATGCATATTTGGTGTGTTTTCCGTCTCAGAGTCCACACTGATGTGTCAGCACAAAGACCGTCAAAATGAAAAAAAAAAAAAAAAATCCTGCTGATACAGAGGCTTGAAAAACACATCTATGATTCTTTCAGTGTCTATCTAATATGATTTTTTAATCTTCGAGGACCACAAAACCTTGAGAGAGTAATTATGAAAAAAAAAAAAAAAAAAAAATCTTCCCAGAGGCTAACTCGCCTTCCCCTCAATTTTCTAGACCTTCGTTGGGCAAGGTTGAAGACAGGACATGCTTACAAAGGCACACCTTGAGCCTCAATAAAACTTTAAACTGCTGTCTTGCCAGCCATGATGAATAATGGTTTTGTTGTCCTTGCCTGCAGAAGCATGTTCCCCAGAAAACAAAAGAAGCGTCCAGATAGCCAGACTGCACCTCTGATGAAAAAGGAAACACACGCTGGAATTGTGTGAGCTGAGCGGTGGGAGGATACGTTGCTTGGGCGAAAGCTCGCTATAAGGCTCCACAGCAGCTACTCATTACACAGGCAATTCATGCAGTGAATCATGTCAGTGTGGACAGGTCACGCAGCACACTGACCTGGCCAAGAGTTGTCAACACATGTCAGTGAAGGCAGCTCACTCTGATGCTGTTCATTAATAGGTAACTCCTCTCTGCAATTGGGCATCTCCTCATCAAAATAAATGAATTTGACTCAAAAAGGTCACTGGGTCACAGCTGAAGAAAAGATCTGTATTCAAACAAGTGAACCTAGTGGTGTTGTCAATGTGATATGTAGGTATACGCAGTATACCCACTGAAAATGCATTAATATTTCAGTACACCCACTACAACAACACTGTCTAACTATAGTCTATATGATACAGGTATGAACACCCACCTAAAAAACAGTATACCCAGTACAACAAATTAGACTACACCACTGAGTGAACCACATGTTCATGAATGCACCACAACCAATTTAGCATGACAGCCAACAGTATACTGGCAGATTCTCTCTGCTCGCCTGTTCTCACATTGATAATCACCCAGTCAACACTGCTACACCCACCTCACCTGTCATCTGCAACCATCCAGCGACTCTCATGCTTGTCCAAATTCAGAGGGTGAATCTGCTGGAAGGCCTAACAAACTATGGCTTTTCATGGCCGCCATAGACTGCAAAGGGTAAAGGGAAATGATTCCGCGATGTACAGTGTCCACATCATGGATGTACTAAAGGAACTTCTTCTTCACAATCTAATATTAACAACAACTACACAACTTTTGTCCACTTCACAACAGACAAACTTCCTGTTTCTTAAGTCACATGTTACTAAACAACCAATCACAAACAAGAATTTGAATAAGAGAAACTATGAATGGACAAAGGAGGTAAGTGGAATAAAGTAAATGTGTGAACATAAAATGTGTTACTGTCTATTTATGCAATAACACAGGATGATTTTTGTTTGAATATATTTTGGCACATACTTTCATTGTCTATCTTTCTATCTATGAATCTTCAGTAGTAGCAGTGAGTTGGAACTGATTGCTACAGACATGGGAGGGAAAGTAGAAAGTGCTAAGAGACAATATTGACTAAAGTAAAGGTTAAATATCACCCTTCCCTCTCCTCCCCTTTGTCTTCATGTGAGCGCCACAAACTAAATTACATTCACCTCCAATGTGTTGGAACAGAGGCAGAACATTGCTATTGATCATCAGTATTAGTCAGTAATGTAATCCCTATTGCACTAAAGGAGTTATGACGTGAGTTGTGCTCAGGAAGTTGAAAAACTGTTGAAATTTACTTTTTTTTTTCTTTCAACTTCCCCTCAACCTGGAATTTGAACAGCACAAGTACAGCAGATTTTTTTCACCAATCACATAAAGAGTTGTGGCCTGTACCTACAATGCAACATGTCTCATCTGAGCATTGCATTCTGGTCTATGGAGGAAGCTGTCAGTGTGAAGCTGTTATCTCTGCTTCGGCTATGATGGATTTCTCCCTGTATGATTGCTGAATGCCTGTGAAAATGGTGAGTCTAGAAAGAAGCCTCTCTCTTTGAATCTGAGAGCCTGACACTGAAACCTGACATTTACTGTTGATGTTTCATATAGTTAAAGATATTTCAGCTGTCGGGTTTCTTTGCAGCTGCTCTGGAAATATCTTGACACTAGATCACAGTCTCTATGACTCGCCTGTTATCCACAGGAATAAAATAAAAACATAGAACAACATAAAAATGGGACCAGAAATGTTAGCATCAGCTGCCTCAAGTCCCCCTCCCCCCCGTTAAGCATCTCATGTACAACATATATATATATACACACAGCTACCATTAAATTTGAGTCAGAGCATTAAAATACTACAGAGAAACAGAAACAAGGAGTGCCTCATTTGGAGGATGAGTAAAAAAAACCTCAAGGTGCTCTTTGGAACAGGGGTGATGAATAGAAACCAAAAAAGAGAGGATGACCAAGGCCCTCTTAAAAAGGCTTCATTGGAAGTGGCTACATAATATGCCTTGGTCATCCTCTGTTTTTTTAGTTGCTATTAAAATAATATATTTCTGCACTTTTAACTTGAAAAATATGGTTTCTGAAGCAGCAAGCTCCTCTGTAAGAGGTTTGATATGAACACTGGTTTGAAGGAGCCCCACTGCAGAAGTGACCCTTTATTACAGGTTAGATAAGGCATAAATGGCTGATGTGCTCGCCGAGGGTCTATATTGATTCACTCAGAGTCACCTCTGCACTCCACATTGAAACAAATTACCACTGAGCTGAATCTATTCGACTGCTGAAATGCCACTGACATGAAGCATCAGAAAAATAATATGTTAAACCAGAGAAGTTATTACCAAGGTGCACTTGTACTGTTCCTCTGAGCATCAAATGTGCAATTAAATGGATCAGCCAGAGCAGATCACCAGCAGAGGATGAAATGGCAAAATTGCATGAATGCCTGCTCCCAAGTCCTGTGTGTTTTTTTCATGTCCACATGTCAAACACAACACAGTCATTAACCTGAGGTTCATGTTATTAAAATCAAGGGTCATCCTATCAGAAATTAAATTGCCAAAGGTGGTTTCAAGGACACAGGAGCTATATCTGAGACCAATGCTATAGATAGTATTATTAATTTTATGACTATTATTATTAACAATACTGTCGGGTTATGACTCCATAAACATCTCTGTTATTTCTTACCTTTAAAAAAAACTATGTGGTTCTTGGCCTTCAGCCCAGTGGTTCTGCCTAAGGAGGAATATATTGTCACAATCCCTTTATTTTAAAAGAGGCCAAATTATTTTCCTTTAACAGCAGGGTATAACAGTCCACAGTAAACACCATAAATAAATAAAATGTTTTTTTTTGTTTGTATGTTTTTTGTTTTTAGGGATTGTTTTCAAGATACTGAGCATTTCCCCACCAGCGTTCATCAAAATAAAGGAACCGGTGACAAAGTGACATACAACGTTAGTTACAGTCTACAGGGGGCTTGTTTTTAAAATCAATTAATCGTCTTGTTTAGAGTGACTGAGGACTGTGTGATACATCCATATGAAATCAGTTCCCATTTGAAACCTCAGGTGTCTGTCTGAGTAGCTGTGAACATATTTAATATTTACATTGAGATAAAAATCTACTTTGTTGCACTGTGACCTATAGATATTTTAGAGGGTGTGTAAGATTCGCAATCATCAGGGGGTACCAGTAGGAACCCTCGGGGCTATTCTTTTTATATTTTCATATTTAATATTGATTAAAAAGAGGAGATTCAGCAAGAGGCAGTGCTTTAATACACTACTACATCCTCCTGAGCTGTATGGAGGAGGCCTTACAGTAGCTGCTGTCAGGAGTTACAACGCTGAGGCCACCGCTCACAAAACACAGACCACCCCCGGCACTCACTCTCTAATGGATACAACTTGGCAGCACCTTGCAGGCCGTGTTGTATTTTCTGTACCAAGATGTGTTTACTTTGTGTAATAGGCATTTTGAATCTGTTGAGGGAATTTTCATTACATTTACTGTACAAAGACAGAAGTATTCTTTTATAAACCTGACACAAGCAAGAAGATACAAACGATCATCAGACCATCAGTAAAGTCAATATGGACTTCAGCACTGATTGCTTTTAAATATTTGGACCTTGTATGGTTTGTCATAATAATCCAAAAACACAATTGTGTTCTTTTACCATTTCAGTTCCATAATGTCACATTAATCTCCATATGCATGGCACATCTGGCTTAAGCTTTCTCAGTTCATCTCCATTTTACTATACAAGCTTTTACCATAAACTATCAGATGTCACCATCTGTCCCCTTCGTCCTCAGGACCTACTTACCCGTCTCCAAATGACCTGTGTGGCTTACCTGAGTTCAAAAGGCTTTGATGTCAGTTGCCCAAATGAAGAGACCTAAGACAGTAAACACTCCAGACTTCAAACCTCCAAGTATGGATTTTATGGCCGGGAGCTGCTGGATGAGTACAGATGCACCACAGTAGGCTGGTGTACCCATGTCTCTGCAGGATGTTTGTGCTGCTGCTGCTGCTGCTGCAGGAACTGCCAGTGAATGTGATGGGAGGGCTTTTAGACTTGCCACAGCGAGGGGTGAACAGTGGTGATCCATGGACTTCAAACACTGGTAGGACTTACAAGCCTGGATCTGATCAACCCTGGCAGGGGCACATGCATGGGCAAAGGTGTAAGATGTGAGCTTCACTCTGTAGGGCGAAAAATTCAGAGAAATAAAACACTCTTATATAATCACCCCCCCTCCCGTTTTCTTTTGACTGTCTTCTCACTGAATTTACCAGTGATCCATTAAGTAAAGTAGGCTTTTTTAAAGGTCCTCTATTGTATAAAGGTAGATGTCCATATCTCTTTTGATTGTAGATAAAATCTGAATTCTGTTAATGTCAAAGCCTCAGTCCACAGAGAAATACACCCAGTCTGCATTCATAAAATGAGCCTTAAAACCAGACTTCCTATCACTTTGTGATGTCACAACTAAGCAGCCATCACTTCCAGCCCCACCCACCATCCAACCTTGTGGGATTTGGTTTTTCTGGGTGTTTTGAAATGTGCTCTATTTTGACTCAAGTAAAATGTCAGCTAATCAAAACAGAGGCTCAGTGCCTCCTCTCTTCTGATTGGCTCACCAATTTGTTGTTCCAAGAGCTTGTGACAGAAATCTGACAGAGAAGTAAAACTACGTGCTGATTTTGGTTCTTAAATTGATAACTATATCTTCTTATGGATCAACATTTCAAAATAAAACACAGGAGAAATGTATAATATGGGCCTTTAAATATCTGTGAATGAGAGGACACTAAAGCTTAAAATGTATAAACAAGCCATATATTGCAGAGTTACACAACCATTACCTTCATTTAGTGTAGAAATGAAACATGTTTGAAGCTTTTGTACCAATCCTCTTGTGAGGCATTAAGTGCTCAATGAGCCACACTCCTTCAAGGTCAGAGTGTTCACTGGTATATGAGGCTGCTGAGGCTGAATCCCACACATTGTAGACATCACGCTAAAGCATTTAAAATGTTTGAAAAACACATTAAAGATTTCTATTCATGATTAGTCTTCACCTTGAGAAAATGAAGTAAAAATGACAACTCGTTCGTGTATTGCATTTTCTTTAGTACTTTACATATAACGGGAAAATACAACAGTTTGTTTTCAAGAGAATACAGGAAATTTAACAGTGCTCTATACATTAACATATTATAATCAGTGTGGTGGTTACCTGGCACAGCCAACTGAGTTATGCACATCGTGCATGGTTTTCCATTGGGAGTGGGAGAGGGTGGGGAGCAGGAAAATACAGCTCTTCAATTACATGTTGTAAGAAGATTTAGTTTCTATTAGCAGCTTGACGAAAATACAAAATGACTGTTAACACTATTACCAAAGCAGCATTACCAAGATTCACAGGATGTATAAAAAAAATGATGATGAAAAAGTCAAATGCTGTGAGATGTTTCATGGCATGTAAGATATTTTACATATTGTGTGAGTAAATTAGTGGGAACAAAAACTTGATATTGTAACAAAACAGTATGTGAAGCTGCTATTAGATACTTAATCTGGTCTAGTAATGTCATCAGATTGGAGTGATGACATTGAGGCTAAACATGAAACAGCCAGCTTTAGTTAAAGAAATCCTACATTCATCCTGTGACACCATCACTTTAAAGTTACACCTGAAACGCTTCCAGCTGGCTGCTGCTGTTCTAAATTTCATGGCAGATCATGTTGATGCTGTGGCTGAAGGGCGGGCTTGGACTGTCAAAAAAATACGTCTCATCTTCTGCTCAGATGTTAACACAGATTGAACATTATTATACAGTAGAATCAGGTCATTATTCATTTCATCCACGTGGAACATAGAGAGGGCATGCAGTAAACCAAATCCTTAAAGTCCCAATCCAGGATTTATCAGTATATCAAATGTGAGTCTATATACATGTAGAATATTTAAAGGTGTGGTTTACTGATGGAAAATAATCTCATGGCAACTTTAGCAAAAGTGGAAAAGTAAAGCCAGTTCTGCTCCAGTATTTACAGCGTCGCTGGAAGGAAACTTTTTTCCAATCTTCAGATCGCATTTAGCCGTCACATAACGCCACTCGATGAACAGGAATCTATGTTTTAGTCCTGTTTGAAGCTAGTATTTGTAGAACAGCACTGCCACAAGGAGAACAATTCTGGATTGGGTCTTTAATCAGGCTGCAGGGGGCTGAGAAGCAGGGAGGATGGCAACAAAATGTACATTTGGAGTGAAACAGAGCTTGTGCTCGTCATCACCACAGAGGGAGCAAGCAACATTAGTTTTCTCATAGAATCACCAAAAATCAGTCAGTCAGTTAAAAACAGAAAAGAAAAATCCAAGCCCTTATATGCAGTAGAGAATTAAAGGAAAGTGACACGGAAACTAATTTTTTTTTTTTATCTCATAGCTGCTTCATTAGTCCTGACAAAAAAAACAAAAAACAATACTTGTTTTATGTGAGATCAGAGCTGGAACAACATCAACCCTCATCTCCACTCATCCACTCTACTACTAAAAAGCAAAAGCTACACTAACAGGGCAACTGCAATTAAAAAGATTATTAACTGCTGCTTTCATCATGCGCTCCGTCATTACGTGTCTGGCTGCATCGCTGCGTTTTGGTTGAAATCTCACTTGAGATGTTTGATGCTCTTTCTAACGCCCGCCACGTCTCTGCTGCTTTAGTGTGGTGGTGTTGTCGGCAAAACCTGTAAAAATTCAACACAGCAATTAACACCTCTGCACACGACACAGCACACCGCCTGTCTTGTTTACAGTCAATCAGCATCCTGTGATACGTTCACACATCTTTTCAACCGCATATGCGCAGCTCAGGGCCTGTAGCAACACCACGGTGAGAGCTACTAGTCTGTCCATAAAGTTCACACAAAGCAAATCTGTGACCACCCCTCCCCCACTCGAGTGAGAGTTCACAAGAACAAAATTGGGACTACATACTTTACACAGTGTATTTGAGAAACAGCATGATAGTATGGGATGACCGTGATCTAAATGGTGAAGGAAAAATAAAATGCGCTCGGTGATCCTTCGGTATGGGTCCTGCAGACTTTAGAGGACCTTGTGTTCAGTGAGAAGGTTTCCAACTAGTTTGTGTTTTTTCTTAAATTTTCCCAGAGGCTGGAGGCCAGGGCTCGAGGGAGGGGGAATAAATCATCAAAAGGTTAGATCTGTTACAATTCTGATGCATAGCAAATCCTCATCTTCAACAATCAAATGTGACACCGGTTCGTTAAAAAGCTACACTTCTGTCGTGACGTCACTGAGGGGAACCGTCTACTCACCATAAGACTAGAAAATTTTCAAGACATCAGCCGGCCCGCTCCTCTACTCCTATAGCTTGGAGTTAAGTTGCGTGTTTGACCTTGGTGACGGAGGCGGCTCTGGCTCTGGCTCGATAACCATATATACATATTACTAGAGAGGAATGTCTGCATGTAGGCCTGACATGGCATGCGTGTAATGCATGATAACATATTTACTCCTGTAGTGTGTATGAATGATTATATAATTACAATACAAACATTTACAAATTTGGGAAAAAAAAGATTGTGCCTCAAAGATCCCCTTCCATGCAAAGACTTGTCAGAGATCCTCACAATACCCCATGCTCGAGATCAGTCGTAGCATTTTACATACTTGCTCTTTACTACACTGCCTCTAGCCATAGTGAGAAAACAGCGTGTTTGTTGACTGATATAAGAAGTGAACTGTGACTGTTTTGATAAGGCATTAGATTTGTTCAGGACCAGGAGGACTAGTAGTAGTAGGGCACTGCTTTTGACTACCTATGAAATGTAGAAAAATGTAAGGAATGATAATGAGTACAAATCATGAGTGTGCTGCACCAAGAACAACAATGAAACAAGTTTTGCCATTAAAAGAACGCTTTTCCTACTTTGGCAAAAACAAAATGATTTTTTTTTTTTTTTTTTTTTTTTCAACGTAACTTTCATGAGAGTCTTTGACAGTATTTCTGTTCATCAAAGGCCTCTTAGTTTGAAGTAGGTACAGTACTGCAGAGTCCCACTGAGCCAGCAAAAACACAGCCAACACCACACGTCCTCTGCTCTCCTGTCCATGTCAGGCTTCCTCGAGAATCAGGTCCTGAAAAGAAGAAGAGCTGGAGCAGCTCTCACGTCCGGCCATGGCTCAGCTTCCCAGTGAAACATAGTTCCTTTAGCCACAATTTACAGATTTCTCTAGTGATTGAGATCCTCTGGTCCAGTCTTTGGCTTCCTGGCTTTCTCTTCTGTGTGAGCGTGTATAAGATTACAGCACTGTGCAAACTAAATGGAACAAACCCTAACCAAAACAACAGTTGGCCTTTTAGTCTGTGAAAATGTATCTTTCACTCAGGTGAAAAAGAGAAAAATAGAAAGGAACGTTTCTTTAGAAAGCTGAGAGCAGTGCTTCACACTGCGCCTCGTATCTCAGGCTATTTCTTTTATTCTGCGCATGTAATCATGCAGTTCCTCTGGGTCTTGAAAGCCCATATCCTGGCAAACCCACTGAATGTCCTCTTCATCTGCGATGGGGATGGAGTTGTAGGGCAGCTCCTCCGTGGGCAGGGTGGTGAAGGTGGTAAACTTGACTCTCTTGCGCTTGGAGGTGGGTGAGCTTGCCTCCTCGCCGTTATCCTTTGTCGAGCCGCCGGAGCTGCCGTCACCCCGTCCGTGTACCTGGCTCTGAACGCTAGTCTGGGAACTGCCACTGCTGTGGTGGTCCCCATGACAACAAGTCTGTACGCCCTCCAGAGGGTTACTTGGACTCTCTACCTGCTGTGGTGACAAATCGCACTGAGCCCTCAGGGGCTGGCCATTTCCCAGGAACACCCAGTGGTGGGAGTGGTCCATGTTGGCCTGGCCCTCAGGGGGGATCCGTTTGTGGCGGTATTTCAGCACAAAGACTATGCAGTTGATGAGAAAGACTAAGATGGCCAGGCAGAAGACTCCCAGTAAAGCGTACATGCCAATTTCAAGGTCGGTCATGTTGCGAGGTGAATGCACAAAGTCGTCTTCCTCCTCTTCATCACTCTCAGTCGGCTGCTCCTGGTTGCTAATAGTGGGGAAATTAGTGTAATCAATGGGAACGCTCGCAGGCTGCTCGTTAGATGTCTCATAAATTCTTCCATTGATGTTTGGATCAATGATTGGACGTCTGGTGACAGGCCCCAGCTCGATCTCGCCCTCTGTGGTTGCTTCCTCTTCAGAATCTTCCTCTGGGCCGAAGCGGACTTTCACAAAAACCGCAGCAGACGCAATGACGCTTTTGCGTTTGGTTTTCTGGCAGGCCTCGCAGATGGTCATCTCTACACGAACCATCTCGCCAGATCCCTCCCCCTCTGCCATCACCACAGGCCAGCGCTGCTGAGGCTCCTGGGAGACTGACACCACCTTGTCATCCAGCGTGGAGGCGTTGAGGTTGTAGTCTTTGGGATCGAAGTAAGTCAGAGTGGCAGCTGTGTTGTCACTGAAAAGCATCCAAACGGACAAACTGGCCTCCTGTCAGACACAAAGAGAGAAATACAGTTTAGATGGTGAGAATCACTTTGATTTAAATCATGAAATAAATGTCATAAATGTTTTAACTTCCCTGACCTCCTTATGAAGTAACTGACACCACAGAGGGTGCCTGTCCACAGCCAGTTAGTGACAACTTAAGAAAAAGTTGAACAAGATACTGAAACAATCCAAAATCTCTGTAAGTCTACACAGCACATGGCACAGACCTAATGGTAACCTAAGCACCATGTTAAATCACCTACACACAGAAAGAGAGCCACCTATTTGCATCTGATTACCAGGCTGAAAACACAGGGCTGGTTATTGTCATCGTCACTACAGACAGTCTCCTCCTGAAGAGCTGCTGAAAAAGAATAAGACTCTAAAAACTTTATTGTCCATCACGAGATAATGTTTCTGAACAACTTTTGCAATTACACTGGATTGATTACTTCACTGGACAATTTGTGCTAAGTGACTGAAAAATTTAAAACCCTCCAGATAATGGTGGGTAATGATTCTGCTGAATTGCTCTTGTAGCAGAAATTCCAGGTGCAAAAACGTTGAACATGTCTTCAGACATACTGTAGGTGTAGCAGTGATAGTGACCCTAAGACTATAAGTGCTTATAACAGGATCTGGCAGAGATGCTTGATGTTTGAAACAGACAATTAACGGAGGTTACATGTTCTGTAGCTGCTGCAAAACTTTTTGCATATGAATGTTTGGTAATCTCTGCAAGTAAACAACACGGAAATGCAGAAATACAAACAGTCAAAGCTGTGGCTCTGCCTCGTGTTTATATCTCTCCACAGAACATTTTAGTGGTTCAGATGCCATTCTTCCATGGTATTGACCGTGACTTGTATATCTGTTCCCAACTGAGCCTTTGAAGTTTTGGACTTGCTCCAACCTCTAAATCTCCAGAGCATTTGTGAACATCCGCAGCACCCAGCGCTCGGCGCGAGCCTCGACACGCACGCACACGGCCTGCCTCTGATGTGCACACCAGCAAACCACTTTCAAGCACTCAGGAGGAGGAGGAGGAGGACGGGTTGGAAGGAACGGCAGCGTTGTCCTGAAGGCTACAACACAGTGGCGCTCTGCAGCACACACAGATAAGCCACACACGGCAGCAGCGACGTGTGCTTCGAATGATGAGCTCTGGTCCCGTCGTCCTGTTTTGCCATGTGTGATCTTCTCATTTTGTATTTTGTATCGCTCTTCAGTGTCTATACCCCCCCATAGAGACACCGGATAAAATGCCTCAATTCCTGCATGGCAGTTATCTGACAACAGTCATCTGCAGCAGAGAAAACCGCAACACTGGTGTCCATGTAATCAAGGCAGCATTTGACAGTTGCCTTTGTTCACAGCTTGCCTGCAATAGCAACCAACCATTAGCTGGGCTGACAAAAAGAGAGGGAAATTTTTGTTTAGGAAACAGAGTTCGACAGGCTTTGCCTGCTTCCTCCTCTTCTTCTTTATTTATTTTGCAGGACAGTTGGACCCCTAGTAGTTTCAGGGTTTCAGGGTTCAGGGAAGTTTGTTGCAGTGGTACTCCACCAGGAGCCAAACCCCTATCATCCCCGCATGACAGAATGAAAGGCAGCCTTTGATATGGATGATTTGAATAATACATTGAATATGGCTTATCTGTTTTTACGAGCTGACTCCGCTGCGAAAAGGCTGATGTAGGGAAAAATGTGTGGGTGTTTCGACACTGACAAAACAATTGGCACCTGCTTTTCTATGCTGATCCAGTGCAGGAGCTCTGCATGTAGAGGAGGTGATTTGGTTTAGTCTCGGGTAAAATATTGCTAAAAAGAGTAGCTTTATTTATTTTTTGTTTTTGATGCAGAAAAAGGGGGAAAAGGGCATGAAAGGCACTCTGAGGGATTTCTGTACTATGCTGATATTATTATACACATCTAACCTGCCATACCTTTGACACACAAGTTCTGCAATTAATCTTATCTGTGGATTTCCATGCAAATTTGGAAGTTTCCTATCTTTTATTTGCTCACTGTCTCAGATTTGTGCGTTATGGCAACAGGGAATACACTGTATGTGGATGTAAACTGAACATAAACAGCTTGGATTATAAAATATGCATACACAGAAAAACACCCCCCTGGAAATGTCGTTCAGAGACATCGAGCATCGACAGGAAGAGAAATAGCAGCAGTCAGTTTCATAAATACCTCATTAAGAAGCTAATTTCAGCAGCAACAGTGAGTCGTAACAACACAAATGGTTTACGATGAGCCTTCAAAAGCCGAAGCTCTTAGTTCTGAAAGGCTTGAACTTTGTCAAGTAGAAAGGAGAATAATGCAAAGAGACCTTGATTTTTCCAACTCTCTCCATCCATAGTTTATGTGTTTCATTCATTTCTAGAGTAATAGAGGACATTTAGAAAGTTTTCCAGTGAAACAGAATCAAATGGCTTGAAATAGCTCCAGCACTCCTCTGAGAGCTTTGTCGGCAGAGGAATTGGCTGCCTTTTATGGCCCGGCCTTGGAGAGCACTTAGGACAATACATTACAATAATTAAATTTCAAGGTGGCCAAGAAGCGGAAAGCAAGAAAAATTGGAATTTAATGCTCGCTTCTCCCTCACTGATGCTTGATGTGGTTGTCGTTGCATTTTTAGCAACTTGCAGGCCAATGAAAGGGCAAAGCAGGAGAGGAACTCTCACAGACACACACACACACAGGTTGAAGCTGGGCTGCCAATTAATTTCTTGCAGGGAAATGCAGAGATCTTTACTCCTTTACAAAACAACTCTGATTCTCTGTTTTTCACCCAGACATGTTTTCCCTTCTCGCTCAAACAATAAAAAAACCTGAGCAACATATTTGGAGGTATCAGAGATGTTCTGCCAGACTTGTGGAGGTTGTAATAAAACAGCACCAATAAGTCTAGTTCACTGCAGCTGCATTTGTCTTGTGTCCTTGCCAACTACTGGCTGCAGCTTGAAAGATTTAGCATCAAAATCATTTTATTAGTGAGAGGTGGAAGTAGTTCCCACTTGTTACTGGAGCCGCTGAGGGAATTTGCAAATAAAGTTTGTTTGACCTCCCTGGAGACAGTGTTAATATAAGAAGTTCCTGTTACATATGCTGTAGCAACTGAATCTTTTATTGAGCACATATGTCTATAAAACTTTACACATGAATATGTATTAATATGATACACCAAGGGTTTGATTAAGTTGCGGTTTGTTGATGTAATATTTAAAAGATCTGATTTCATGAATGGAACTTCATTACTTTTGGCTTAATAACCAGAAAAGGAACATTTTCATCATTTCAGTGTTTATTTCTTGCACCACAGTTAGTCCTCAGTTAGGATGAGTTTTTTTGAGAGATACTGTAGCCTGGATTTTTTTTCTTCCTTTCTTTACTTCCTCTCTGGTGTCAGTGTCATCCATTAGATATTTTTAACATGTTGATAAGGAAGAAGTCCTAATGCCTCAGCTAGACTGCTGCTAACTTTTAGCACACATACAGCCTTCATAAATATGTAGCAAGGTGCATGGAGCCTCCTGTATATTTCCATTAGACTGGTTAGTTTTGCAGCTCAAAATACTGTAGTATTTCAGGCACCTTTGGATAGGTAGAGCCTGACGTTTGTGTGTGTGGGTGTGTGTACAAATGCAATATTTCTTGCTGAAGTTTAGGTGTATATGATTTTTAGGGGCAGGGTTGTGTGAGTGACAAACCTTTTGAAATATAATGAAATATAAAATATGGTCTGAATCAAAACTGACATTATACTGAATTATTTTTCATATAATTTGCCAAGATCAATGTGAGTTCAGCTCAGATCTGGTATTTTAGCACTTAGGAGTTTTGTTTGGTATAAATAAAAGCATATGGTGCATATTTACAGGTGAAACATTTAGTATCTTATGTTATCTTACCTTATCTTACCTTATCTTACCTTACCTACCTTACCTTACCTTACCTTACCTTACCTTACCTTACCTTACCTTACCTTACCTCACCTCACCTTACCTTATCTTATCTTACCTGTTTGGGAGCAGTGAGAGTCTGGAGGCCAGTTGCCTTGGCGACCATGGTGTGGCTGTTGCCGGGGCTGGGCTGCAGTGACAGGGTCAGGCCCGAAATGGCATGAACCCTCATCTCTGTGATAGACACTTTTTCGTCTGTGACGGAGAACACCGACTCTCCCAGCACTGCATCCACCGCCAGCGGAGACTCCACCTGCAGAGACGAAGAAGAAGGAGAAAAAAAGAGCTCTTTTATCGTCTCTCTACATGACAGGGAGGGACATCGCTTAAGTCCAGAGAGGACAACAGATTTATTGTCTGTCTGAGGCTCATGAAACCCATGACAAGCCAATTTTGGATTAAAGTGCTTTGTGCTGTTTTTTCTTCCACTGTGTCTTGAATCCATGTGTCAATACCTCTCGGTCTAACATTGAGAAAAACAAACAAACAAAGAAGCCCGTCTCAAGATGGAGGCCATCAGCAGCCAGACAAGGTAGAATCCAAAGCAGCCTCCTGCCACACACTTTCAAAGTGACATTTAGCAAAAACACGTGTGTGAGTCTAAGTGTCACTGCGTGAAAAGCCAAAACCATTTAACGCCAGTGTCACCTCTCTCTCTAATAATGGGGTTTCTTTTTTGGTTTTTTTGGACAGGCCTCTGCACCCAGTGCTTAGACCACTTTTAAAATATCATCATTTCACTTTGCAATTGCAACCAGAGGTCATGAGGGACTTGAACAAAGTAAAGAGCCATTCAGCCGAACAGTGGCCTTGTCCTTAGAGTCAGGCGGGGAAATTGTTTCCACCTTCATCTGGAGCATTTATTAACTCTAGCTGGCATGGCAGAGTGTGTAATGCTAGAGCGGTGAAGGGTCTGATCCTCTGACGAGAAGCCAACTGCATCACATAAACCCAAACTCCCTACATTGTCTGGAAGCAGTAGATTTGCCTGATTTGTAATTTAATGTAACCTGATGTTTGGGCTCAGATCTATGTGCCACATCATTTTGGTGCAGTGTAATTTGTCATGCTCGAGCCAAATCATCTGTGGAAACAGATGGATCAGCAGATGTCTGATTTTATGAATTTAGTCTCAATACATTATGATTTCTGTTGTGTCCAAATCGTAAACCTACCCTCCAAAACACACACACACACACACACACACGTACATACATACACAACCTACATATCCGGCAGCTCGCACTCTGCTTAGTAAACACCCTGTGCATCACAACCACCATGTGCACCATGTCCCTCATATCTTCTCAGAGATCAATTATTTGCTCCAAAACATTCAGGAGCAGTGTAGGACCCCTCCCCACCGGATGTCTATAGGGACTTCCTGTATATGTTCTTGCTGTCTACTACGACAAATATATAGTGGACAGAGACCCTGTCACTCTGAGTACCTGTAGCTATTAGGGCCACAGGATGTGGTGGCAGACATCTCCCCTACTAGAAAGCTCCCTCAGGGGAATCAAGGCCCCCAAACCCTCTGGTCTTCCCACCATGTCCACCGAGAGCTGAAACACTAGACAATGTAGCAGGGCAACAACAGACTCCCATCCCCCTAGTGGTTCTACCGAAAGGTTGATTTTTTTTTAAGCTTTATTAAAGCCTGTGAGAGTACATGCCATCTGATCTGATCTGACATGTGACTGTGTTCCTATTCAGTGCTGGATCTGTGAATTAGATGAATGACCATGACCATAACCCATGTTCACATGGCCTCCGGCAGTGATACAGAATTCACAGAATAATATCCTTTATATAAATACTGAATGACTGAGGATACAATATACATAACATGATGGCTTGCAATTAAATTACATACAACTGGTGTGCAATGAATCCTTAGTGAAGCACATTATAGAGTCAACTGTGGTAGTTTTTTTGCTAACTTTGAAACAATAAACTTAACTACAGTACAGTATAACTCTCTCTCAAGGTCTTAACAGAACCAAGGTTTACTCAGTGAAGGTATTTCAAAGTTTTTCAAACTGCTATTTCACAGGTCAAGAGGGCTGTGCTGCAGTGCTGCCCTTCCCTGACTGACTTTTTACTGTGTTTTCTTCATATGTAATTGGTCAGCGCGCACAGCTCTCTGGCTTCCCTGTTATCTTGGTAAGGTGAATTATGTTGCCTTAGGTAATTCATTGATTACATATAACATCAAAGAAGCGCGTGCTGGACGTTTTTAAACCCTGATCTATAGCATGTTTATTTATTTTCACTTGTGTGTTCATGACAGTTGAGAAAGGAGGAGTCAGATATTCTCAACTCACGTCTCATGTGAGCTTTTTCCAGAGTTTTTGGCTGAATCTCACCAAGTTTGTTAGCAGGTGTGTGTTTTGCTCCTTGTCTTGGAAACATGTCAAGATCACGAAGACACACACTTGCAGAAATAGCATCCGTCTGTTGGAGCTGATGGACATGATGCTGACGATCATCACCCTCATTTTTTATTTTCAGTCTCATGACTTTAGGTGGCTTGATGAGTGTTTTTTGCAGCACAAAGAAACTTTGTGCTGTTAAACAGTAACTAGGCAGAACGGTATAACACTCGGCCTACATTTAATTCAACACTTCCATCAGCTGCGTGTGAATGAGTCTTCAGCCCCTTCATTCCTCTGCCCTTCATATTTTTCTTTAAGTACATCTCTTCACAGCTTACTGTATGTACTGTATAGCTTTATGTGAACTGTATTCATCAGAGCAAAATGTCCTTAAAAAGAATATAAACAACATCCTGTACACTGGCTAACACTAACCCAACTGATTTTTATGCAGCTTTAACAATCTGCACTCAGGCTCCACTTCAGTATGCAATGTTTGGATGAGATGAATTGGGTCATGGTTCACTGGGCAACACGGAGACATATGCACATGCAACCACAAACACATTAGAGACACTTACTGACATCATGCACCTTCACCTAACTTCAACCCAAACCTAATCCTAGCCCTAACCCTACAACCAAGTCCTAATCCTTAAACAACCCTTTAAAATTGTGAGGCCACACAACCATAGAAAGACGGTACACACACACACACACACACACACACACATACAAAGAGATACACACAAAGCCCTGAGGCATGATAGTAAAAGAATGCATAAATAAATTTTTTAAAGTTTCCATGAGGACAACTCAGTTGCATTAAAAATCACTCTCACTACAGGAGCTATTTCTGCTGCGGCTAAAAATCTCTGCCTTACGCCTGATTTTTATTTCACGACTATCTTAACAGAGATCTTTATAGAGGTGGAGATCACGAATCATGTCATGGCTAGTGACAGGAATGGGGGGTGAAGAATGTGTCCTGGTCCTGTGTTAAAGAAGAGGAAGAAGAAGAAGAAGAAGAAGAAGAAGAAGATGGCCACACATAAATCCTGAGTGAGGTCAGTGTGGGTGCACCTCTGCCAGGGAAAACTGTTTGCTTACAATTGATTTTCTGCTATTTCACTATGCATTCAGCTGTGGCTGATATTGTCACAAACCAATTAAAGTGACTTAAAAAGAATATCTAACACAACCAAAATCAATACTGGAGACTATGTACAAATGTCAAAACATGATTCACCACATGGTACGCTGATTGTATGCACTAAAAATGTAATCATAGAAACTAATCTTGTTCGGGGTTATGATCCGTGCTGGAAACATATATTGTGTAGGCATTTATTCCTCAGCTGTCATGTGTCCAATTTCAGGGATATTTAAGAAAAATCACTACAAAAGTCACCACAAATCAGCTGCTGCACTGCAAGTTTGGTATCAATGTCTGAACCTCCCCCAGTCTCTGCTATTTCTGTTCTTGAGTTGGCAGAGTCAAAAATCACATAAACCTGTTTTATGCATGTTATACTTACTCCAAATCTACCTAAACACAACGTTTTTAATTTTGCAAATAAAACAGTCACATAATACAAACTACATCAAAAAGCATAAAAAACAACATATTTTAGATCAATAAGAAGCCGAGCAGAACATTTTGGGACAAAAATGGGATTCAGTGATATTTATAGACAGCTCGTGGCAGTTCCCACCTACAGCTGCCAAAATATAAAAAGAGAACCAATACAGAGAACAAGACTTTGAAAGCAAATATTAGAAATGCACATTCAATGAGTCATAATTCATTCCTTCATATTACTGTACGTGCAGGTTCGAAGGGTGCATATTGGCTTATGATGCTAGATTGCCGATATGATGAGCCAGATGGTTTGTTACACAGAACCATCTGGGAAGGTTTTTGTCGGAAACTGTTCGGAGAGGGGCAGGTGCATTCAAAAAAAGTACTTGGCAGGTGATTGGATGAACCATCTGTCTGTCAGAGATCGTAGCAGTAGAGCACCCAAAAGGAAAGACAGGTCTAAGGAGGTTTGGAAGCAGAGACATCACCTGCTCCAATCTGGAGTCTCCAATGAATCATAAAAACATCTGACCATCATGGTTGAATTTCTTAACCTTTTACCACCAGTGCAGTTTTACACATCAGGCTGGTGTCAGCCAATCAGAGGAGAGGAGGCTCTGAGATCCTCTTCTGATTGGCCGACTGTTTTCTGAGCGATCCAATTAAAACAGACCAGATTTCAGGTCAATCAAACCCTGCAAGTGTTTAATAGGGATGTGGCTGATTTTGGTTTTGGTGTTTGAGTTATTAGTTATAAGTTGTTATTAGCTGCCACAATTATGAGTAATTCAGTTGAGATCACAGAAGAAACCTCTGGATGAGCATAACAGTGACAGAGACAACAACGGTCAGCTCTTACTATTTATTCTACTGGCACAGTCGTCTGTTTTTAAAACCAGACTGTGGGAGAACTACTGGCACTGCAGAGGGAAATTAAGCTTCAAACAAGATTTGTCACATAAAAAATAGAAAGATTTTCGCCCCGACCGCTATCAATTTGTGATGTTTGTGAAGTATCTCAGGGTGTGTTTGCTGATGAAGTACAGAAATAGCTTTTAGTTTTCCTCCGATTGCCTCATTTACTTTTAGCACAGTTACTGATTTGCTAAGTTTCCCACAATGTCTAAGGAAAACCCTCACAGAAGCTTCGGGCATGTGTTGAATCCAGTATGGGTGGTTTTAATGATTGTGATGAAATCAGCTAAGTAATTAAGTAATTATGTAAAAACAAAAAAAAAGAAAAAAAGAGAGGTCTCAACTCCTCTGAGCAAACAGGATACTGTGATCGGGTTGCGTTAAGGTCTGTTGGTGGAAAAACGGTGTCTGTTAAACATAAGTGCATCTGTAGAGGGCCGATCAAGCCATTTGGCATGACTATAGTAGTTAACATATAGATATAAGATAACATCATTAAAAGCCACTGGACTGGCATAGTCAATAGTAATAATGATAATAAAGTGTACTTACATAGCACTTTTCATATAATTAACTACAGGTCAAAGACAAATAAAAGTCCAGTTGCCTTTGATTCAAATTGTTGCCTAGACACAGGTCAAAGTGCTCTACATGAGGAGAAAATAAGAATCCTTGTCCTAACATTATCTCTCCCCTTTCAGGCTTTTATTTTGAAATGCACAAATTTTATTAATTCTACATTTTTGTTGATGGAAAAGTACTTTATGGAAAGAGCTCCATCATAAAGTGTTTGGTCCTGCTTACCAGGCTTTAACATGTGCCTCGGGTGATCCAGCTGTGTTACAGCTGTGAATGCTAGAGGACTCTTTGTGGATTTTCAGCTACATTCCCTTAGCAGTATGAACCCAGTGTGTCCTTGGCCACACTGAAGTACCACCAACTAAACTGGCATCCCCTGCCACAGTATAATTAGTTCCATAATGAACCGAAAATATTTTTACACAGTGTTCATAAAAAAAAGAAAAAAGCCATTTCATGTTATGTTCAGCAGACCAATTTCATTAGCAACTTGAAACCAATGGTAGGTTTTATTTAAGGTCCTAATTGGACAGGGTCAATGCTGGTGGAAGAAAAAAACAGAAAAACAAATGTTTAACTGAGTCTGTTTCTTTTCTTCCAGATTTCTTTTCTGTGCTGCTGCTGGTGGCTGATAATTAACCTATGAAAAGCAAAACACCACCAGCCTGAGAATAAACACAGCTATTTTGACCAAATTTAATGTGTTCCATGTCTGTCATCTGCGTTTGTCTGTGCCGGCGAGGAGAGGTCAGCTGGGGCTGTGCAGCGACTTGCAGCATCGCTCCTGCTTTAATGTGTCGTCAGCGCTGCAGGCAGGGGAAGTGAAGTGAAGCACGAAAGCAGTTACACTTAACATGTTCTTCAGCTGGGGGCTGCTCTGTCTGTCATGGGCTGTGTACAGCAGCGCACAGTGTTGTCTTGGTGGCCGTCACAGGAAGCAGAGAATCAATAATGAGTCCGAGCAGCAGACTGACACCGACCAGTACAGTCAGAGTTTCTTCGCTCGCTCACGCCACTGAAATCTACCTGCATCACACTACAGTATTTTTTCCCCTACTTCCCTCTCTGATTCTCTTCTCAAACACTGTGATCAATAAACCACACTTTTGCATGTTGCAGCAGTAAATATCAGTGGAGGATCTGCTCATGCAAGCCGTCGACTTCATACTTTGTACTGTAGTAGAAAAACACCCGAGGAAAACAAGGCGCTTCTCAGGCAACAAAGCATCTGCACACACAAGAAAATTACATACACATTCAGGACTGAGGAAACCTCAAGAAGAGATCCTTTTACTCTGCACTCAACAGTCTTTGTATTGCACTATTTCAACACGGGTGATAATACAGGTGGATCCTCAGCAGGCAATTTAAACCTTCTATTAAACTTACATTATGCTTTATGGCACTGAAAGCAGCTCTTGCTTTTTAAAAGTTAAAGTTGCACTCAATCACAAAGTTGAGCAGCAGTAAAAGCATGTCATTCCCACTAATTCAGACGCTGCAGATTTACACTGTATGCCCAAAAATAATGTCTTTATCTGATTGGGGGACTGGTGGGAAATCTCACCAAACACAATGTGACATTATATGAACCCGACACAGTGAAAGTACTCCTTCTTTTCTTGGATTCAAACAGTTTTTTTCTTCCCCCCTCGCAGCCTCTTGAGATTGTCAAAGTGAGAAGACACATTGTCTTTGTTTTTAAGAAACGTACAAACAGTTTCATTCTGCTGGAAACTCCCTCGGTGTGTAAATATGAAAATATCTAGCTAGAAAAGATAGAAATAAATACCTAGAAATAAAAAATAGAGAAGTCTAATGAGTTCTTTGTGCATCATGTACAAGTCGATGTTCTTCTACCCTTTAGAGGTACAAATTAAGGCGCGGAGTAAATTTAGAGCAGAGGATGATGTATAATTAATTTTATACACGATAATAAACTTCATTCACAGGTTGAAATATTAAAGTATCTGCTTGTTCCTGAATGTTGTATCACTTTTCTTTGTTCACTAAAGAAGATGAAGTGGCACAGAGAGTTAACAAGGCCAGACAGAACATGCTGTATGACATCAAAAACTCCCAGCAAAACACAGCCCACCGTTCAGAAGAGGAGTTTTAGCAAATTGAACCTTGATCCATTTTTGCGAAATTAAGCGACGGATCAATTTTTGTCTGGTTACACTTTGAGTCCTCCAAGCTCTCGCCTTGGTATTTGTAGAAATGATGGGCATTTTTCATTACACTCTCCATCAGTGTAATTAACATTGACGAGTGCCGAGCAGTATCGTGCCTTTTTATGCCTGTTTGCACAAAATACAAAGTGGTTCTCTTCCAAGAGGATGAACTGATGAAATACAAATGTAATTCCTCTTGAAACGCGTTGAAAAATGAAAACATGACCCTCGCTTTCAACTTTCACTGTCCCGTAAACTTTCAGGCAATTACACAGCTTCATGTCGCACGGTGAAGTAGGTGCAGCAGCTGCAGAGTAAAACCTCCGCACACCCACCCCTGCGAGGCAGAGGGTTCCCTCGACAGCTTCAGAGCGGCCGGCCAGCCGCACCTCAAGGTCCATCCTATAAAATCACTTCCTTGGGGGACATTGTTAACTTAATTGGACAGATCAAAGGAGGGCGAGAGAGGGGAGGAATAAAATGTGACAAATGTCCTCGGCAATGAGACGCTGCTCTCGTGCGTGTGTGATGTCTCAGGATAGAGGTTGTGGTGTGGGGCTTTGTTCACAGATGCATGAAATGATGTGTTGCATGTTGCGTGTGATTTGATGTCAGAGATATACATATGTAACACGAGAGCAGCATCTATATACCCGAATATTTCAATACAACGTGGAAGATGTTGAAGTTATCACTTGGTGCAAACGAAGCTGAACCCTAATCCTAACATTTCAATGCATTTACTATGCCCTTGCCTACATATTTTATAGGTTACACATGTCTGTTTTAAAAAAATACATTTAGATTATCTTTGAAGAGTCTGACTACAGTGGAGATCACTGCATTATAAAAGTGAGATAGGCCTGTGTTGTGGGAGGAACTTGCTCTGCTGCTCATTCGCTAAACAAACCTCCAGCTCCTGTTTTTTTTTTTTTCCCCCTTTGAGTGACAAGATTTATCCATGATATCCATGTAAATCACACAGGGAAATTAATACTGAACCAGGGTTCACACTGTTCAGATACATATTACAGTGTTCCCATGGTAAAGGGTGAACGCAGCGCGACGTGAGATGAGAGATTTTATAGATTAGGCCCGATTCTCTATTCTGCTGTGTGTTTTTGGAAGACTGCGCCTGCACATTTGCAGCTATTAATTAAATAATCTCTGCTCCGAGGACTAACAGTGAATTTTGTCCAACTCTGGCTCTTTCACTTTGAGAAGCAGCTATTGTTCAGTAATCCTCTGGATTAAACTCCCAACTCCCACCAGGTTTGGTGGATTCTGTGGAAGTCACGATTCAGCCCCGTTATCACGGAGTATAAACATACTTTCTGTGGCATAATTAAGACCTGCTCTGATTCTAGTTTAACCTCTGAAAGTCAGACGTTTTCCCCTTTGTGTCTTCCTATTATTCAGACCTGTCTAATGTAACAGAGAAATACTATTATTCAAGAAATAACCATCAACCGTCCTTCCAAAAACAAAGGAGTGAAATGTCTGGGATACTGCACTAAGTGGACAAAAGCTGCTTCTTCTATTTATTCATATTCATGAGCTGGTGGACAATTTGAATCTGTCTCCCAAGACTCAAAGACTAATTCAAATCCTCTAACAGACTGAACATCTCAGTAAGAGGGACCATTGTTGAGATATATGCTGTTCATTTTCAGAGAATCAGCATGACAATATCTCTGCTCAATGTAATATATGCTCTTGTCTGGATCTTTCTAATGTCTTTGTAATTTGAGTTTTGAAGCCATCAGTCAGTGGTGTGTGAATGAAAAGTGAGTCCTCAGAGATCTCATTTCTGTTTCCTTCATGGTGTTTTAACATGAAATGTTTCGGATTCTTTTTTAAAAGTTGCCACAGACTTTCATCATTCAGTCACACCTGTGGGGACGAGTTGCCGCTGGAATTTGAATTTGGACTTGGCGAACTGATCGTCCGACTTAAACATCTCGAAGTGACGTCCCACTAGAAACTTTGACAGATGATGGAGGAAATGAGGAACGACGTCCACTTGTAGAGACGTTTAAATTGTCCTCTAGGTTTGTTGGCAACGTGTCATTTCACCACTTTGATCCAGACTGAGACTACTACAACTACGCACGTACAACTGGCTGGCATACTGTGTTAGTTAAGTTAGGAGAGGTGTTCATGGTGCAGCTGTAGTGATCCTCAGAGTTTTTATTCAAGAGGATCAACAGGTCACACTCTACACATGTTCAGTGAAATAGCTTGACCTCTACTTCATGCAACAAGTCCTTCAACCCAGTTGCTCCCAACCTGTCAGCCAGGGCCAACAAATCATTTGCCACAGTACAATTTGGATGAAAAAATGTAAATAATAATAATAAAATGATATGTTAATAAGCCAAAGATCGGACCTTTTATGTTGTGGCCGACTGGAGCACATCCTATAGTTGATTACTATCAGATTTCACATCCAAAGATCGTATTCATAGCAATGCCTGGAAATCTATGTATGTATGTATGTATGTATGTATGTATGTATGTCTGTACGCTATATGTGTGTGTGTGTGTGTGAGTGAGGAGGTGAGGTTTGAGATTGATTTGGAATTTCTATTTCTTAGTACTACACACATAATATCTGATGATTGATTGATTGATAAATAAAAAGAGAGGGCTTTATTAGGCCTTGCGATGGGTCAGTATCAGTACCTGATATTTCTACAACACTATAATCCATCCACATCAGTTTTGAAGAATCTATCATCTCCAGCCAGGCTCCAGTGTGTTGCTCCACATCAATCCATCTTTTAAAATTGTTTGAGGGATGAAATCATTTCTATCTTTTTTTTTTTTTTTTACTTTTTCTTATTTATTTATTTACATTCTCACAATTGCTATGAGTCAATGTAGCAAGTTACGTCTGGTGGTAAATTGATGTATAATTATTCATACCCTTCAGCAGATTACAGATGATCCATTGCTCATTTAAAATGATGGATTGGTGACTTATATCTTTCCTCCCTATTTCTCCATCATCAGACACATCCATCAGGCTTCTATTCTTTCTGCTGACAGGCTGAAACTGTGATCCTTCACGGTGATCAAAACTCTCTCCAACCGTTAGTTTCCCTCTGTCCCCATAAAATGACCAGTGAAGCCTCGGTAAATCACAGTGCTGGAGTCATAACTTTCACCATTTCCTTTATAAGGACTTCTGACCCTGTCTCGGCTGATGCATTTATACACACTTGTGTTGAGGGGGGGGTCTTTTACTCCAGAGAAGTGGGCATCTACTGGCATACATTCACAAAGGCACAAGGTTTTCCTCTTATTAGATACAAACACAGTAAAGAGATTGACATGATTGTGAAAACACTGTATAAAAGCCTGAGGATCAATCCAGTTAATTACAATTCCTGTGTAACCTTCCCAGATGAGCCTAAGTTAATTGCTAAGTGAAATGGAGAAAGGAACACAAGCAATCGAACCATCAGACCGGTGTTAAACAACCCCCCTTCCCCAGTTAGCAAAACTTATCTGAAAAAGAAAACGGAGATAAACGGTAAAATTATCACCCAAACTGTGAGCCGCAACATCCATCCCATCTTATCGACTGTCTCCTGAGTAATGAGGATTATTACGGACGTTTCAGGTGTGCTCTCTTCAGGTAATCTGGATAAACTGTTGGTTTGTTTACAGCCTCCTGATTGTCTGACTTCTCGGACTCCGCTGTAGCAGTCTCACGGCCTTCCCAAATATCAGCATGTGTGTTTTAATGAGTGCAATGTCACCATAACAAATAGAAATGTTGGCCACCGCTATGAAATAAATGGGCATTATCCTTGAAGTAAGGCATTGACAGTCTTCAAAGAAAGAGGCTGAGGCTCCAACTGCTGCAACAAACTCAGAAAGAGTGATGAGCTCTAAGTCTGAAATCTCACTCCCTCATCTTTTAAACTCTGTACACACTGTATATATATATATATATATATATGTGTGTGTGTGTGTGTGTGTGCAGTGGCTGTGGAGCCCACTCCTCACTCCAACGCATCATTTGTCATCTGAGAGACATTTAATTTTTCACTGCTGATTTATGTGAATTGTCAGCACTGACACGTGAAGAGGTGGTCCATTTACCTTCAGCGTAGTGGAGCCCAGCTCCAGGCCCACCAGGATGGTCCGGTCCACCAACTCTGCTATCCTGGGGTCGGCCACCTTCAGGGAGTCCTGGACCAGGTCGGTGACGTCCACCTGCCAGTCGGGGCCCAGCATGGTGATGACTTGATCGGTCCCTTCGGTGGAGGTGGTGTGGAACTGGGTCAGCACCTTGACCAGGGCCCGCTGGTACTGCAGCGTGCAGCCTCGGCTCACACGGCGCTCGTCATCTTCGTCGTCGGCATCGCTGTCTCTGGTGCTCCTTGAATGGAAACAAAAAAAAAAATTGAAGCAGAGACAGAAAATACATGAATCACTCCTCTACCTGGTGGCAGTGGCTGCACTCATGAACACTGTGGATACCAGGTGCTGCAAGAGAGATAAAAAACATCAGAGGCCAAACTGAGCACCCAGGATTTGGCCGAGTGTGTCCGGACATGGCCTCTCACAAGATCGAAAGCCACTGATAAAAATGTTGGGAACCGAAAACCATCATCCAATCACAACTTCTTTAAAAGCGAGCAGCTGCTGTTCAATTACGCTCAGCACAGTGCCACCGCTCTACATCTGAATCTACGCCTTCTGTTCTTAAACGTCCCCATACTCTCTTTATAAAATGACATCATAACGCTGATGAGAAACCTGGCAGTGCTCCACACAAATCCATCACATTATCTGCTCTGATGTAGTGGCGATGAGGAGAATGTCCTCCATGCCAGCAGGGAAGGAGATAAGCACCAGAAAAAAAAAAAGTTTTTTGGCCCAGTGCCCTTCTTATTTCACAGGAGCCCTGGGCAGCGGGGTTAAACATGCCAGGTGCATCCCCCACCGAGTGCAATCTGCTCTACAACGAGATGTATGAGGTTCCCAACTTCCCTCAGCAGGCTTGACAGTCTGCCAGTTCCTCCTTAAAAAGCTCTCCTCTGCTTAATCTTTGCTTTGACTTAACTATCTGAACAACTTGAGATTCAGGGAAGGCAGCTGGGCTGTCAGCCTCCAACGAAGTATATATCCCACCCATTGACTCAGGGAACAGGTCCGACTATTAGGCTAAGCACTTCTGTCACTGAGGTCTCATGGACACTTAGAATACACTCTCTCAATAGTGAAATGCATCATTGAGCGTACCTCTCCACCCTGTCCCACCTAATGGGTTTGATTATTAATTCATTTTAGCACACTTCCTCTCCACACCTCATCATTCCCACCAACACCTCAGCACTCTGCTCTGCTGCTGGCACGTTATGGGATGTTTAGGAATAAAAGGAGCCTCCCATAAGGCTCTCACGGGTCGTTGGAGGTACCTGCAAGTCGCTGTTCATTCGAGCAACTTTAACGTCACCTCGTGAACCTCTTTTGCTCCGATTACACTCGGGTCATGGACTTTTCACTTCTGCGTCTATGGTTGGTTGCGTTTGTTACTTGGAAATGAATAAAAAATGTTAAGCACTTCACAGCCAGTGTGTGATTTTCGAACAATGCAGGCGAAGGCAATTTGAATTCAATACAATGGAGATGACCGACTTCACAGATACAGTGGAGATACAGAGCGAAGGTCTGAAACTATTTGTGTATACATGGATGACAGTGGCACAAGCTGAATGTGTTGTACGGGCCAGGAAAGCAACAACAACACAAAGAAGTAGCCAGGTAGCTCCAAGAAGCAGGCCTGTTGGAATATATGGGTTTTTAGCTGCTTTTTTAAAAGAGTCCACAGTCCTCTGCAGGCTTAATGAGAGGATATATCTGAGCTTCGGAGCTGCCAACTGGAAGACATGATCATCCCTAGGCCTGAGATACATGTAGAAAAACCCTGGGTAGAGGATGTAAAGGTTCGGCTTGTGGAGCTGAGGTGTAGAAGGTCAGTGATATACAGTGTAGCTTGGCTTTAAAAGTGAGCACTGAAATTTTAAAATATGTTCTAAAATTAACTGGAGGCTGGTGAAGACTAGATGTGTGCAGGTAGAAAGGTGTGACTGCTCAGCACGCAAGGCCAGCTTAATAAAAAATACTTCCAGCTGGAAAATGTTGGATGCACTGTTTTTGGATTATTACACATATGAAGGATTGATGAGAAGGAACATTAGGGAAACGTCATATTTTAGTATTTGTTGCCCCAACTATCTATTTTTTAACTTGTCCTTTGTGACTGTGTGACTATCCCCTAAATAACCAAGTCTTCACTGTGGGGAATTGGGAACTGGAGCCTAAAAGTGATGTCAGCAATGATGCACTTTTCTCTCAGTTCTCATTGGTTCTCTGGCATTGGACGTCATTCACACTTTGGTCCGTGTGGGTCAGGGACTGACGGCGCTGCCTCAGGACATGCGGTGGATGTGGTACTTAGAAGGTAAGTGAGTTAACACCACAGGACACGCTGAGACTCCACACTCGGTTACTCATTCAGTTACGCTAGAGAAAAACCCAGTGAGACAGTAAGATTCCCTCTGTCTCTGTCAAGGAGTTTCTCAACTCTTGGCTCAGGTCAGTGAAAGTTTACCTTCCCAAGTCTGTACCTGAAAATAAGGTTGATATATTTTCTCCCCCAGAAGAATATTGTCTGTTCTTATTAAAGTCTCTGATACAACCGTACAAGCTGAAGCTTCAGTGCACACGAACTGCCTGCCCGATTACACTTTCTTTCCTTTTTTAGAGCATGTTACTGGATAATGCAGCCAGTGAGCAATTCTGCTGCACTGTAGCAAAAGCCCACTGCAGGCCAAGAGACCTTGCTGCACATGGAGGTTCAGGATATGTCACTTTGCAGAAGTGAAAGGATGTGGGATGGAGAGACTGCAACAGGAAGGAAAAATAAAAGAGTTAAGGAGGCGAGGGAAAGAGTGTGGGAGGTTAGAGGTTGAGTAAAGGAGAGTCGGAGCTCTTGTGAGAGGAGGAAAACAAACAGCAGAGAGCGAGCGACAGGGAGGATTGAGGGGAGTTAGTGAAAAGACAATAATTCAGTCTAATAATCACAAAATAAAGCAGCTTTAGCAGATTCTGATGCAGATAATCATCATGATTTGGTGTTACTGGAGTGTGTTTCAGACGACTAATCAGCTACACCAAGCTCTTGTTTTCTGTCTTAGTTTGAGGCATTATTTACAGTGCTTTGTGAACCCTTTGAAAACAACATCTAATTCATTATCGCAGCACTTTATAATGACTGCAAACAAACAAGACCAAGGTTGTGACGAATACAACCTGCTGTATCATGCCAGTGATGCTTTAAGTTGATTTTTCATTAATCCCGTTGACGTCTGTGTAATCTTTCCCTCCACGGCTTCTTGGCACAACAGCGTTTGCCACAGTCTTGCAGGCAGCTGCTGGCAACGGCCATGTTTTCTTAGTGGCACACGTCCAGGTTGTTATTTTGCAAGTCACCAATAAGTTTCCAGTCGACTTTCAATTCCAAAACTTTGGGTTTGAGTCTTCAAGAAACTGATACATGATCAATTTTCTTGGCATTTCAAAATGTCAACACACCAACAGAGTGAAATTAACAGTAAATCTATGTTTTATCTATGTTTTCATGTGGAAAATCATTGTATTTCACATGTATAATGTCCGTAGGTCTGTGTGTCCAGGTACTTTAGCCTTTTTCAGATGCAAGTGATTCTACATCTGACAGGAAGTGATGAGAGACAAACTGAAAACAGCCTTTTCTCAGATTACATGCTCTTAAACCCAGAGGCTTTCATCACATGTGGAATGTTTGTTCCTGATAAAATCATATTTCATGCACATACAGTATGAACTGTCAAGCTCAACATGTACGAGGCCCTGCAGGTTCTCAGACTCACAGCAACGCCTTGATTTCTTTGGCAACCGAGCAAAGAGGAGCGTCAGGTGGGAAGGGTTTCTCAGCAAGAGAAGCTCATGTTTTCATGTGTGATGTCCTACTTTTAACATATAGAATATCTGAAAACCACATGTGTCTGTATGTGATCTATCACCAGATAAATGTGATAAACATGGCCTTTTTTTTGCGGGAGGTCCCTGTTGCATTTCCAGACCTGATCTATGGTGTTATATGAAGCCTCAGCACTGACACCTACATTGAATACAGTTACCCATGAAATGAGGTGTTTACTGTTTTTAAAACAAAACAAAACAAATAATACTGAATGAATCAGTTAAGACGTGCATAAATATGTGAGCAGGAACTGCACTTTTTGAATTTGGTGTCAAATAAATTGTCTTCAGACAGAGGGCAGCAGTGCAAGCAATGTGCTACTAATGTCAACAGCCAACGTCTTTGAGTTATATAGTCATTAAACTGCCCTAAATTAAAATGGTAATTACTTTTTGTATTAAAAACAGGGCATATTTTATGTTTAAATTGTAGGAAGTCCTGCTGCTGCAGGTACAGCTGCAGACAAAGAAACAGAAAACATGGCATGCATATAAAGATAAGTCGAGAAATATCTCTGAAAACAGAAAGACTCCTCTGGGAAGCTCATAGTGGTCAGTGTTAGCAGCTTCAATGGGATATATGGCAGCATGGAGAATGAGAGCCATCTTTGTCTGCACTTTCCTGAATCAACAAAAAACTGCAGGGAAAAGTAATGAAAATCACACACTCTGTGTAAATCTAAATGACAGTACTCAGTGAAGAAAAGATTCACCTGCAGAGAAATATATTCCTGTGGCCTGGTACTGTGGAAACCACAGCAGCCTAAAACGGCCCACGAGGGGTCTTTGATTACTGTTTTCACCGAGGCACAAAGGATGGTATATGCATGGAAAGCAGGTGAAAGAACTGAGATACATTGTGCAGAGAAAAACTACCCCAATTTATTTTCAGCAACTAGTCCAACTGTTGATACTTGGGGAACAATGCTTCAATATCGTTACATGAGAATTATACCTTATGAGGCTGCCGGCAAACCCTGGGGCTTGAAAACACAAGACAAACAGCAAACACCATTCAGTGTAACAGCGTCTTAAAAAGACATATGTGATTCCTCATTTGCAGGGTTGCACTTTGGTTGGCTGGACCCTTTGCAAAAAAAAAAAAAAAAAGCAAAAGAGAAATGAAGAGCACTAAAGTGAGGATTTAAGACACATTTTGCATGTCAAAATAATATACACATACAGCCCATTATAGCTCTTGGGGGATCTTTGAAAAATGAGGCTGTGCGAGATGTTTTCCGAGCACTTTGGGTCATTTGAAATACCTCCATTCTTCAAACAACTCCTTAAACACACCATTTGTATTCAGGTTGGATAGAAATGGATTTGGTCTACAGTGATGTACTCCAGCAGCGACGACAGCAGCCACCCGCATGTGCGCTAATGCTCCCATTAAACATTTCCTAAATGAAGGGTGGTGGGCTGTTTGTTGCTGCTCTATGCATGACAAGAATGCTGGGATATTTTAATGAGCCTGGGATCCTTAACCTACGACCACATTTTTCATCGGGGTCCTGGTGCAAACAACCTTAATATCCCACTGGTGCCATTTTTCCTACGTCTGAAGGTGTTATATTTTCAAGGCCTGTAGTCAACACTTCATTCTCGTTTTTTATTTTTTATTGTCTAATGGATTCCTTCTATTGACAAAACCTTGTATCATATTGACACGACAACCACACAATTGGCCTTGGTTCCATATAAAGGCAACAATATAAACAATAGAATACTACAGCATTATGAAATATGTGGCTGTACAATGTAAAAATATAAGCTTGCGTGGAAAACATGAGTGCACTGCTCTCCGGCAAGTGCAGCCACAACAGCTGTTTAACTCTGACCATCAGCTTGAATCCTGATTAACACCTCAAATTACTGCCTCATTAGTCCAAAAACATCATTACCCATCTGAAAGTACAGCCAATATTCATCCTGCAAAGCTTTTTGTGTAATTATCTAAAGTCAAATTACCCCAGCTTCTAAAAAGTGGGTTCAGATCTGTATGACACATACATGACAACCTCGTAGATCAATTTGCACTTGAGAGCTGCAAGTAGCCTCAGAGGTACATTGCTGCAGCCGTGCTTCAGCCAGAGAATCTAATTGGAGCAAAACAAGCAACTACACATAAAATCCTGGAAAACAGAGAGGAGGCTGGACTGCTTTTTAGTTTCTAATGTTTAGGTCTGTGGTGTTCCAGGCACTCTTTTGCTTTTTGGATAATGATTCCTCTGGTAATTATCTACAAATAAGACATCCAGAATATATTCCACTGCAGCGGGGAGGAGACTGGCTTTGTTCCTTTCACCATAGGACAAAGATAAAAGACAAAATAGAGTGAAGATTTTTAAGAGTATATAAAGTACTGCTCTTTAAAGTTTGTCTCTATGGGTTTGGGTCTAACTTTTGTAGTTCATGTGTTTCAAAGTCACTGCACATAGTCATACCTAGTACCTGTGAGATATGCCAATCTGTAAATCAGTGCTGGGATCAGTGATACAGTGCAACAATGTCATCTGAAGTGAAGTCCGATGATCAAACAGGTTGTAAACAGGCAGTAAAAACAGGTTAGCCATGAAAGTGTAATTTCCCTATGATGTTAAATCAGTCATGACAGCATCAGAGTCACTGGGGCCTCACCTTCGGTCGGGCAGGATGGGAACCCTCCAGCCTTTGATGAAGCTGAGATTGTTGTCGGAAAGTTCCACCTGCAAGGGGAGTTTGGGCACCCAGACGGTCAGCTCCAGCGGTGCGCTCAGGTGCTCATAGCTGAAGATCACCCTGGCGTTCATGGAGCCCCGCGTCTCCTTCCCGTTGACAAACACGTAGTCGCAATTCAAAGACACCTAGGACAGATCAGGGTCAGAAGTCAGAGACCATCTATATGGTAATGGTCACGTCAGTGGCAGAGGATCTAAGTGATGTGCGATGATATGCGGCACAGCACGGCTGCGGCTGTCGGCACCATGATTCATCGCACAGCATTTCAAGGTTGATACATTCAGCAAAGCAAATACACACTGAGGAGTGAGATCTGTTTGGGATCTGAATGTGGTGTGAAAGTTCAGTGAACATGAAGAGTGAAGCATCTCTGTCAATACTTTCATTCTGACTAAAGGACTTGGACAACAAAATCTAAACTAATCTACAGACTGGGATCTACTCTTGAAGATTTTGGATTCAAAAAAGTAAAAACAAATCTATCTTTGCAGTTTGTGTTTATGATATTTTCAAAACTCAAACATTCATCTATACTATCCATCCACAAATGTTTTGAGTGAGGTCTGTTGATCATCTGCAGTAATAGAGACACTGTATCTATACTTGCACTGTACTTGTACAGCACATTTCATACTCAAGGGGGATTTAAACTGCTTTACAGAGCATTAAAGGCGCAGACAATTTAAAACTGTGTTTAAAGATAAGATAGATGGAGTGGGCAGTAAAAAAGGTCCGACTTAAAACTGGTCAGAGTCAGGTCTTCTCTAACAGTATCTGGGAGTTTATTTTAGGTCTATGCTGCAGATATGTTACGTGACATCTTTAAACATCACTTTTCAGAGCTGTTAGTGTCACAAACTCAGTTCACCTCCACTGAATTGTGGTAGAAATGTCCATTCTTGTTGCACTGACTACAGACCACAAATGACTCAGTGAGTCCACGGCGCTGGGTGAAGCCACTCTTTACAACACGGCTGCATGTTGCTGCTGTTTGGACACTGTAGAGCAGCACGCTCTCTCAACCGTGTGCCACCGAGGCTCCAGAGTCTGAAGGTTTTAATTCCATCCAAACACCGCAGCAGCTGATTTCACCGGCCTTAACCGGAGAGGTGGAACGAATCAGCGAGAATCAGCTGCTGCTCTGTTCAGTCCGAATGAAAACCTGCAGACTCTCTGGCTTTGAAGGCACAGTGCTGAAAACCGCTGCTGTAAACAATGCTTAATGGCTCTGGGCTATTCTCTGATCTAATTTGCATCTTTTATGCAGCAAAATTAGTGCATCTGAGTAACCCAGGGTTTGTCAAGTATGCACAGTGCAAATTAGCCATTCAAACCACGTCCTAACCCCAGCACCACCTCGCCTGCCGATTCTCAGCATAATGATCTATGAACAATTATACGGACATGTAATATGCCAACAAAAGCTTTTAAGCAAACACACAAGTCATATCATGACAGTTCACATGAACTTTGGCTCATCACCTCATCACCTGCATGGCACATTAATAAACATATTCTCACGTTTCACCTTTGATGTCACGTTCATGTAATGTGATATCATTTGTGACGCGGCGCTGACACTGAGTTCAGCCACAATATATGGACATTTCTAAGTTTAAGTCTTAGCAAATGCCATTTTTAACTTATAGCCATCCTTTAGCTTTGCCCATCCAGTCAAAAGTCTCCGGCTCAATTTTAATTATCATGAATACTTGTCCCCCTCTAACGCTAAATTATTAACTGCAATGGATCTGGAGGGCTTTGCTTTTGGGCTCCCATCGAAGATTTATCTAGTGGTGGGAGGTAGCTGGCATTGTAATCAGAGGATCTAATCTCCCGCAAATGGAGGTCGGCCTGGCCAGTCTTCTCAGGGCTGAGGATTCATCATAACTGGGAGGAGGTCGGTAATATAATTCCCCCCCTTCGAGCAGACAGGCCAGAGTGTGGGGGGGGCGGTGAGAGCGGGTGGGTGGTGGAAGGACTTCTTAAGATGACAGTCTTTCCCTCTGGTTCAGTTAATGCAATTTTGCAGGGTTTGACCTTACGGGCCTCCACAGCATCCAGCCTTTGTGTGTTATTGTTCTGTCGGCTGCGTCGTCTTATCTGTGTGAGCCGAGTCACAAAAGAGAGAGAAAGGAGGAACTCAGCACAACGACCCCGGCCACCTTGATTAATCACAGCACGGCTTGTTGTATGTAGGGACGACAACATCTGTCTGACATGCAGTCCCTTTCTACCCCAAAGACACACACGTGTACGCACACAGGGAAGTGAAAGTGCACTCCAGCCTCTGCCACCACACTGGTTCATCTCCTGCAGCTATTGCTGCTGATAAACTTGGCTGGCTAATTGCAAGTCAAAAGCTGTTAGCAACTCTGGGTATCAGTGGCCCTGTGGGGGCTCGGTGAGGAGGGCTTTCACACACTGAGCCGCCACATGCCGTCACACTGCTGCTAATGCGCTGTGGCATCTTCCATGGTGCCAGCAGATTGCCTGGGTGGAGACAGATCATCAGGACAAGTGCGAGAGCTGCCTTCATTTGGTCGCGCACTGGTCACATGATGCAGAATGAAAGAGTGGCTGGGTTAATTAAGGTGAAGACACCTAAGGGCCTTTCACACATTTATTCCATAACATTAACTGAATTAATTTCCCAAACGGTTCTAGTAAAGGCAGCAGCTTCCGTCCTTCAAGCCAGTGCCTCAGCGCGTTAAAGCCACTTTATTATAATGTGACCATCCACACACAGACACATACACACACACAACCATGGGTTCCGTCCTCTGTTCATCCACAGTCTGGCTGGAAAGCAGTTAAACACATTTATTCAGTGTTTAACTCGAGCCATTATTTTATTTCATCTTGAGCAAACTACTGAAGCAAGATTCAGTGACGTTACATCATCAGTTTATAATTCACACATGACTTCTTACACGAGCCACACATCAGCAATCAATTATTTCACTTCTACAAAGTTGGGGGATTTGCAAGACGTAAAAATGAGAATGGCCACAATTGGAGGACAGATGTGCTGACTTTAAGTCTGTTACTTGTGTACACTGCCTACACTTCCCATGATGCAATTCAGAAGTACAGTACATAAAGCCTTGACCATACTGAAGGATGGATACGCAGACTGTAGATTTTAAGATTAGCTGCTTGTTGGCAGTAGTTGTCTTCTTCAGCTCACGGTCTCTTCCCACTGACATGCACAGATTTTTGGCAAACTTTACAGTGGACAGTGGTTTGATCGATTGGATTGCGGATTGATTGATGCTAAAACCCTGACAAACCACTTTTAGATGATCGAGGAGATGCTTATGTCCTCACTGTTTATTAGCTCACGCTGCCATGTTGATGATGCTGTGTCTGGAGGGAACTGTGCTACTACTGTAACTACAAAAGCTCAGTGAAGAGGTGGTGGCTCTGCACTGTAATTACCCAACTTAAAGTGAAAGCCAATTTTCACTTTTAAATGTCATCCTCCAATTTCAAATTGATCAATAGTATTGATTTATAACTCAGCTCTGCATCCACATGCTTCTGTGCATTTTACACTTAGGGCTTTGGGTATGCAGACATGTTCAAACATTAAAAAGTCAAAAGAAAAGGGGAAATGGATAAAAAGACATTGGATACGTCACTGAGAAAGTGACCATCTAGCTGTGTGGACAGCTGAGACACAGGTGTCCACATGGACTCTTGCTGACTTGTGGAGCTGATGAAATTTAGGTAACATGGACCCTCATGGCCGTGAGGACTATGGAAACCATGAATGACCTTTAGACCCTTAAGCTTGATAAATATTAATACCTTTCCAGACTCATGCATAAAATCTGCTACACAGGGAAGAAAATATTACATAAATCTTCACACCGACCAACACTCCCCATCATGAACTGGTGACCTCTACTGAAAAAGCACCAATCAGGGACAGAACCTGTAGTGACCAGGGTGAAACCAACCAACACACCTGCACTAAGCAGAGCAGACTCTGGTCTTAGAAACATGTTTACTCATTATGTAACTGGGAATCAACAGAAACAGAGATGACCAGAAAACGCATTAAACATTAATGCTACAATAATCCATAATTCACAATATCATTCATCAAATATGATTGAAATAAGCAGAAAATCAACAAGGAATCACTGATGAGTAATTACAACAATGCTGTAAAAACAACGTTATATGTAATGTTTGACTTCAGTCCATGATTGTGTTAAGATGTATGTAGTGCAGTATATATAGAGAGAGAGCGTATACTGGAAGCTTTGACGCAGTAAAAGTAATTAAAGTACTAATTACTCCTTTTTAAAGTAATCACCTTACTGTTCTGATTACTTTATTTCAAACATAATTATGTTACTAAGAGTGATGGGAACAATGGCGCTATAAATTAACGGCGCTACTTTTGTCAGTAACCAGTATTTAAAAAAGTTACTGTTTCCCTCGTTATAACAACGTTACTGTTGCTGACAATAAAATGCGGCGTTACTCAGCTATACCTGAGTCACTGGAGCGGCTCTCATCCAAGCAGGTTCTCTATCAGCGATGGGAGCTCTTAAGAAAGTTTTGTTCTTTGGCGAGCGCGGGTGAGGGGGAAGGGAGGGCGAGACAAACGCATATCATATCTATAATACTGAATTTGATAGGTGTGTGTTGCATTGTCCCACACAGCAATGCAGTGTAGTGTAGAAAAGTGTACAGTGTTAATAACAGTGATTTATGTGTGGGTGAGAGGAGTGGAGACACTGGCAATGGTAATGGTAGCATATACTTAACTGGGCTTGTAACTAATCTAATTAGTATTTTTAAAATGATAAAGTGTTACATCACCCCATTACTATAAGACTGATCAAATTACAGTAATATGTTACTTAACAACATGTTACTGCCCAACACTGACTGCAGGAGAGGCTGTGAAACGTGTTGACATGGAACATACCAGACAGAAAGTCCAATTGCTATGGTAAAATGGTATAGATGTTGTGGAGGACAAAAATACATTTTTTCCATGTTGGAGCTGGTATTTTCCCTGAGGCAGTCAGAAATGAACTCTGCTGGGCCACTTGAAAATTAAAACACGGGAGCAGGTGAAGGCACAAACACAGTTTCTGCTTGTGTCACATCTGATTTCTTTCCATTTTGTCCAATAACCTCCAAGAACATGAGTGGTTTCCTTCCCACACGTTTCCATGTCAATGATACACACAACAGTGAATAGAAAGTCCCATCCAGGACTTTGTTTTCATATTTAAAATATTCCCTAGATGAATTACCACCACATTCTGCCAAATGGACTTCCCATTTAGGGATAACATATGTATCAAATGAAGGCTGAATGAGAGCTGACATATGGCTAGCATTACTGGGATTGTGTCTTGTAGCGGTTATGAAGCTTTTCTGGCTTTGAGAGCATTGAAACCAATGCGTTCATTTAGCTCTGTTAGCTAAATGAGCCAGCCCCCATTAGCCTGTTGTTGGTTGGATTAATGATGTCGAGTGTGAAAATGATCAGTTGTTCTGAATAGCTCTGACTCAGGAGGCTTTTGGAAACAGTGGGCGTAATTAATTAAATAACTTTGTATTTATTTCATTCTGCAAAGTGATCAACACTGCTTTAAGGTTTATTCAATCAAACTATCAATTACACTATCTAGTATTCAGATTTTAGTAATGGTGAGTGGAACAATGTAAGTGAAAAGGCCCTCTTAGTGACTGGGTTTTAAATTTTATAGATGAAACAACACTACAAGTCCAACAGTTATGAGACCTCCTCATTATTCCCCTGTGTGGCTGCTGAATATGTCATTTTTCAAACTAGGGTATTTTACGCTGCCACCACAGCCCCTGTCACTCCTCTTGTTTAATGCTTTCCACTAGAGCCTGGAGCAGGACTGCAGGGATTTGCTCCCTTTCAGCTGCAACAGCATTAGGGAGGTTGGACACTGATAAGGCCCGGCTCACAGTCAGTGTTCCAGTTCATCTTGAAGGTGGTGGATAGGCTTGAGGTCAGGACTCAGGCGCAGAACTTAAAAAAAAAAACCCACCAAAGTTGGATAACCTTGTCTTTTTGGATGTGTACAGGGACATTTTTTGAAATAAGGACGAGTCCTCCTCAAACTTTTACCATCAACACTGCCGTCAGAAATATCTCTGCTTCTATCATAGGGATATTTCTGGGATTGATTTTTTGCTGTGGGTTTGTGTGAATTAGTCATGTATTACACTGCTTTCTGGTTCACTCAGCTCGACCCGCAGGTGTGGTGTAATACAGTGAACTCAAGTGTGAAGAAAGGAAGATAAACCAATAAAAATATTCCACATAGAGTGCACATTTGAGCAGATTTTGAACTTTTTATAGAAGTGTCTAATGTACGTTTTGTTCTGCCACCCCCTTGGTCAGCTGTCCTAACCAGGAGTTGACTGATTAGAATCTACTGCAGGTAATATAATGAACATACATGACAACCTCACATCACCCTGTGTCAAAACCCCCCAAATTATCCCAAAACAAGAAGCTCTCCCACTTAAACAACCAAAGCAGCCATTTTTCTGCTCTCTCATGCTTCCTGAAATGTAATGGTTACCATAATTAACATGCAACTGGAGGTTGAGGGAGACTCTCAATTAAAATGTGTTTTTGTGTGAATGAGCCTTTTAAAGTAGGAGCTCAGCACTCTTGCGTGTGCCACTTCTAACCTAAGCTGTAGGAATATCTACAGTAGCAGACATTAATTAGATTATTTTAGATATGTCTTGGTGCTAAATTTGGTGCTGCACTGAAGGAAAATGTGTCACACTTTGAGCTGGGGAGGAAGGAGCCCTCAGTCAGGTACAGTATGTGTGCAGGATGACCGCAGGCGTGAGATGCGATGTGCAGACACAGGGCCTTATCTCTGCCTTCAGACGGGTTATATGAGTCACAACACCAGGGGAGAAGATGATCAGTGAGGGAACGGGGCTTAGTGTCTGTTGCCTATGACGGTCAGCAAGCCCTCTCCTTCTCTTTCCCCTCGACACACTCTC
Source organism: Caranx ignobilis (assembly GCA_021432705.1). Lineage (NCBI taxonomy): Eukaryota > Metazoa > Chordata > Actinopteri > Carangiformes > Carangidae > Caranx > Caranx ignobilis. The sequence continues at coordinate 9,988,859 of MU269980.1, read as the reverse complement.
ACAGTCTTGCCATTCCCACTTTAATAATTACTCCTGCACTTGCATATACACATACGGTACAAACAGGTATGGCTTATCTAAAATAGGCTCTTGACTGCAGCTTAGTTATTCCCAAAGAAGAAAGAGCTAAAGAAATAAAAAATAAAGTGCCAGTAAAGACAAAATGACAGCTTCTCACCTATTTTTACTCTCAAAGTTAAAAAAACAAAAAAACAAAAGAGGAAAACACACACACATACACACACACATACATACAGCCTGTGGGCTGGCAAATATCCAAATGAGAAAGCTGGGCTCAAAATAAAGCTTTGTACAGGGAGGACGTCTTTAGTTTAAATGCTGTTTGAGTTCTAGTCTCCAGCCAGGAGGCCTGCAGGAGATGTGACAGGCTACTGGAAAGCTTTGTGCTGTTTGTATTTTGCAGCAGTCAAGTGAAGTGCTAAGGAAAAACAACAACAGCAACCAACACGCCGCAGCTAAAACAAGAATGTGATTAGAATAGATCGACATGACTTTGGGCATGAGACTAATGTGTGTGGTACAAAAAAACTACGGCAACAACAAAAGGAGGATTCCGCCTCTGTCAGGCCGACTGTGTCTTTTATTTCTGTATTCTGGGGGGCGTTTTATTGAACTGTCATGACTGGTGTATTTCCTGGGTCTGAAGGGCTCATTTTAAATTAGCCTCGAATGCTCAATGGCAAGCGCACTGATGCAAGCCCACTCAATAACACATGTGCCTTGTCTTTAATGGATAATGAAAAATGATAGATGACGTGCTGAGGCAAGCCGTCTCATTGCAACACCTGTTCTTCTCTATTGACGGCATAATACAACACACAAGGACTGGAGCCCCTCCCACCTCTAAGAAAGATGTTTATACAGAAAACCGATATTAACCCACAGTTTAGTTTGTTTTACCTCTGATATTAGATTAATTATCTTGGATGAGGTCTATTTCAGGATAAGCCAACTGGTTTCATGTAACACTGTAATTATACTTCAAAAAGCGGACTTCTCTGAAGACTGGACCAAGTTGTTTCTTGTCAGGTGAAATCATCTTGCGACATGGACAGATAATTCACTAGAATCATCATTTTCTCCTGAGTCTCACAGTTTTTTCTTGTGTTTCAGCTAATATTATTTGCAGTGGACCAGGTTGTTCACACGGGCAGTTGTTTGGCAGAAACAATAGGACTAGCCCAGTATATCAGAGTGGAAATATATTGGATATATACTGGTCTTAATAAGAACAGACACATGTCAGTCACAGCCAATGAGATAGCGGTCTGTGTCTGATTCGGTTTGATGGCTTCACTGCTTCCGTCTGTAAAATCTTCAGTCAAACCTGCCTGACGTGACCTTGAGGAGCTGCTAAACCACCGAAAAGGATTTCATTAGCCCAACTTCATATGATCGTTTCCTATTTAATGGAGAAAAAAAGAGAGAGAGGAGAGGGAGGCTTCTTCCACACAAACTGGACACACTGAGATTGTTCTAACTTCAGAAATAAACGTGATCGAATGTAAAGATTTCTGTCACTGAGACAATTTGTTTTGTATCGTGTGTCTGACTCTTCAAAGTTGATCACGCTGCGAGTCATGTCTGACCTCCCTCTCCCCGATGTCTGTTTCCCTGTATTCCCTGTATTCACATGCAGCTGTTTTACTGTATGCAGAGTTTTTCCAGTCGCCACACAACCTTTGAATAAGAAGCAGATGGTGATTGAAGTATAAACTGGTTTAAGGACAAATAGAGATATCATTTGCCATTTTTATTCAGGAAGGGGACATAAAACACGCTGTAGGTGTTCTGGTGGGGGCTTCAGTTTGGCACCTTGCACCACTTAGCTCACAAAAATAATGGCATCACCCTCCTGATAAGTGGGCTTAGTGGGTGTAAGAGGAAAGACAATGGACAATCAACATCTCCTTTCATGTCTGCACCTCCCACTGAGATGGAATATGACCAGAGCCAGGCTGCACTCTTGGCCCAGGCTGCAGTCTAGGGCCCCCCACATGTGTGAGGGCCAAGGATTGACCAGACTGTTTTTAATTTCAGTTTACCTCAGGGAAAATAAAAAAGAAACATTTAAAAAAAAGGGTAAAGTCAAGTTGCTATCCAAACATTACAACAGTGTTTGTGCTCCAAAGCAACAAAAGGTCAGAAACAAAGAGTACAATAAATGAAAGAACAGCGTGTCCCAGATTTACTGAGGAAAATAAATTAATTGACTGGATATTTCAGAGCTGCTGAGTCTTCACCTGGTCGACAGCTATGTAATGAGCATCAACAGCAGGAAGAGCCCCAGTTAACAGCTAACATGGGGCCCTTGCCTCACCACCAGCATCCTGAGAGTCAGACATACACACCCCTCCATAACACCTGTTGCTGTGGAGACAGGAGGCTGCAAATCCCACAACTTATATATCAGCCTATGTGTTCTGGATACTGAGATTAAAATACTGAGGATATGAACACACACAGCACAACACAGCACAAAATGCCAGAAACCTTGTTCAAGAGGAAAGCTGCAAATATGCCAAGTGAAGGGTTTCTTTACTCCCCCTTCAGAAATGCAGTGTTGTGTTTTGTTTTGCAAGTAAATTATTTGGGGAAAAACTGCAGCCACACACTTGGCTGCACATGAAGCATCGTAGAGCCACAGAAAGGCTACAGTTGCTTATCTTATGTGCTGTGCTGACACTGGGTGTATAGATACGGAACTAAAAGGAACAATCTGACTGCAAATGTGAAAACTGGATGAGGTTTTAAAGAGACAGGCTGTGGCGGTGAAGCTTTGAGCAGAGCGAGGAGAGAGTGAAATTTTCTGGGAATATGATGATGGGAAAAAATGTATGGTTGTTGCTGGAAGTCATCAGAGAGTTTGATCCATTCTTGGAAGCACATATAGAAAAATATGGCAATGCCTGGTGAGAGAGCACCATCGCACCACTCGTCAACAGCACTTTTGGCTTCATTGCACCTCGCAGAGATCGTCACTGACAAAAGTGGAGAAGCAGTTTTCCATCAGCGGTGACTCCATTGCAGACCTGCTCACATTCATTTTGCTTGACGTGTCACCTGACGGCTGCATCACAGAGGGTTTTGTCTTTTTGCCAGTGAGTCAGTCCATTGTTGGTGCTTTACAAGACATGGGCATCGATTTCTATAACCGCAGAGGCCAGTGTGCGGTATTTACAATGGCTGCAACGCGGGCTTTACACAGATTAACCCTTTGGTGTAGTGGCTGCTGTAGAAAGGGATGGAAGAATTGTTTTATTTCATATCTACATCTTCATCAATTTGACAACACATAGTCTGCATAAACATCACAACACAATGGAAGTGTTTCCAGGCGACACTAAAAAGTAACCACCTACTTACGTACTATTAATACTAATTATGACGTCAAAATGAGTATGTAGTGTATTTACCCTGCACAGTAGGTCAGATTTGTGTATGTGAGAAATACCTGGATGTAAGTGGATGGTGCTGTGAGCATATTGGACATAATTAACGGCCCCATGATGCATTGTGGCCCTTCAAAACACAACTGTGGCTTATGAGGCTAAAGCTTGTAAAATCTTTGCTGGTCATCACTATTGCTACTGGTTTGTGCAAAATGCATGTGTGAACGTTAGCATGGCAATGGCATACTGATTTGTTCCTTTGGTAGGCAGCATGCAGTACATACTGACAGAATATGTATAGGGCAGTACATTAGGAGGAACAGAGCCATGGTTTTAATGTGGACTCATGGTTTTGAGGATGACATGGTGGAAGACTCAGGTTCACTAATAACTTGATTCTTGTGTGTGTGTGTTGTAACTTCTTGCAGCACGTGTGTTGTCAAATTGACAAAAATGTTTCGTGAATTTCTAGTGCATTTGTGTTTCAGTTGCAGGACGTCGGACTCTCTGGGCCACTGTGTGTACAGCCGTTTTTAAAATTTTCCTTCCAAATCCATGTCTCATTGGAAAACATTTACCATGGATTCACAGAGTAATGACGACCACAGCAGAGAGACTCTGGGAACTCTTTCAGATACTAGACTCTCACCACAGGCACAAGCTATGAAAGCACTGTAGCAGAATTCAAGAGTCACTGAAAAAGTAAAGTGAGGACTGGAAAGCTTCTTGCTTGGGATGGGGCCAAGAAGGAGAAACTAGAATTGCACAGAAATTCCTTCATGTGTAACATGTGGAACAACATACTGCATGGTTTTCTCAGGACCGGCATTGCTCCACAGACAAGGGATTTATGTCATGCTGTGTGTTTGATCGGCTCATTGAGGGATTATGTGGCCAGCCTTCAGGATGATTTTGGCAACTTTGAGTGTGATGCAAGAAAACATCATCCGACTGTGTCCCAACACCACAAAGTGGACACACACACACACACACACACACACAGAGGCACAGAGACAGGCAAATAAAGTGACTCTGACTGTGAACTATCCGGCCCAGACAAGTTAAAGGCGACAGTTTTTATTGCAGACATGATGTGGGGCTGGATATTTGGGATTTTTTCCAATTGTCTCCATAGAAGCCCTTTGTGCAGGAGCAGATAGGTGAAGTGGAGGAAGATTTTGTGGATGAACTTGTACAATTGTAGAGAATTCATTAAAAATTCATTAGCACTGTCACTGCTGTGAACTGCTCAGAGGAAGAAAACTACAATGAGCGTTTCCAAATGTTGATCCAGAACTCTGACTATTTGTAACTTTGCTTGTAACCAGTGCCAGTCGGGAGGGTTCATTTTTAAAACTGGGCCTCGTTAAAAATAGGCTGAGATCCACAATGGGCCAAAACAGACTAAATCACCTGTCTCTGATGTCCATTGAATGTGATAATTGGATTTTTCGCAGCCTCATTAAGGATTCCTCTGTCAAAAAAAAACAAGGGAGACAAACTTCTATGCATCAAAGTGTATTTATGGTTGTGCTGTTGTTGCATTATTGCTGTTATTATACGCCATTGCTGCATTTATTGTATTTTTATGTCTCTGTTTTATTTGAATACAGCACAGTGGGATGATTTGTGCCTCTTTAAGGGTGTTGTGGTTTTGCCTCAGCAAAACAGGGTGTTCTGTGCTGCTGCAGATGTTCTACCTGTTGGTTTAGAAAGCTAAAAGCTGTTAGCAGCTTGCAGATGAATTGTGATTGCCTTTTTTCCCCTGTAGCTGTCACTGTGTGTGTGTGTGTGTGTGTGTGTGTCGGCTGTGTAATATTCCAGATAATGGCATACTTTTTTCTGGGGTCACATCTCCCTTTATGACATCATGTTTAATTTGATCCACACCTCACCGTGCTGCCTATACAATCTGCCTATAGCGCAATATATTATGATTGTAATTGACTGGAGAAAATAATAACTGCCCAATCACAGCCTCTAATGTGCTCTGAAAGTTGTTGTGATCCCACTTTAATTTGCTTAATCAACTAACCAGACTGGATATTGTACATTTAGCCTGAATTCCCTGTGAGTCTGAGTGGTAATTGTTCTGGATCCTGGGACACTGGTGGTAAATGTGTCTGCAGCCACCGCGCTGCATCGAGCCATGAGAGGCGTTGGGTTTTGCCCTACAGGTAGGCAGAGCTCTGTGGATGAGGTGCTGCAGAGAGCACGTTTTACTGCTCCTTTGCAGCTATATTGATTTATATACAGAGTTTTATGAACATCCATTGATTTTATCTGAGGCACAAGGCAAGAATCAAATCATGAGTACATATGGAGCAGCCGAAAATGAAGTTTTTATGCTTTCCTGATGTTGTGAGTGTAGTGCTGAGCCACTCTTTAGTATTAGTGGAAGGGTAAAGGGATTATAGCCTCTAAACTGATGTCCTCTCCAAGGTACAGAGACTGGGAAAATCAGGTTCATGGTACCTTTACAATGTCTTCATTCGAGGACTTGCACTGCACGGAGGCTGAGACGTCAGTGACTGCTCCATTCATCTCTATGGAGACCATTTTGACAGGGATGGCCACAGTGCGTCCGGTCAGAATGGCCGTGTTGATAATCTCAGTGTCCTACGGAGAGAGAAAAATGGACATGACGTTCATGAAACAGCAAGAGGCAGAGAGTGATTTTCCTTGATATTTCATCAGTGTTACCACTGTCCACATTTAAAACCATCACTGTCGGGGCTCCTGTGTCTCCCAGGTGACACTCAGTGGCAGACCATAGCTCATTTCACCAGGATGCCTTTCATTGCATTTCATCAGCTGACATTTTCATTTTAAGTACACTTTTCTGTTTTTTTTCCCTGATCACTGCACTTACACTGGATGTCAATGTAATGCAGATGGAAAAGAGCAAATTCAAAGAAAAGCAATAAGCTTAGCCATAATCATTCTGAGAAACATTTCTGAATTCACATTGCAGCATCAAGCTTAAAAATTCCTGCTGGATAAAAGGCATGGCATTTATTGTACCGCACAAGAGCTGATGTAACTTCCTATTATACAGGCGTATTTCGAGCACATTAGCAGGAATCAGATCGGATGTTAGCAGAGATGGGTTTTTGCTAAAGCAAAAGACAAAATGTTCCATTGAAATCCAGAACAAGTCAGGGACATTTTGTGTCAGTGCAAACTCTTGGTAATAACAGTGAACATTATCAAAATATTAGAAAAAATAATCTCACAATTTCATCCATTTAAAAAAATTATGTTTCAACCATGGGTATTAGCATCACCCAGAAAACTACTAATTTTAATGTGAGTCATTTAGGTCTGTTTTAATGAAATAAAATGCAGAGTCAAGATAATTATAGAGTTAATTTATCTATTGTTCTCAAATATTTCTAAATGTGTCTATGATTACAGTGGCCCTGAGAGATCTACACAGTGCAAAAAGGCAAAGCACAAGCAAATTCAGAAAACATCCTCATCAATTTGTTAGCACATGCCTTGCAAATACTCCAAATATAGAAATGTTCAAGTAGCACAAATAGCAGAAATCTTTCTAGAGAACAACATAAAAAGCAAAAAAAAAAAAAAAGGGAAAAAAGTTCCATAAAATACTTCTGATGTTACACAAGAAATCTGAACAGTACATCTGAGCAAGGTCCACCACCTTTTTGTATCCCCTGGAAACTTTGCTGTCTGTGGTACCAAACTGATGATGAATTACAGATGAAAACAAAAACGCAAACAAACAAACAAACAAAAAAAGTCCACAAATTCTCACAAAATACCCACGAACAAGTCAGGAATTGTCATCCTATCTGTATTTTTATTATAAATGTGCTGGAATGCAAAGAGCCAATTAAAATACACACCAGGCCTCCACTTGAAGTTCAAATCAGTTCATTACTTCTTCTTTTTTTCTTTTGCAGATCATGTAAGCTGCAAGGGGGGTAACAAGTTTTCTCATTTGCGTTACGCAAGTAGCCCAGGAGAGAGACTGAGACCATGCATAATTCTCCAAATCAAAAGAGAGTATGTTTATATTCCTGCCTTACATTCATCTTTATCTTAATAAGGGTGTATAGCATGAAGCGTCGTTCTTCATGCGGTGGTTTTTCATGGGTTTCTATTCAGCTGCGAATGTATTCATTTGTTTATTCATAGAGGGAATATTATACACAGACACAGCACAGTGTTTTAAAGGCATCTTCTCTATGTGGCCTTAAACAAATAACAAACGCATGCAGCTCTTAAGAGTCCGTACATGACAGTGAACTTTACCTCTATTGCTACAGTATAATGCACCAAGGTGAAAAGATATTGAGATATCACATAATACAGCCTGGAAAGTTTTAATTTACCAAGCACTTTGAGTGGGTTAAACACTTCTTTTGAATGTGAGACCTGGGTCAATATTAGAATATGAAAGAAAAAGAAAGAGAAAGTACAAGTACAGAAAAAAACATTCTATGTACCAAGAGAGACCTACATGTAACAACAATAATAAGATGCACTTACTAATAGACGCATTTGCCATGGACATGGTAATTGTTTTTAATTCCACCAGAGTCACAGCTTTTTTTAATTTCACTTTATTTTATAGACTTTTCCAAGTGGCCGGAGCAGAAGCCATTAAAATTGATCTGTTTCGACTGAGCAACGAGCAAAATGAGATGTTAGTTGAAATCTAACTTAGTCTGATACTAACAAATCCATCGAGCCATATGCCAAGATCATTTATAAAAGGAAACAACTTCAATCTATTGCATAGAATCTGCAACAATTCCAAAAACAGACAGACTTACAGTAGATGTCTGCTGAAGGCTGAAGGTTTGTCTGAGATGTTGCTAAATGTTTCACAAGTTGCTGAAAAAACATGCTAACGGGGTTTGAATCCAGCAACAAAGACATTAAAATGGCAGCCAAATTTTTTAATGCCAAAACAGTTGGCCAGTGGTGTAACTTTATCACTCAGTCAGTCAGTCAGGCAGTCAGGCAGTGAGGCAGTGACATTTGCGTTCACTCTGCTGGCCCTGCTGGAAACACTGAGGAGTAATCCTTTGTCAGACATTACTATGTTAATCAAACTCTGCTTAGGCTTTAGACAGATCAATAAATAAGGCTGCACAGCTCTGCTGCTTGTCTCCAGAATCAATACTATCATTTGCAGCCCTCACTGTGGCAATAACTGCGCAAAATCCAAACTGAAACTTCAACATTGATACATAAAAAAAAATCTTTGCACCAGTTATATGTATAATTACTCTCTGTTAACACTGTCAACACAGATAGGAGACAGTTTATCAAAGAGCAGGTTAATGTAAAAGGCCTGTGTAGTGAAGAAGCAGAAGTACAGCTGTACACTGTGACATCGTCATGCTCAGAGAACAGCACGTGTAGGATAAACAAATTAACACTTTTTACACTTGTCCTTCATGTTGTGGAAAAAGAAAATAAGACTCTTCTGTTTTTAAATGTCTATCATAACTCCAGCAGATCCTCTTTGAAATGTTAAGCCCCTTCAGAGTGTCACAAGGCCACATCCTTTGATTTTGTGTAATAATCTGTGCTGTATGAGTTGTTTGACTTCAAGCTCACTCATGTTTAAGACCTTTATCAATCACATTACCTTGGTTTTATTGTTTGTCAGATTTAATTGCTGAACTCAAACATCAAACCAACAATTAAGTTAAATCTATAAACTACAGTATAAACTCTTCCATTTTGACAGAATTGTCTTTGTGTTATTAAAGCTAAGGTAGAGAGGCTTTTTTCATTCTAGTTTGATTCCTTGTTTATTTACTTGTTTGTGAAAATGTGGCCAATTTACGCGAGGCGCAGCATGGCAGACCTCTGTGGGTAAGGGACGGGACACTGGGGGTAAGAATCTAATTGAAAGACATCATCCCTGAGCTCTCCTTGCTGTTTTGGCATCTGGTAAGTATTATACTACACAAGACACTTTACAATTAAACGTGTGCTGCTTTGGGAGCAGTAATTACACTTACCTGAATTCAGCTCGGAACAAAAATCAGTCATGGCTGCACACAGCTATCATTTAGCTTAATTACATTGTGTATGAAAACAGTTATTAGATACTCTGTTTTAATGCTAATTCAAAAAATGCTGTGATTCCAACAACATCTTGTACTTTAATGGTTTATTTCAGTCAAACTGACACTAGAGTATGAAGTAATATGATCAGTATTCTTAACACATCAATTTCAATTTTAATTTCTTTTTCTTTTAAATCTCTTCAACAGAATTCAACAGTGAGAAGGATCCAGTCAGAATCATGTTTTCTGTCTGAGACACAAAACTGAATGAAATGAGAAAATGTAGCGTCACTTAAGAGAATTACTTATATTGTGCTGACAATACATATATTGTACATAATACACTGTGCTGACAGATGTTATGTTGTTATGTCATCTTACTATTCATTAAGTGGTATTTGTTGTTTTTCTTTGCACAGTTGTACTTAGGATCGTTAAAACTGACAAAAACTAAATTAAGGATGGATTTGATTCAAATATCATTTATTTGCATCCAAAGTTTTATAATTGTGTATTACATTTGTGAATCTATATTGTTTTGATCGCTTTTTAATCAGTTATGAGATGAGTCTATGTGATGTGGACCAACATTTGATTACAACATTTATAGGAAGAATATACTTTATTCTAGGATATATAGTCTATATATGAACTGTAATTTCTCTAAATTACAGAAATGTGTGCATTTTCTTTGTTTACTAAGAATACGTATGATCTTAAAGGTGTGTTTACAGATGACAGAGAGTGATTTTCTTGTGGTTATTCTCACCCCATTATAGGGTCTGTGCTTCACTGGAACTGAGGCGAAGTTACTGAGAGCACAGCTTAAATACTCACTTCAACTATGACTGATTTCACCTGCCTCTGAATAATGCAAAAAACACATTTTACCAGATGTGGATCTTTATAAATGAATAAAGGTAAACATGTGAAAATATGATGGCGTGACTTCAAGCTGTGAGGTTTGTGCAGCAGAAAACATCATTTTTTATTCAGCATCTGTTCGCTGCTGAGGAGAGGTGCCGCTAATGGAGCTGTGAATCTGGCATCATACTTCCGTTTTTCTATCAATAAGAATGTCTACTTGAAGAGACCTTCAGGGACTTGATGTTAAAAGTGTAAAATTAAGGCCTAAACTTGATTTAACTTCATTTTCCTGGACCAGTCTCTCCTCCTCCTTCCTTGTCTCTCTCCTCCTTCAGATGTTTCTGAGTGAGCTGTTACAGTGGGGGGTCCATCCTGCACCTTCATCTCCGCTGCTTTGTAACAACGTGCAACATGTTTGTGTTCTGGAGAGAGAACCGCCTCCCACCTCTCTACATCAGCACTTTCAGAAAGTGCTGAGCTTTTCTACAAGCTGTCAGTGGGTTTCTGCCACCTGCTGAAAAGTCCTGGTTGATACGCATCTGCTGCTAAACTTAAAAATGACAGTTATTCCACAGTGAAACAAGTCAAACTTCAGAGCCAGCCTTTAGTCACACTGCTAGACTGTATTTCCTTGAATACAGCCTCCTCTGACCTGAGTCATTTCTTGTTTCTAATGCCTCTGCTGGTTAATATAAGAGGCACAGTCGAGCTCATAAAAAGCCCTTGAGACAGATTGGTTGGTTTGGTGAATACACTGTGGCCATGTTCTCTGTGTTAATTGCAGTACACTCAGATGGTGAACATGAAAACATCACTTTATTATCTCAGTGCTTCTGTAAATCTGCTGCAAGGTCACATCCAGACTGTAACCACAACTTTTATAGCCATTATCACTATTCTCACCCTAATAATCAATCACAATCAATAGATTATTCATGCCACAATAAAATAGCCTCCAGGGTTGTTCAAAGCACAATGTGCAGGAGAGATTAAGCACTGGCATGATCTTACTAACAACAGCAGCAAGCAGGAAAGCACAAAAAACACCACTGTGAATATATGTATATAGATGTTTTTTTTCACAGACCTAAGCTACACCCCAATTCAGTGGCCTTATCCTTCACAGGCTGCCTTTACAGACAGATTGTGTCGCAGTGGTGCAACTACTTTGTACCATTTCAAAGGCTCTTTCTAATACATCCTTCAGTTCCTGGGCAACAAAGGCTCTAACCGGTGGAGCATTCATTACCCAACCTCTCCAAAAATTCATTGGTGAAATGAAAAAGAAAAGATCCACAGAGAGAGAGAGAGAGAGTTACACTTTTAGATGTGATGGTGGGTTTCAGCTCAGTTGAGCAACTAATGGTACAACTTTTAAAACAAAGGGCCTGAAAGCTAAAACCTAAACTAAACCTTCCGTTTCTGTGAAGAAGCATACGTTTTGTCAAGGTTGCTAGGCGACAGGAGCGGAGCAGTGAGGGTGGGCACAGCTCCACCTGAATGGGGAATTGGGGGATTGGTTGATAAATGTTAAAGCTCTTTAAAATAAGTGGACATTTTGAGAGAGTCATCAACATTGATGTATCGTGGTGGATTAATGACTAATGCATGAAAGCTTCAGCAGATAGGTGGCAATGTTGAAAGGTCACTGACCTCAGCATTGTGTTCTACCACTTACTGTCCCATTACTCTCCATTATAATCACGTAGGGCTTTGTCGAAAATGCATTTATGTTCAAATAAGATGCTTATTTGCTGCTGTGTTGCTTAAAGCACAATTTCCTGTCGTTCCTGCCAAACTCCTATGTACAAGCCTATCTGCTGCACCAGTATCAGGAACTGATAATCAAGTAGCAATCAAACAGAAATAAGAACATCAATCAATTCTATATCCACATCTTCAACATGAACTTTACGTGACACATAAATTGATACAATTGTCAAAGTTATGATACAAATGATCAGACTTTCAGATTGAGCCTTGTCACTTCAAATCGTCCCATTAAACCATTCAACAACCTGCCAAAATGATGAAGTCGGTCTGTTCTGTTTGATGGTGTCTTTGATGAGACCACCTGTTTTCACTTCATCAACCCTGTTCCATGCATGTTAACATTGTTTCACTTTGGCATGTCTCCCACCCCTTTTTTTTTGCTTTGATATAATTCATATCAATCCAATTAGTCAGCACATAAAAAAAGATGGATTAAAGCTCATCTTTCAAGGAGGCCACAGCGCCCACCTGCTGGACTGCCTCACATTTGGGAATCGATAAATGTCGTCTGATGATAAAATATTTTCTGACTTTGCCTGACTCCACACTTCACCTCATTTTCACCCGATGCCATCGTCGTTCTCACCGTGCTGACAGTTAGGAGCAGACTGAGTTGATCTGACACAGTCTTAAGTTTGTTTCAGAAGTGAATTGTGATTATTTATATCACTGTCAGCGATGCTTGATAGACTATAATTGAAAACACTCAGGGAATTCCCAAGGTGTGAAAACTTGCTGAATTGTTGGAGTCTGACCTGACTTAGTCTGAAGTGTGTCACAGATATTTCTTCCCTTCTCCCTATTTTAAAACACATGCAGCAAAGATCTCTTTTCTGCAGAGACAAGGGAGGCTGCTGATGACCTTGAAATTGCCTGTGAAACACTGACAATTATGACAACGCCAGTCCTCTCTAACTCTTCCATACAGCGTGTCCATACATGACTCCTCTGCTTCGAAACGGCAGCTAAAAAGCATGAAAATCACACAGCAAAATCGAGGTGCAGAGGTGGCAGATGGCTAAGGAAAAAAAAAAAAGACAAGCACTAATAGTTCCTGCCATCTTGCTTCAGATTGTAAATTTTACAAGGGAGACACACACAGGCAGAAATCTAATTTTGCTATGCAGCTAAACACATCTGGGTACAAGATGCATGCTAATCCCAAATGTCAAGGGGACCCGAGATATGAAGTGAACCTTATGTTACAGCAGATGTGTAGTACACTGTCATAACTGCAGCTCAAGTATTTAATGGAGCTTTAGGTGCAGAACAGTAGTAATTATGCAAATATGTAACAGATAACCAAGGTTTATTATGCTTAGATAAAATATCAAGCTTTGTACTTAGAGGTGGATGTAGATTTATGAAATTGTTTGCAATATTTATGTATTTTTTTTTACTCACATCCTTGGAAAGCCCCCTTCCTCTACACACGACCTGCATCCAGTCTTCTACATGACTCACCATGCATGGTGCATTTTAATGAGCGGATATGATGAGAGGTCGGGCTTTTTCTTTCACTGGGTTTCAAATGGAGTGAAGCAAGAGAGGAAGTTAAGAAGCCAACACATAGCTGGAGGTAGTCGGCACTTCTTGCTTGATTAATTTCCCTTTGTTCCCATAATCTGTTTACTACCCTCACTAATTGCCACCTTTCACGAGGCAAAGAGAACAACCCCCGATTTAATGAGTAATGGACGCTTAAGTGTTCTGGGATTGGTTGTCTTTCATAACAATCAGCAAATCACTGCAGAGAGAGTATTTGATTGGATTTATTTGCAATGACAATACATCTGTCTGTGTTATGTCTGACGCTCTGTACACATGATTGTTTTTTAAGTGTGGGCTGCTGCAGGGAAGATATTTAAAGATTAAGTTGTAATGTGGATACTTTCGGGCTGACACATGTAAACATCAATATTAGGACTGAATAATCTGGGGAACTCATTATGAGCAACACATGGTAATGACCGTCACCTTTACCCTTGCAGTCTGTACAGGCAGGTCGAATCAAGCCCTATAGACCTTTCTAGTTTCAGTGCAGGCATACTATTCCTTCTCCATGGATACCTGCACACTTGAACTATGCACTTATACAATGGGGAGTGAATATTTGTTCCCCAAGGAACAATGTTTAGGAGATCAAATGTACTGATGCATGAAATTTCAATAAAAAAAAACAAACAAAAAATTCAGCTCTTTAAGGATCTGAGTTGGTCTGTTGAGTTTGAATAATAAAAATCAACAACATTAAATAATTTAGATTAATCTGACAATCATATCAATATTCGTTTGGCTCTCCTCACCATAGCCAGAGGGATGATGGCCTGGATATCTCGCTGTACCACCGTCAGCTCCGTCACAACCTTCTCTGAATCTGGAGGCGGGTTTTGACCCTTGTAGTCAATGTTCCAGTTGATCCTCCTGGTCACAGAGAGGCTGGTGAAGTTCTCCATCTCAAAATCCAGCTGCATCAGCTCGACGTTACCCAACACATCCCTGTCAGAACACACACAGAAAAAACAGAGCCAGAATTAAAGACAAAGACATGAATTCTAACAATATACTCAGGAGAAACTATGGCAGAGTGCAACAAAAAATTCCAGCAATGCATTCATTTCTAGTAATGAAATAGTTGTCTGGATTGTTTTTAATTATTAAACGTTCCATTTAGTAAGCTGCCGACGCATCGCTGTGCAGTTATTTTTAAAGTTTTCCTTGAGTTACCCTTCAGCTGAAGTGAGTTTCTTCAGATTTCAACATGTGAAGGACTGAAATAAAGATACTTGTCACATCTTCAGCATTTGCACATCTACATATCCCAAGTTGATGAATGTATTTTCAACACAGTTTCCAGATTGATTTCAGTATCCTGCCTGTATCAATGAATCAATATCCAATAAGCTGTCCAGACATGGTTTGAGGATAAAAACCACCCTCTAGCTCTTAGATACCCGGTGGCCCGCGATCAATGTTATGCATTCAGCACAGTTTATACAAGTTATCAGACACATTCATTGATGAAAAGGCCCCATCATAACATTTCATTCAGTCAGCTGTAGACTGAGTGGCCCCTTCAGTCTGATTGGTGGATCTCAGACTTCCTGACAGATACAAGGCAGTAAACAAGGCCGCAGGATCTTAAAGGTCACAGTAAAGTGTTTACAACGTCACGCTTCACAAGTGGAATACTTAGTTCACTTTTTGAATTTTATCACTCTTTGCTCACATAAAATTGATGAATGTGGAAAAATAATAAGCAGCAGAGGCAACAGCAATGACACTAGTTCAACGCAGCAGCCGTGAGGAGACAATCCTTCATATTAGTGGTTTTGGTTAATATGATTTTATTGACAAGCCATTATGATAAATGCTTTTGGGCAACACTTTTCTTGATTAAATGAAGCCAAGGTGAAGAAGCTGAAACTGTGCTAAAGCATATTACAACCCGATTCATACTCCCATGCTGCAATTTAATCCTAGTGACATAATCCTTTTAGAAACCCTCTTTTTTTTTTTTTTTGACTGGTCACAAACCCTGGATACAAAATGTTCCTTTAGTGAAACTAAAAGGACTTTAGGAGCGTGGCCTGAGCCCTACTTGAATCTCACTACTGATGCATCAATGCACCAAGTTAATGTCTCGTCACCTCATTTACACCCATCCCACTTTGCACCCTTCTTTCCACTGAGGCTGGTCCAAACTCAGGTCTGCTTTTTACAGCCCCTGGTGGTTGCTGTAAACCAGCTTAAACAGCTCAACAGCTAAGCGTATGATCGTTACAACCTTGTTTCTTGAAAGTTGAGTTGTAAGTCACAAATGTGAATATATGTCATAAGACACATGGTACAACCAGTGTTATGAATGTGTTCAGGTTTTTGGTTAATACAAAAATTTATAAAAACTGACTCCATACAAAGTTCATTCTTAAACTCAAATGGAATTTGACCATGTAATAGTTTCATCCAGTAATAACTTCATCCAGAACTCGAAATATCAGTAAATGATTTCCTGTCAGGGTTCAACATGAAGCTGATATGAACAATATCTCTATCTTTTTTTTTCTCAGTTTTAGTTCTAGTGTGGAAACAAAATTACTGTGGCAGTTGAATGCTGACTGATGCAGCGGTTACTGGATGGTGAGCATATTGGAGCATTTAGGAGCTAATGAACCAGGTGTTTCCCTCAGGAGCTGGTGGAGACCAAAGTAGAACCAGAAGGAGAGTCAGCACTGGACTGATGCTTATCAGCAATTTAAGCTAGAGCACTTAAATGACTTAGGAAATAAACAAGTTTTTTTTTTTTTTTTTTTCAAACAACTTACAGTAAAAGCTCATTTGATGATTATAAGTCTGTGTTTTGTTAACAGCACTTTTCCCACTGTCTGTCAGTGACTAAAAAAGGAAGAAGAAAAAATAAAGTTTTCCAGGCAGCTTAGCCATCACTGAGTTTTCCATGGTTATATTTTGGCGAAAAAGCCTTGGCTTTCAGTTACGGAAAGATGACGAGTTTCTTTTCAGATAGAAAAAAGTCACATATTTAAAGCACTTGCAGGAACATATTTTACTTTTAAATTATTTGACCTAATTCAAAACCTTTCTCTAACCTCACCAATATTTTTATACACCTAAACCTAACACTGTGTAGGATATAGATTCTGTGCTTTGTGTCTCCAACTGTCCACCATAACCTGCCCTGCTCATTGGGAAATCACTTTCAGTGAATGCAACCACATTTCCCTCAAAAGGTAAAAGCTAATTAGCAGTAGACAATATATTTTATTTAAAAAAACAGACGGTATTGTTTTGTTATGCAGCAAATGAAACTTCCCTTCCTTAATAATTCATCAGTACAATATTAAAATGAGAACATCTGACATTAAACTTGTTTCTTATATCCATTTGTGCTTGGGGCTGTTGTAAAGAGAGAAACTGAAACTGATGAGAAGTGAAAGTTTTCTAAGGGCATTCCTGCTTACTTTGATGGAGTTATCATATGCCATGAATTAATCAGTGATTGTCTCTGAATGGTCTTGTCAATAAACAATCACTGCTCCCTAATCTGGCTGGCCAGCTTTCTTCTTCTCTCTTTAGGCCTGAGTGCAGAGCTTGTGCAAGGAGATTGCAAATTTTATTCAGCCTCTCACTTCCAAATAACCGTAATTGCAGTGGCTGCAGATTTGTTTCTGACCAATCAATGACTTTTTGTAGATAAGCTGATTGTCCCTATGGCTGTGCACATCATGTATTTGAGTATTCTCTCCTCAGTCTGAAGAGGACTTTGACTAGGATCTCCATTTTACTCTCGCAAACAGAGATGCCACAGATGTAGAAGAGATAACAGCACTTCCTGTTATGAAAATCCCGCTCAACGGGCTTGTAATCCTCAGGTTCAACAAGCCCAACATGAAAACGTCTCACTGGTGGCGGAGGAGCAAATTAAATGTCTCTCCGTGCGTGATGAGAATCACCCCCCCACCCCCACCCCAAACTTCACCTTTAGTTGAAAGTGAAGCCGCTCGCTTGTCTGTCCTTCACAAAAGCACAGACCCGTCCCTCCATTCAGCCTGACAGCCCTTTAATGAAAGCTGGATCAAACTATCTGTACAATTCTCTGCCCACAAAAGGTTCCTCTCAGGAACATCGTGATGAAATCTCAGCCTATTTGTCTCAACATCACTCACCAAAAACAAACACCCCTGTCTGTCTGTGACACACTAAAGCTGTCATCAATATGGCCCACTGGAGTGAGCACATGTACAGCCACTCAATACGGCGTCAACTGTCATCATGCTGGAGGGAAGGAAAAATGATGTTCACAATGCATTGATTTGGGTTAGGGGCAATGCTTTCTTTTCGTGAAGAGCAAATTATAAAACTGTAAGTGAAAGCAGCAGAAAAAAAAGGAGAAAAGGACATTTCTCCCTCATATTTCATGCAATGAACAGCAGCTACACTTGACGTTTTGACACTTACTTGAAATCTGAGTCAAAAGCAGAGACTGTAGGAAATATCACATCACTGGTTGTTGACACATGCCCTTATCAGAACTCTCATTGATTCTCTGCTTTAGGTTTTTATCTCTTTACAATGGCTGTATATTCCTAGTGACTGCAGGAAATCACAATGCAACCTTCACATTTCCCTTTAGATCCATGCCACAGCCATGCTTTTGTGTAGCGCCTGTATTATAGACTGAAATAACACGAATAACCAGGCCCTCGACAGTGGTTGGTATTTTCCTCTTCACTCCTAGTAGCTGATGTGTTACACTGTGTTTGATTACTCCTCCTTAGGATATCTCCTGCTACATGTGCTTAGCTAATGAATGTGACTTCAGTCCAGTTTCTTAAGTTTCAAAGAAAGCGGTATTCAAGGAAATGTTGCCCTGTGCTATGATCTGATGTAATGTACATTTCCCTCCATTATTCAGATGAGCAATTTAAATCTTTCATGTAATTATTCCCATCAGCTTTGGCAGAAACAAACAGCACAAAGAGTTGGATAAACAAAATTCAACATTAAAAAAAAAAAAAGGCAGTAGGCAGTGAAAACTTAAATGAGTGATATCATATACCAGAGGAGTGAAGGAACAAAGTAAACATGGCTCAAGAAAGTCCAGCCTTGTTTCCATTAAGTTAATGATGTAGTATCTGTATCTCACAAAGTATATGTTTTAAAAGCTGTAGCTTGGGGCTTTTTCAGAGCTCAGGGGGTTTCCGTTCTTTGATCATTGGTCTGTTTGAACTGATTAACAGGGAGAGTTCATTGGATCAAAGCACTGGAAGGCAGAGGCACGACAGCAGAAGAACAGAGACGGCGAACAACGGTTTGAGAACAGGCCATGTTGAGCCTTATCTCTGTAAAGTCTGGAGCACTCAAGTGTTAGTTTTTTCCCTCAGCATTCAAAGCAAAGGGTTTTGACCTTTTTTTAAAAATAACTTCAATCATAGTTCAGTATTTTAGGATATGCAGCTACTATTTGCCTTCTTAGTAAGAGTAAAAGCAACGCCAATTCACTCTGCTTGCTCTCTTAGCTTAGCACAAGTCTGGGGCCAGGGAGAGACGGCTAGCTTAACCGCAAATGCTCAATAACAGTAATAATGAGTGTAATATTGAATATCATGCAGTGAAACTTACAGCTTTAGGTAAAGGTTGGTGGTTGCTAGTTTTTTCCCCCTTTGGACAGAACAAGATTATTACTAACTTAGCTTTGTTTCCCCCGAAGCTAAGCTAAAATAAACTAAGCTAAGCTAACATAGGCTACTCTGACCATGATGTACAGATATAAGATGTAAACAAACACATTTCCCAAAATGTTTAGGTATTCCTTTAAGAAGGTGAGGCACTTGAGCAAAATCACTTTTCTACACACACACAAATGTTTGGGGAGTGATACAGAGTATCTACTGTTCTCTGTTTCACCAAAGTGAAAACAAAAATGCTCTAAGAAACTGTAAAGTCACATAATTTTAAACTTGTCAACAGGCTTTTGTCAACATAAAGCTGTGGAAAATAAAAGGTAAAGGTAAAACTGGCTCTTTATCCCTTTTGCCAGACAAAACATCACCATTACTGTGACCCCTGCTTTCCGTCTCTTTCAAGTAGCTACTGTGTGAATGCCACATTCATTCACGTTGCATACAATCATAAAGCAAGTCAGAATCCAAAGTACTTTAAATTAGTTGCTGTCATGGAATATGCTACACTCTCTCACACAAGCTCCATTTTCTGGCCCACTTGACCTAAATAAAAACACAATGTTATACAATAAAAGATATTCCCTTTCGTGTGGAAATAATTGATGTAAATAGACCCAGGAGAACAGCTTTTGTGCTACAAAACATTTTCTGTTTCATGATGGAGCAGCTTTGAAAACAGAGTATTTGTTAGTCTGTGTTTGTCCTGGTTAGGAGTCAATATTGGCACTTAAAAATGTGCTCAGAGTCTTTTTCTTGTTTCATCCCTTGTTTAACGCTGAATTATTCAGGGCAGAAAGAAAGAAAACCCAAAAGAAAAAACAAAACAAAACAACAACAACAACAACAAAAAACGACAGGCGTCTTATTAAATGATCGACTCTTTCTGTTGTTCTGACTGCAGCAGTGGTAATGCAAAAGCATTTTCAAGAACATTATTCATTCGGAACCCATTGACCGCAATCAATAATGCATTGGTTCATGTGGTGTTATCTGCATGCTGCTGTTAGCATGGGACTGCTCCAGATTGAGGTTTACAGGAACAAAAAAAAAAGGATGAATAATTTGAGCACTGACTCAAGTGTGATCTGATGAAGAGGAAAAACAAGATAAATAAAGAAGAAAAAAGAGAGTGATGAAGAAATTAACAATACACCCGACGGGAGAATGTTGTCACCTCATTTTCTCTGTCTCAGGTAATTTTGCGTAAACAAAACCAGATGTTCTAACAGAATTGGTGCTCAGTTGTGTTCACCAGTAAGATACAAAAATGATGCTGGAGTCTATGTATGTGTATGTGTGTGAAAAGGGGGGCGGCGGGGCTTTAGTTCCTTGTTTGCTGTTTAAATCCAGCACAAAAAGAAATATGAATGAGAATAATTATCGAACTTAGGCAAAATATTCGAATTCACCTTATTACCGTGTTTAATTGGGTAATTAGGGACTGAATTGTCTTGAGAGTTTGTGTATTTTTGGGCTCATTACTGTTAAGTATCTGAATCTGAGGCTGCTGCACACAATTTTGTCCTTAAAGATGTGAGAGGGAAATTTTCAGCAGTCACTGTGCAGCATCACCTCATCTACTCAGAATCTACTCAAATAGTGGAGAAGACAAGGCTGATGTACTTTCTGGATAAAACAAATAAGAGTATGATCAGAAAGAGAGCGACAGTGCTGAAAGTGCGAAAACAGAAACATAGACCCAAGATGTGAAGCTTTAACATATACGTCACACGAGTTGCAGGCCACTTTCTTTAGGAGAATTAAAGAGGAATTTGAATGCTGTCACATCTGTGGAAATAAATTGGTAGGTACATGTGGGGTATTAGAGTCTTAAGTAGAAATGTTAAGCATAAAAGCATAATATTACATTTGCATGACAATCTATCAGACAGTTCAACACCTTGACTTGTTCAGGCTCAGGGCCAAACAGATATCAGAGAATTTACCACTGCTTGCAGGCAACACATCCAAACGGGTCTTTTGACTCATTTGAGAGTTTTCTACAGCGCCACAAAATCTGGTGTAGGATTTAAAAATTTCTGATGTTGGTGCCTCATAGTGGCAGAATCCAAAAAAAAGTACTGTGGCAGCAGCAGTTCTCACTAAGGCTGAAAGTTTTTAAAAATTACATGTAAATACAAAGAGCAGCTTTAAGTTTAGGAAAGTAATATTACTTTGGATTAGGAAATGTTTTTTTTTCAGGTAAAGTCTGTTCTCCCAAAACAAGAAATAGTGAGAAATGTTTTCTGCCAGTGACACAAAATAGAGTACATCACGACTCAGAAATTACTGGGGAGATGTTTTGTTGGAACGTATTACTTAATCTTCTTGAAACTGTGCACCATTTCGATATAAATAAAGACTTCAAGCAGACTTCCAAACAGCAACCCAGAATACAAGTGGTGTGAACCAATTTCACAACAATATATTTCCAGAAGAAAATCCTAAGAGGCGTGAGTGCTTCTTTCTTTTTGGTACATATATATATGAAAAAGATTTCCTGCTCATGTTCAATCAATTTGATGGGAGTGAAGCACCAAAACAAGAATTCTTCCGTGACTCTGGTCTTCATAACTTTATAGGCCTATTGTTTGGCTGTTTGGCTTAAGGTGGTCACAGAATTGACTGGGTTTTTGACAAAATGTGGCATGACACGTTGTTTCTCTGCCCATGCTTGACCCCCTACTGGACATTTCCCACATGGTGACAGGGTGGCAAAGATTACATGACATGGGTCACTAAATATAGCAAGAAAGGCTGCCACTAAGGCGCTAAGAAGTAAACAAGAGAGGAGTGCTGGATCTCTTTTGCAGGTGAGAACACTCTCTTGCCTTCTCCCTGACTGTTGTCTTTCTCCTCAGCCCTCAACTTGTCCATTGGGATGCCAGTATTTAGACCAGCACTTGCTAACGCCGCCAAGCCTCGGAGGCTCTGCCATCCCCTGCCCAACTCCCAGTGCCTCATCTCTTAATGAACTGAACACATCACGTATCCTGATTTATGATTGCTAATTTTGAGTTGCTCCCCCTTGCTAGAAATAGCTCACAGGCAGGGCAAGCTGCACTCGTGTATAAACCTGTGAACAAAACGTAATTGATGTTCACCGCATCGACATGCGAGAGGCTGTTTAAAGGGTCAATTTGCAGCCCCCCCACCTTGTTGTATCTGCAGGCTGAAATCTGAACATAACACTGCCTTCAGTGCTACTTCCCTCTACTGTTCTGTAATTTGTTTTGGGTTAATCAACCCCCTGAGTGGGAGAAGGACCAAGTAGCAGAGGAACTGCCTCTACATGTTTACCTCTGCGCCTCAATTTACTGGTCAAATCATTTAGGCTGTGCTCCTAAAAGCAGACTAACAAATGCATTAATAGCCTAGACACCATTTAAATTGCATTAACTTTGAAAATCACTAAGCGTTTGCAGTTTTACTATTACCATAAAGTTGCATTTACTGAGTCCATTACTGTCCCATCGGACACTGCAGGACGGTGACGGGGTGTTTCCACACTTTTGAGGAGCTTGGCATAATTACTGCTCTTAGACAAGGTCTCATCTCAAAGGTATGTTAATGGCGGCGGTCAGAATCGTCTACCTCATCTTTGCGCACAGACTGAATTAACAGCAGATGTAGTGAGACTTAGCAGATAACAGCTCCATTCATTTAACTAGGTGCTGTAAAGCAGAGGGTGTTTGAGTCACTGCTGTGGGCCAGAGCTGTATTTCATCTTCCCCAGCTCCTGGGGCATTTACAGAGAAGGGTGTATGCTTTTAAAAGCTGCCTTTAATCAGGGAGTGAACCGTGACTGTTACGCACAAGGAAACCTTTTTGGAAACCATTTGTCCACCGCTGAGAGAAACAAATATTGTTTGGTGAGAGAGTCGCAGTGCGTTCAGAGTTGGGGCTGTTGACTCACCCTTGTTTGACTGCTTTGTTCTTGTTCACATCGATGGTGGTAATAGAGTGCTTGGCGCCGGACTGCACCTCCCAGTCCACCTTCCACTGGGCATTCTTCGACTTGGTCTGGAGCAGGTTCACCCCTTTCTTTGCTTTGACCCTGCAGGAAACAACGAGAGGAGAAAAGAAGAATGGGACTAGTCAATTTTATTAGAGGCTATGATTTATGTGCAAGGTCAGAGGTGAACGCCCTCTGTGTGCAGCAGACCTCCTTCTTGTATTGCGTCATGGCAAAAGCAATTCCACAGATGAATCAATAACAGAGATGAATGAAGATGACAGTGCAGTGATACATGAGACCCGAAGGCGAGGACTGCTTCGGGTCACGGTGTGCACCCACTGGGCATTTATACACTTCTATTAAACCACTGACAACTGAAAGCCTCCAACTTAAGTGAAAACACCTACATTTATAACAAGTATTGATGCATTGGGTTACACATTAATAACATTTATATAATAATATTAATAATTAATAATATTTGATTATTCAAAAATTACTTCAAAATCTGGTTTCTGGTTTCAAGCAGATATTAACAATGATGAACTTGAGTTGTCTTGGATTAAAGCATTGAAGCATTGAAGCATTTCAAAGAAATTTTTGATTATTTCTGAAAAACTCTTACTTCATTTTTTAAATATTTTTCATTATGAACATCTTGGTAGTTGCAGTCCTGCTTGCGTTGCGTCACACCCTACTATCCCATGTGTCTCCTGTTTGCATTCCCTTCTCCAACAAACTCCACCCAAAGGAGAAATCATACATGCATAGACATCCACGCATGGATGCACCTACATTCATACATTTACAGCGTCTGTGGAGCTTTCACATTTATACATGCATGCATCTGCACAAATGCCTACATGTACAAACAGTGCATGCACACGAAACAATCCCTACGTAGATGCATATATCTGCAGCGTCTGTAAATATATTACACTGTATACAAAAACAAATACAGTCCATCACTGTAGGCTATGTACTGTGCTGTGTGCACATATCTTACTGAAGCGTCTGTCTTGAAAAACAAGAGGTAAATACATGAATAAATAGCTACTAAAGAAGTAGAAAAGAGAGCATCTATACACATATAGATATATAGACAGAGGGTTATTGAATATTAGTGTACACTAGTTGTTCTATGTGCAGCCAGAGCCTTTCCCATCTCTTCAAGAATGGTCAGGCAGTGATTCATATCTTGCCTTCTGGTCTCTGAATGTTTACCATTAGAGACCATTTACTGTAGCTACAGCAACCTGGGGACTTAGACTTGATCCTGCAACGTAATGAGTTGAAGTTTGCAGTTGCTCCCAGACAATCAATAATGAAAAGATGCTAAAGGTGACAGTGGAGGTTGGTGGGGATGATTGTCTGGTGAGACATGGACGTTTCTGGTCCATCACTGATAAAAAAAAAAAAAAAAACTAAAGTAAAAATAAAAATAATAATAATAATAAAAAAAGTCTGAGTCTGTGCAGTCTGCTCTGCTTATAATTTGATGACAATACTGAGGCAACCACGAGGCAGTCCAAATCAGTAACGAATGATTTGAAATTTTCAATCAGCTGGATAACAAACGGACTCTGGCAGCTGTCCTCTGTGACTTTACCTCAACATGCTATTAAAGAGTCCACTGGCAAGAATACAAACAGTAGAAAGGGGGAAAAAAACACTTTTTCTTATCACTGTTATTGTGACTCTGGTTCTTTGACCACAGAGCCACGCCCGACTCCTCCACTGATGCATGATGGAGACAAATGGCTCATCCATAGACATGCGGAGCCAATGGAGATTATTGATCTCATGGTCTCATTTTCACGAAATACTAGACAGAGATGAATTATTAACAAATTTGGCTTTTGTTTGTTGGCTTAGTGACTTCCAGACAAAACCAGATCGGGGGGTCCTAAGTCTGTGTTACCTCCAAACTGTGCTCAGGAAAAGATTTAAAATGTATGAACCTGTAGATGATAATGATACGGATGAGATACGGGTATGAGATGCTGTTATCCAGTAGATTCTCCCACTGGTTATGAAAATGTTCGAGCCAATCGCAGCTCTCCTGCAGACAAAACTCTGGGGACTTTAATGATTTTGCCTTGTTTACAGGAAGACACTGTTGTTTTTCTCTTCCCGCCATGAGATCACTGCATTTCCACTCTGACTAACAGCAGCTCTTTCCTGACAAGTTCATTGAAAGCATTACTGAAATCATATTTTTCCTTTCAAGTGTCTCATTTACATTCGCCTGAGGCCCCTGCGGCATCTTCCAGATTGTTCCATTTATTCCTGTGACAGATAAAAGTTCTGAAGTCCCGCTGAGGTGTTTCCATTTGCCACACTAACCTGCGCTCAGTGCATTGACCACTCATCCATGATTTGTGAAAGCAACTGACTTTCAACTGAGGGTTTCAGCCAGAATAGGCTCCCGGCTCCAAAAGGATCTGCGTTTTATTGTTATCACTTCCATTCTTTTGGTTTGCTGCTGATAGTGGAGGAAACTGCGTGAGCTTATCAAGACCATTAACTTATCATTAACTGCAAAGTCTCACTGTTTCAGATTAGGTCACATTTTACTTTTCTCTTTTATGAGTTGAATCTGTTTGCTTAGTCATGTGAATGCAGATTTAACAATGAAACCGAACAATGGAACACGTCGCTGTCATTTTCTTCAACAATTATGAATATGAATGACTCATATGACTGGTTTCTGATCTGCTGCCTCTGTGGTTAACTTTCAGCACTGAAAGACTTGGTTAATGTCTGAAGAAAAGACGGTGGTGCAGTTAAAGCAGAGCAGTTTTGCCTGCAGCAGCGGCTGTTTGAACAAACGACCTGCGCTGTCTTTTCTCTTTGTGAGGACGATCCCAGTTGTTTGCATTGCTGACATTTTGATCACCCATGGCCAATCAAATCCGCTGTGTGCAGTGAGACAGACACAACATTAATTAGACGTTACTGTATGTGGACAAAGGCAGAGCTTACAGAAGATTATAGTATGACACTTTCATACACTGTGGCTACAGTACAGTGTCCACTTTACAAGCAGGGCTGAAAACACTGACACCATGTCCTTGCAATTGTTCATGACCATGAGGGGTTCTAACAACTCGAGGAGTTTGATTCAGACTGTGACTTTAAACATATTTTTCAAAGTCAATATTCTTAGATTTGTTTGAGAAAAAAAAAAAACAGATTAATCATAAAGTCTGAGAGACTGTTTACGATTCTGGAGAGATACAGACTTAATAGGAAATATTTTGAGTATGAGAGTTTTATCTCATTCAAACAAACTTTATTTATATAACACCTTGTGTACAAGTCAAAATGAAATTCAAAGTGCTCTAAAAGGAATGGAGCAAAAATATAGATGGGCATTAGAAACTAATGGACACCAATAGCAACACGACATGAATACAGTGGGTGAAATAATCAAGAGATTAAATAAAATGGTCGATGATAACAGCATTAAAAATGAAATAAATGAGAGTACGGTAGTTCAAATAAAAGATGAAAAGCTAAAGAGGAAAAAAAACCTTGATGGGATGATGGAAATATGACTAGTAGTAACACAAAGATAAAAGATCAAGGATAGATACAAGCAATGAAACATAACAAAATAAAATAACACTTCATAAAAGCCAGATTGAAAAGATAAACCTGAAGTTTATGTTAAGTACCAATATGTCTAAACCTTTGGATTGTGCAACAAAATAATTTCCATCTTCCAGAAGCTCTGGAGCTTCGGCTGCATCACATGGACTGAATGGAGCCACAGGGTCCAGTGACTGATGAAGACTTTGAGATGAGGCTGAAAGCTCCATGAAAGCAAGTGAAGCTTTAGTGGAGATGGATTTGTTTACCTTGCAAAAGACAGATTTTTACAGAAAAACAAATAAAGTTTGGAAAAGACATAGACTTTCACTCACTTTTATTGTTGGCAAGTCAATGCAATATTGTAAACTCTTGACCTTGTACCTGTGTGTTTGAATTGGTGCTATATAAATAAAACTGAACTGAGATGAAGTATAATTACTGAAAACAGCTTTTCCCTTCACAGCGCCGTATGCGGTACAAATCCTCCCGTCAAAACTGGTGTATTTTACATTTCCGCTTTGTTTGAAATAAACTCACAGGTTGCAGCTTTTAAAACATTGTTTCTTGTTATTGCAGCTCTTATTTTCTTCTTTCATCAAATCCTCCAAAACACACTAATTATCTGATGCGTCAAAGGGGGAGATGAAACAGAAATATGTAACGTTTAAGAAATCATCCTGATCGAGTGCGTTTCCTTTGATGTGAGTTGAAAAGGGGAAACGTAATACCCCCAGACTCACAGTAAATGAGGTGACCCAGTTGCGACTTCACTACTGTAGCCTATAAAAATACTGATCATAAGAGCTGATAATCACACATTATTGTAGGGCATAACACTTTCCAGTGCATTTCCTGATAAGGACACAACCCTGGTGAGTAATACTTGTATTTATATTCATTACCTACGCTCGCCAGCAGCTTATAAAAGCCACTACATATTCATCATCATCTTTTGAGAGAGCGTGCATATCGTACAGAAGCCATGTGTTTAATCAGACGGCCCTTTTTCCACAGACTCTGGTTCATTTTTGCGCCACAAATGAGAGGGGATGAAGCATTACCCATGGGAGAGCCACATGAATCGGGCTCCCCATTGAACAGTGTTAATGCTGATTAATGAAAGAGCATCGCAAATGGAAAAACTGTACAGCAGTAAGCAGCAATAATACACACCCTCCAATTCCGAGAAGCTCTGTGAGCCCTGCTGTTGCTGCACACAGAGCGCGAGAGTGGAGAGGCAGTGTGAGCCACTTCAGCCAAGACAGAGCGATTACTTAGTCTACACAGATGCCTTCTGCCATGGCAACACCTATTAGACTGTGAGTTGGCTGATGGACTACTAAACAGGAGAGCTTTTGGTCAACACATTCCAGGCCAGATTTCTGAGCTTCTCTGTGAGCTTATCAAATTTCATCTTGTATCAAGTGCTAGAATAAGAACTGCATCAAATGACAACAACTAAGAGATCAAATAATGATGAACAACAAAATTACCTTTCATTTTTTAAACCTGCTTTCAACACCTACATTCTAGGCGGAGCAGCTTGGGAGAGAACCTCCTGGACACACCCCATCTGTCCCGTTTGCTGTGGGCATAAAACTGCTGCTCTGTGTTCATTCTTCATTATTTTGTGTGACCTTTGTTCCAATTACGGCTTCCTTGTCTCTTTCTCGCAGCTTGCTGTGTCTCCATGGTGAGCTCATACTCCGTAGAGTTTGGATCGCTCTCCACTGGGCACCAAGGGGCCCTCGTCCTCATGACCCATTTATGACACTTGCTGCCAGAAATCATGTCAGCTGTCTTGCCAAGCACTGTAATTCCATCTAACTGGCTGCTGTTAATAAATAAAATATGCAAACCAGGACTAAATCACATCAAAGCTCCCAAGTCTTTAATTTTTCCTAAATGGCCCTTTGAAAGAATATTTATTGAACAGATTTGAGGAGAACGTCCCCACAGGCAGAGCAGTCACCAAACTGGAATTTTTCCACAGCATAATGAGACTGACTTTAAAAAGACATTTTAAGACTATAATGACATCAAGTATTGCCAATGTAATGAACCTTCAACAGTCCGCACTGCATTTGTGTACAGTGCAGAATGAAACTGAATGTTCAAGGCGATTTTTGACAAGGTCAGCACACAACAGAGGGAAATGGTAGTCAGGGCATATTAGTCAGGATGTGCCAATTCAAGGATTAAATATGATAAAATAGCTACTTCTGTAAAGAGCTGAAGTGTGTGGATGATGAGGAAGGACAGGAGTGAACCCTGACACACGGTGATGTGTGTCATTGAGAGCTGACATGTTCAAAGACAGTGCTGGCGCTTTGGATTACACAGAAAACACTGGGAGTATGTACTGTGCTGCATACACAAGCAATTATGTCATATACAGTACTGATGTCATAGGACTGACATATAGAATCGGGAAAGATGCCCACTTGTCTGGGCGTTGGGTATTACATTATTACTCATTTCCCTCCAGAGAAACCAAACTATATGACCGAGTGTATTGTTGAGTTGAGATATTTAGTACACTGCCTCAAACAGAATTTAATGTTTTCAAATGTGAGAATATGGATGGCTGTAAAATGGGCAGTTAGAGCCCAAAAGGCTGCAGAGACTGTGCAGGGCATTTGCCAGGTGTGTTGTATTCAGCAGCAGTTCGAGAGCGCCATCCATCCATGCATTTTCAGTTGCTTAATCCGAGGTTGGGTTGCCGTGGCAGCAGGTCAAGCAAAGTAGTCCAGATGTCCCTCTCCCCAGTGAGGTGTTCTCAGGCATGATATAGATAAATAATCTCTGCAGAGTGTTCTGGACCTCTCCTGAGATCTCCTACGTGTTGAACGAGCATGGAAGACCTCCACTGGGAAGCATCCTAATCAGATGGATGCACAACCTTAACTTCTTCCCTTTAAATGCAAAGGAGAAGTGGCCCCTTCTCTCTGAGGCTGAGCGGTCAATGTCTGTCTCATACCCACAGCTCACTGAGTCAAAATGCAGACCGCTGAAAAAAAATTGAAAGCTTTGCCCTCTGGCACCACAGTGGTCACATACAAGGCTTTTGGCTACCTCACTAGCTGGAGCTGAGCGTGCATCATCCCTCTAACCTTGTGATTAGGGAATGACCCCTCCACATGCAGAGCCACCGCCTCCTTTGTCTATACACTAACCTGCTAAGTGTAAGTTTCCTTAAGCCATCTAAACACGCTCTGAGCCACAGGTCTTCAATCTAACCAGCTCTTCTTAAAAATGTCAATAAGCACTCGCAAATTTCCTCGGCGCCATAATCATTTCCTTGAAAGAGATGGCAGCTCTTGAGTGACTAACATGGCTTCACCCTTGGATCACAGGCAGCAATCTTATCAATCATCTCAAGCACTTTGATATCTACGGTGTTTATCTCCACTAGTAAACAGCTTTGAGGTTTTTCTCGACAGCAGCACAGGGGTGTGCAGCTGGAAAGCCAGAAGGGAAGGCGAGCCTGCCAGGGACAGACTTTTTAATGGGAGGCTCTGAAAATCAGGATATGAGAAGCAGGGGAAATATGACAGAGCAGATTACAAAATTGAAACTGCAGCTGGTGGTTTGCACATGCTGAGCTGATTTATTTCTTGTAGATGAAAATGAGCGTTGCACTGCAGTGATAAATGCGGCTTCTTAAAAGCATTCTATGGTTAACAACAGCAAAATCCTGGGTTGTTAACACCCCCCAAAATTTCTTTAGATAACGAGCAGACTAAGTCTCGACAATAACTGCTTGATTTTCAGTAACATCAGCAGTGCTTTGTTCCAGCTTACAGTGCTCTGTAATTAATACAAACAATAAAGTCACATTCTACCAGAAGAGATGAGTAAGCCAGATAAGTATAGCAGAGATCCAACAAAAACTTCTAATGCTGAGGTAAGATATTATCCTGCTAAACACTGCAATTGCAAAACTGCTTTGTCATTTTCCTCTTGTCTGGAGATTGTTGCTTTTTACACTGAAAAGGTAGAATATCTTCATGATGCAAGTGTCTCTTAGGCAGCTTCTATACAATACCAGTATAATCATTTATAACGGAAATAAAAGGATGTATTCAACAGTTTTTTTTTTTTTTTTACAACCAAAGTATAAAATCTTGAAACACATTCATGTATATTTTACATGTATATAGTTTGACAAAAGGTAAGTCCAACAGAAGGAAAAGGGAGCTTTTGGGCACCATTTTCAGCGGGGGATCAATAAACATTTAAGGCTCTATTGTGTGATGGTGTACAGTATGAGAAACTGACCACTGTTCATCATAATAAAGGAGCAAGTCAGCCTCTGTGACAATGTGTGTCTTTTACTGTATTCAGTGAAGCATTCAGGCACAGAGAAAACAGAGTCGGTTTATTAAAGGTTTGAGTGTGTTTGTAGGGATTTGTTAAAAGTACAGAGTGTGCCAGCATCATCGTTTCAAAAGCAGATTTTTTGAAAATCACAAAAAATCTCTGCATCTGCTGGAGTCATGTTTGAACCACTGCCATTGTTGAACAAAGCTATCAAACCCGGTTGATACAGTATAATCATGGCAAGGTGGTAAAAGTCTTACCACCGCCCTGTCCCTTTAAATAAGCACTTAACAGCTGATGATATGGCCTGTGTTTTGCTCCAAATGAAAATCTTCACAAGACCTTAGGGATCACAGAGGCAGAAAATTAAGTATATTCTGATGCTACATGCCTGAACACGAGCATTATCTCTCTGTGTCTTCACACATCTCATTCAAGGACCGTCGGGATATGTGTGACTGAGAGGGCACTTTTAATGTGACAGCAGCCCAGACCGCTAGCAGCATGTCGGTGCCCCCCCCCCCCCCCCTCTGTTTGTCTTGCTCCTGTGGACAAGATATCTCAGAGACACCATGAGGAACTTTCCTCAAATTTGGTGCAAATGTTCGCTTGGACTCAGGGATGAAATCATTAGAATTTGGTAGGCAAAGGTTAAAGCTCAAGGTCAAGGCTGTGTTGAAAGTCAAAGGTCAAGATTACTGACTTCACAGACAAACAGTTATGATGTGGTGAGTCTGGTTTTCCACTGGAATAAAAACTGATCGATGACTATGTCTCTCTTAACTTTTGACCCATTGAGTTGCTCAAGGTCAAGCCCTCTGACTGTAAGGACCAAGCGGAAAAACTGCACTTCATCTTAAACTAGACTTTAATTCACACATGTCTCCCTCTCAAATCACTGGTGATGTACGAACCTGGCATTTCTCTAACAAAGACAGTTGGTTGTTTTTGTTTCTTTCCTTTTTCTTTCATACCATTAATTATTGCAGGAGAGTTTGTCTTGGAATAAGAGCCAATAGTTTGGTGCTGGCTTCATATTTAGGTGGTTCACTTCAGCCATTATCAGAGTCCTCCTATCTAGCTCTCCACCTCCATCCTTTCCATTAGCAGTGAAACATGTTCTGATTATTAAACGTAAAAGCAATATTTTTTAAAACCCAGCCAACCCAGAAACCATAATGCTTAAAAAATGATGACAGGCGGTGAGACATTAAGCCACTTAGAAAGGATAATTATACTTATATGTTCCTGAGATTCATACAAACTATAAATGAGGGAAACTGAACCCTTCACAATACTGTGGTGAAAAAGTCAGCTTTATTACAAACTGACTTAAGTTCTGACTTTCATTTCCTGTTCCTACCAAATTGATTGCTGAGAATTCTTAACATGACTAAATCAAAAGTCTGACATGAGAGTTTATCACATTTAATTTGTGTTGACTTTTCAGTCATGTTTTTCTGGCCTGCACAACTTCACAGTTGTGATTCCACAATGTTCCACATCCAGAGATTTAGATATTATATACAAAATGTGACCTGTAATGTAAGAAAGCAGACTTGTCCTTCAATAGAGCAAATAGGACTGTAACTCTGTTATAAAATAGCAACACTGCTTGCATACAGACATAACTTCAAGCTGTACAACGTCAGTCTTTTTCTTAGGATGAGAAGAGAAAGTGCGTTTTTGTCAGTTGCCAATTAATTTGAGACATTTTTACACTTCTGCGAGAGATATACTGCCAAAGTCACAAAAAGTGTCCTTCCTCCTAGGCCGAATATCACTTACTAATTTTAACCCTCCTCTGCATTCAAAAAACAGACCAAAGGTTGGGCCAGCTCACCAACAAAATATTGGTTGTGATAAGACCTAATTTCAACACGAGCGCTTCCCTCCAATTTTCTTCCTCGTCTTTGAATGTAACCGAATATTTTACCAGAATTCTCTTGAGAAATTATCAAGT
Organism: Caranx ignobilis; assembly: GCA_021432705.1. NCBI lineage: Eukaryota > Metazoa > Chordata > Actinopteri > Carangiformes > Carangidae > Caranx > Caranx ignobilis. The sequence goes on along the minus strand of MU269980.1, from coordinate 9,955,707 downwards.
GAAATGACCAAGCCCTTCGTCTCCGTCTGCCATCCCTGGACAGATTGGACTCTGGTATTTGGCATTCACCAGTGGCGTACGATTCTGCCGACTGGGACGTCGTAAACAAACATCTGATGGCGTATGTTGGTGACAACGGCTCATGGAACACTTGTACCGCCGCCATTTGGGAGCGAAACCCTGATAGACGGAGTCAGACTTCACGGTTGTCCCTTTAGCGAGGCACAGATGAAGGCAGAGAAGTAAATAAACAACTGAAATGTCAGCGCTTGAACGTCTCAGAGGTATTAACGGCGCTCCCTTTTGCATTACAGCAGAAACGGGCCTCTCCCCAACAGCTAAATTTGGCCAGCGAAGCCTTTCTCCCCCCCTCATGTGCAGGCAGAAGCTCCATTAGCTCCTCTGAGGGGGCACTTTACAGACAGCCTTGCCACTTGTGCTACTGCAGACACAACAAATTCCATTTCATGAAGATATGTATAATTCAAAATAAGTGCAGATTTTTATTTGTCCTTGGCCAGCTGTGGACGCGGTGCTTTTATGTGTCCAGTGACATGTATTACATTTATACACTCGGCTGTGCATGATGTTTCAGCTCCAGAGAGTTGTGTTATGTTCATGGGGTTAAAAGCAGAAAAAGTTTGACGCTGGTTTTCAGAACTTCACTGACCCGTTCAATTGACCTTGCATTCAAAACAAACACTAAATCACAGCATAATGTAAACTGAGGACTGTCAACAGCACCAACATCCATAACCGCCTCCGCTTTCTCTCTCAGGAAGTGTTTTACTTTTCACTGACTGTTCCAGTTTTTTTTACTTGAATAACTGTACAGGTACAATGTCAAATCTGCTGTATCTGTACTCAGAGGAATGAGTCCATATGGAAAATACATGTAAAATCTTCTGCACGAGGTAGTTCATGTGTGGTATCAGCACAAAGGTAGTACTGAAGTTGCTGTATGACTCATTATGTAACATGATTCAATCAATACCCAACAAGACGGGTCAAAACCTGATATATGGCTGGAGTGCATATGGTCGATGACTGAAACTGAAGACATAGTTGTGGAACTGTAGTAAACAGTGTGTCCTGTTTCCATTCAGCCTAATGTCAGCCCGTTTCAACCTTTTATCTGTTTGCTTCTCCCTTGCTCTCTCCCATTTTCTGTTGCCTTTGCCCGACAACAGAGCAAATTAAGAGACATTATCTTTCAAGCCATTTCTGAACTGATGCTAAAAAGCAGATTTTTATCACCACAACATCCTCTGACAAAACCATCACATGCACAAGCTGAAGACTGGGCTGTTTTTCCAGCTTTATTTACATGTTAAATAATCATTTAGACAGAAGTTTAGAAACAACAGAATATCGTTCTGATTCTGTCTCCCACACCTCCACAGCCTCCACCTTGGCAACAAACTGCTGCACAGCCAGAGGTCAGCAACTAGCAACACTGATGATTTGAGAGCATGAGACGACAGGATACAGTGTGACAAGCTGTATCACTTCAGCACAATATCACCACCATCGAGTGAGGGAGTCATCCGCTGTGACATGTGCTACTGCCCACGACTGAACAAAAATCAAACAAAGTAAAGGTGACCACACCTGCACACTGCTGTAATATTACATCCACTTAGTGTTTGGAGTTGTCTCTGCACCTCAGTAAAAGAAAACCTTTTAATATTCGACTCACACAGGTAAATCAACCCGTCTTCCCGTTTTTTTTGTTGTTGTTGTTGCTGTTGTTCTTCCTGATTAGCCAATCAGAAAGCATTTAAAGACTGACACAAGAGGGAACTCTGAGTTTTGTGTTTCCCTGCTCTGTCAGTGTGTAAGTATGCAGGGCTGTAGGAAGGCTTGACAAATCTATGTGGGGATACCAGTGGTATCACACCACCTCTCTGCTGTAACGAGGCCTGTTCTGCTGCACATACAGAAAAAAAATCTGTTACAGTTTCCATGAGATAAGGAAGAAAAAAAAAAGAATATCTGTGAGAATATTCCCAATGATTCAACACAAGACTGCACATCGCTGTATAGGACCAACAATGATCAATCGAAAATGCAAAATCGAAGATGTCACAGTCATTCCCACAGTGTTGTGGCATTTTGACAAGTTTGACAGTTAGTGGTGGCTGAGAAATGCAGCGCAGTGGCTGCTGTAATGGGTGCTAAGCACAAATGACAGACAAAACCTAAAGAACCATATGCCTTCCAGTAGAAAAGGGTGTTTTTCTTTTCACTGAAAAAAAAACATGAGCACACAGTTCAGTTTCTGCCTGGCCTCAGCAAAAAAAAAAAAAGGAAGCTCATGCAATGTGCTCATCACTATTGCCCTGAGACCAGAGGTGTCAATGTCAATATGGAAGCTGCACAACATTGTCAGTCATGAAGACTGGAGCAGCCATCGCCACAGATGTTCACTTGGCAGGGTGATGCACGACGCTGCAAAAAGACCTAATGCTCATTATGAGATTCAGAAGAAAAGAATGCCTCTCCAACAGTAAACAGAGTGGCCAGGCCATGCGAGACGGCCCGGCCAACAGGGACATTATCAGCAGACTCAGTAATTCAGCCACTTCTGGGTGAAATAGAAAGAAGGCTACAATGTGCGGCACAGTGCGGCCCAGAAGTCAGGTTTCGGTCTAATCTGACAATTCAGTGGAGGAGAAAAAAAGGAGAGAAACGCAGGAAAATCATTCCGTTGTTTTGATGAGATCCTTTTCTGGATCTGCATGACTAGATACTTATGAAAACTGATCTAATAAACAGCTCCATTTAGATAAATGCACCGCATTTGTGCTGTGATAGCAGCAGAGGAGCCAAAAGGCAGAAAAGGGAAATGTTTTTAAAATGAAAAAGATAAAACAGGGAGCCTTTGTGGGCTAAACAAACATTTGCAGCAATGGAGAAGATTTCTCTGTAGCGAGTCTAGTGATGTCTGTTGCTATGGAAAAGATCTAGACAATATAATTACAGTGTACAGGGGAGGCTTTGACGAGGCTCAGCTTTTTCCTCTTAAGTTTAGGTATCTCAGAAGTTTAAATCTCTGTCGTGTTCCTACTTGCTTTGACTGGATTCTGGCTTCTTACTGCAAAACTCAATTAAAGGCTTTAAAACAGAGGCTGTTTGTTGCTGCAGCAGATGAAAAGGGGTCTTGCGGGTCTTATGCTGGGTTTTCCCTTAGATGGGTTGAGAGGTTTTCAGAATCTCGCTCTGGCAACTCCGAGTGGCTGTTGTGCAATCTGTGCATAAAGACCACAGGCAGCACGGACAATCATCTGCAGCAGTTGCAACCGTCTGATGGGGGGGGGGTTGAGATTTTCTGGCACAATCAGCGGGCAATGTGAACGCAAAGTGAAGTCAAGGAGAGAGGAGACTAAAACAACTCGTCTCAAACTGAGTCAGACTGTCTATCATATTCAGACTCGGTTATTCTGCCAACTACAAAAGCTTCCATGGCAATCCAGTGGCTCTCTTTATCCAACAGTAATTATGTAATGCACAGTCTGGTCTAGTTAGAAGCAAAGTACCCTTCAATCCAGAACAATGGCAAAAAACAAACTGACAACAACCAACCAAAGCGTTTAATCTCTGCCAAGGCAGCTGTGAACACATACAGCTTCACTGATTCAGGATTTCTTCCTTTACTGAAGTAGCATTTACTTGTGTACTTTGTGAACATATGTCATACGATGGAGCAGAACAAATGGGATCACATGACCTGATGTGACCAAATCGCTGTGCTGACATGCAGCTGATGTTGGCCAACATGTTGCTTCAGTCCTTGATTTTCATGCTGCGACTGGAAACAACCGTGGCAGACATACAATCTATAGTGGCTGAGCTGTCGGGAAGTAAAAACACATTAGACTTAAAACGTGTTTAATTCAACCCTGGAGGAATGTGTTTGAAGTGAGGCCGAGTCCGGCCCGAACACGGCAGACGGGCCTCGCAGTGGTGCATTTAATTAAACTGATTGACCAGCTTCTATTGATGTCCTCCTGTGTTTTTAAAGACATCAAGAAGCAGGAGAGCCTCGGGATTAGCGTGTGGTTACTTCACTCGGGTGACTTAGCTACCAAACCAGGGCTTCAACTACATATTCTTACTTTCAGTAGTGATGGGTGTATTGGATAATTTGGGGTTTTCTCAATGAGGACACACACATCATTAGGTGCAGGTGCATTGGAAAATGTCACTTCAGTCTTGAAAGGAATGAATTCCCACACTCTGCTGCTGCTTAGTGTCATAATTTATTAAATATACTCAATGATTCGCTTTTATTTTTTGACAGTTCAAAAGTGTTTTTCAATCATTGACATTGAATAGTATAAGTACACATGGAAGAGCGGTAAGGTTTGAGTGAATTGGTGAATCTAAATTGCCTGTAGGTGTGAGTGTGAATGTTTGTGTGTCTATATGTCTGCTTTAACACACTGTCAGATGAGTAAAGATAAATGACTAATAAAGATAAGTGGTGTGAATAATGACTTCATGAATGCATGAATGTTTTTTTGTTTGGTTTTTTTTTGCATCTTCAGAGCACGAGCTGGGCAGAGCATCATCTATTTAAGGTCATCCATGTAAGAAATCATGATGCCGTTCAAGAGGCAGTGTGTGGTACATTCTTCTTTTCAAAACTGAGGGATGACAAACATTAACATTTGTGTAACGTGTAACCACAAAGGTCCAAGGTGATGTCTTCAAATCACTTTCAGTGCCCCAAATTCAAAAGCAGAGTGAAAGTTACAGAAGAGAAGGAGGAAAAGTTTCAGACTCAACCCTGACGACAAGATGAGGTCTGCTCTGTTAGACAACCCACAAAGAGTCGGAGAGGACATAACCGAAGTGTTTTCACGGTCTGAGTGGCACTGCCCTGTGATGAATACACTGATAATCATGTGTAAATGTGGTAGACTGCCCTTTAACCACAGTACACTGCACCATGGGGCAGCAGATAATGTCAGAGCAGATCCTCAGGTTCACTGGAGCCAGTACGTTATAGATAAATAGCCACAAACACACAGGCACACACAGATACGCGCACTCCGAGGGCTAATGAACTGATCAGTAGACACCAGCTCACTGCAGATGACATCTGTGGATTGTAGTCAGAAGGCATCATTCATACATATTGCATGAGCCTCTCCACATTCCCTGCATTTACATCTTCTATAATGTACAGATCAAAGTGAAGACAATAACATTTTGTTACTGCTGTCGGGGCAAAACAGGAAATGTTCCACTTGCTACGCTACAAATAAATCTGCTCTGGCCCCTTCAGTGTTCCAGTAACAAGGCAGAGCCAGAAGTGAACACATGTTGAACACAAATCCTGACACATAAGCTTCGAAGTACTATCACCTTTTCCTCCCTTTGTGTCCCTCTTTCTCTCTCTCTCTCTGTCACACACACACATACAGCGTGGAGGCGAAAGCATTGGCTGCGAAGGCATCCTTTTGGAGGACAATTATTCTAAGTAGTCTTCCCATCAGCCAGAGCCATGAGCAGAAGACCCTCGGGTGAGCCAGAACCTTTCTGTGGAGGCAATCGGGGAAATAGCCACTGTCCAATTTATTTGATAAGGCGAGTGGAGCTCAGACCTGCCAACAGATGCAGAGGGGAGGAAAATTGGGGCCGAGCTGCAACCTAGTTGCTGACATTTTGCAAAGTTCAAATCACTATGCATACATAGTGATTATAATAATATTTCAGTCAGGGTTCAGGGGAGATATTCTAAGTTCAGGGTGCAATGGACGACTTAGCTTTCAGTATACAACGCTGACTATAGGTTATCATGGAGAACGTATAGGCCTCTACAACTCAGCTCATGAGCAGTGGTGATAACAATACAGTGTAAGTGGGCGACTGAGCATCCCTTGAAGGTACAGACAACAGGAGATTAAATTCAGAGATCTTTTCCAGCAGGGAGTGGTGTCAGTGCTGCTGATGTTCTCAACGTTTCCCCTGAGGAACTTCCATTTCAAATTGGACAGCTCCGAGTAAAACTAGCTCTTTCTGGACATCCTCACCCACACAGGAGCCAGTGTAAAAAGAAATGCCATCCCTTTCTGGGGAATGCACACACACACACACACACACACACACACGATAGCAGAAATGCCCCATACAGCCATGGATTTTAACCTTTGTGAACGTTTCAAGATAATTAATGCCACATTAAGCTTTAATGATTAATCACATTTTCTATCAACATGTTTTTTTCAGAATTCTATTATCGGATTCTAAGTGATTTATTAAATAATAATGCCAGTCCAGCTCCTGCAATGTGAGTACATGTTATTTTCTCTACTTTTTGATTAGAAAGTACCTACTGTATGAGATGTTAACTCCTAAAAATAAAGAACTGATGAACAAGTACATTTCTATTCCATTATTCTCCCAGACAAAATTAGCATATTCATCAATAATGAAAATAATCATTACAATCTGCCCTGAATGACACGTGTTTGAACACAGCAGCTTACTGACCGCATGTTATGCATTCCACTTTGTTGGGTATAATATGAACATGACTCCTCTACAGTGCACTGCAGGAACTGGATGATAGTCTTTAAAGCCACTGTTTGGAAAGTTTCACAGCAGTCAATCTGCTGTTTTTATCAACAGAGACACTCGGACCTCACTGAGGCACCTACCCGCTAAATATTTTCAACTAATACATTCTGTAATAAATCACCAGCATGAACTGAAATATGGTTCTCAGAAAAAAAACAAAAAAACAAAAAAAAAGCACATCATAGAAGGGGAGGGGAACATCTGTCCACATCAGGATAAATGAATCAGGGTTACAATAACAGTTAATAGATAAAAGTTATAGACATTATCATTATCATTTGTCTATCAGTGCAGGGAATATTTATGCTGCACTTACTACCTTTAAATCATTAAATATTCAGGACCCTCATGTAAATGAGATTGGAGAGGACAATCATTCGGCCACTGATGCACTTATAAGAGATGAAGATATAATACACACTCTGTGCAGCATGACATCTTCAGGGCAGCCTGGCTGCTACAGTGACTTAGTATTGGTGACGATGCAACTTTCCAACTGGGCTAACACTGCTGTTAATGCTAATGTTGGCTATAACTCACAAACATCCTCTTTAAACCACGAAAACACTGTACCTTATTAGATTGTAACCCTTGTTAAGTTACATATCTGTAATTCTGACCATTTCAGATCGCTGAAGACAGTTTGGACATGTTGACAGATGTCCTCAAGTGTTCTGGTCTGGAAAGGTCATGCATTATCAGATTTATCTGTCTGTCCCAGAGTCCATGGCCTGTCTCCAAAGTAAAGGTTGATCCCATGAACAGAAAAGAGGAAGAGAAGCGGAGGACACAAATAAACCGAGGAACAAAAGGTGCATGATGTGACTGTCGGGGTTGAGAAGTTGCTCTAAATCAGCTGTAGACTGGACCTTTAAAGTCAGTTCACACTTTAATGGCACTCTCTCAATCACTGCATCTGAAAAAAAGGTAACTGCAGACCCAGACAGGTCGGTTTGCGGACAGGATATGAAGCAGACAGAGCATTAGGAGCCATGGCAGATCCTTACTGGACCTGCAGATCAACCTGCTGCCAAGCCAAACATCCATCTCAGATTCACTCAGCAATACGAAGCCAGCTTTCTCTTCTACAATTGATTTTCAAAACAAGTTGGTAATCTGAGGCAAACAGGACTCCTCTGACACAGTGCTGGCAGCAGCCCCTCTGAATGATGTCAGTTATCCTGCATCAAATGACAGCAACACACGGGAGAATGGCTCTGAGCTATCTGACATACCCTTACCTTGCAAATCTAGCTCTTTCAAATGCAAATCTGTCTTTATTTCCTCCAGGCACGGGAATTCCTGCGTGAACCCCTACTGTATATCAAATTGGTTGAGAGAAAGAGGCATCCCATGAGGAGGAGGCATGAATATACAGTACAGCTAAAAGTAGCCAATAATCTGCCCAAGACGGAGGGAGACGTCTTTGAGTTTATGCTGCCTGGTTGCCTACACAACGAAAAGAGGCGAATGTTCACGGAGATGAGTGAAGTTTTCTAGATGTCGCTCCGAGTGGAATTCAAAATGAAAATTGGAGACACCTTGAAGTGTTATTTTGGGGAAGATGACATTACAGAAGAAATCACATGCTAGTATAGCTGCCATTATCTGCCAGAGAGTATACGGTGGGCTGTCCCAGGTGGACCGCTAGTCTGAGGAAGCACTTTCCTTGACGGGAATACATCTGCATCTGCTGATTTCTTTTAAGGCCTTGTGAATTTCTGATCTGCATCAAGGTCTTGCGCTTTTACAGAGTGAAGTCCATTTCCTCTGTGGCCTTGACAACAACTTCACTAAAGGTTCGTCCAACCCCAAACACTGACTTTCTGCTATCCTTCACTGAATGGAGATCTCTCTGTTTGGAGGCCTTATTACTTCAAGGAATTTAGCATTGCCAAGATGTCATTCAGTTTCTTCAGTGGACTAACTACATTCCTAATTCTGAACATGGTTACTTCCATTTTTTATTTTTAAACCCAATTGTACGAGTCAGACATTTTTTTTCTACCTCCGATTCGGAGTCCCTGAAAAGTCTGTGAAGCATAAATATAATCCTTGGGTTAGTAACATTTAGTCAACCATAAGAAAAAGATTCCAGGACGTACTTGTTATTCAAGATCACAACAAACTGGTGTCTGACCTTGATGGAGAAGACACAGGCTTTTTTTTGTTGTTTTTTTAAACTTCCTTTCTTGTGGTCACAGACAAGTTATGTGGCCACTAAAAAAATGCACCCACCATCAAGCAGTTTCATCAAGTCTGACATTTATTCAGTTGAAATGCATGTCTGAAGGGACACAAAGATTTGGGAAATTGATTGAGGCAAATGCAAGGTGAGGTGTGGAATGGATAAAAACTACCCTGCCCATCATCTTTAGAAAGATGATTCAGAAAACTGGGAGAAAAAAATCAAAAGGGAGAGAAAGGAGAGAGAAAAAGCGAACCAAAACAACTGACAACAGTGTGGAACGGCTTTTCATCCCGCACTTCCTCCTCTTGACATGCAGTTCAAGTACATCATTAGTAAACACGTCCACTTTTACACGCTGCTGTCTGAACCATCTTTACCCTTTCCTATCAGGCACTGGGCTTAAACTTTAAACTGAAATGAGATGTGGTCAGAGCAGGTCTGTCTTTACTCAGGCTTTACTTGTCCTCAATAAAGTTCAAAATGTTAGAAATTGCTGTCAAAGGCCAAACTAAGTTTTCCAAACACTCGCCGTTTCATTAAATAACTACAAAGCGAGATTTGACTTATGTGGCACCGACTGAAAGGTAGGAGGAAGTAAGAGGCCTGGAATGGAGCCCATCAAATTATACTGCACATACAACAGCAGCGCGCAACTACCCATCCAACCTCGAAGTGAATCCTTATATAAAGCCATGAATGGCAATGTTTCAATTCTAACTGTAGCCCATATGGCGCAGAGCGAGAGAGAGAGAGAGGTAACCATCCATCCGTCTATTAACTATACTGTTCATTCTTTTGAGGTTCATATGGGGACTGGACTGAGTCCAAGCTGATTTCGTTTGAGAAACTCTAGAAACCAAAACAAAGAAATATTTTATCTGGGTCCAAAATTGCCATTTGAAAAGTCACATTTTAAAACCCATATGTCCAATATACATTTAGAAATGAATACAAGTCATATCAAGCTGTTACATTCATGTAATCCAGCGCAGGTGCTTGGCCAGGCACTCGGAGAACGGAGGGCTGTAATTCTCAGACGCTTTTCATGTTCACAGCAGGAGGTGAATCCAGAAATGGGAAAATGTTTTTATTTACCATGCTCTGGTTTAACCATCACTGTTTCATGTAACCATGTTCAGTTATTACACAGTAAACTGTACAGACACTAGTCCTGAGGATAAACTTCTAGTTTCTTGGTTTCAAGCAGCACCACAGATAATGTAACCTAATTACTGGCCTTTACCATTGTAACTACTGCATCAGAATTCAGTCCACACAGAGTATAATAATAAAATCTAATGCCTTTATAAGAGCAGCCACCAGCCGCCAACTCTGTTTACTTTACCTCCAATGACTCAGTAAAATTAGCTAATATTTAAACTGTGCTGTATTTAAATGCACTTAAACTGTTTGCTAATCAGCTGAATGAAAATTACCTTCCTTAATTACAGGGTATTGTTTACTTAGTCCAAAAGGATATAATGATACAGACCACTACAAATTGGATAATAAAGCTAGAGGACTGAACTTTGCACTTGCTGCTTATACAAAGTAAATACATGAATCCTACAGTCACAGTCATAGGAGAAACTACTTTTAGCTTGGTGAAAGTGTAGCAGTTGACCACCTCTTCTCTATGTAACTTCTGACTTCTAAAGTCAATCAGGACAAAGCTGTTTTCCCACATTACACTACACAGGCCACTGTGGACAACTGCCTGTGGGCATCTCATTAAAATGCAAATGGTGAGATTGTGTATACGTTCTCCGTACTTTAAGTCCCCTGTCCATTGTGTTATCAGGAAGTGTGCATAATGATCAAATTATCTTGATGCTTTATTGGTCTTTTATGGTAAAATTTAGTTTAAGAGCTCAGTACAAGAAAGGGTAATACTGTAGCTGATAAGATAAATTAAGACAAAATAGACAGATAAAATGTGGTCAAGACACTTTGTACACAGAAAATAAGGACAGTAATTTAAAGTGCATAACAGCAACAAAGAAGAAATGATGATATAACTCATGTCATAGGGCTGGGTATCAAATCTCATTAATTCAATACAGTCTTGTGATTCGATACCAAATTTCAATACCATATGAACAAATGAGTAAATCTCATTAGGCCAATTAGCTTGCAGCCTGCTTGCACCACGATCTGGTAATGTTGATGATTGATGAGTTCATTGATGTAGTATGTAAAGACACTGAGTTTGATGTAAAATAATCATAATTATTAAATAATAATTATTAAACCGTAATGCATATGTATGCAATTTTCTTTTTGTTGAATGGATTTGATTAAATCGGTACATCATAAAGAATCAATATGATTGTCAAGTTCTCGGTGCTGATGTTGAACATTATTTAATGATGCATGTGAATGTTAGCTCTACATCACGGAACAGAATGAAAATCAGCCTTGTTCCTGAAAAACAAGATGTATGTTTCTCAAAATTAAATCCCTTCTTCCAGACACCCTGGTGGTTCCTTTTCACAAGACGCCCCGCTCTCCCTTCTCGCCCCTCTTGCCCTTATTTAGACTCTTTGGCTTACTCCGAAGAGTCTAAATGCTGGAAGTGGTTTCTCCACTGGCCTTTTGCTCCCTCCAGCTCCTGGTAACTGATAAATTTAGCTCAGTTTGCAGAGAGAGAACAGCACAGTTTTCCTTAGTCATTCTCTCTCTAAAAGCAATCCAGCCTCCTTCCCACCAGAGCCTGACCTGGTGGCACAGAAGCAGAAAACACAGAGTGGAGGCAGGCAGCTGGGGACGGTCCTGTGAGTTTGCAGTAATTACACAAATGTCTCAGTCTAAATGTTACTATTGATGTATTGATTCTAAAATCCTTTACGTAGCATAAGTGCCAGTATTTTGTCCTGAAGCAATCTGTGCATCAGATTTCTTCCATATGGATGCCTGTGTGGGGCTCCGCTCAGCGTGGATGTTCCCTCTTGCTATCTCGTGTAGCTATCTGAGCTGAGTGAAATTATTCTGCAGCTGCTGTTGACAGTTGAGGACATGAGGGGGCTGCTTCCCTGTGGCAGTTAGCGCTGATGAAAATCATATTATTTTGTGCAGTTTATATATATAACTTCTCCATCCATCTTGGTGTGCACTCTGGTTTCTCTGCCCTTTCACCAAAGAGCAGAAACAATGCAGCCAGATTAATTTTCAAGACGATATAAATGTCAGGTTGAGCACTTTTGAAAATCAATGATGTGTGTCTCTCCCCTCTGCATACTGAATATTGTCAAGTATGAAGGATGGCAAAGGAGTGATCACAAGAAAGACACTGGAGAATATACATTTAAGTTGATTTTGGTCGAGATGTCGACACAAATAAAGAGAAAATTCTGGAGTTTTGAAAAAAAAATTGTTTTCCGTTGATATATTTTAACAGTTTGTTTTCTCCGTCACCATGTGATTCCTCCCCATGAGTGGGTGGTGATGATTGTCGCTTGACATGAGCTTCCTTCGTTGTGTTTACAAGACAAGAGGTTTGAATATGTCCTTTGAGTGACGCTACGTCTCCAGGGCAGATTTAACATAAACAGTTTTTTTTTTTTTTGGAGCACTTATCTTAGTTAGTCAGTAGGACATTTTATTTTTGTAGCTCTCTTAAATTTTCTTTTCTGATTTAATTTGTTTTGAGGGCAGAATTTTAAAGAGTAGGCCTTCTTAAAAACATTTCTTTTTCTTATCACAGTCTAACTAAATGAAACTAGGAAAGTTTATTTTGGTCCATAATTTGCTAATAAACTAACTAAATGTTACATAATTTATAAAATAAATGCATTTTTTATTTTTTAAGGGAGCCTCTTAGGGTTATTATTGAATTATAAATGTTTTTGCTCACTGAGTTTTCACTAAAAGTGGATAGTTGTTAGTTGTAATTAAATAATGTTTGATGACTAAAATTACTTTTGAGTTGCAGCCTCTTTTCATTGGTGGTGGACAAGTTACTTGACAAATTTAATCAATAGCTCCTCACACCATCGTTTTACCTTTGCAATACAAGAGGTTCTGATATTCAGAGTTCAGATTTAAGGCTACATTTACTCGCTATTGGAAAGTGAGAAGATGTAGCCTACAGTGGCTAGCTGGTTAGCTGTTGCTGGGTAAAAGAATGAAGCTGGAGCTGAACTTGCAACTTAAGTAAACACCTGCTAATGTTAGCATCAGCTATTTAGCAACAGCAAAATTTACTCACAGCTTCTTTAAAAATTTAGCGCAGCGATGCAGGTATGGGAAGACTGCTTGTGTAAATCCCCCTCTATGCTTCTGTTAAGTCACAACCACCTTTATTTTCTATTTACCTTCACTGTCTCACTCCAGTAAACATTTCATCCCAAGATGCAACAGCGTTTAATTAAACCTTTTAATCAGGACATGGCTCGACCGGCGACTAGAGAGCACCAGGCACTAAAACATGCTCTCTGAATTAAATGTGGCTTGAAATGGCACTGCCATTTGTCCAGGGCCTGTATATGGACGGCTCCTACAACATTAATGTTTCATACAAGCCACATGAAATGTAAGGCCATCTCTCCAAGAGACAGTCCCTCCTTTAATGTGCTCTCGGCTATTTTCAGCTACATAACATGGACACCACCTGTAGCCGAGATGCAGCTCTCTGCTCATGGAAAGATAGCAAAAAACCCACAGAGGGAGATATTCTATCTGTAGCTGGTTGCTGTAAAGTCTGTATTTTAGCTCATATTTAAACTGCAACTGAAATAACTTGCAGTGAGAGATGATGTCAGGGTGTTTTTTTTAATAGGAGAAGGAAAGAACAGTCTTTAGGGAAACATTAGACATGCTGCTTTTGTCTAAGATGGGTAGGTAGGTGTGTCCTTGTCTGTGTGTGATTGACAGCAGCTGCAGGGGTGTGTCCCTGTCTGTTTTTGATTGACAGCAGGCAGGGAAAGAGAGACAAAGTAAACAAAGTTGTTCTGTAGCTACATGTCAAGGGCAGACTGTGTGAACTACTGCTGCTGCTGGTTGTGATGGTGGTGGTGGTGTAGCTACAACGTGATCGACACTGGACCACAGTGATGTCTGCAGGGACGTCCACACTGTGTTTCATGCGCTGCAGCTGAGCAGATAATTAACAATCTCGGCTGCACACTGACGTTAACGGTGCACTTTTCCCCGGTGAAGGTTTGTCTGGTGGCTGGTTTAGTGTTCAGCTGAAGCGCAGGGGGAGACGCCTGCTTGTGTTTGTGACTGAGATAAAAAGGAAACTTAAGCAGGAAAGCTAATGCAGGTTGTTGCTCAGGGTGTGTGGCTCTCATGTTGACTAGCAGTGGCTGTCTGCCACGACTATGACAAACACTGCCTTATGCAAAGATTTAATCACTTGCAAATCATGCTGGAATAATATTCTGTCAAATTAATGCAAAACTAGGGGGCGCTATCACTTGTACTCTCTTGTGGTTTCAGAGTCGAGAACATGAAACATGTGATTCACAGAGGAGATATGATTGCAAACAGACTCCAGGGGGGACTTAGTCTAACATCTCTTCCCAACTTACAGAACAAGCCAACTCAGGCAGATGGAGCATGAAAAACTGTCCAGATACACGACAAGCGATGTGGCACGACCAGGGGATGAGATGCTTTTTCACACCTCTTGAGATTTCTCCCTCTGAGCCTGAGTGAGTTTTAATCATTTCTTGAGCTAGAACGATTATTGTTTGTTACTCGTACACTATTATGCACCAGCACTTGAGCTGCTGTCTGAATAATAAGTTGTCTTACAGTCTGGCAGCTACAAGTCAGATTTAAATTCACAGATTTGAATCTAAAAGAAGAAGTAAAGAGTTTTCAGCTGAGTCACAGAGCAGGTTAGGGCTTCTTCACTGAGAAATATCACATCAAGTCCAGACAAAAAGAGGTGAGCGACCGAAATACAGTTTGGTAAAGTTATTACTAAAAGTGTTAAAAAATATTGACTCTCTGTGTCAGCTTGTCCTGTTGCTGATAAAGAAATATACCAAATAAAAACAAATACCAAAAGTCGTCAGAGTCCAAACTATACCAGCACGATTAACCCATCATAAACCATAACTACTGAACAGCACACACTCAAGACTCCACTGCAGCCATCTCAACACCGGGAGAAGTTAAGTAATTGGACATCAGTACCCCCCTCTCCCTAAAAAACAAACAAACAAAAAAACACAATCTGATGTTACCTGGAGTGACATTTGAAAATAGCACCAGGAGCTTGGGGCATGTTTGTTGCAGAACAGACGGTATTTTGTAGCAGAATGTCTGACCAGAGCAACGGATAACAAAAGAGAAAATAAAGATGGACTGAGGATAGTGGAGGAGGCTTTGAAGGGACTAAGTCTCAGCAGAAAGGGTGGAACTGCCAACACAGTGGAAACAAAAGAGAAACAGGAAGTGATTTCCAAAATGAGGAGGACCTAGTATAATATAATGGGTGAACATAATGATGATTTCATAAAGAAATGATATTTTGATTATAAGTGGTTTTTTATCTTTGATTGGCCAACATGTCACGCTGAGGCAAACAGAAGAGAGAGGCGAAGTGAATCATCTGGCGTCACACTGGGTATGTAATCATTACAGCCGTGCCTCTTTCACCTCTTCACGCCTGGCTCTAATACTGTCCTCATGTCAACCCCACCTTAATGTACTTCCCCAGGCTCCATTTAAATCACTCCGCTCCACTTCCCTCCATCTTCCAGCCCCTTCCCTCCACGCTTTGCCTTCCTCTCGTTCGCCCGCTCTCCCTCTTCTGTCTCCTCACCCGGCCACTCTTAATTGCCTTGCTTTGCCAAATGAGCCAACCGATTGTGCCTCCAGTTAAAGGCTGATGAGGAGCCTGCACTATTCAGCCCTCCGACTCGTTGGGCTTTAACAGCTAAATAAAGAGGGGAGAGATGAATGAAGCTTGCTGCTGAATGCAGATGCCATCTTCTCCCAGCGCTTGACAACCATGGCCCGCGACAGGCGGTGCGCAATCATATTTCAGCGTCCCACGAGAGTCAGGTTTCTGGCACCCACATCTTTGCTTTCCTGAACCTCATGTCAGAGTCATTTTCATGGATCAACTGATGCTGGGTTACTGATACCTGGGGAAAAAGAAATTCTTTCTCTATCTGCTTTGTACACAAGTCAAAGATTTACAATAATGTGGATGTCTCAAACAGCATTGGAAACTATGCTGAAGGGTAAACTGTAGAAAAGGGAAGAAAAAACAAAGCACACAGATGACAGTGTTAAAGACTTCCAACTAAAACACATGGAAAACCTGTCGTATGTGATAAACAACCCGGCTCCTCTATCAGTTCTCGAGGTCAAACGTTGCTTAACTTTTAAAGAGAAGAAGTTATGAAGATGACATTTCACACATCCAACCATGTCTGTCAGGTAGTAATAATAAAATGCTCAGTGCAGTCTGTGTATCAAGGGCCGCTTCAACACAACGGAGCTGCTCAGGCTCACAGCGGCAAAATGAAAAGGTAAACATGTCCATCAGGCTGCAGGTTAATAAAGTGCAGGAGAGTCAGCTGACGCGTCCTCCACCTGCTGCCTAAATGTCACCTCTGTTGGTCAACACAGAAAGACACTGCACTGCTGAAAAGTCTGGTAAAAACTACACACGATCCAGCGTTAGTTAAGCATTATTAAACACTTAATTCATCATTTATTAAGTATTCTTCTTGCTAATGTATAATGGGCTTAATGGTTGTATTTTAACACTTTATAAATGATGGCTGAATTAAATATCATATCAGGTGCAAACCAGTTATTTAGGAGATGATAAGATCATTTATAAAGTGTCAGTCAATAATTAACAAACTATTAAGATGATGCACTTTTGAATACAATGATTTAGACTAGATAATGGAGATTTATTATAGATGAGCTGAAGTCAAACCTTTGCAACTATTTATTAATTAGATACTACTTAGTGTCAATAGGACGAATGCAGTGCTTATCAAGATCAAAAGATGATGCTTTTTCAAGTTTGGCAAAAGACACTGACATAACAGAGACACCTCTGTGTGTTACCACTGTTGTTGTGGCTGCAAAAATGATAGACGTGCTAACAACACTTTCATCAGCCCACATGATGATCATTAGTGAGATGTTGCTACGGACAGTCAGTCGCGGTGGATCAAAAAAATGATGTGAATTCTGGCACCGGATGGAGGCTGTGGAGGCGTTCGTGGCTCAGGAGGGTTGTGTAGGTCATCAGCTAATCTGAGAGTTGGTGAACCTCAAATTGCCAAGTCTGTGTGTGTGTTTGTGTACAGAATGAATATGTGTGTGTGTGCATGTGTGTGTGTGTGGATGGGTGAAGATGCTATGTATTGTAAAAGGCTCCAAGTGGTCTCTAAGACTAGAAAAGTGCTCTATACTGTATGTTCAGTCCATTTACGACCAACAATCACCATCAGGAAGTCACTATAGAGCTGGGTGCTGCACACTCACACTAACCACTCTCATTCTGTGGGTCTTTCAAAAGAGCATCTCAACAAGTTCCTACTTGAAATATTGAAGCTCTCAGATGTGAAAATATTTTGACTTACATTCATAAAAGGATCAATAAGGACATTTTATTAAACACATTCTTGTAAATTCTTGTGATATTATGATGCTTCCTACTTTTGTATCTGCTTCCAGAAACAGTTGGTATCTGTTCTGGGTTTTGTGTGTGTGAAGCAGCAGCAGCCAAACTGCTACATATTTTTAGAGTGTATTTCACACACGCGTGCACATGCACGCACGTATGCACACACACACAAGAGCTGCAGCTGTAGCTGTGTTGTTTACCCACTTCACCCTGCTGAGGTGTCCTCCTTTATGAAGTCATGCTGGTGGCAGCCCTATAAAGCTCCAGAGTAGCTGCTGCGCAGGTGGCAACACTGATTGTTCAGATGATGCTCTAAAAAAAAATAAAAAAGACCTGGATACCTCAAGGGCATGTTTGACCAACTTACACATAGGGAATACTTCAACAAATATGTCCTACTCGCCCCTGAGTTCAGATTCATCATAGAGAAAACTGGCTTATTGTTGATACTTATCCAACTCTCAAGTGCAGCTTAAACCATCCTCCTACACTGATCTTCAAACGCCACACTAATGTGAGAGATGTTTGCTGGAGATCTGACATACGCTGCAGTCTGTATCTATACACCCACAGTGAACATACAGCTGTCTCTGAGCCGACATGTGCTTACAAGAAAAAAGTGCTATACGTGAATCATGGTTTGGCTTTCTGCAGCACCTCACCTGATAAATGTTCTTTATTATATGAAAAATCAGGTTTTATGTCACATAACTGCCTGAAAATAACATGGATGGCTCCTTACAACACTAGCGTTATTAAATAGCTTCATTTACACTCAATTGTGGGTGTTCTATTCAAATCAATTGCATCTATGGTCAATGAATCACACAATATCCTGACTACACCTTAACATATTTATCTGTTTGTAATAATCCATCTACATATGTTCCTCTGATTTTAACTATAGTCCAGGTCATTTAGAATTTTGTTTTTTAAGTGTAACTCAAAAACAAGATTTTTTTATTGACCATATAATATCCCCCAAAAGTGTAAAAACTATGTTAATGAACAATGTTGACAGAAAAGGTGTTAGGGAATTATTGGTTAATAGTTTTATATGTTGCGTTTTTATGAGCAGTCGAACAGATCAAGTCAATTTTGGCCTGGGAAGACTAGTTTCATGACATGAAGACAATACAAAGGTTAAGTTGTAAAAACAGCATCCACACTGGAGCAGAGTCTACGTCTACACTGCCAAATTTCTGATTCAAACTGACGATGTTTCCTCCTCCCTCTGTCCACTGGAGTTTTCAAGCTCTCAAACTGATATTTGGGTGAAGATGACAGAAGCTCTAAAGAGAGAAAACCTGTTGTATCTCCTGTCTTTCCTGACACAACGGTAGCTGTCCTGTATCTGCACGAGACACACAGTTGAAATTGATATTGATCTTGCCATCTGACTCAAAGTGGTGTGTTTGAAAAATAGTTGAGCTGTTCCTTCAAAGCAACAAAACAACACAGCGGCTTTCATTTGCTCTTGTAGCTTTAGAGTTTTACATTATGTTGCATCAGTAAGGTGTGTTAGCTACAGTATATGCTGCACTGTGCTTTAGAAGTCAACGTGTGCATCTTTATGCTCTGTGTGTGTGCGGTTTCATGTACAAGCTTTGTGAAGTAGATTATACAAAGTGAAGTGTTTCAACAACCTCATGCGTGGCTTTCACAACAGGAACACAGGGCCAGCGAGGGCCAACTCATTACTCATGTCCCTCGGCTTCTTCTTTAACAAAATTAATGTGAATGTGTTGGAATGTTGCTGTTAAAGGACGTGATTCGTCAGAGCCTCCGTCTGCTGTCAAAATAACCGCTGTGTGTTTTGTGCCACGTGAGAGAGGAGAGGAGGCGATTACCTGGTAGATTAGAGGACAGGAGAGCAGATAGGGAAGATGGGTGATGTGGTGGAGAAACAGTAGGGAACAGATGTGGTGTAGGTGAGACAGATGAGGAGTGATGAGCAGCATGATGACACATCAAAAAACCTTTTTTAGTCTCAGTCTCTAGTCTAGACCTGTCTAGACAGTCTTGTCCACTGGAAGCATGTTTGCAATCTGGGCCGACAAATGGGAGGAAGAGTGGCCATGTTTTCCAGAGAAATACTTAACTTTAAAGGTCCCATATAGTGTAAAGGTAGATGTCAATGTATTTTCTGATTATAAAGCAGATCTAGGTTCTATATTACTACTGCGAAAGTATCAAAGCCTTAGTCTGCAGAGAAATGCACACAGCCTGTATTCAGAAATTGAACCTTGAAATGAGCTGTCTGGACTTCCTGTAACTTGGTGATGTCACTGCTCCAAGCTCTGCCCAGCTGGATCCACCATCCAACCCTACAGGATTTAGTTTCTCCTAACGTTTTACTTGAAATCTGTTATAATTAATTCTGTTTTTCTGGGTCAAGACTTCAAGTAAAACACAGGAAAAGTCTGAAATATGTCAACTTTGAAGATTATAATCAGTAACTCAACAACATGATCCCGATTATAGGCAGATGGCAGATGAGATCAAATGTGAATACAAAGAGAATCAGCTGGGAGAGAGGGGAGCGTTGACTTACATGCATTGTTTGATTCATATGAGATTGTGAAAAGTGACCTTTTGATATTTTACAGCTGAAACCGTTGTCCTGTTCCAGCTGTTCACATCACTCGGTGGTGAATTTGACTGCCTCATATACAACAAGGCTGAGTCAAGAGCACACTGTTTGCATTTGGACAAAATGTCCCAGGGGGGGGGTCGTATTTTTAAACTTTCTTTAAAATTTCTCATCACTCATCAAAGGAAATTCAAAAAGATGTTGCTCTAAACAAGTAAAGAAACAACCAAACAAAAACCAAAAACCCAGAGGCAGCAAACTAAGTTGCATTTGCTTGAGCAGAGGCAAAGTGGATGTAATTGTAACTGACCCTGATGATGGGAGCGATTGCTGGTCATTAAACCATAAAATACCAGCCAGGGTAGGAGATAATAAATCTCAGACAGGAACGTGAAACTCAGCAAAATCAGCCAAGGCCAGGACTGTAACGGCTGGAGGGGCGGGAGGGTGGTGGTGGTTGTGGTGGTGGTGGGGTGTAGCGAAGGACCAGGCTTGAATTTCAATTGCGTCCGTCCCCAAACATCCAACTGATACACACAAAAAAGGCAAAGGCTTGTATAAGATCACACACATGCAGACCCGTGGAGTGGACCTGTTCCCCGTTTCGATTATGTGTGCATAAAGCATGTCCATATCACCAGTGACAGTGACAATAACAGCTGGCCTCCTCACCCCCTTCAAAACATGAAAACATGGGCGCAGCGAGCTGGAAGAACATCCCCACACCACCACCCATCACCGCAGTCATGGCCAGGACAATTCGAAGTCCATGTTCCATCGAGCACTCACCTCCAGCATGTGAGGCTCCGCAGTTGGTGGCCCGACATTTACTTCTCTCAGTACAAGATGCTTTTTTTAAAATTCTTTTTGTATTCAGCCATGGTGTAAAGAAAAAAATAGGGCATTGTATTCTTTTGTGCACCCAGTCGAAGACCTCTGTCAAAGTCAAGCTCACATTTTCCTTTTCCTCTCACTCCTACAGAGCACCAGCTGAGGTGAAGGCAGCTAAAGATAAAACAGGATGCCAGGTTCCTCTGGCTGTGAGCCACACTCCACATATGGCACAAATACGGACGTGCTCATTGTTCACCTGGACATTTATGTCTTTGCTGTGAATGATAGTACAGTAATGCAACACACAGCGAGCTGCGTTTTAACGCATGAAAGGGCCCTGACAGTGCACCGCTCTCCTGACTACATAAAAAGGTTACGCAGTGTCGTGGTTTACTCAAAAGGGACGACTATTTTTAGCAGAGAACTCAGAGGTGATAAAATGACTAAATGACATTTTCTGCTCGAGTACTATCTGTAGCAGTGTGCCGATGTTAAATAAGCCTTTGTCAATGGCTGTTAAAATAAATGGACGATGTGTTTGGGAGCTGTATGTGTGACGTGAATGTGTTGACAAAACGTCCTGTATGTCTCCTCTGCAACCTGACTTGGTTTGTAATAAGAAGATCTGGGTGCTTAGTATGAGCAGAGTTATTGAGCCACTGAAACGCATTATATATCAACAGGAAATCAATGGGAAGGCATAGATGGTACTAAATGTGCAGCAACCTATGAAACAACAGCTCAGTGATGATGGCTCAGCACTATAGATGCAGAAACATCAAGGACACAACTTCAAAGAGGAACTACATTCATTTGACCTGATCTGACCTGACCATAGCTGACTGTAATGGTGCATGTGGTCATAATACAACAGATCTGGACCTTTCAACCCACAGGGGTCAGTGTAATGCAATGCACTGCTTTGATTGTTTTGTAGCCCCTGGCACATGGAACAGTTGTTCACATGCTCACTGAATCTGAAAACTGCAAACATGCACTAAGCAAAGCTAAGACTGAAAATCAGAAAGTGATCAATATGATACATAAATGTCGGCAATCTGACCTAAATAATGCTTTTTTGCATCTTTGTGATGCTTTCAGGAACATCAACATGTTTTTCTTTTGCATTCAGTGAAAAACAAAAACAAAATGTGAATGGCTTGACCTGCAAAAAACAGAAGTTAAAACTACGACAAGTCTGATTTAAGTGGGTAAATATCTGTTTAAAGAATAAGTGAACAAGTCAGGACTAAACCTGGCCAGTAGGTGACGTGAACAGCTTGTGACTAATTATCCTTGTTTTTAAACTCCATCGTGTACATTAGTGCACCAGAGCAGATGTGTTTACAAGTCAGTGATAGTTAGCTGATCCTATATAACAGCCAAACTAACAAGCCGCTTTTAACTAGACACAAAGTCAATGTGATGGGACGATCAATTCAAAGTCAAATTATAAAACGTTTGGGGGATAGCAGCCAGCAGTGAAGAGACGGCGCTCTGTTTTTCATCTGTCCGAGTTTGTGCCCCACTTTGGCTGATGGGTGTATTTCCACATCATAAAAAAAGCAAAAACAAAAAACACACTGACCAGTGAAGCTTTGACAGTGTAAAACATGATAGGCTGCAGACAAACAGGGCCCAGGTGTTTGAGCTCTGTAAACACAAACTATTCCTCTTGCCTTCCTCCACACCAGATAGCACTGGACCCCCGAGGGAGGGAGCACACAGCAGCCACGACACCGAAAGGTGTGGGGAGAGGGTGTTGGGGACCTGTTGTCAGTTCCAATTGGCTTGCTCCGCCACACCAAGCTCTCTGACGTGCACTAAGATAGCGGAGAGGAGCACTGCTTGGCTGGGGACAGATAGGAACGGACACTGAAAATGAGAGACAGTGGAGGTATTAAAAAAAAAAAGAAACAGAGTTTGAGGGGTGAGGTGCTTCTGCATCCTCATCTCTGCTGCCACTCTGCTCTGCTGGTTTCATTAGGCTTCAATTAACTGCAGCAAATGATAAGAGGTGCATTGATGCTGCTTAACAAGTTAATGCACGTGCTGTGTACTTAAAAGAGTGCTCCAGTGAGAGGAACAGATGATGCTGCTTCTACACTTTGTCTCAATGTAGATGGAAGTTGATTTCCAGGCTATTTTGCATCAGAGGACACTTTGGTGTCACAGATCATGTGTCCCGATGCTCGGTTGTGACAGTAGACGAGCACCAAAATGGCATTTGCTGCACACAAAGGGACTTGGTGATGATCTAGGCCGTCAGAGCTGAATTACGACACGAGCCATTCGCGGTGTCTCGCGGAGATCATGAGCTGAAGCCAAACAATCCTCCACCACTCGCTATGAATTCAATTTCAGAGCCCGCGTCTATCTCAGGTTTCAGCAGGAGAGAATAATTAACTCCACCCCCCTCTTTTTTGTGACATGTAGCAATTTCCTTAAGTAAATGAAGTGCTAATATTAAGAACAAATGCATTCAGACACCTTGCTGGTTTAGGCTTGTTGCCTGGTAACAGTGTTTTATGGAAGAATGTTAAACCCCGATTTAATCTTAAGGCTATATGTGCTTTTTAAATGTATAATCCCCTGTCTGATAACAGACACGCAAAACGGTTTCACTCTGTGTGTGATCACATGATAAATGATCTGTATGGAAGTATTTGACACAGATAGTGGAAAATATTAATGGGAATCTCAAAGTACTGGCTCTAATATAGGTTGAATTTATACCTTGAGGAGATAAAATGGAAATTAGAATCAATCCCAGGGACTAAACACTAAAACAGTGGGGTGACTCAGGGGGGGGGGTGTTAAACATGACACAAATATCAATGCTCATGGACTGTGTTCAGTGGAATGACGAAGTTTCTTGATACTGTATTTTGAGTTCTTTAGTTTTATCCTGCATTTACTTCTGTTACAGTCTGGAGCATCTTTGGGGTTTCACCATTTTAAAAACTGCTGACCCTGCTGTGCTGCAATGCTCTGCTTTCTGACTCTCCATCACATTGTCTCACTCACCCAGCAGACCCTGCTAAAAATACCTTCACTGGAGCAGGAGTATCAGTCGCTCTTTCGCCAAATGGATAACTTCCTTGTCATAACGATATTGCGCCACATAAATACGACTTTGTGTGATCTCAAAGGATTAAAGGCTTGATGCAAATAGGGCGAGGCCATCAGCCTTTCCAAGGCAGCAGCAGCAGGTACCGTGTGAGTGGACGACGAGTCACACGTCAGGGAGGGATGAGAGGGGGCTGGAGGGGAGTCTGGGGGTGGGGTGGGGGTGGGGGTGAGAGGGGTGTTTCCCCAGAGGGGCGTTTTATCGCATATATCATAATTACTGTGATTACATGGGGTTTTCATCAGTTATGAAATGTTTAAAATGAATATAAGTGCCCAGAGTCAAAGTACAGCTACTGTTAACATACATGTAATTAGCAGGAGGAAACGCCGGATTGTTATTCCACTCAGGGGCAGAGAGAGGGAGAGAAAGAGAGAGAGAGAGAGAGAGAGAGAGAGAGAGAGAGAAGTAGGAAGAGGAACCTGAAATACTAATTGAATTATCCAGAACATTGACTGATGAGAGCCTCAGCCAAGGTTCCCACATGTGACTTTAACACTGCTCTGATGCCAGCCGACCAATCAGAGACGGGTGTTATCCGCAGCTATGGTATCATAACCATCTTGAAATAGAGATGCTCAGTAGACACTGAGGACATTAGACCCTGTTAGTAACGGATGCACATAAACACACACACACACACATCTCACCCACTCTTGCTGAAATTATACAGTACATCCGTGATAACAAGCAGAGTGCATATTAATCAGTTTATTAACGATAAAACATTCAGGATTCCTCTATATTCAACTTTCTTTAAGTATGCGAGACCACTTCAAGGTGCGAGACTGTAGGTGTCAAATTCATTTCAAATAGCCTCTGCTCTGTGGGCTGTAATAGTCAGTGATTATTGGAGTCCTTAACTCTTGCTTTGTGGGTGGGTAGAGTACTAATGGAGGCAGTCTTGACGGAGAGGTAATTAACTGCAGTCAATACAAATACTAAGTAGTTGAAACTCCATACAGCAACTTTAATACACGGCTCTCACTGCAGATGAAGGAAGCAGAGTAATGTGCATGTATATTATGATGTGTGGGGATATTATGTACTGACTATAAGGAGAGGCAACCCAGGCGAATGCTTGAAGGCCACCATGGATGAAAAGGGCCCACAATGGCCCCTCGTGTTGGGGTTTGTTGTCATAAAGAACAGTCAATACGTTGGATTAACACTTCGTCATGTAAACTTTACATGGCTTTCTTCAAAAGGAGAGAACAAAGATTAAAGTGTCTTAATTTGAATGAATTTAAAGTTTAAATATGATGAACACAGAAATCATATTCTATTCACAGCATCATCATCATCATCATCATCATTAGGTATCCAGTGAGAGGTTTTTGCAGATTTTATTGGTGTATTTCCTCACAGCAGCTTATATTTCTGTAGTCATTAGTAAACCTCTGCAGGTCAGTGTCCAGCATCGTCCTCTGTCCTGACACAGCACTCTCTGTACTCTCTCATTTCTCTGTGACTGTCACATCACATTCTGTATTAGTCATGGATGGATTATCTTTACAGACATTATTAAGAATCTAACATCTTGCAGACTAAAACCATCTCCTCTTAGCTCTGTCACAGCCCAGCACTGCTCCAGTGACATGGCACTGACAGATGGATTACTGTTTTGGCTCCTTTAATACTGACTCTCACCAATTTGTTATGTTTTTATTTGCAGATTTCTGACACAAGGACATCTCCAGCCTCTTCACTGACGTTTTGTAGATGTTTTTTTTCCAAACAAACTCAGCAGTACAAGGAGCCTTATGTGGTCATTTGAGGGAGGTTTGTCCTGCTAATGATGAGATCCTGTTTTGTGTTTACGCAGCAAAGCTTTTGGTGAATCTGAAGTGCACAAACAAACATATTAGGACAGCAAAACAAAACTCCTTTTTCAACCTGTGTCCTATTTTTGATTGTGTTATTCATAAATTATCCCTCGATATCAAATAATAATAATTTACCAGTTAAGTAATCACATGGGGATGTGGAAATAGAGTCAATGAATAACAAAGGGCTTTTAATGTATTTTTAAACTGAGCTAAAATGAGCAGACAGACAGAAGTTTTTGCTGGAACTAAAGAGTCAGTGTGTAAAATAGTCTTCTGACCCACAGTTGACCTTTGTCGTTTGCTCTTTGGCCTCTGTTTGTTCTTTGTTTGTGCATCGACATCTTAGCAATGAGGCAGATAAGTAAACTGTGAAAACAAGATCCTGAATTTTCCATTGAGACCCAAAAAAAAAAAAAAAAAGAGAGAGAGAGAGAAAGAGAGAGGAGCCAACCTTCAAGTCTGAGCCTGAAATAACAACACTTCTCAGTCTCTCTTGGTCCCTTTGCTGCAGGATGCTTTCTAGTGCTACAACAAGAAGAATTGCCTTCTTAAACAAAACACTTCCCACAGAGGAATAAACACAGACAACACAGTCCTTAAAACCTCACCGCCAAGGAGAATTATATGTCTTGGATTTGTTACCAATTCACTACTCCAAGTTTTCACATGTGCACATTTTAGTCAGGTTGTTCCTATACATATTGTCAAAGCCTTCAAGTGATTTGAAGAAGCGCTGCCCACTCCACTCAAAATGCAAAAGAATGAAGACTAAATAACGATAAGTGAGAGTTCATGACGGAGCTGTGAAGCCGGAGCGCTAAACAGACATTAAAGAGCATGGGAGGGCATAGCAAATGGCCATAACAAATCTGTCCTACTTTGCTGGGAGGCATCAGTTTCGAGAAGTGTGCTCAAAATTATTCTAATTCAAATCAGCCAAACATAACAACCTTCCAGCAGCAGCAGCAGCAGCAGCAGCAGCAGTGGGAACCTCCACTCTGGAGCCCACTCCTCCCCGAGAAGAACAAAGAAATTAGATGAAAGAAGAGCCATTCTCACACGTGGTGGTATGAAGAGCTGGGCTTCACTGTAAAAAAAAAAAAAAAAAAAAAAAAAAGTGGGGGAGGAGGGTGCAGGTGGGTGGGTATGGAGTGGGATACAGTCAGCCCTGCTGCATGCAGCTCTATAGCTAAAGACACAGCTGAATAAAATACTATAGACCACATATAAATACAGTTTTCAGTTGTTACACATCAACACAACAAAGACATGAAGACATACAGTGGAATAGCCAGAGGCCAGGAGCTGCACTCTGTAGCTCCCTTTGAACTCCCTTTAACCTCACTACACCACAGCATACACGGTGTTTACACAGAAGTGGTTCCTATTTGAAAAAGGCACATACGACTGCACAGCTTCACCTCCTCCAGGTTGCAGGACATGAGGTCACCAACAATATCTGAAGATTAATATATTGATATTTTCTATATTTAAACACAGGGATGAATGTTTCTATATAAGATATTTAAAACTCCATCAACTCTCGTGGAAACAGGATGTAAAAATATGAATTATGGTCCATTGTCATGAGCTACATACACTGAGCAAACATGAACAGACAATGATCTTAAGAATATATATATATATATATATATGCATGTATATTTCTTTATACATATATGTACATATATAAATAATTCAGATCATGGTGAAATTTTCATTATAATAATCTACTCTCTCATTTTCTTGAATTGCAAAGGTCATGAAAATATAGACATGTATTAAAAAGATTCACAGTATTATGAGCTGGTATTTGCTTCTATTGGCACTTAAATGGAGGAAATTCCATGGATGACATCATCTCAAATGTGCAAAAATTCAACTGTGGTTTTCAACCTGTCA
This sequence comes from Caranx ignobilis, assembly GCA_021432705.1. Lineage (NCBI taxonomy): Eukaryota > Metazoa > Chordata > Actinopteri > Carangiformes > Carangidae > Caranx > Caranx ignobilis. Next base: position 9,928,032 of record MU269980.1, on the reverse strand, counting down.
AGTAAGAAGAAGTGATATAAGGGAAGTATTATCTCTAGCAGCCAATACAGCAGATGGATTTTTTAACCTCAAAGATTGATGGAATCTAAAGTGATGATCTTAAACAGCACCATCTGCTAATTTTGGAGCTTATACTCCACATCCCTCTGTGGGAAAGTGTCTGTGCAGGTCTGTGTCTGCCAGAGTGAGTGTGAATAAGAAAAAAAAAAGATGGACTGGATGTGCATGCCATGCCAGTATATGCATATGACCACAGGGCGTGTTGTCACAGAAGACGTATGGTAATGTCGGTGCAGCGGCGCCATGGCCCGCAGCTCCCACAGTGAAGGTTAGTCCATCCTCGTAGCAGCAGGTTCGTCCACCAGAGGAAAAACTGCTGGAGTGATGGGTGAGGTCCAGCAGTGTCCTGGGCAGCCAGAGGGTTGCCTCGTCGCTGTCTGATCCTATGTAATTACTGAGGTGCTTCATTTAAAATTCTCCTTAAGAGGACTAAGATCCAAGTGTTGACACACCGACTGGACTTTCAGGTTTTGAGGGCTGAGAGAAAACGTGATGCTTAAAAGCGGGGTGACTTTTTCAGCTCTTTGCAAAAAACACAAGCTTTAATGTCAGCTCGTGCGATTGTATGCAAAAACATCTTTATAATACACAATATAGGCAGATGTGGAGCACCATACATTGAGCTAAAAGCTCTCTTCTATACAGTATCCTGAATATTGCTCCATTTAAACTGGCAAAGTGTTGGTCAGATTGTGCCTCCAAGAAGTGGAGAAACTGATTCTTGCATTCACCATTATTAGATTAGCTGTCCTGAAAGACTGCTGTGTTTTATGAATACGCGTCAACTCAATCATGTCTTTACCTGAATTCCCTCCCATTGAGATTGGCTACTTTCCCATGTGCTCTCAATGCATTATCCCAGCCATTATTCATTTACCATTACTGCAATTATGCTGCATAAAAGGCAGAGAAACACTGCCAAGGTACATTCACATAGACGCTGAGAAGCGTCGCTCTGCCTTCAATAGGCGACCGTGAACACACCCTCATCACCGACTCCTGTTCCACTCCTCCCCCTCAGCTGTGTTGTGACTTCCAGCCGTCCTGTGTTTACATTGAATACAAGGTAATGGCTCCGAATGGCATCACAAATGGTCCGTGTAAAGCGACAACCTGTGCTCCTCTTGTCAAATAACCCACAATTACACGTCTCCAACATTTTAATCTGACCTCACGTGACCCCAAGGAGCCCAGCTCTCGGGGACAGCAGTAAACAGCGTTAACTCTTGATCTTTGTGTTCAGGATTTGATGTTCCGCTTTGCAAATAACAACTGTGAGGAACACTCACTAAAGGCAGAGAGTACATCATTAAAATCAAAAGTTAGTTGTAGTGGAAAGATGCAGCTTCTCCACACCACTGCCTCCTTTGAAACTGTAGCCTACTGGGCAGTACAATCCTTCATGCTGGGCAGAGCCGTGTCTATTACTACAGATTGGCTCTGCAAATCTCTTGGCAGGCATCATAAAAAAAGGCAGAAGGAGGAAGGGAGGGAGCGAAGGATAGTAATGAAACCCCCCCAATTTCTGTCTGTGACAACACGAGAGGGGGGGGGGGTGGAGAATATGACTTATCTCAGTCTTGTCCCTTAAACCCCCTAAAGATTTCAAAGAAAACCACACATGGTGGTAAGTGTTGGGGGGGGGGGGGGGTTGCTTTGTGCAGATAGGAAACGCTCTAATGGAAGAGGAAGGTGAGTGGTGGTGGTGGTGGGGGGGGGGTCAGTAATTTAACTGATAACCTCTAAGGGGAGACACCTCACTACCTGCTCATCAGCCTACACATACCAACCCCCTGTTATTTTCCTGTGATTATGGCATTTTCCTCTCTGAATGTCATGCAATCATGAACTGAAATCTGCTTTTAGATAAAAAAAAAAAAAAAAAAAAACAGCAGATTGAACATGTTCAGATTCTCATTCATGTCTGGAATAAAGTGCAGCAGCCATTTTAGCTGGGTTTGGGGGGGGCAAGAAGAAACACTTCCTTAAACCCAATAAGTGATTACAGAACATTGAGCACAGTGTCTGCAGCCAAGACTTCTTGATGAATTAATCAGTCTCCCAGATGTGTCGGGTAATTTGGCCCGGTCTTCATGCAGAACTGCAGTTAATCAGGGACATTTGTGGCTTTTTGAGTATTAAGTGCTCATTTTGCTTCGCGCAAAAAGTTCATCTTTTCACTCATCTGCCCACAGAGAGACGCTCCAGATGTGTGTCTCTGCTGAACGTGGTCACATCGCTGCAATGTCACTGTCACAAATCCTATCTTTCATTTGGTCTTTTCTAATAATGGAAGGATGAAGCTGAGTAAACAGAGTTCTGCTGATACTTGGATGTTTTTTCTTTTCTAAACTTTCTTCTCTTCTCTTTCTGGATGGCTTGCTCTAAGCGTTGGGGATGGGGGTGTGTGGGGGAGGTTTTCGGTGACACTCCAGGGCTGATTCGACACCGTCACAAATGTATTTACATCAGCTGTTTCCTCTGATTATATCACAGCAACACACACACAAACACACACATTTCTCTTAACTACTCCTACACAACGTTCAGATCACAGCTGAAATGAATCTGCTGAGGATGTCAGCTTAAATTAACCTCGTGATCAGATCAAGAATTTTAATTTGTCAGACTGTCAGAGTAAATCAAATCAGTTCAAATATAGATGTGACATGATAAACTTTTAGTGTCAGAATCAGTGGATGTGTAACAGTTTAAATACAATAACTTTATAAATCATATTATGGTATCATGTGTTATTATCGCAGCTTTTCATTTCATTTGCTGGAAACATGATGACGATGCAGCCGCTCTCTGTGTATTCTAGGTCTAAACTTTTTTTCTGGAGTCAGTGTTTTCACATGAGCCTGATCTTTACTCTATCCACTAACACACAAACAGGTCTTTCAGATGAAGATGTCAAAGACAAAGCCGGGCTAAACTACAGGCATAAATACAGGACGCTGTAAGACAGCAGCAGAGACCAGCAAATAAAATGCATCTCCGATTCCTGGACAGACATCACAGTATTTCACAACCTGAGCCACAGCACAACACATTTTCACCGCAGCCGTGAACATAAACCTGTCCACATGAAAGCAGAGGAGAACAAACAAGATTTTGTGATTGTGAAGAGTTAAAACAGCAGATTGAATTTGAAATTGATTTACAAAGATGAAACATTTGAGTTAAGTCTGCGCAGTGGAATGAAAAACACACTTTCATACCTGTGGGCTGCTGGTTTGATTGGCTTGCAGGCCAAGGAAATGAGACGCCCTGAGCTTTTGTCAATTTGTCTCAGGCTCCGTCTATAAAGGAACACTGCTTAGGAGGATCAGGCGGTATTCAAATACGTGTGGAGGAAAGCGGGAAAGAACAGAAAATCTTCAGGTCTGTTCAGGTGTTCGTCCATCTGCCAGTGACAGACAAACAGACTCTTGATCATCTGGTTTTCGCAGGCAGGAGACAAACGTGAGAACATCACTCCAGAAAAACTGTATCAGGAAACAACACATCAAAGCAAAGAGAGGGAAGATCTGTCGGCCGCTCCAATCACATACACAAACAGCAGCTCGAAGATCACAGCTTTCATTAGACCAGCGCAAACTACTGGACGACATAATGGCACACACTTCTGCAGAGGCAGAGCTTTCATGGCTACTTTGGAGACCAACACGCGATAAAAAAATGTTTAAAAGCCAAACCGACACGAAATAGCTGAGCACGGTGAGCTTGAATGAACACCACTCAGTCATATTGTACATCATATTAATTGAAATGGATTAATGGAAGCCATTTAGAGCACAGAAACGCCGTGCACGCTGAGACTTAGCCATGGGAACCGATGATTGGGGAGAAAATTGTGTAATTTTCTTTTCAAACATACGGTTTTAAAAAAATCGTGTGACCTGTGATTAAAAAGAAAAAAAAAAGAAAAAAAGAAAACAATCCAGAGCACATCGCAAAGGTCCAGCACGATTAACGCCGTCGAAAAAGGCTTCATTCAAGTTTGATAAAATGGTTAATGGAGGAAAAAAAGCTCTCGAGCAGTCTATTTTCTGCAGCAATTCTTTTCTAATTCCAACATTTCTTATCACCCATTATTGTGTTACTCAGATTTCTCTCTTCATTTTTCTACGGGTGAGAATGACTGGCATTAGGATACTTGTACTTCTACTGGTCTCAGTGGAACAATGTTTGTCCTGACCACATGCTTGTTGAATTAGCCCACTGGCAGGTCCAGCAGGGCAGAGGAGGTTAATGAACAGGAGCTTAAGCATAAGCAAATGGTCCTGATAACACTGCAGTAAAACTAAGTTGTGTATCCTGATGAGGATGTGATTCGTCTGTTGATTAAACTTAAACAAAAGCGAATAATACTAAGAGTCTGCAGTGGGTGGAGGGAGGATGAACATGTGGATAATGAGTTTAGAGCTGAATACTTGACCCAGATTGAACCCGGTGGGTTTGGGTTGAGTTACAACGTAATTGGTTGTGCTGGGTCACCCTTTTGTTTGTCCCACAACCCACCGAGCACTCTGTGGCACGCTGCGCATACAAAACAGCCCTGAATGGATACCCCTGTAAAATCACAATCCATCACGCATATATGTAAATGAGGAGAGGCTAAAGTGGCCTATTCAAGGTTAGGAAGGGCCTGGATTACTTTCACAGTAGCCAAGCAGCGGAATAAACCTGCATAAATATCTCGCTTTCACTCCAACACAGAGAGCTGACACATGCAACTTTCTTTAAGCATTAAAAAACTAACTTGAGCTCAAAACAGCCCATTTCATTAAAGTCTTGGCACATGCTCTACATCCTCCTTCAGTGAACTGTGCCAAAGGCCTTTAAGAGAAGATTCACACACATTAAAGTTCACAAAGGTAAATACTTTCCCCTCCTGCTGTGACCTCAAACAACTTGTTGGGAAAGAGAGAGAAAGGTAGAGAGGGAGGGAAGCAGCAGCGGCGGAGGTGCACGGCCTGATAGAGGGACTCCATTTTATTTTGTCATTGTGAAAGTGGGAGCACTTTGAGGCAGGCCAGGCTCTCCTAACCCTCTTTCTCTTTTATCAGAGATGAGTGCTGATAAACAGCGTTCCTCTGTGTCACCCGATGTGTCCTGACAAGACGGCCCGTGGCAGAGGCATCGCTTCCCGAGTCATATGATCTGAACGCGCGGCCGCTCCGCGAAGAAGAGGTGCTGACATTTCCCATCAAAGCACGGGAGGGAAGAAGAGGAGCCGACACTGACAGCGACAATGAGACGTGGGACACGGAGCAGAGATAGAGAGAGAGAGAGAGAGAGACCGCAGAGCTGGCAGGAAGCAGAGGCTGAGGTCAGGAAGTTGCCGTGTTTCCCTACGAGGCGCGAGCAGCCATCTAGCTGCCGGGGATGAAGCCCCTACTGCTGAATGTGGGTCACTCTCCCTGGCTTCCACCGTGCTCTCTCTCCTCCAGCCTTTATTTGGAGCCAGGGCATTTGAATACTGCATGTCATACCCAGGGCTCTGGAGTGCTGCGCCTGTTTCCAAGAGCCCTGTACCGTGCACAGAGATGAGGAGGATGTGAATACAGTTCATGTGTGCGCGGCGGAACGGGGCTGTGTTTACTTCAGCGAAAATGTCAATGAGTCACCAAAATCTAAATTGGCAGCTTATCACTGACTCCAATTTCCATGCGTGCACTGACATAGCTCCTGTTTCAAGTCCCATTCAGGTTAAGCTACTTACATGAGCCTTTGATATTCTGCAACCAAGTCCCCGTATGAATAAACCAGCGAACACAATACTTTTTTTGGCTGTCCACCAGCTGCAGCTCTTTGGCAGAGTGAGGTGAGCTCTAGTGAAAATAATGATCATTTCATTAGTGATAGTAACACTGTGGGCTCGGCTCTGAGTGTGTGCTGACACACAAAAAAAAAAGATACCTGTACTGTAACATTCAGGGGTAAAAGCCACATGGTGTAGGCCGAACGTATGCCACATGTTCTTTACCCAGTAACTTTTTAATGACCTGTCAGCTTGTAAAACAGCAGGGACTCCTGGTTTAAGCCCATTAAAATGACCTATTGAGTCATTTCTGTCTTCACTGTCACAATCAACATGCACCGTATGTGTGTGTGAGCTCCTCACGCAGCCTCATGTTGGACTCTCTTTGGCTAGTTGTGGATTTACAGCTATCAGAAATCTTTGGCCTACGCATGGAGGGGCACTGACCTATCAGACAGTATAGGCTGCATCTGAGTTTAATTAGTGCGTCTAGGGAACTGACTTTGTGCATGTTTGTATCTGGAACAGATGGGACTGACAACAGAGCAAGACGCCTCAGTCCTCAGAAGACAGCGTGGGAATGTATTTTGTGTTTTAAACATCTTTCGACCAATTCAAGAAACAATACTGTTAAACCTATCTGCCTCCGCAGCCATCAGTTGACCCACTGTGTTCACTCACTAGTCATTATTAGTTTCCATTACCTCTTAGGTCATTACACGGCTCTCTGCTGCAGCTTTGTAGGGCAGAAAACTGAAACAATGGCCTAAAAGGGGCTAAAGAGATTTAGATGATGTTTTAATTTGAGAAAGATGTTCTTGATGGCTGTCCACATCAGCACCAACCCAAAACCCTTACCCTAGCTTCACATCAGAAACAATCTCCGTCCACTCTATCACACCTGAAAACAATCACACATGTGCAAGACAGTGTAAACAGGAAGCTGTTCTGCAATTGGCTCGCTGCAAAATATACAATGAATGAGCGACAGCAGAGTTAGAGTTCAAATGCTGAATTTACCTCCTCAAGTGCTGCTCGCAAAAAAACAAGGTCGGTAACACTTGCATAATATCCTCGATATCATCGTTTCCAAATATCTGGAGTTGAAAAAGTAGTAAAAGAGTTTCTCTTACTTAAAACAAAAACATAGCAGTGTGGACACAGCCTAAGAAATCTGCAGAGTCCAACCTTCCTATGAGTGATTGGCTGAACAATTAGAAGATGGGAGTTTGAAAACACAGGTGAACCATTACATAAAGCTGGTTTTGTAATGACTATCTTCTCTAACTTCTCTACATATATTACTTAAGTCTAGTCAAAGCATTGTGCTGATATTTTACGCAGCCATTCTGCCATTAGCTAAGAACTCAGTGTCATTTCGTTTCAGCACTGCTCTTCTAATGAACCACTTCTCTGTCATTAATTGGCCAGTCTTCAACAATTCAACAGTTTCTCTGTTAAAATTATGAATCTGAAAGTAGTTTTTTTCCTTATATCTTATACTCTGCAAATCAGTTGCATGATTATTAGTAGACCTGATAGATGGAGCCACTGTTATTGTTGTTTATTAGTCTGTGATGGAAATAAATACAGATATACATGTTATTAATGTATGGCCACGGTAACTAAAATGGACACACCACCATTCCCCATCTGGCTGCATGACACTCACTCACACAGGCTAGCACACTGTGCTCAGCCGTGGCAGAACAAGGGGCAGATTCCACAAGTGGCTATGGCTCCGACCTCTGTCTTTCTGGCACGCCATCATTGACAATAACAAGTCAAAGATCTTCAAAGCTGGATGACTGAGGCGGGGGAACTGGAGGGAATAGTGGTAGCAAAGGGAGAGTCAGAGGAGAAAGAGGAAGCCTTCTGATTCATCTTTAAAGACGCTTCTTATTGCATCTTTAATCATCTTCCTCACGCGCATGGGCGACTCGACAGTTGGCTTCAAGAACGATTGAATTCACACCCTATTGAGTCGAGTCACTCAGGAGGCTCAGACCGGGCTTTCTTCTCTCTGCCCCTTCTCTCTCTCTTTTATTTAAACTTCCCTGTTTTATCGCTCTTCATTTCCATCCCTGCGAGGGTCTCACTGAGGCTGAGACTGCCTAAGAATCGCAGTGTTGTATGGATGCTAACATGGGCAGCTAAATGTTTCAGGAGGCAGGGGGATGTGACTACAAAGCCGTACTGGAACTTTGTCACACCATGGTTTGACTGACGGATTCCCACAGCTCCTCTTTACTCCTGTTCAATGAGACTATTTTGTAATCTAGATTTTAGATGACGGTGTACAGTACATCAGTAAAAGTGAAGAACGCCGTCTGGAAGGGGCTCTGTGTTATGTGGGACATAATATTACGACTGACACTAGATCATACATTTTACAGAAGGGGGCTGTTAAACGCTGCTCTGACAGTGTGAAGACAAATGCTTGGGATTCCAGGGGGTTGGGACTTACGATAAGGAACAGTTAGCACTCGTCTGGCTACCAGAAGCAGCACTGTGGAAATATCTTCACTTGATACACACAGTAGAAACTCCAATGCTGAGCACACAACTTTTACTCTGGAAAAAGCACAGAGTTATATCAGAAATGGGCTGTTATGGTCACAACATAGGGCAGACTCCATCACTGTGCGATCCATAACATCCATATATTTGGTTTTTTATATATATATGTAATACAAGACATTTCATGAGCAGAATAAACAGTCAACTGTATAGTATTTCCTTTTTGAAGCTGCAGTGAGTCTCATAAAAAAAAAAAAAAAAATGATTCAGACAGCCAGGATTTCATATCATAAAACTAAAGAACCAATCCAGTTGCCTGTGGGGCAGAGGCGGGGCTAAATAAACCTGAAACAGTGAGAGTTAGTGTTAGTGTTAGCATTAGCACAGCTGCTAACACTAGCTATATCAGCTTGGGCCTGACTGAGCTTCAAACATGAGGTTGGGTCTCTCTGATGTTGCCTCCTCTAAGCATCTTTCACACTCTGTCTCTTTTATCTGTGAATCCCTTTGTACAGTAGGAATGGAGTACTCTAACATAACAATTTCCCGTGGGAGATAAATAAAGTATTTCTGATTCTGATTGTTGCACATGCATAAGGCCTGATCCAGAATGGACGAGTAAAAGCTTTCAGTCCAATTTCCATTTTTCTTTTGCCCCTTTTTTATGTACGAGAACAAAATATCAATCATAGCATTTCAGTATTTCACACAGTTTAAAGGCAGGACTTGAAAATGCACAAGTCCAAAAATTGCACTTGTTGCTCACTGATTGAATATTTACACATCGGAAGGAACCCTAATTTCCCACAGGATGTCGGTAAAATATTGGATGAAGTTTCATTAGGTGGAACTCTAATCTTTTACCTGGGTTGGTGGATAATACTAAAGCTGTTTTGCTGTTCAATGACTGTTATTTAAAGTAAAATGCTGCAACCAGAGCTGCAGTATGTGACATGAAGCCCAATCAGAGCCGGGTGTTGACAGAATTCATGTTCACAAATACATCGACAATCTGATTTGAGGCTGTTGTGAAGGCTGTTACTTTATGAATAATAATTATTTCAGATGTTATTTAGAAGGCTGACTGAAAATGTTTATTAGTATCAGCATGTGAATAACATTACTGCTGTGACAATCACCTGAGGAGCTCACTGTTCTCAAACATATTGAATCGTCAGGTTGAAGGCATCTGACGGAGCCACCATGTTTGATCTGAGTGTGTCATAACTTGTCAGAGTGTTTACAGTGGGAACCTCGATTAATGCACCATTTCTTCAGGGAGAGATCGTGCTGCTTTTCAGTCGGAGCTTAATGAGTTATCGAGACTTAATTACCACTCTGCAGCTCTCTACATTAAAGTCTGTGGGAGATTTTGTTAAGATTACAACAATCATATTTACAGTGCATTTCATCATCGCTCCTGAGTTAGCTGCTAATGGGTTCTTCTCATTCCTGTTCCTCCCGCTGCCTTCACGCCCACGAGCAGGAGAGGAAAACTTACTTTCCTCGAGCTTTGTCGAGTCCAAATAACCATTTATTCTCCAACCGTGAATATCACGTCAACAACCGAGGAGAGGAAACAAGAGCAGAGACCAGAAACCCTCGAGTTCCCTCGGCTCTGTTTCCACAGGCAGAGGGTCGAACTCACAAATTTAAAATTGGCAAATATCATTTATTGCAGCAGCCATTAGGATCCCTCTGAGAATGTCAGAGAACACAAAACTCAACACTGACGCTCTGAATGCAGAGATGGCTGAGCTGTGGAAGGTTGTCAGGAATCCTGCCAAGAAACCAGAACGCACAACAGCCAGCAAACTGATAGCTCCTAATGGTTGTGTCTTTGTAGCCCTCATGTGGGATCATGTACGGTCCTGTGTCAAAACCTCCCTTTCAAAATCTATTTTTCTACTTATAAACTGTATTTTCCTGAAGCACCAACTGGAACCACACCAACCAGGGGCAAGTATCGCTTTATGAGAGCAGAAATGATGAGCATTTAAAACTGCTACAATCAATATATTTGTATACTAATGTATCAGATGCATGAAAACACCAGCATCAACCAGGCTTCAACACTGATCCAAGCACAACACCAGAAGTCTCTGAATGTTCTTATACGTACAGTAAGGACCCAGATTAAGTTCTTTTCTCACTTCAGTGAGCTTTTGTTCTATTTATATGCTAATAAAATGAAGACACTGAGAATGTACCGGTAACATCTGATATCACTGATGCACTCTGAAGAATTTAAATTCAATCTTACCTTACATTCCTTCTCTAGAAGTGTCATGTCAAAAGAATAAGTGCTCATTATATGAATGATATAATTAACAGCAGTTATTGAAAGACATCATTATATGAATTATTGTTATGAAAAAAGATTGATGTATGATGGTCTGTATTATTAAAAATGCATGTTAAATATTCAGTTGAATTATCTGCAACTGTTTGGATGTTTCTTAGATGATGAGCTCCAGATATTATTATTTCCAGTTGGAGATATGCCATATGTTGCTGCAGGCATAACTACATATGCAACATGTGGTGGGAAAATGCACATATCAGTGATAGCAGTGTTGGCCACATTGTGGATTCAGTTTGTCCCCCACTGCAGTAAAAGTGCACGAGCACGAAGCACAAACATCACCTGGTCAGACACTTCACTACACAAACTGCTTTGAGCAGCAGTTCACTGGAGATTATTCAGACAATCCTGTCCCGAGAGAAAAAATAATAAGTCTGTCAGTGTTACGCCTCCACTTCAGATGGTGAGCCGCACACTGCTGCTCTACCCTTTAACCCTGTCCTCTCCTCTTTATCTTACCTGGCTTTAATTAGTAATGGCACATCACTCGGCTCAGTGAAGGAGAAATGAAGGCTAAGGATGAAATATGTGATTACATGCTCATTTGGCTCTTTAGACCTAAAATGCTAAAATGCACATAATGGCTTCTCATCTCATGTGCTTGAAAAGAAGCAAGACACAGAATATTGCATGAATTGGGATTACATAATGTTGGCCACAATTACATGTGCACCATGATCTTACACTATCATGAAACGCTACAATTGATTTTGATGTTACGTAAAGACCTTTATTTAATTATGTTGCTTTGAATGAGGGTGATTATAAGCCTATAATGAAGACACCCGGTGCTATGATAATGGTGGCTATTTGAACATGTAAATCCTATATTCCTTATCTGACTGTCGGCTGGGGACTTGACTAGATGAAGTAGCTTTGTTTACTGCCTTGAGCATAAACCTTGGACAAATAGCAGATGATTATGTGTGAGAATAATTATAAAGAGAGATAGAAGACTAGTTTGTGATGGTAGGGAAATGACTAGTGCTGTTTGACGTCTATCAGGAAGCAGGAAAAGAATCTATTCATCAGTAATTCTTGTGCAAGTGATTACATGGAAAAGGGGAAATTTGCAGAATGGGCATCTGCTGTGCATTGAAACAGCTTGATCATATTTTCTGCCAAAGGGTAAATGTGTCAATATAAACACATCACATGTGAGATAGAGGGAGGGATTGGGATGGATTTTGTTTGCAACACACAAACACACAGAGCAAGTCTTTAGTGTGTATTTAAAGGAGACTTACTTGAGGCTGAACTGCTCCACAGTGGAGTTGGGCATCAGGTAGAGGAAGATTTTGAGGGTCTCTCCGGGCTTCAGGGGCTTCTCAGGCAGCCTGAGGAACATGTTTTTGTCTAACTGCTTGTCCACCAGCAGCTGCTCCTGACTGGCCTGGTACAGGCTGATGCTCCCGATGCGCAGCAGGGGGTGCTGTGACAGAGGCTCTCCCCTGGAAACTCCACCACCCCTGTGACCTGAGCCCTCACTGCACTCCCCTTCCAGATTAGGCTCATGGAGAGTGTAGTAGAGCTCAGCCTGGAGGGTCTCACTGGTCAACCCATCCAAGAGCCCATCACCAGAGCCTTTCCTCCTACCCAGTGGGGCCACGTTGGTGTTAAACCAGGACGGAGGCAGCTCCAGCTGGGCCAAGCACTGCGCCAGGTTGCCTTTCATGCGGCAGGAGGTTTTAATTTCACGGACATCCCGGAAGGCATGCAGACGGACGCAGGGCAACTTGTCCTGAGCCTTGAAGTCATCCCAGTCGCGGCCGGCAATGTAGAAAAACACCTGGACAGTGGGGTTGTTGGAGAACACCCGTGCCTGGACAATGAAGGCCCTCACCTTCCAGTTGACTGTCAGCTGGCCGGGAATATCCAATGGACTGGTTGGCTGGAGCAGCTCCTTGGACAGGGCCTGGTCTCGGGCAAAAGGCCCAAAGCTTATGTTGATGGCAGGGAGGTCTTTTGTCTGGAAAACCACAAAACTCTCAGACCGCTGCAGCGGGTGTCCAGCGCTGGGACCGATGCCGCTCTTAGAGCCGCCGCCAACTGTTTGTCCTGTGATCTGAGCCTCTCGCAAAAAGAAAGCCAGTTGTGCATTGGACATCTTGAAGTTGGCGGGTAGGTAGATGTTGGGTGGTGAAGGACTGGCTGTCATTGCTGAGGAGGTGAGGAGGGCATCTGAGGTGGTTGGAAAGATTTTACCTGCAAGAGCTGTGAAGAGACAGAGAGATGAAAGGAGAGAGGTTAAACCTTGAAATATCCTCCTTTGTATTTCACAGCTGCTTTTAACTGAGGAACAGTTTGTGAGGAAATTGAAAAAAGATGCAAAGGAGGGGTCAACAAAGTGAAACCACGGATGAGGCATGAGCAGGAAGTCACAGAGGTCTGCTCTACTCAGTCAGCCGTAGAGAGAGGAGTTGGAAAGGTCAACACACACACTTATCAGACGATAACCAGCCAATACATGTCAAGAATTGAGAGGAGAGGCAATTCAGTGCAACATGTCCACATCAACAAGGTACACAGCCAAGGAGTGAACCACACTCAGTCACTAATTTGAACTGAAACACCAAAATCCTTCAGGACCTGAAGTTAACTCTAAGTTACAGGACAAAGTAAGGAACTTTTATCATGTTGTTATCCAACACTGCACTTGTTGAGAAAAACAAATCAACATAGTTTAACACCTAAGCTGCAACAGGAAAATCAAAGTAGGGCAAAAATCACCAGAGAACAAACGGAATAAATGTGACATACTTATCAGAATTACCCAGAGCTGAGCACAAAAACATAGTTGCCTGTCCCCATGGTCCAAATCATATTTTAAAAGTCCCATATTCCAAGTGGTTTTATCATCGAGATCTCATCCTTTAAAATGTTGAAAAAATAAATCAAGAGGTTCTTTTTGAATTCCCCAAAAGAAAAAAGCTCCTCAGTAGGTTGTCTTACTCAGCAGCCACTCCACAGAAGTTTGTCTTCTTTTTTGGGGAGATTTTCTCTTTAGAAAATCTCTGCCATGTGTTGCAGAAGGAGAATAAATGAGTGTGGGGTACAAAAAAAAAAAAAAAAAAAAGGAAACAGGAATACGCTCCGGCTGTTCTTCACTTGGTCATGGTCTTGCTGCCGGCTACAAAGGTTCCACCGAGCGTCTTGAACTTGTGCTCGTCTAATTCCCGTGGCTTAGGTCTTGGTTGAAGAGTGGCTCAGCCCCACGCAGCGGCTCTCTCAGCCCCAGACTGTGCATGGCTCCAGGACAGACGCTGATAGACAGGCAGAGCCTCCTCCCCGGTTGGTGGGCTGTACGGGAACTACAGACAAAGCCTTTGACGCCGCCCCATCTTGCCACACCTAGTCTCTAGTCTATAATCACCATTTCAGCTCCCGGTCAGAGCTGAGACACACCACCCCTCAGAGGACTCGGCTTACACCACACACACCAACACACACATGGAGGTGAAAGAAATAACACTCTGCAGCTTGATTCATCCTCTCCCTCCGGACGTGTTCAGGCAGACTCTTGTGTGTGCGCATGCAAGTATGAGTATGAGGGCTGGGTGAGTGTGTGAGCGTGTGAGTGTGTGTGTGTGTGTGAGTGTGTGTGTGAGGTGGGGCGGGGGATGGATGTATTGCTTGAATGCCTCCAGGCAGAGAGAGAGAGAGACTAAGAGTAAGAGTAAGTGAGAGGGAGAGGGAGAAGGGGAGAGGGAGGGATTAGGTAAAGATTATTGATGAATTAGCCTAGCTCTCCTTCCCTTCCCCTCCTCTTTCTCTCCCTCCTCCTCCTCCTTCCCCCCCACCTTTTCGTCTGCTTTAGCCCCATGAGAAATCCATGAGAATGAGGGGATACCAGCCGGAGGGGGAGGGGTATCTGGACTGCCTCCCTGCTTCACTCACATGTGCCTGGAATTCCCATAATAAAAGAGAGGGGGATCCACGGATGTGTGTGTGTGTGTGTGGGCCCCATAAACTGAATGGCAAACACTAGGGGCAACAAAAGATGAAGCCACGGACGTGCAAACATCCCACACTTACAAATGAGCAGTCGTAGCCATAGAGAAGGCTGGGGGAACTATAATGATGAGAGAGGCTACTTAGAGGCTGTCTAGTCTTTATCGACCAAGAGCTCTCTACTGCACAGGAATGTGTGCACGTCTGTGTGCGTGAGTGTGTGCGTGTGTGGAAAGAGGAGCTACCCTCGCCTGGATCAGAATTAAAAGTGACAAAATATGTTCAGCAGTCCACAAACTTCCTGGAGGGCTCCTGTAGCAAAGCGCCGCATGCTTCGCTCTCCTGGGTACAAACGCTGAGCTGCCATTCAAATCTCCCACCATTACAGTAAAATCTACCAGTCACATGACCACTTTACAACACTGTGAGACTCTGCAGTGGATCCTAGCCTCTAGAAAGAATAGAATATGTGCCTCAGACAGAGCAACATACACCTGATACGCCCGGCGATGTTAATATCACAGTGGTGTGGTTTTTTCCCCTCAACAATTTGAAGCTCTACAAGGTTTTATAGCCATGTTTAAACAGTAAGTAGATATTGGATCAGCATCAACCCCCCACTTCGCTCCCTCTGTCTCACTGTGTCTTCAGGCAGTGGTCGCCTACAGCTCTGAGAAACCTTGAATGCTCCGGACTTGCTGGGACTTTTAAAAGTGGATGTGGTAATGTTCTCCCCTGACTCCCAAACTACTGCTGAGGCGGCCTTGAGCAAGGCACTTAAAACAATGTGTCTCCATGTGGTGCACAAGCACCTGCTGCTGGCCAAACATTCCAAGATAAAATAGATGCCAGCTTGCTTCTGTTTTCTGTAATTTAGTCCTTTTTTTTTGTTGTTTTTGCCTTTTTTTGGTTTGTTTTTCTGTTTAAAGCGACACTGTGGACTGTGTTGCTCTTGTACATCTGTTCACTTAAGCAAAGAGGAGGCTTGGGGCCCAACATCAGGAAACTTTGAGGTGATAATTTGGGTTATTTCGTATGAGGTTGTGTGAGGTACTTCTACATTATCAGTGCGTTACCTGCCATTTGCACCTTCTCAGTTTGGAGCAGCAGCCAGAGGGAACCAGCACAGACACTGAGCCATGCACTGCTGTGGACAGAGCCATCCGTACCCACGTGAACTCCTTCTGACTCAAACAGCTGCTGTGTAATACAACGCAAGTCATAGGTGTATTTTTGCACTGTAATAAGACTGTTAAACAGTTGGGAAGTTGGAGCTTGAAAGGAAAAAGACATATTTGAAGGTAAGTGGGGAAAATATCCCAAACATACAGTAGTGCACACTTAAACCGACGCCGCCTTTTTTTTGTGGACGTTTTTTAAAGTGGCTAAAACATTTTACTGCAGGTAATACACTGACTACCACACACATCCCCGCGTCAAGTAACTCAAACTCTCACTTAAAGGTAGAACTACATCTTCCAACAGCTATTTGAAAGCACGCAACCCCCGAAATAACACAATATCCGACCCATCAGTGATGTGCATGAGTGGAACAGGAGCTGAGAGAAAGAGAAGTGTGATTCATGTTTTGAAATATGAACCAGTGACACTAACAACTCAGAACAAATAACTAAAATTCAAAGGCAGAAGTGGAGTTTGTGTCATTAGGGCTATTTTCTTTTTTTTTTTTTTTTACAGGATATTATGTCGATACTTCAGGAAATTGGGTGAAAATTTCTCCAAACAATGAAAACACTGATACTCTGGTCGTCACAGAGGAGGCATCTCAAACCACCAATTCCACAAAGGGCTGGTGTGGCTGCAGGTTTTTGTTCCAACCAAGCAGCAGCACACCAGACCTGACTCATTTCATCAACTGATCTCAGTCTTCAGACAGTTGATTGGTCAAACTGTGTGCTCTTGATTGGTTGCCACACGGCCCTTTGTGGAATCGGTTTGTGTGGTCTTCCTGACACCACAAATGTTTAAATACAGTAAATACGAATGCTTTTATCTGATTCCAGGCGCTTTCCTTTCAAAGCATCAAGCCGTGGACTATCATCCGAGGAGGGAAAGTGCCGTCTTCCCTGCATCTGCTTGGAGACATTGATTTCATCACCTTCTACCATGATAAATGCAAACGTAATGAAAACAAAAACATTTTTGCAACACGCTCAGTATTCTACTGCATTTTGTCATAGAAATATGACCTGTCAGCTGCAGCGCCTCTACTGCAAATGGGATCTGAGTGTGAATTCTTTCATTGCATGTTGCATGAGAGGAGAGAATTTGCATAACTACAGTGTATTTCTCTCTCTTCCTGTAGTGTAACAGGTCAGTGGCTGATGGGAGACTGGGAGGAAAGAGCGCTGCTCCAGAGTATTGACTGTATTTTGCCAATGGAACAATGGTTTTGCTGCCTCTGACTGTGAACCCAGGGTGACACCGATACTTTCATGTTAGGCCTGAAGGTCACCTAAACTGCCTCTCAGGAGCCTCCTAATCCTTTTTAAATGCAATGAAACCGTACATTGACAATACATGCATTGAATGCCATCAAGCAAAACAAATCCTCACCTCCCCCCTTTTTCGCTCTCAACCCCGAGGCCTGAAGGTGTCATTGGAGAAGGTGATTAGAGCCTACGATGCATCAGGGTGCTCTTATCTCCTTTTCAGACTAACAACATCACTGGGTAGGTAGGTTTGCAGTGGAGCATGGACACAGATGGGCTTCCAGTGTGAAACCCTATCGCCTTCCTCTTCCACTTGATGTCCTATTAGACCTCAGGCCAAACTGAATTGAATTCTCTTCCTGTTGTGCTCCCATTACGTGAAACATCTGCTCTCTGTGTGTGTGTGTGTGTGTGTGTGTGTGGTGGTTGAATGAGTTGGTGTCTACTCCGAGGGCACTTTCTATTCATTAGATTACTTTGTCTGATGCCAATTAATGAAAGTATTGGGCCACTTTGAGGCTGAAGCGGTGCAGTTCCACGTCTACTGTAATGCCAATAACAGTCGGCAAAGACAGACACTTAGATTAGAAAAAAGCTAATGATCCAAACCACAATACTACAGATTTATCCCAGTGGAGGATTTAATCATCAATCCACTTATTGGAGTTTTGTGTGTGTGTGTGTGTGTGTTTTAGAACTAGATTAACCTTGAAATAAATCCAACACAAGCCTTTCTTTCCCTGAGAAACTAAAGCAGGAAGGCTTTTATGTAACAAATATATCAACACTCTCACAAAGAGCAGCACACTAAAAGTCTTAACTTGCACTGAAACTAAAATGACTGGGTCTGAACACAGTATGAGGCCTCACTGCTGTCAAGGCATAGCTAAAGATGTGAAAAAAAGAGTCTGGAAACCACATAATCCTAGGATTATGTGAGACTGAGACTGTCCTCTTGTATGAAACTAGCCCATAAGTCGTTTGTGCAGCAGGTTATTATGACCCATAGATAATTTTTTTTTACGAGGTGGCAGCTGTAGTGAATATGAGTGAAAGACAAACTCCATGTCTGGAGGAGGTCATGGTGGATGGAGAGCAGAGTTCAGTTCCTATGTGAAAGCAGGTTATGCTGTTTCTAGTATCCATGACTGTAGAAAGTTACCAACTCATTCTAACCATGATGTAGACATTCTCAGTGAAAGTGCTTCTTTTATTTAACCCAAACCACCATCTTCACCTAAACTTAACCACCCTCACTGTTCTTGTAACAGTGGCAATGGAGATAGGTATGCTATTCTAGAAGCAGTCCAGGTATTCACTATATTATCTATGGCAACCAGGATCATGCACACCCTCGGTAAGCCCTGAGTAACGTTCAAGTGATATTTCCTGTCTGTGTTCAGAGCTTCATCATGTAAATGTGTTACATTTGTTATCTTTTCTTGCTATGTTTTGGCTGTGATGAATGAATTATCCTGGACATTTATGAACTTGTGAGTAAGCACATTTAACATTCGTGCCACATTTTGCTGAAAGATATGCAAATTTTCAATCTTTTTTTTGTTGTGATCAAGGTTGAGATTTAAAGTTTGGGTTGGGAATGGCTGCTGTATATGACATGTGGTTTGGAAGCCTCTGCACTAAGAGTATCTGTTGTTGTATCTGTAAATCATAAAAGCATCTAACTAACCAAAGCTATGGTGCCTCGATACGGCACTTAACTGTATGTCTCGCTTCCCCATACAAAAGCTGTCAAATACAAAAGGTGGCTGCCAAGTCAAAGGGGAAATATATAGAGAGAATGTTACGAGAAGGGCAGGCATTTGATCTTGAGAATGAGAAGTGCATAAATGTCTACTCAAGTAAAAGGTCAGGAAAAATTGTTGAGAGGGTTTGGAGAGAGATGAAGCATCCTCGCAGCATTACTAATGTTACAGCGTCAAGGGTTTCCCCATCGATCTCCATCTCACCCGTCATACCCCCTCTCTTCTTTAACTCTGCTTAGAGTACACTGCTATTACATTTGAAATGGTGAAATGATACCTCAAATCAATTCACTCAAGTCAACACACAGCAGCACGAGGATACGCTTAACGCCGTTTTGTTCTCGCCGGCTTCTCGCTTCGTTGATCACGTTTTTGCTGACACGCACACGCCAACGATCAAATCTCATTCATCATCATTCAATTAGCTAAGTATGCAACACAAAGTGCAAATGAGGAGACGTAAGAAGACCTGAAACATTGATGGGGGTTCGTCTTATTTTGGCGGGCTCTTTGAGGAAGAGAGCCGCTGAATTCTCTCAAACGCGGCCACTCATGTGTGTGTCTTCAAATTTCATCACTTTTTATCTATATGTCTCAGATAATTATATTCAGGTTTAAGTCTCACTGGGGGGAGGTTTGTCCAGCCTGCGTGTTTGCATGAAATCAAATCACTTTGGTGATTTAGAGTAAAGTGGAGTAAATCAGTCATTCTAAAGGCTATTTACTATACATTTTATGTCCCCCGAGACGCTCGCGTCTAAACACGCTGAAATCAGATTTAACAAATTTAAGATGTGAATGAGTGTGTCGGTAAACATGTCATGTGAGAGTTACATCTTAGTCAAGCAGAGACAATGGTGGAGCTGAGCTCTCGACATGCTACCGCTTAAACAAATTCAGAAAACATCAAAGCTTCACAGAGACAGGCGCAGCCGACGCAGCTCGACAAATGCATATACGCACAGAAGATGATGGAAATGTTTCCAGGGGACACAGAAAAGTGATGAACACAGCTGGGGCACATGTGTGTGCGATAAAAAGTATTTTGCTTCCCCATCAGATTCATCACCTTTCCGTATCTCCTGGAAACATTTCCGTTGTCGTCTGTGCCCGTTTGGTGCACGGTTCTGTATTTGTTTGTGCTGCGAGAATTTGCAGAACATGTGTTTCCAGATTGATGGAAATGTTTTCCTCCGGGCCACCGTAAGAGACGCAGTTATGAGGATTAGTTAAGTCTGTCAGATGTGTTTGCAATGGAGATGCAATACAAGGAAGCAAAGACTTCAGTTTGTTTTTTGTTTGTTTGTGCTCTTCAGATGTTTTATATCTATCAATTGTATGGATGTAGGAGCCATCGAGCAGAAAAAAAGTCATTCGTTTTCTAAATTGGCATTCAGCCCGTCTTTTCTGTGCGTAATACACAGGTTTGACGAGACAAATAAATAAGGACAATGAGCTGCCACAGCCACACAATCAAAAGGCAGATGGAGCCCATAATTCATTCAGTCAATGCAGCCAGGAAACAGATTTATTGGACATTGATCTATAAGTGACGCAAGCCACTCAGCAGGTTGGTGACCTTTTGAAATTTTCAGCATTTGCTTTACAATCGTTCCAAGATCCTGTTTTCCTTTAAAGAAATTATTATCTCCATCTCATCACGAGCGAGGGAGGAGTGGGTGGAGGCCAACAACATCTACAGCTCTGCATCAACCCACCTACCTATCTATCAACCCAAGACCTACCCATCCATGCAGTCTTTCATTTTCTGTTTTCTCGTGTTGCTTGCTGTATATACAGGTGACCACATGCACTGTTTGAAGTTGTAGGGCCCGTTGATATATTGGGTGCATTTTCCCTGGATGTGACGGAGAAACTGCTTTGGGAAACAGTTTTGAAATTAATGACACTTGGAGCTGCTCTGACTCTGCAGCCCCTCAGGGGAAACTCAGCCTGGCTGCTCTGTGATGCTCTCCTCTAAAGGACAGTTGGCCAAGCTGCAGGCTCTTATATATGTATCCACACCTTCCTATTACACAAATTTAGCTTTGTGTTTGTGTGTGTAAATGAACTGTTTGTGTAGTTTTGTTTGCAAACTTGCTTCTCAAAGGGATGATAGGCGCTTGCTCTCACTGTGTGGTTTATAGAGTTTCGCTCCCAGTGTTCAATCAGTACCTTCCTGTGGACATGGAAGGTCTGACACTGGGATGCAATTTGGTGACTCTACAGGATCTCAATTTGTGGAGATGGAGTGTTTTCTGTGTTAAAGTCTCACTTTGTAATTTAGGCTGATAGGACTGGTGTATGTCCACATGAAATTCATAGCACTGCTTTAATGAGGAATAATTTGCAGATTAAAAAGGAAGAATATATAACTTGTGTGACACATCTGTGGGAACTGGAACATTTCATCATTGATCCTTTATATGCAGCCATAAAAATCATACATAATTAATATTATCAGTTCCCTGGTCCAGTGGAGGCTGTTCGGAGGTAACAGCTGAGCCAAGATATAATAACTCGGTGGTCCTCTGATTAAAGGATGGGATAGGCTCGATCATTCCGTTATGTCACTAATGTTCGACATCAAAGTTACCAACCAATTAGTCAAAGCCTGAACTTTTCAGGGACACAATGTGTGGTAAGAACCATACATTTTGTTTTAAGAGCTTTTTGAAGATGTAAAAAAACAGCAACAAACCACCACCACCACCCACCCACACATTCTCTCTCTTTCTCCCTGTGTCCTTGTTTTGATCATGAGAGTGAACATTTAAGACAGAAGCCTAAAGTCAATGCCAGCTAATGGAGTTCATACAGCGGGAACAATGAATCCCCTGATGAATGACTTAAATCTTTGCAGCAGTATTTCTGTTTTAGACTTCCAGAGTAATAACGAGTGACACGCTGATATAAATGAATGTCACTCTCTCTCTCTCCGTCTTCTCTCTGCACCTTTTACAACCCTTCATGCCAACGTGTGTCAATGTCGAAGTAAATCTAGTTTTCACAGTTGTCATCTAATTTCATTAACTCCGAGACCAAACCACCTCCTTAACTACAGATCACATATACCTGCATTCAGTGGCGATCCCAACTCTGGGGGGCCCAGGCGATGATAGGAATTAGCTAGAAAAACACATCATTGCAGGGGGCAGGTTAGGGCAGCAGCAGTGCACAGCATAACAGGGGGTTTAAGGGGCTTACAGTTGACATGGTGAAATGGTGTCAATAAGAGGGGTCATTGAGGGCCTTTTTGCCCCAAAGGGCCCCAAATGTTTGCCTGATTTGCCTCGACTGACAGTTCACCACAGGCAGATACATGCTCTACAGTCTCCTTTTTCTTGCTGATCTCAGAGCAGTTGGTTTCTGTCCATTTCTGTATACAGTTATGACGATCTGTTAGCACGTTGTTGACACTTGTATCCGCTGAGTAATCCACCACAGTGAGCATAATGTTTGCAGTTGTATCAGTCTGGTTGTGTGTTAATGTGGTGTTGAGCACAGACTGAGCTGGTGAGCTGTGTGGTCTCATCTCTTTCATCATCGACTGTGGCCTTTTTTTTTTTTTTTTTTTTTTTTACCAGATCTAATTTTTATTTTGGATTTCACCACTTCAGCTTTAGTTTCTGTCTGTAAATAGATTTTCAACATTGTACAAAAATGAGAAATATGTTCCGACCTCTACTGCAAGACCATTGGGCTACACTTTCCTCGGCTTCAGCTTGTGCTTTCTTTTTATCTAATGATGTTAGATTTTCAAGATTAAATTCAATGTGGATAAATTTAAGTTTACAAAACACTGTGCTGTGTCTTTCATCTTTTGTTGTTTCGCTTTTCTGCACTTTCTGTTTCTCTTCATCACTGCTAGCAGCCTCCGCTCGAGGCCTCTTTCTCTTGACACTTACTCTTCTGAATATATTTGGAAGCTGAACAGGTCAAACAAAGAAGCTTTTAAATTCAAATTAATTTGCCACCTACAATCTGAACAACTGAACTACTTCATGTTGAGCCGAGAGGACACGCAGAGGCCGGGGGGTGGGGGGGTGGACATCCTGCAACTATAATCACACACTGGCGTTGACCTATGGAGCTGCAGACGCGTTGTTAGAGAGCCCCGGCTCGCTGTGGCTCTCAACATGGCCCCTGCCTTGTGTTTCTTTCCAAATGGAGCCTCGCAGGCACAGCCACTGCATGCATTTGTAGTGTATTGATGAAAGGATGCAAATGCCTTGTGGCAGCATGATCTGTGCCTCAATACGATCCGAGGCTGACGCAATCTATAGGGCTCTAGACAGCAGGGTTTCCCATAAGGGATACTCTTTTGTGAAGCAAACTGAGCCACACAGTATTATACAGCAGCTGTAACAGACAGATTTCCTGTATGGAGGGATCATATGAAATGATTTACCTTGTTACGTGATTAATTTAACTGTGTTCTCATTAGCACTTGAGATTTGATTTACGTCATTTAGCTGTGAAATACTTTGTTTTATTCATCAGTGTGTGCGAGTTCATTCATATACATCATATTCATACGGAAACAAGTTGCCATCTGTATAATTAAACCATTAATAACAAATTAATTTCCTCCTTGTCTCTTTTTGTCATTTGTTTCATTGTTTTGTTGCTTGTTTAAGACTCTCTCTTTATCTCTTAGCTCCACTTCACTCCTGAGCTAAATCCTTTTACTTTTGCTGATGCTACAACCTCATTTCCCCATGGCGATCAATACGGCTTCATCTTATCTATTTTTTATGGAGGATTGTGAACATTTTTATCTGAAATGATGACATCTCCTTAAAACGACCGGGCCAGACTTCAGGAAAAAGCCACATGCAAAAAAAAAAAAAAAAAAAAAAAGAGGAGAGGAGTGTAACTGATTAGGATGAGAGAAAATATATAAGTCGCAGCCATAAAAGTGAGAAAGTGTCTTGCATTACACTCAATTTACCTCCATTTTATACCATCATTTTGACAGATCTGTCAATGGCTTCGCCCCGGGGATAGCAAGGACAACGCTGATGCACGCAATTCACAGAGACAAGATAGCTCTCACGTTATTTGGCCAATCACTCATGGGCTGATGCGAACTTCATGAGGAGGGAGCCTCATTTCCAAAAAGTCCCAGGTTTGTGACTCTTAATTTCGCCTCGCTCCCCGGCAGAACCCGACTTTTATTGTGATCACTGTGAGTCTAATTAATGCTACATTATGCTGATTTGTAGGTTACAGTGAACACTGTCAGACTTTCATTGTATTAGACCAGATTCAGCAGTGCAGCTCTAATTACAGTCCTCTGAGTATAATACAGCTCTGCTGAACATTGTAAGAGGATGCAGCGCCGGACAAAGCTGTATATGTGCTCAGTCTGGCCATTAATTACCAATTATTGTATTGGTAAGATTAAATACAAACTAGGCAAAAAGGAAGAATATATAAAGTGAACTGAATTATAGAGATTTTCTTTTCCCCAGAGGTACAGACACACTGTTAAAAGATAAATCTGGTATATATTTATTTTAAAATGTATTGACTCAGGGATCAACATTTCAGATAACATCCAAGGAAAGAGTCAAATACAGGACCTGGTATCATATTTCCATTATTTTAAGGGCAAAATAATTTCCAGTAATTTTTAGAAACATCACACAAACTGTAAAAATACCACGTATTGACTGGACTCTATTTTGGTACATTAGTGTTTAGAGCAGAAGCAGGAAGAGGATTTACTCACAGTAAAGTGCAGCTCTCATGTTCATAGTAACCAAGGAACACTGGAGCAATGGGCTTCATCAATGCACCCTTTATAGTTTTATGGTTGTAATAGTTTAATCAGTGAGTAAATATGAATATAGTGTACGTTTCCACTTCCTGAGACACAGGTGAAACAGTGAGAGCTGCATGTGCCGGTGTCTTGAAACGCGAGACAAACAGGAAACCTGATCTGAATCTTATTTCCTTTTTTTGACCAACACTTCCATCGTTTCTGACACAACCAAACCACTGCTGAGACCTGGGAACAAATCATCACTGCAACAAAGTGTGACACCGCACGAAATATGAGTAGAACAAATCGCACACAAACCAAAAGCTCAGCCAGATTCATCACTAGGGAGACAAAAAAACAAAACACAAAAAACAAAACTTCCTTTGACTTTATCAAAGCCATCCACAGCAGCTTCAGAGTGTCACTGAGCAGCTTGCGGTGTCCACCTACAACATGGGAACAGCGTCAGCGATCAGTTTGAATCATTTTACAGGTTGTTACAGTAATTTGTTACAATCAGCAACACGGTGGCCCTTCCTCCTCCACCACCACCACCACCACACACTCATCTCCAAACACAAAAGACTCTTTCAAGGCTGTTTAATCATCTGGGAAAAAAACACAAGTCTATGAGAGGAGTGCGCTACAGTACGTGTGGCCTGCCCGCTGTCGAACGGTTTCTCTGGAAAAGCTTTGATTTCTCTCTTTGTTACTCACATAATGCGGCTAAAGCTTCTAATCTGGCTGATTCAGAGAAGCCACAAATTATAACAATTTAGTTTTTATAACTATGTAATTAAAAGTAAAATATAAAAAAAAAAAAAAAAAACACAAACTTTAAATGAACAAACAAGGCTGGTCGGATTCATAATGTTCCTGTTGCAGGATTTCACAGGCTGTAAGTTACCGGTGCTACGATGAGGTCACACAGCTGTTAATGTGCTTGATTTTCAATATGAACAAACTGTAATTTATGGGCGATCAGCTAAACCTTCCAAAGCTTTTGTCTCTGAATATTATCTCATCGCTTTTTGTTTCTTTTTCCAGTGGCGAAATGAAAATGAGACCTCGTTTTGGCTCCAGGGAAGAAGCTGCGATGAGGAAATAAGCTTGGTTTGTAGACATACGTGTTATTTGCCAAGAGGCCGTAGGCAGCGTAGGGGTGACTGTTTCCTCCCCGCGTTTCATTTCCTCGCCTCTGATCATTAAATTCTACTGCCAGTGGGCGTACCCTTGAACCCATCACCGCTATGTATTTCATTTAGTCATGGTATTAACATTTTTGTAACCTTTGTTTGTTCAAGAAAGCTATTAGCCTGGCTGAGTGCTTTTAGCCACATGCCGCTTTAAACCTGAGAGCTGCCCGGTGTGACCACAATCACCTCCTCCTTGTTGACCGTTGAGCGGTCGGGGTTTGGCTCTTTGCTCGCGGCACCTCGACTGTGAGGAGGAGGCCAAGAGTCATTTGCTCCCCCACACACACACATACAGAGGACACGAAATGAAAGCTTCTAGCTCTGCTTTACCTTTCGCCTGTGACTCTTTTGATCGTGATAGTTGTACACTGCTGCATTTGGAGAGGCCTCATGAAGGTCCACAGTCATGTGGATTGATCCAGCACTCAGTGAAACGAGTTTATGGTTTGTAGAATATTAACAATTTTCAGCACTTAAAGCTGCAATCATCACTAAAACATGTCGTCATGAAAGACATTCTGGGAGATGTAATACCCAGGGAATATAAAGTTATGTATTTTGGAAGTTTGAATGATTATGTCCCAGAAAAAGATTGATATTGATATATAATATATATATTGATATATAACCAAAATACAATTGGTCACATGTAAGAAAAAAAAAAAAAGCAATAACAAGAAACTGGTGCAAGACTGAACCACGACTGACTGTTTTTTGGTCCCTTTTTAACACATCTGTCCTAATTTTCTATCCAATTCTGGGAATGCAATGGAATATATAATTCAAATATGTATATCTCTCTGTTTAAATGTAAAAAAGTTCAATAAAAAATGTGTCAGAAAACCAAAAACATGTCATCATATTGACATTTTAACTTAATACTTGTACACGTGTACTTATTTACATTTAGTTGGACTCTATTTAAAGCCTTGTTTCAATTTCTTATTTCTAACGAAGTCCTTCTTGGTCTTGCAAACTAGCACCTGTTATAAAGCCTGTGATACTGCTGTTGACTAGGTCTATCATATTGTATCAGTCACTATTTAATAAACCATAAATAAATGAATCAATAATACATCATTTCAATTTGTGCACTGAAACATGCAGTAGGACACAAGAGAAGATTTCACTTCGCCAACGCCCTGTCATCTGCCCCTCATACCCTCTGACTTCTCATGTTCACCCATGTTGTTAATGAAACACTAATTACAGCTCACCGCCTCCATAGTATCACTTACATCACTTGGCTGGATGTGTGACTGATGATGAACCTGCTCATTAAGGCAACAACATTTGATCAGGAGGTCATTTACAGTTGACTCATGTATGTAAATTTGCCGCCAGTGGATTCATTTCATTAGAGACAAGTCATGCGTGTCATAGATATGTGTGTGTTCTGGGATGTAAACAGTAGCATAACACCTCTGCAAGTCTCATTAAACTCCTTTGGGCTGTCTCTTAAATCTTTTAAGCTGTGTTGGCTCTGCTGTGTTTCGTTCTTGTCCAATCAGGGATCACAAGAAGTTAGACTAAGTTACACATGAGGAGACACAATTTTACATTTCAAAACTATTAAAAAAAACTGATTACTAAACTTTTTCACAACCACGCTTACACTCGGCTGAACTTGTAAGGTATTTTCACACACAAAAAAAACAGCGAAATGATTTTCTGTGCAACAAAGGGGTCTCTCATTTTCTCTCAGGACGGTGAAGATAAGTTATCAATGAGGACGCTGTAAAGTATTGAAACAGAAGGCAGATGACAAGTCTTTCATTTGTTTACCTACGATATCCACTCAAGAGTCAGTGCATGATTACAGCCTTTACAGCACTTGGCTGAGTTTAGAGAAAGACAATGGTCTTCAGTCAATAATGAAAGTGATGTGAAGCGCAGACATTATGTGTTTTCTCCATTTGTTTGTTTAGCTAGAATCATTATCATCATTGTCTCCCATGATGCAATGGTTACAATGATGATGACAGGTCTTACACTTAGAAATCATGATAAAGAAAGAAAAATGTATCATCAGTAAAAAAAATGAGACATAATTGAAGGGTTTGCCTCAGGCTCTTTGCTGTGTAAACACTCAGTGTGACCACAGCCTCACAGAACATGAAGGATTCTCTAAACCTAGCTTTTATCTTCCTTCACAGGGACAGACAGCGAGAGGAATTTCAATAGCCAAAGAGATGATAATAATAGATCAGAAATCGGAATACACAAAGGATCAGTGGCCTCGGTTTCACGCGCTCCTGGTCTATGTTGTGATCACAGCCTCTTCCTACTTTTGCAGCTCTTTACAGGCATGAATGAACCAAATCCTCTGGCGGTGACGAGACTTCACCTCCTGACTTCGGTAAAAACAGAAAAAGAAAATATTTTCTACTTCCTTATCATCTGAACTCAGATCTGCTCCTAAATTCCTCTGGATAACATCATCCACTCAGTGAGCCAAGACAGGGCAACCAAACTGCTCCAACTGTTCCTGCAAAGGTTAGACAGACACCTCGTGCACCACCAGGGTAAAATAATTTGGCATGACATCATACATCCTCAGCGATCCTGTCAAGAGGCCACGGCTAAACCACCGCTCCCATTTTCCCCCTTGTGGGACCCACAACACATTTCGGTTTCACAGCTTATCCACTGCTTGCAATGGAAAAAACAGCAACAGCAGTCTTTGGTCTATTGTGGTGGGGGGGCTATTGTACAGCCCTTCACAGTGTCATGGCCACCACACAGCCGGCGTGGGGCTCTGTGTGTGTGCAATGCCTCCGTGCTCTCTATGGGAAGGAGAAGAAAAAAAAAAGAAGAGACATCTTTGTTTCAGATTTCCTTCTTATCACTGTCACACAAACACATGGGTTTTAGTTGTTTTTGTTCCCATGGTGACAGGTTGCACAACTCGCTGCCAAATCACCATAACAACAAGCTAAAAAAAAAGAAATAGAAATAGAAAAGGGGGGTGTCAGGAAAAAGCACTTGCTTGTGGACAAGTAGGGGCTTAAGAGCGCGAGGTCTTGATTCCTGCATGGTAACACGGAGTTTTTCACCAGATTATAGAGACAGAAAATCCTTCAGCTCTCACGTTTAGTCACTGAGACTGAACAAACTGGAATGAGAGCCAGCGATCATCAGAGATCTCACCATGTAAACTTGTGTAGCTGTCCACCCTATGTGAGGTTTAACAGCCGCAGACCAGCGTCCGTATCTGTGCTGGATCACTGCTGTGAAATTCTGTGTGACAACTTGTAAAAAAAAAAAAAAAAAGTCGCCTAAATTTGATGAAAATGTTCCGCTCTGCTTTTTTTGGGGGACTTAAATCCCCTGCATGGGCCAAACTCTCTAAACATCCACATTACTCTGGAAATTGCTGCAAGTGTCAAATTTCCTGCGCTGAACTCTGCCAGTAAGCTGTCAGACAACTTGACATTACTGGCCTTAATAATGTCCAAACCATAGAATCACTCCCCGAGGATATTTTTTTTCCTACAAGATATTTCTCCACATTACTGTATAAACCAGTATCTCTCTATTACATTATTGCCTGCATTTCTAGAAACTGACATCTGCACATAACCCACTAATATTAAGATTAATTCGTATCAAGGTATTACTTTTCAGAATAAACCACCTACTTAGTGAAGACATTGATTGTGGGAGTTTTAACTTTGAACTTTTTTTTTTTTTTTTTGCTTTCGCTGAGATTTTTTTTCTGAAAGTTTCTTTTCCTGGAGGAAGACATCAGCCGCACTGTCATGTGTCATAACTGAGGGGATGATACTGTGTGGATCTACAATACAGACAGAGGGTGAAGCAGAGGTGTCCACAGGACAGAGGCGGTGGATTTGTGAAGGATCAGAGGACAGGACAGAGTTTTGGTTCAGCGAATCTACAGCACCGATCTTTCATGGGGACTGTTTCTTCACTAGAAAGTGCTTCCAATGAGAACTGATGGTTTGTGGGTAATCCACAATAAGAGAAGCTGCTTGCTCAGTAAGACATGGATATTTTTTCCAGTATATTTCAGAATGCATCTGTGACCTCTTTACTTGTACAGATGAGTGTCTGCACTTCACTGCTGCTGGCACTCTATCAACTGTTTGTCATGAGACGGCTTAAGATCAGGGCACTGAGGTTTTCGAGGAGCCTGTCCTCCAGTGAAAGATAGGTCGTCTGTGCAATCAGCTCATTACAACCCACAGTTGGGTTTTCATTCTTTACTGGAGGCCAATGATAGTGTAATTATGATGGGAGCACAGGGGGGAGTCAGGTGACGTTGTGTATGGAGATAACATAGTGCACCTCAGGAGCTAGTGGGATTGGGTTTAAAGACGGGAGGCCGCTGTCGGCTCCACAGCCTTAACTATGTTCTTATTACGGTATCCATGGCGATAAAGACCCTTTCGCCATGACCTTTTCCTAAATCTTAGGTAACTGCGACTGACCACAAGTAATCATGTCAACAAAGACCTAGCTATGGGCACCTCTGCAAGTTGTATTATTGCCTCCATGATGACGGAGGTTTGTTTCACCAACCGCTGGGTAGTGACCTATATGGAGGACATGTTGCATCAGCATGAGACTAAGCCAAGCTTAAGTCACAAATTAAAGGATTTGATTTGAATGAGACACACTGAAGCGAGAGGAGTTTATTATTATTATAATTGTTTCCATTATTTCTAAATCACGTCGACTTCATCTTAACTGAGCTGCACTGTGCAGCTTCTCATTTCTGTCTTAAGGCTTAAAGGAGCATTCATTAAAGACAAAACAAATTTATTATGTGCATAATATCACACACTTTCCAAATCTGTTAAGAGCTTTGAATTCATCTGTTGTGACACTTTGAATGAGCCCAACAAATATGTAATCTGGAGGCCATTTCCTCCTTATAGTGTTAAATATACCTCAGTAACGATGATGAAAATAAATAACCAGGCAGCCCAAAGCTTCACAACAGGAAAGGAACGTGGAAATAGAGTTTGTAGTTGCGCTTTGAAACGTAAATCAGTGTAAATATAACACGTTTAGCTCCAAATAAGACATGGATTTTGACAATTTGAAAAGAGCACAGTTTGCAGTTTATAGTAATCGACAATCTCTCCTTCATTAGACTTTGTCACTCCCTCCATTTGTATCAATTTCCAGCAAAGTGCGTTGTAACTGTTCTTCCTTTATGAGATCAGAAAGCATTCATAGAGGACAAATCATGAATAAACAAAGAGGCCAAATGTTGTTTTATGCAGACTGAATAATGGATTCAGTAAAGTGCACAAAGACAACAATAACCAGATAGACCAAACAACAACATCAAATTCATTGCTTTGATTAGCAGTGTCTTGCATCTTCTTCGACTTAATCTGTTTTCCATTAGTTGGACTGAAGAGAAAGGAGGGAGGGAGGGGGGTCCACGATAATGTGTGTGTGCCGAATGCAGTTCATTTGGGATAATTCAGTTGCTATAAACAAGGTGCAGTGACAAGGTGCAGCCTGTGCAAGGACTGTGAAAATGGGACGTAATAATAATTTTAATGTTACCCACCGGCTTAATGTCATGGTTTATTATGGGGTTGATAAGATGTGAGGGAAATGTCATCAGAGAGGGGAAAATATGCTGGAAATCCTTGCGGGAGTGCGGGAGAAGAAAAAACAGGACATTTCTCTATGAGGACCACAAACAGAACAATGCATGAATTTACACTATATGGATAAAACACAGAAAACAAACAGAAGACAGGCACAGGCCTAACAACAAGCATTTTTTTTTCCCACTGTATATGTAATAGAGAATTTCTTACAGTGACGACGGGCCTTGCTGACCCAACACTAATCTAATATTTACAATTTTATGAGTTCTGATGCAAAACCAAGGCAATAATATAATAGATAAGTGAAAACACAGCCAAGAAGCAAAGCCAGGTTCGGAACAGGTGGAATTTGAAAATTTACGTCGACGGACCAAATGTCCTCCCTCTGCTACAATTAATCTTTGTTAGAAATAGTTCATTTCTCCTCTCCTTTGATTAAAGTTAGAAAATACCTTGCTGGTAGCCCAAGTGGGATTAGATACTACATTATGATAATACATTAGACAAGTAGACATTCCTCAGTCCCTTTATACAAGAATGCAGCAGTGTTGGCTGCTGGCTGGCATCACACAGTGGTATCTAATCTGTCAGCAGGACTACTGCCTTTGCCAAAAGAACATGAAAAACCTTAGTACTGTAAAAGAAGTATTCCAATAGAATAGAATCCAATAAAATCACTAAGGTATCGGTGGTGTGATGGTGTTTCCAGACTCCCCATTCTGTACATGGTTAAAATAATGTACCCAAAACAAAAAAAGATGAATATTCCTAAATCTCTTAGTCACAGTTACAACTTTAGTCTCCTTCAGAACTTTACAACCAGGTAGTCTGCAGGAGAATTACAGACAGTTACACAGGCATAAAAAAGTAAACATAAGGCCTTCAGCAAAGGTCTGAGCCAATTGTGTGTCAGTGGCTGTTGCTGTATGAGGAGCTTAAACTGGTTTAAATTGATAAAGACAGGAGACTGGGGCTTTCAAAGAGCGTACACATTTCCAAGGTTGTCTAGAGTAGATGAGAACACGTCTACTGAGACCACATCAACCTGTATATCTAGCCACATATCTTCTATTAACTCCAAAACTATAATATCAAAATATTTGATAAAGCAAACACATGTCTTTCCTTAAGTTAAAATGTCTCCTGGTGCTACTGTGAGAACCAATACACAGATGCTGCTTTAAGCAGCCGAAGTTTGCTAGTAACAGACATGTTCACTGATGTCTTTATCTGCCGGCATGGTAGAAAGATACAAAGAGTGGGGGAAAACATACAAATCTACACACTAATTGTGACCTTAATTCTATGATGTTGTTGTGTAGAGGTTTCAAAGATAGCACAACAAAATACATTTGCATTTCATTAACACAATTCTCTAATAATGAGACGTAAATCAAAGCACAGAGTAGGTATGCATTTACATGGAGGCACTGATAGAAACATCATAGGTTGGTGTGCAGGGACGGAGGCGGCTGACATGAAAGAGCAGCACTTCCAATGTAGGGATTTCCAATCCCAATGCGATTCCAGATGTATTGTTTCCTTTCTTCAAATGGGGCGTGTAAAAGGAAACAATTCAAAGTCACCCACCAGGAAAGATGTCCAGATCTTTCTTTAGTGATTTGGCAGATAAAAAAGAAACAAGCGGTGAGATTAAATATTCACGAAACGCCGACATGTGGAGGCATATGTTTTATTGATTGAGAGCGGAGAACAATCGAGTCTCAGGTTTTTGACTTTAAAAGCACTCAGAGAGTGAATGGAACTTTTTACTCACTTAAGAATCACAGCAAATCCGGGAAAAGTGACGGAGTTCCCCCTCCAGAGCCATTTTCCTGCTACGCTACAAAGACTAAGGTTAACAGTCTGCTCGAGAGGCTAATGGAATGCATTGGAGCTCTCCACTTAGAGGCATATATAGGGGTAGAGCTCACTGTCTGGGGAGATATTATGGCTTTGAAAAATGAATGGGAGGGTGAGACGATTGTTTGTTTAGGAATCAAACAGTTGAGACAAAGGAACAGGTGAATGACGAAGAGCCTTACAAACATGGATGCTGGTTAAGTGGATGGCGTGAATGTGAGATCGAGCATTGTTCCCTAATGGACCTCGCAAGGAAAAATGTCTGCGCTCCTGTTTTCAGACCATTAAACAGGGCAGAGGCCTACCTGAGGAGACTGGATAGATACTAGTGGTTACTTTGAAGTGCAAAAATCAATGAAGGGAAAGGTGAGTGTGGGAAATCTAGATGCAGAAGTTTGGCTATGAATACACCTCTGATCCGGACACTTACACCTGTAATAACATTGAACCATTGAACTACTGCTGGAAATAAAGCTGGGCAGTACAAGATATTTAAATTCCATAATTATCATTTAATAGTTATTACTGAAGCTGCTCACTGTCCACACCCATCACATTTTATAAAGACACTGGTTCAACTTTGACCTAATTTTCTTGAAGTCATTTGTAGGGGTTTGTGTTGTGAAGGATTATTGGCATGTTAGGCAATTTTCTACTAGGTTGATGGATGGATGGATGGATGGATGGATGGATCTGAAGTTGGATGCTACATTTGTGGGGGAATGGATGGGTGGTAGGGGAAAATAAGTATTTGATCCCCTGCTGATTTTTGCCTTTATTTCACTTGATCAAATGTTAACGACCTTATAGCTTTTATGATGATATTATTTGTGGATGTTTTGTTGATATTCTGTCTTTTTCTATTAAAATAAACCTACCATAAAATCTATAGACCGTCCATTTCTTTGTGGGGAAGCAAACCTACAATCAGGGTTATAGATAAGTAGATAGATAGATAGATAGATAGATAGATAGATAGATAGATAGATAGATAGATAGATGGATAGATAGATAGTTGACATGTGAACCTCAGTGTGTGACAGTGGATCAAGATGGCTCAGAACAAGCTGACAGCACTCTGCCAAAGACCAATGCATCACTGTACAAGCTGGGACTGAGAAATAATGTCAAGGCTGCAGTTCACAGCAATGGGTCCAGGTTGCCAGTGTGTGCTTTCTATTCTAGATATGAAACCTCTCCTCTGTGCTGCAGTCAAAGGCGTTGAATAAACAGAGCTTGCAATTTTGACAAAAGGATTACTCAGCCTGCAGAGCGCTCTATCACAACTCCCTCTCTGTCCTGGTGATAAAACATGGGAACTGGAGATTAGTCGCGGCACTGTTACTTTTTCCTCGGCCATCTGACAGAGGAGGTGGAAGACAAGCAGAGCAACGGAGTGGCCAGACACAGTAAACACATCAAAGACTTTGTGCATGGCTAAAGAAGATCATCACAGGACTGTGGCTCCGCTCCATCATTTTACACAGGCCTAATAACTGTCCCTGTGACCCTATAAGGAGAAGCAGTATAGCTAATGGATGGATGGACTAATAACTCTGTCCACTTTACAGCCTGCACTGTAATGCCAAAATGCAAACGTTAACTATATTGATGTAGGGAACCAGAGGCAGTCTGCCCGTCTTTTCACCACTTTGGTCCAATGTAAATATCTCAACAGCTCTTCCGCCGTAATCGATCTAAACTTCTACACATATTCATGTTCTCCAGAGAGTAATTCCTAATGACTTTTGATGCTCTCAAGGTCATACATATGTATTAACATACCGAGACACCCGTGTGCAGCTGAAGCTGAAAGAGTAACAGGAGGAGGAGGCCTGAGACGTCTGTAGAGGATCCACCTCTGACTGACTTGGCTGCTCTTCTGGCTCCACCATTTCAGTCCCACGGGTGCTAAAACCGAAAAGTTGCCTAGCTGCGTGTTCTCATACATACAGAGCATGACGGCTTTGCAGGGCAGTTTGCTGCAATGACCAGAGAGGTCACAGGCAATCTCTTATTTAGCTCTGTCCTATGAGCTTGTTCGCTGCGTGCGTTCCTCAGGTAGGACCGTCCTTGTAACTATGGAAACCATGTGTTTTCCACCCCAGTCCTTACCTGCAGTTCACAAACTCTGTGCCCTCTTTAAAAGCATTCCTCAAAACTTACCTCTACAGTAAATCTGTTCCTTATCTATTTTTACCTGTTTATATTATACACTCTGTTTTATCAGGTCCTGTCTGTTTTCATTTATGTCTCCTGTTTTTACCTTGCTCTGTTTTCTATTTGAGTTCTTGTTTATCATCTGTGTATTTCATCTTGCTCTGTAAAGCAAATGTAACTACTTTTCAAAAAGTCCAACACAAAGTTTATTTATTATAACTATTACTCTAACTATTATAGGTTTATAAGAGGTCTTTGGCACCTGGTGGGTTAACTAGCAGTTGTCAGCGAACAGGAAATACACTTTAATCGAATGTAACTGACCCTGATCCCTGTTGGTGAAAGCTCTATTATATCAGAACTCATAATATCATTTCTCTAATACTTTTTGTTTGCATAGTGCAACTTGAGGCCATGGGCATGAGAACCGATCTATAATACATGCTGTTTTCCATGTACATATGACACAAAGGATGAGACCCAAACAGGAAATGGAGCTGTGCTGTTAACAGCTGCTCAAACACACAGTAAATCCATCACTTGCTCAGACTCCACTGTACATCCCTGCAGTCTTAACACATTGTCGACCTGTTTGTCCCAAATCCTTTGTGCACATCGGGAATATTAATAGATTCCACTACAGCACAACTTTCTCTCACAGATCAATTAGCCTCTCCAGCTGCAGACACACACACTGTATGTGAGACTGTACTGCAGGGCGTGTGAGTAACACTCAGCACAAGGTCAGAGTGCTGTTGCCTTAGCACTTTGCAAACAATAATTCTGCCCCTGTTATGCAAAAAAGTGCTTTGCTTGCTTAATCTGGTTGGTCATGGAAAGATTAGCCTCTGCTGTTTCCCTTGCCCATGATAATGAAAACGAACTCCAGACGAGTGAGCGGCACCGAATGAATACAAGATGAGACAGACCGTTCGACTGACTGACCCTAATTCGTCCCCTCGTGAACCGATCTCATGAATAGCATCTTTAAAGCAAATCAAATGCAATTCAAAAGGGCTCCGTGAGCCATCAACAAAACATACTGTAGGATATTAAAAATGGATTTGGAGCAAAATGCACACCAGATCAACCAAAAACACAAAGTGTTTTTCTTTAATCTTCTTATTCCAGCAAAAATTTCAAACTTGAAAAAAAAAAAAAAAAAAAACATCTCAACTTCAAACTGTACCAGAGTACGAAAGGAGCAAATTCTCACATGTGAGGACATGAAACCATCAACTGTTCGGTGCATTTAGTTGAAAAATCACATAAAAGATGAATAGCTGCAGATTAACCCTGCTTTAAACTGATAATTGTTAAAGCTGTAGACTTCGGCACCATGTATGTGTGCTCAGATCTGACTGAGCTATTACTCAGAGGAGCAGAAGAGGCAAGAAATTTTGAACACAAATTGTGTTGGACTCAGAGTGTTAAATGTGAAAACACATATCCAGGATATCATATCCCAAGATCCACTGCTAACTGCACTAGTGTGAATGTAAAAACACTGAGTGTTGCCAGAGTCATCAAGATTCAACTTTGTCCGGTGCCAAGAAACAAACTGTGGCTCCAGACAGATTCATCAGGCTCCTGTGACGCTCTGATCCCACATGATGAAACCAGCTGTGGCAGCTACATGATCGCTCATATCACTGTATTCTCTCCTGCCATTAATTCAAGAGGAAAAGTACATAAGTTTCTATTGTGTCATTCACTGTAGTGCTAATTGCCGTTTTCCCGCTACTCACCTTTATGCCTCTGTTTAATCATACAAATTAACCTCTTTATATAAAGCCATCTGCGACTGACACAGCAATTACAGACCTTCACCCTTCACAGTTAAACAGCTGCTCGATCCTGTCGAGCAGGGTGGAAAAGAAAAAGTAGTCAATTTGTCCCCGTCCTTCAGAACTTTATCTCCATATTGATCCCTTTGTGGGACAAGAAAAACTAGTCTCGGCTGTGACAAGTGAAGAGAGGCAGTATAAAGGCGTCAGCTGTGTGACATTAACACCACGGCGACGAGGCGGTATTCATGGTGCTCCAGGTGGGACAGGTACAGACGGTGCAGCTGGAGGTGTCTGCTCCAGTCTGTCCTCACGTCGACATGACAGAGGCCCTCACTGTTGCAGCCTCTACAGCGAGCAGATGGGAACAAAAGAGGTAGCTGTTTGTTGGAATTACAGAGGAGCTCTCATCGATAATCTCCCAGGGATGAAAAAGTTGGAGGTTGGGCTGAAGGAGGACGGGAGCATCAATAATTTATGAAAACAGCATCAAACGGGCACAGAAGCAAATTCGGCTTTCTTTTTTTTTTTTTTGGAGCGTCTGTGAGCATTTGCAGGCGGTCGTCGGCTCTGACTTCAGATCTTAAACCGTCATCAGATTTCTAAATTTAATCAGCGCGAGGACATATTTTAAAAGTGTATAATCATGCTACAGTTGCATTCTCATGGATAATTACCATGAGGTGTCACCATCAGGCTGCTGCTTCAGCTACATGCAAATGACTGCTGCTCTGGTGGCTTTTACAAAGAAGTCTGTGACTCGTTTATGGAGCACACGCAGTAACATCAGGTTTGATAACGGTGCCACCTTTGAATGGAGTCTACTGAGTCCTGTCTGCAAGAGAGTCGACGCTAATCGCTTTGAGATTATGGTAAAATGGCTTTTAATGTTCACCTCTGAGACACGGGTTCCTGAGGCAGCGTCACACACAGCACCCAACTACATAAATGCCGAACACACCAACCTATTTTTGTCAAACTGGGTGCATAAACACAAACGCATTTAGGTCCCGAGCCCTCAAAATGTATGGTTGATTCAAGCCTCAGAGAAGCACTGTATGGAGAAGTGGCTGGAACAGGGTGAATAGACTGTGGAGGAGGAATATATCAAGCAGGTGGACTTCGGGCTGATTGGCCTCAATAGAGGCCAATCAGCTCCTCTCATCCCTATAAACAGGCCTCTTCTCTGAGAGAAGACTAGCTGTCAAGGAGGTGTTGAGTCCCACTGGGCAATTATTCAACGTCCTGAGGATGATGAAAGTACAGTCAATACGAATCATCACAGACGATGAGGTCCTGGACTCATACGCCCTTCATGCCTTTCCTCTTCAGAAAACCCACAGAACCAGTCACAGGATCAAACTGATTCACCTCCGTGACTGTATGTTGACACTCTGCTGACATGTGACCTGTTGAGGCTGTGGTAATAATGCCTGAACTCACAGTGACACTGAAAAAGCATGGGATGATACAAGTCTGATAAAAGACTTCAGACAGAGGTTGAAGGACATGATTGTGTCATCCTGTCTGCTCCTAGACAAGTTTTTATATGTATTTTTTCTTTTTAACCATGATCATGATCTCTGTCTAACCTCTACAAAGCTGCTTTAAAGGCAACCTGACCTGTTCGGTGGAGGAAGAAGATCATTAAGTGCTGCGGAGGCGGCTTTGGTGTTACCGCAGATGCGCTCATCTGAAAGTTGTGGTTGGACTCTGTACCACAAATTCAGCAT
This sequence comes from Caranx ignobilis, assembly GCA_021432705.1. Taxonomy (NCBI): domain Eukaryota; kingdom Metazoa; phylum Chordata; class Actinopteri; order Carangiformes; family Carangidae; genus Caranx; species Caranx ignobilis. The sequence goes on along the minus strand of MU269980.1, from coordinate 9,889,044 downwards.
GTATAGCAGAAAAGTACATGTACAGGTGCAAGTGCTGCATGAATGAGTGAATCTGACGTCCATAAAGCATTTTGAGTGGTTAATAATAAAAGTGCTATGAAGGAGCACTCCATTGGTTTGAGCAATGAAGCTTTAGTGTTTGGTGCATTTTATCAACATGCTACCACCGCTCAGAGCCAGCTTTGGCCACTTCAGCGAAAGTCTATTTGCTTTGGCCATACACATCGAGTTCCTCTCTAAACAGAGGGAGACTTTTTTTTTTTTTGAGACTTCAATATTTTCAAAACCACCAAATGCCTCCTCCATCTAGGCCAGTGCTCCTCAGCAGAGGAGGACATCCAAGGACTGGATCAAACCCTCTCTGCAAAGATCTGCCACTCCATCTGTCAGAGCAGAAGACATGGTCACAGATTATTCTGGCTGCCAACATGTCTGTCAAGATGGAGCGTTGGGAGAAAGTAGGGAATCAGGAGGGGGAAGTCAGCTCGAGTGGCTCTTGAAACAAAAAAGATGTTGTAAAATAATTTTAAAATCAATCAGTCTTTCCTTCTTTAGCACAATCCCAATGTTAAATGGATGGAGGTTTTACAAACACTTTGAAATGACTGGTGACTTCACCTCAATGTGCTTATAAGGAAAGTATGAATGAATGTACATAAGAAATGAAGAAGCTTCACCACACAGTACAATCCACATCCCATCATGTTCTGTGGCGGCCATAAAAATGCTGAACGGGCCCAGTTGATCCTGACTTGATTTGAAAATGACAAGATCTAAGTGACTCTGAGAGAAAGTTCAGTGTCGGAGCAAAGATTCAGTCACAAAGCTGCTAAAACTGGCCGATGATACGATGACGAAAGTGACTATAGTGACATCTGTGTTTAGATCCATGGTGAAGACATCTGTACAAAGGACTTTATGTCATTGTCGACAGCAGATGTGATGACTGATGCCCATACATCAGTGTGATTAGGGAGAGAAAAACAGCATCAACTCTTCTTCAGCTGATCGTCAACGTCAATGCAAAATGTGTCCACATTTACATACAGAGGGATATCATAGTATGGCTGCAGTGTGTAAACACCTCGTTATAAAGATGCAAATCTGAAAGCTCAGTGGTGCAACAGCCATCAGCACCAATCTGCAAGGATGTAGAGAAAAGTGATACAGTCAGATGAGTCATCCTGTGCCATATTCTCATGTGTATATATGACGTATGCCCAGAGAGCAGCACAGGCCTGAATGCATCAACCCCACCGGGAAGGGCTCTGTGGCTATGTTAGGCTGACGATCCTGATGAGCGTGGTCTCTACCAGGATGACTCTTCCATGGAGCATGAGGTGTCACTGAGTGGGTTTGAGTATGAAGATGATGTGAATCATATGCTACAACCTTCAGTCACCAGAACTCAGCCTAGTTGATTTTGGAGCGACGGCAGTCAGTGTATCCCCACCAGTAATGTCCTTTAAGAAAACTCGACTCATCATCACTCATCACTTGTGATCAGATAAGAGGGACTGCAATCAGTTCGATAAAGGTGAGTGAGCGTGGAGGAGGACGATGGCTCCTGGATGCTTCATATCAATAGAAAAATAATCATTTAAATGCATGAGAATGTTGAGCATCTGTGGAGGGAGAAGAGGACAATACAAATGCGATGACACATGCGCTGTCATTTAAGTTTTCTGAATGACAACAATGTCGAGAGCAGTTTGTGTACATTTATTCTGTGATTCAGTGTGTTGTCCAAGTGGTGGTGGTGTTAGCAGGAAACTACACAACGGCTGTAATGTGACAGCTCTTTTTCTTTTCATCTCAAATATATTTAAGAACATGTCAGGGTGCATGCTGTTGAATTTGATGTCTAATTTGTGCGCATAAATTATCACCTATCCACACAAACTAGTCTTTTTAGTGGGGTGACACAGATGCAGTCGTCGGATCCTCGGCGCGGCTCTCGCCTCATTAAAGCTACACACGTGTATCCATCGTTCCTCCTTTTCCCTCCACCTTTCCTCCTCCTGTAGGCTGTGTGTTTGTTACTATGCCAACACGCTGAGATTCCTGTTAATTAACTGCAGGAGAGTTGCCACTTCTCGCCCCGTTTCTGCATGTTTCCAAACAGCTCGCTGTCGACGGCCATCTCGCCCCTATGCATCGGCGCTCAGCCCAATGAGAACCGTCATTAGTCTTCAGACGCACCACTCTGAATTTACAAATACTAGGATTTAGGGAGTGAATGAATTTAAAGGCTATGCGGAATTAATGTTAATACTTGTGGAGGCATCAGTGATTCCAGTATTACTGACTCTAATCTTCACTCTGGTTACTGCCATTTCAACACTGTCACTGCGGAATTACAAATTATTAAAGTGTTAATATTAATGTCCACATTAATCAGAGGCAGAATCAAGTTTCATTTTAACTGATAAAACGTGGTCTTTATGCAGATTGATATCAATGGAAACAGAGTCAGAAATCGCTCGCCCTTGCGTCATGAGAGACACATTTTAATCAGCAATTTGGCAGCGTCCAGGTCTAGACACCAACTTCAAATTATTTGAACAAAAGGGCAGGAGCAGCCGCCATAAACTATGAATAAAGCCCATTCATTTTAATTAAGCTTTTTTAAACCATATGCACATCTCCCTGATTTGTCTACGTTTGAAGGTGGTTTTTGCTTCCTGTAAAAGTGGTAGTGTTTTGAACTTAAGATATTTATGGGTCACTGTGCTGACTTCACACAGGAAGAGCTCAGCTATCTTGTGTAACGTCTGCTGCTGCTGCTGTGTCTGTGCCGGAGCAAAACAAGCCCGGTGACGAGCTTGAACGTTCACCCTTATCTTTTCGAGCCCCTAGAAACTGCGGATCGACAAAATAATCTTGACACCACGTTGTGAGTTGTCAACAAGGTCCATTATGCAAGTTGCACATCAGTGACAGTCAAGCCATCTCCATGACAACCAAGTGAGGCCTGTCAGATGATTAAGATGATGAAATGTGATTTAAAGCCCTGAAAGAAAAGTCTGGGATTAAAGACTGATAAATAAAAGTGGAGAAAAGTGCATTGCTGAGTTGCACTATGGGAAATGTAGGACTGAAGGTTAAAGGTCAGGATATCCCGCTCCTTCAGTTGTATTTGACTGTATTTGTTGTAGCATGAAGTGTATTCAGCTGATGTTTTGGGTCACGATTCATAACTTTGCATCCATTACACACTTCTCCCTGCAGAGCTGAACTATCTGCTCATTTTCAACTTGACATCCGCTTGCTTGTCCAACAGGTATTATTATTTTTCAAGGGCTGTTAGTGGCTCTCATGCTTCGTGCTCTTCAAAACAAATGTGGTGCCAGCGAGGGAGACGAGAGATGATATTGTTTTTGGAGGTGCATTAGCAGCAGCAGGAGCTTATGAGAAATATCATCCTATTTTTGAAAAGAAAGAAAGGGAAACAAATATAACATGTACTGCAGCACCTGTAGTTTATAGCTGTTAACAGCCAATATAGCACTGTTATGGCCCTTTTCCACCACACAGTTACAGCTCTACTTGGCTCGACTCAACGTGGTTTAGGTCATTTTCCATTACAATCCAGTCCTTCATAGTACTCCGCTCTGTCTAGCTGTTGTGGCCTACCAGGTACTATCCTTTGTGGAAAGGAAAAAAAAAAAAAAAGACACCTTACCTGAAAAAGGCCATTGCTTGTGCATGCGTTTGAGTTTAATTATAATGTTGATTTGCTTTAAGTTTGTTTGATGAAGTAACAGGTGGAGAAATTTACATCTTTGCTCTTCACTTCATATTGTAGAGCTGATTAAGACCTCTCTACTTTTGTGCAAATTAGCCTTTAAATTTATTATCTTATTACAAGCATAATTAAATTAGTACCTATTCTTATGGCTCCTTCCACGTCAAGTCTATCAACAGCTAGAAAAGAATTCTCACTTTGCTCACAGAAAAGTGATATATATATATATATATATATATATATATATATATATATATATATATGTACATACACACACATATGTATTATATGTCAACAACAGTAGGGTGTATATGGGTCCTGCTGACAGTGCAAGAGCCACATTATCCACAGTCACAGTAAAGAATGCCCTGTTGGATATTAATGCTAAAATATGAAAATTGAGTGTACTGCCCTCTGGACAACCAACATGCACCTAAAAAATTGAAACATGACTGTGTTTGGCTTTCACACTTAAAAGGCTTTGCATACATATGCAACTCTCTTTGTAAGTACCTCGCGGCGTTCCAGCGCTTCAATTTGGGATTCAGAAGAGCTCAGCTGCAGAGAGATAACACTGAGGAGGGGCTCTGAAAATAAACTTCCATATTAATAAAGATCTTACATCATCCCTTAGTTTTAGCTTATTGGTCAAATGAGGCAGAAGGAATCCCCCTTAAATAACGATACACAACAGAAAATGGCACAGGAAAAAGCTACGTGAGGTTTTAGTATAAAAATAATGTTTTTGAATGAGTTGGCAACACCTTTGAATTGGCATTAAAAGACTTTTGTGTCAAATGGGCCTGAAACAATTTTCTTTCCACTGCAGTGCTTGCACCATAAAAATATAATGGCAATCTACAGTACAACCATGTTATGGCTTGTGAATATGATTGCAGTGGTGATTGAGATGATAGAACAGCGACATGCTCCCACAATACTCATGTTAACCCAATGTAAGAAAGGTTACTGCTGTTTGAAAACACACTTTGATATTTTGCTTGTTTATTCAATCATAATAAAACTAATGATGTTGCTTATTAAGTTTTGCAGTATCATTTAATTGGGTTTATCATGTTATTAATTGGCTGAGTTAATTCTAGAATTATTTCATTATCAGCTGCAGCACTTTATTTGTGTGACAGGTGAGAGGCTGACAGTGTCAGGTGAACATCAGAGAGCAGAGCTGTGTAGAGACTAGCCTGCTGTGCATGGTGGAAATGTAGACTGGAGAATGTGGAGAACTCTACCTGCAAGATTAGCATAAGCTACATTATGTTTACAAAATACATTGTTGTGTCTTAATTTGCATACATTCACATTTAAAGTTGCTATTTTTAGTGAATGAGTAGCAAACATTGCAACATGCATTTCACTACTGTATGTGCACCTGGATGGTGCACATAGTGCAATGCATGTGCCAGTTAAAACATGTCAACCTCACTGGTCACCATCTTGGCTACATAACAGAACCAGCAGGGCCACCAGCATATTTTCAAGGACAACACAGGGGGGAACTTTTAATTTAAAAAGCATACGCCTGGACACATGGTCACATGTTGGCATGATCATTTCCAGCAAGCCTACAACCAGGCCCGGAATGGCTAATCAGGAGGTCCGGGACAATTCCCGGTGGACTGGTCTGAGTTTTTTTTTTTTTTTTTCCGGGCTGGTGTTCAGTCGTGGCACTGGGTTGAAACATCATGTATGCTGCTACCGCTGTTCCTGGGACGCTTTCACTATCAGCTCTTGGCATTGTGGCATATAACATAACGTCATACGATTTAATAATAGTATGATGTGATGCCACATAACTTTGTCTTGTAGCGACTTGGCAGCAAAGTCCTGCACAAAGCACCAGCGATAACATTGGTCCAGACCCTACAGGACTGAGCTCATCAGTCTTGTAAGTAAAGCATAAGCCTGGCCACATGGTCACATGTTGGCACGATCATATGCAGTGAGTGCAGCATTTTGATTTGGACACTGCACTGTCAAAAATCCACGCACCACGCCAGTGACTACCGTGTAATTAAGTCGTGTACTGAGTGAAGGATCCAATCTGAGATGACGGAAGAGCACTGTGCCTGAGGGAACCAGCTCTAAACAAAAACAGCAACATGTCTACATACTTATTTCTGAGCCTTTTAAATATAAATAGTTTACAAATCCTGAACAAAAGATGCTAGTGACTGTTAGTGTTTGCTAAATTAGTTCATCAGAAGAGTCTGGCAATCCATGTGCAGCCTGTGTACATGCTCGAATGCACCACGTTGCTGACAGCAGTGTAGAAGCCAGTACTCCGTTTCCACAGACATGGTGAAATCAGATGTGTTACTGTGTGTTGTCAAGGACAACAACCTGGGAAAAGCTGTCAGAAAAATGCCAGAAAAAAAAAAAAAATGCATGCAGCCAGCAAACATATATATGGGCTGTGCAATGATGATGGGGATGACGAGGCAGATCATCGCTGAAGGGATCCAACCTCTCCACGGAGATCTGCATAGAGAATGGAAGAGGAGCTGAGTGTTCACTCAGATAAGTTGTATAAAGGAACTCCCATTTCCCAGCTGCCACAGGACTGGATGACAGCTTGAATCCACTTCTCTTTTTTTTTTTTTTTTTTATAACATTTTACATCTAGTGGGTCTAACAGGACAAACTTTATTTATATCTAATTCTAAAATATGTCATGCTTTTCCATCTTGGAAATGAAGCTGGGTAAATATTAGAGTTCAATATGTGTGAGAGTAATGAATAATAAAGCAGTGAACGGAAGGTGGTTAAAAAAAACAAAGAAACTCACGTACCACCACCTCTTCCCATCAAATGTTCACCGCTCTGTGTGGATGTATAGATGCTGCTGGGAGGAAAAGTGTTATCGTTCAACTCGACACCCATTCTGGTTCAACCCCCTCGGCAAAAAATACCAAGTAAATCCTGTAAAGTGTCTTTTGTGCGAACGCATAAAGGCCACTGATCTCTTCTATGCACTCATAGAAATAAAAAAAAAATGTTGGTGCAGTAGCTGCTGAGGTTTCAGCAGCAGCAGCAGCAGCAGCAAACCCAGTTCCCATCTGAGCTGACAGCTGAACACCTGACATACTGTCTGGAGGAGCAGGGGAAGAAATCTCTGCGGGAACAATGAGAGATGCTAGTAGAGACTCAGAGGGTCTACCACTGTATCTTACAATAAGCCTGCTCCTGTCACACCAGTCTGCTTCTAATGAGTGTGGAAAGGGGCAACAGTGAAGACAACCTCTGCCTTACTTTTTACCAGGGGGTCGTGATGGATCCATCACCCAGCTTGTCCTAATCCATGAAAACCGCCCACCCCCACCCCCCACCCCCTCCGCCGCCTGAAAATACTGCAGTATTTTCCAATAACAACGTCAAAGATGAATGTTGTGACCTGTTTGTTATTTCAGACCTGAGGGGAATAAAAATAATGGAGATCTCTACTGTGATCAAATGGTTTTTAACTCGCCACCGCTGCCTCTCTGCCTTAATAAAGTCACATTAATCACACATTTGTTATCAGCCGGCTCTGCGCTGATTGCTTCTGATTTCCTCTCACAAATAATTGACAGAGCAGAAGTTTGTTTCAACTTTTATTTGTGCTTGCTGTCTTTCAGTCAGGAGGACTTGGTTCTCAGAGTTAATTGCTGAGATCTAGGAACAAAGTCCTACAGAGCATTAAACCGAGCCAGGTGGCATCAACACAACGCTCCAGATGATCAAAGTTGCTTTATTTTGCTGTAAAGTTGAGAGAGAACTCACCTGAAAAGTCTTTAATAACTCTTCATTCCAGCACAAAATAAATGCCCCACAGTTGTTTGATAAAAAAAAACCCTGACAGATCATCTGAGAGCTTGTGTTTCCCGTCTTGTCTGACTTCCTCTTAGCAGCTACTAGATCTAAACATCCTGAGCGCTGAGTGTAATTTTATCATTACTGATAGGAATGATGGGTCAAAAAACAACAGCGTTGAGCCCTAGGCTGTGAAAAAGAGGAAAAATGTTCTGTAATCTGAGCAACCGTAAACTACAGAGCACCTCGGACCATCAGGGTGGCTGCTGAGGCCACCAGTAGACTGATAAGGCAGCATCGGGAGGACCAGATTGTTCCCAGAGTGCCGCGGGGCTCCCTTGAGCCTTTCCCTCCTCACACCCTCGCTGCAGCTCAGTTTGATGGCTCAGTGACTCAAAAAAAGCAGTTCTGGACAGATGCTCTGGCAGCCATGGACCATTAGGCCACTTTCTCCTGCTTCACCCGGGACGGGATGGAGCTTTCATGGAGGCGAAGGTCAGGCAGAAGTACACGTCAGATTTCATGCTGTTTTATTGTTTCCACCAAAGTTTTTGTCACAGTGGATAACATATGCGTGAAGCCTGAAAAACAGGATATATGAGGTCCTACATGACATCTAAGCATAAATATGAAATATTAATTTCAATACTGTGAAAATATATGAAAGACTCAATTTCATCAGGTTCACATTTTGAGTAAGGAGTCATCTGATGAGCCCGTCTGCTTCCTGGTACCCTTCATTAACACAAAACTATCCGTCCCTGTGTTTCTTTGTTTTTCATCATGACTATTTTTGCCTATTTACTTTGTGCTTGTCATTTTTTATGCACTTTGTATTCATGGGCCCATTTGTGTGTATTGCCGTTGGTTTCTTTTATCCAGCTCTCACTGTCAGATCACTTGTTTATCTGTTTATTCATGTGGTTTGAGATTTGAATGTTTAATAAGGTTCTAGTCTTTCTTTTTCTCCTACACAATCTATATTTCTCCATCTCATCTGCTTTTAATCTTTTTCATTCTGTACACATAAATAAATGCATATTACACAGACGCTTGACAACAAGTAAAACATTTCCCAGTTTTAAAGTGTTTGATCTTCCATTAGTTGGAGACATAAATCCAGTCCAGATCCGACTAGTCCTGCCAGTTCATTTTGCATTTTTTAAGGGAGAAAAGCCAACTTCTTCTCAAACTCTCTCTTTGAAAACTCTCTTTAAATTTTTGATAGAAATGTGTACTTTGGATGTTGGATGTCTTAGATGTGGGAGTGAGCAGCCCTGCTCTGGTCTTGGGAAATATGTTGTTTCCTGACTTCCTTTATGCCAGCTGCCAAACTGCACTGTTGCATCTTTTAAGACAGCAAAGTATTTGGAGAACAGCCAAATCTGAGACTGGCACCTCTACATACTATAAGCCGAGAAAGGCAAGTTAAAGAAATCCCAGAGGTGTGTTAGGCATTAGGAAAAGTCTGATCAAACCCATATCTACGAATTGAAAATCTGAGGAGAGCCATGAAGCCATACAAGCCAACGCTCACAGTTTTACAGAAAACTACAATTAAAGATGAAGCCTTGTGTTGATTTTGTCTACAGTTCCCCTGTGGACTGTGCACATTCAAACACTGACAGCTCTAGAGAAAGGATGAAGAAAAAAAACAAAACAGGTTCCAAGAAAACACCTTCTTTTGTAAAACTAACTTGTGCACACACAGGTAAAGATTACTGTAAATACAGTCCATCAAAACCCATAAAGAAGATGTTAATTCCCATATGGGCAAATGCTTAAGTTGCATCTTTCTTATGCACTCACAGAAATTTCACTACAGTCTCTTACAAATTCACCGAAGCCACTAGCGTCTCTTTACGTTTCACAGAATATACTGTGTAACATTCACTGGCTGGATGATGTGGCAGTGCTTTGAGGTGCAATTAACACAAGCACAGTTGTCAGGGACCCTCATCAACACGGCCGTAGCTGCATTAGTTTGTTGCCAATTAAGCATCAGCTACAAGAAAAGCTCTTATTTTCCACCGAGATTGCAGGTTCACAGAGTGAGAGGCTTCCTCCCAGACTGAATCTATCACAAGAATTTCTAATTACATCTCAGAAGATGCAGGTTGTAAAGCAAAACATCTATACGTTCACTGATTAGTTACCACTCGCAGGGATCACCTAACAGCTTCTGACAGCACTTAAGCTCTGCTAGTTCCTGAATGTGACTGCAAAAATAATAAACTCCTTTTATATCTAAGCCTCGAAAAACAACTATAATGTGATTTTTATAATTTGGGACACATTAATTTAGGCTTACAGTCATTTTATTTTATTTTATTTTTTACTTTACATACAGTAATTAGTCCTTGTGCTCTGTTTATCCTCTGCAGGGACATGGGAGGGATGAGACTGTCAAGTTTAGTCGGAGTGTGGGTTCTGGCTGAATGTGATCCCCGGCCCTGGACCATAAAACACACTCGCTTTTATTTCTACAGAGATTTTCAGGGAGGAGTTTCTTTACTTTACTAGACATCTTTACAGCAGAGGCAGGAGAGAGAGGCGCTGTTGTGATGTGTGACAACAAAGGCCTGAGTGGGCTTCAGTCATCTCTCAATTAAAAACGTCTCGTCTCAAAAGGATGCTGAAAAACTAATCCGTGCATGTTACCTCCAGTCTGGTCTACAGTAAATCCTTATTATCAGGATGTCCCGGTAACTCTGTGAAAAGCCTCCAGCTGATCACAAATGCTGCAGCACGACTACAGACAGAGGCTGGAAAATAAGATCACATTTCTCCTGTGTTAGCTTTTCAGCACTGCCTCCACAATCGAATTAAAAATCCTTCTCCTTGTGCACAAATTCCTTAATGACCAAGCTCTCATAGCTAAAGGTGAGACCTGAACCGGCCCTTAATTCTGCTACAGGCCGAGGCTGATGCACTGAGCACATCTCTCTCCCTGTGCATTTATATCAAACTACTGCATGTCATTAACAATGTTTTGCTTCTCCTCTCTATCCTTATCCTGCAGGATCTAGACCTGACACCACTACTTATGATTGGGGCTGACAACTGGCCAACAGGCAAATATATTCAAACCATTTCACTATGTTTTTTTGCACATTATGTCTGTAAGAGGGTGAACCAGTACAATGAGAGACATATCTAACTGTACAGATGCTCATCTGTAATTTACCTAGCTAACTTCTAATCTGCTGTCGAACACTGTCATGCCTCGACCGTGCTCATAAAGTCCATTGTTGATATGATTTAACTCGATATAAATACTTTTGTTGGTTTTTTCACTTGTCTTCCATCCACAACGTATTCATTTTTGTGCATTCGCTGCATCTTTGTTTACTTTCTCTTGCAGCTCCACCTGTATGCAGAATGTATGCATTGATTTATCGGATGCTGAACACTGAAGGTACAGAGCTTGTGCCTGGGCCTGCTCATCCTGAAGCAGCTACTCCAGCTTTATTAATCAGACTGTCTTGCACTAAAAAACAAACGACAGCATAGCTCCTCTGTGCAGCCACGCTCCTAACCCACAGTTTGGTTTTATTGTTCGGCCATCTCCAGCAGTTGTAGTAATGATGGGAAGCAGCATGGGAGGAAGTCACGGGACCTTATACTTAGAGCTGTGGTGGATCGCTCTTTGTTTCCCACATCAGTTTCGCCTCTTTTGTATGCAGTTTGAGGTTGATGTGACATTTTTGTTGCTTTTATAAAGCACTTTTTTTTAAATTTTATTTTTCTTGGGGGGGGCACCCAATGCGGGATTCGCACTGCCTGCAGCGAGGACTGTGGTCTTTGCACATGGGTCTTTTTTGTTGGTTTTGCAGTGCTTGTATGAAAAGTACTGCACAAATAAAGGTTGACTGATTGATTTAAGAGTTAAAGAGAGAGTCTAAGAGAGAGAATAGAAAGTTGAAGTTGTTGTTTTTTAATGTGAAATGAATTGAGAGATATGAGAAAGTCAAACTACACTTCTCATTTCAACTTGTAAAATGAAGGATATTACTATATTTTAATAGTCTTCAGTTGTGTTGTTACTACATCTTACAGCCAATTGAAATATGACCATGACAGTGACTGTGTGGTGTCCTAGAGCGTAGGGAAAAAAACACAGAGATGGTTGTTCATGGTCGGAGAACATGTTCCAATTTACATATGAAATACATAATTGCAGTTTACTGTTGCACAGAATATTGGTGGAAAACAATCAGAATAAAATTACTGTCAACTTTGACTATGATTGCAGCTGTTCACACTGAGTGTATTATTTTTTCAATGGCACCAATTTCCTCTTGTAAAAGTAATCATCACAAGAGTGTGCGAGAGAGCAGAGAAGCTGTCCAGAGAGACTGCTGTGAGATGCTGAGCTGACAATTCACAGGTTAATGTGTTAGTTCATTAGGCCACGTTTAAGCTGCAGCTCATTGTTCTTTCCTTTTGCAGGAAAGAGGATGTGGTCGGATTAAAATGCTAGAGGTTGCTTTGCCCGGCTGCTGTTAAGAGTAAGTATTCCTCTGCCGCGGTATTACATGGCCCCAGGTTTGCTGTGTAGTAACATGATTAAGGACTATTAATTTAGGAATGCCCCGTTGAACGTAACCACAGCATCAGCTGATGTGCTGAAGATCCTGGAGCTATGTTTTCATACAGGGCCTCTCCTCAAGACAGTATTTGAGATTAGGTAACAGGAGCCAGTGTTTTAGTGATGAATATTTCAACAGCTCAACACTTACTTGAATTACCTCAAATTAACTACTGCGCAGTGAACCTCAGGGTGTTTTGGGGTGAATGGGGATCTGGGGCCAAAATACATTTCCCTGCATTTCACAGCGGGTCATCCACTGTGAAAATATATATTGTATAACTGCAGTTAGTTTCAGATGAGCCAAATCTCTGGGAGGATCATTCTACAAATCTGTTAATCACAAGTGAGCGGATGGATTAATGAATGCGCTATCTGATGGGATCACAGCCGACTTTGTTTTCCTGCAATGTCACAGTTGTAGAATTTACATCAGATGTGTCCAATCTGTTTCATCTGAGGCTGTTTCACCTGATGTTAAAGGTCCTGTACTTCCAGTTTATTTGAAAGATTGACCCATGAGAAGGTATATTTGTGGTTTCGAGAACCAAAAACCAGTGTAGTTTTGCACCTCCTCTCTCAGGCTTCTCTCTGGAGCTTCATTAACAACTGGTCTTTGAGCCAATCACAGGAGAGGAGCCTCTGAGCTCTGAGTTCATATATCTATATATACATAAAACCAATTATATATGCATATACATCTACAGTTCTTCCCTTTAGTGACTCAGAAGTGTATAAAAAGACAGAAAAGGACCCTGAAAACCTCACATTAAATCATGCATGCAACATGAGACTTGTTTTAATATTGTTGGTAGCACCATCTGGAATACTGATGAGGCAGCGTTCTCTATATAGGTCATCTTAAAAGTCACAATAGCATACAGTACACTTTTGTCAGCAAAACCATACAGCATCTACGCTTTAGCCCTGAAAACATATTCTAAAATAGAAGTGATGAGGCCAAGCTTTGTAGGAATGTCATGGCGTGAACACCTCCGGCTGCGGCATAGAATGTGTCCAAGCAGTCATCTGCTGACCTCAAGTCAGCTGAGGACCAGGACATTTCATCAAAGGTACTGAATTTTGCAACATTACCATGTACCTTTGTATTTACATATGTGTTTATCCAAAGTGACACACAAGTGAGGGACAACACTCAAGCATCACTACAGGAGGAGACTCTGGTGGAAGCATAAAGTGCTGAATCTGAGTAGTGCACAGTGAGAGCCAGGTGGGAATGATAAGGTGTTGGAGGAGCTCTAAGAGGAGGTGCTCTCAGAAGAGTCTTCAAGAGATTCATGAAGACAGAGAGGGATACTCAAGCTCTGATAGCATTCAGTAGCTCACTCCACCATCACGGAACCACGGACAAGACTGGTCTGGACTGAGATTCTCTCTTGCATGCCAGGTTGGCAGAGCCAGGACATCGTTCCTTGGAGGATTGCAGTGGTTGAGAAGTAACATAAGCCTGTATGATGGAGTTCAAGTAGATGGGAGTAGACCCAGAAGTCACTCTGCCGGCAAGCAATAGTGACTTGAATTTGATTGGGCAGCCATGAGTAGCCAGTGGAGGTCAATGAGCAGCAGAGTGACATGTGCCCTTTTAGGCTGATTGAATAGCAGACGCACCGATGCATTCTGTGCTATCTGTATGGTTTTAGTTTGCATGAAGGAAGCGCTGCTTGAAGGGCAACGCAGCCGTCGATGTAAACACCACTTTAAATATTCATACAGAGGATGGTGTCTGTAATTATTCAGACTGATCACAAGACATTTCTGCAGATGCATTTTGACCACAAAAATATATCAATTTCTTCCTATTTAAATCAATATGAATCTTCAAACTGGTCCTTCAGTCCTTTTATTGTCTCTCAAATGGAAAAGCAACTTCTTCTTGTGCTTGTGTTTGTTTGTTGGTTTACTGCTGCAGATGAATTAAGGAGGGCAAGCTGTATATGCCTCTATGATGTCCACAGTATGTCCCTGGAGATTCTTGTGCTTCTTCAGTTGGAAGTTGAAATGTTGAGATGAAATCTTTTTGATTAGAAAACCATTTGTACTGTCAGCTATTCTCAGCTTGACTCCAGGAAGCCTCTCGCAATGCTGAACTTAACTCAGTGAACTATGTCAGATGATAATGCATCCCATGCTAGCGACCTGCTGCTGCTAGACTCATGAGCATGAGTGGGAAAATGCACTGACTGCTGCGATACCGTGCAAAAAAAAAAAAAAAAAAAAAAAAAGGAGAGAGGAAAAACACTTGACAAAAAGCCTTTACAAACTAATAGCAGGTTGGCCGCATCTCTGTTCTTCCTTTTAAAAAGCCGTTGAAGGCCGAGCTGCCCACATACCTCATACACCACATGTGCAGTTTGGCACTGGAAAATATCAGAACAGAGATGAGCAATCCAAGAAGTTCATGTAAAAAGATGACTTTTATGAAAAAAAAAAAAAAAAAAAACAGACAAATAACTTAAAGCTGAAGTAAAACGAACTAATTAAACACAGCCTTACAGCCATAAGCCACCATCCCCTCTATTACAGACCTCTTAATTGCAGTGTTGCATTATTTAACTACATGAGGAAATAGCCAGATTCCTTGAAGGCATGTTCAGCCTGAGTGTAACACAAATTAAAGAGGTGGAGCAATTGAAGGTGAAAGTCAATGCAAAAATGTGAGTGGACACAGTACGACAGGTACGAATCCACACAGTGCAGTGTGGAAGATGTGTCATGGGCTGAAACTTTCTGGATGCATATAGACAATATGACGTCGTGCAGGAGTAGGGATGAGAAACTGCACATGCACGCATTAGCTAGCTACTACTTATGTCTGCACAGTTGGCTGTTTGGTGCAAATTAGCACAAACTGCAAAACACATTACTTTAATACTGTGTGGTAACAATAAAATGTGTTTTCAGTCCTCCAGCTGAAATAAAAAAATCATCTGACGTGTAACGAGCACAAAAACCTGTGTTGACGTTGATTTGATTAAGGTGAGTTGATCAATGATAGCAAAAGATTTCTATCCAGGCCTAAAGAAGTCCTGGTATAACATGGGATGGTCTCCACTGTTGGACCGACATCCACCCTGACCTCTGACCTCTGCCCAAAGAGATTTCATAGTGCAGTAACAATGCTACACCACTACTCAACAGACAACAGTCATATTTTACATGACCACAAGAGGTCACTACTCAGGATAACGTAAAAATATGCTGCGTTACCTAAAAGAACAAGTGACTGCTGCTCTTGTTTGTTTGTTTTGTTTTCTAGAGTCTCCAGCAAATCATCATGAAACCATGTGAATGCAAATAAAGAGTGTGCCATTTACTGCACGGACTCTAATATGCAGAAGTTGGAAAGTGGTCAGTGTGCAGTTTTCAAAGCAGACTAGTCTTTTCTGGCTCGGGATGACATCACCGACTAAGATGAGCCTTGGTATTACATGTTGCGTCACTGACACTGAGCATATTTTCATATAAATTGCATTTCCCCAACATTTGTGATGTAACGGGGCTAGAAGTCACAAGCCCTGGTAGCAGCCCTACAGCGACGGACTGATGTCAACTGTCCGTCTGAAACTCCACCATAACCCCCCCACTGCCGGCACTGAACTCTGCCACCACGTGGTTTATCATAGAGAAAAACTGTATTAGCCTGTTTGTGGATTCACATTCATCACAGCATCTTCATTGCCAGAAATCAGTCAGATCATTTCTGCAGCCTTACTTTAAATCGTAAGACTGATTCTGTTTGTCAGTTAATTCTAAGGGTTGAAACACTGACGACAAACAACGTTCACCGATAGTGATTTTCTCATCTCAACCCATCACTGAGATAACAGCATAAAAGCAACAGGAAAGAGCATCTTTGAATTTTATCCTTGCCCCAGTGGGTATGTTTTACCACATCTCCACTACGCCGTCGCATCATGACAGTGATGGACAGGCCTGAGAGCATCATCTCTGAAAGCACCAACCAACAGTCAAATATCCAGATGCTCTTTTTTTTTTTTTTATTGAGCGCTGCAGGTTTAGTTCAGCTTGCTCATTCTTTGCCATCACATTTCACTCAAAATTACAGTGTATGCTATCATTCTTAAGTAATACTCTGTGACATTCTCAGCCTCTGTAAAATTGTCCTTGAATAAGGCTTGTAAGTAGACGTCTTAGGAGCTGTGGCCTGGGACAATGTGTCACTATATCTGACTGTAAATGCCAGCAGATTCCAATTGCTTTCTCACTTTTGTGGCATTACTATTGATCGTGTCTGAAAATGTTTTCTGTCACTGCATCATATTAACCTCCGTCTACATGATGCCTTCTTGCCTTGTGGTTAATATGCACAATGAAAGATGATTATTCCAGAGGAAATCTCAGTCATTTCTTTAGTAGCCATTTCTAAAAAGGAGATAATAACAGTAGTAGACAGTAGATCCAATTCATTAATCCAGCATCCACAGCATTATAACAGGGTTATATCAGGGTTATATATTGATTATAGTGCTCTGAAGTCAGAAAGTCTACTGATGACATTAATATGTTGAATGGACTGAAGCAAGGATAAAATGACACCTGAGGTGTGGGTGAATTTTAAAATGATTTGCAGCTCCACAGACACTCATACAAGGTTAAAAGCCCTCAGACAACACCGACCATTTGTCTTCAGTCTGCTCCAAGAGAAAGACGTTTATGGCTGCTGATGGAGGACTGACAAAATGTTTGTTTCTCATTCTTGTCATTCGTTATGTCCAAGTATGATCAACGAGCTCTGCAACAGCCACAGCGTCAACTCCAGCCTACTTTTATCTTCGACAAATTCTCAATATGCTTTAAACAGGACTATGTGTTAACCCACGAAAATATGGATGTGGTCATGCTCAACATAATGAAAGGTTAAATGCTCATTTACCAGGCCAGGATTAAATCTCCCATTCAGTAACCATGGATAGCACCATTTACTTTAATATTCTGTATAAAATAGTCTGACAATGCAAGAGTGAGCCCTGACACTGAATGTTTATTTTGGATTATTTTTGCACTTGAGACAATGGGATTGGGAGTCTGATGAGCAGCCACATTAGAGGGCCAGTCAAAAAATGAAACCCCAGCAACCAAATTTCTGTCTGCTCCAACACTTGAGGGATTTTAAATTTGCAACAAGTACAGAAAGTCAAGTTTCACAAGCACATAATGCAGTAACCTAACAGGGCAAACAGGAGCAGATGAGAATGTTTTGCAGTGAAATACAACTTTGACCAATTATATTTATTCGGGGGTATTAGAGATAAAAGCCTCAACAGGACCTGTCTTCTGCAGCTGAGGAAAACAAAGGTCTTTGAATTGATGTGGATCGTCTGTTAAAATCAGTGATGGCCAGTGGAACGAGCCCAATTCTTGGCACACCAACAGTGTAATTTCATCACTCAGTCACAGGCTTTGGTGAATGTATCACTGGCCTGTAGCAGGTTCAGCCAAAAACTCACCTCGGTAAATGGTCAAATGAGTTGAATTTGATGTAGTTCAGGAGTCTCTTCACATTTTATTCCTCATTCTTGTCAGTATTAGTGAAACTAAGTCGTTTTGACACACTTCCTTCCAAAACTTTATTTTAATTCAGCTTCTAATGTCTTTCATTAAAAAAAAGTCCCAGATAATGATGTACATAGTACATTTACAGTACTGTACTTGGTAGCCGTCATTAAGAGCTCCATGTTACCTCTACAGTGAGATGACAGCTCTGACTAGGTTAACCTGCCAGGAGGCCTGAGGGCAAAACTGAGCTGCTGGTCATTAGTTCCTTCCCTTTTCTTTGCAGTGTGTGCAGTTTCTTATTTAAAATAATCTTACCTGGCTTCAGGTTTATTGTGTGTGAATGAATTTAACACAATAATTCTGAAATATGCAACATGAAGGTGCAGAAGCAAAATAACTGATATTTTAAAACTACATGCCCCAGCCTCAAGATCAGATAATAAACAAAATCAAAAACAAAATTTGGATTATATAAGCCTGAAGAGTTGACTCACTGTAGAGCTGGGGCTGTTTAGACCCCTGGAGCTCTGGAACCTACTGTAGATAATATGCTGTAAATATAAAGCATATGAATATGATGTTAATTTACCATCTAATTAACCATCTAATGTTGCTTTGCTCTGAGCCTCGTGTGAGGTAATAGGTGATAGTTTAAAAAGCCCCTGCTGCTGAAATTCAGTCTGTTTCACATGCCACTTGAACTGCTGCCTCACAATCAACAGACACAACAAAGTGACAAAGCAGTGTCACATTAGAGTTAAGAGTATTAAGAATTCTCCTCTGTCCAATCTTCTCTTTTAATTATCCAAATGAAACATCCATTCATTTTTCATCAACAGTAGAAGTGTTGGCTTGGACTGGGACTGGCTGCGGGACACCCGACTCATGAATCAAAATCATTGTCTGCTCCCATCTGTCATTACTGTATGACTAAGCACATTACAAGGTCTCCAGATGTAAGCCGGGCTACTGACTGTGCAGGCCTGGATTTGCACTGACGCAACAGCAAGAAAAGCAGTCAAACCAATTCACAGCTGAAGCTATGTCATTTTTTTCTTTAAATGTCTCCCCTGCACCTGTTAACCAGTGTCCTCCACCCACCCACCTACCCACCTACCTTTGAACACCCTTGAAAAATACTGGACATTTTGAGATGTCACAGCAGGACATGCAGGTGTAATTACTACTATCCGTGATGGCTGCATCACATTTAGGTGATCCAGCACCAAAGCTGGAGTGTTGTACATGCTGACTCACCAGCATGTCTTCCTGGGACTTTTAAAGGAGCACAGCCATTATTAATGTTATTAGTTGAACCTTTTCGTGCTCTCTGGCAGGTCAACTGCTCTGCCATGAAAGCATATTTCTCATGCACCTGTTACGTATGTGCGAGCGTATATCCCCGAGTATATATATATATATAGAGCGATGACCTGTGGACTGGAGAGTGGAAAAACAAACCAGAAAAGGGAAAACAAAACACGAGATACCTCCTTGACCCTGTCCTTCTCCACTTTCATCCTCCCCCTGCTGTCAGGTGTCAGCCTCTTTGCTTTCCCAGATGTTAGCTGGCAGGAAGAGGCTGCGTGTCTGTCATCAGTCAGGACAAGTGACAGCCACGTTGGCGGCCTGTCACAGCTGCTGCTCCTCAGGTCACTGAAAGGTGTCGCCGCCAAGTGTCCACGCCCAGGCAGCCGCCACGATCCCGCAGACTGAATGGAGACTCAAGGACCTTTCAGTTCGCTGTAAAGGAGGAAGGAGGATGGAGGGAGGGGGGGTTGTCGATACGACTGTGGGGATCTTGAAATCTGGAGCAGTTTTCCTCCACGTATTACCAAATCAGATTAGGGTTAAAGCCACAGGATGTAGAACTCCCCGTAAAACTCACACAAATGCAGAACAGATTATGTGTAATCCTCAAACCAAGAAACAACAGTGGGATGAGGCCATTTCCCTGTTTACAGAAACACTGCTCAGACATGATAAGCGTCTTTTTCAAGCTTTCAATCCAGACACCTTTATGCAAATTCATGAGGACAAGGCCTTGCACACACGCTGCACACCCACACGCTGACGTCAGCTCACACTGACCTGTATAAAGCCACCATACACTAAGCCACCAAATGTTAGAGTCCAATCCTGCACAGCTTTGATAAAAGCAATGGCGCCAAAAAAAAAAAAAAAAAAAAAAAAAGGGGGGGGGGGGGGGTTAGGTCGTCATCTGTCAGACAATGCTATAACCCATTTTGACTACAAATGAGTCATATATCCTCTTTGAAAGTCAGATCAATTAGATTTCAATAGTATCTGATACATTTCAGTTAAAAAATAAACCTAAAGTCAGATTTTCTGATTTCCTTTACACAGTGTGGGCAGAGAACTACAAGAAGGTCCCTGTGTGAACTACATCTTCATGTTTTATACAGGCAAGGACAAGCCTCGTGGAAAGCATTCTGTCCCTTAACATGACCATGCGGTACAGCAGTCTGAACTCTGAGAGGAGGAACAAGCTGTAGAGAACAGTTGAGAGCGGCCTTCAAGATCATCAGGAAGCTGCAGAGTGGTGCGTATGATGAACTCTTGAGAAGTAAAGCTGGCAGAATTATTAACGAGCCCTCTCATCCACTGTACGTTAAAGTTGAACTTTTACCCTCAGGGAGACGTTGTAGATCATCGAGAGAGATACCTACAAGAAATCCCTTGTCCCAGTGCGCTCCAGGTAATAAATGAAAGTAGGATTCAGTGGATTCGATACAGTGGGACTGCTCCTGGCCTATCTGTGAATTTCTTCTACTCTAGGTTAATGTGAGATGTTGCATTGTTAGCTGTATTTTTCTGAATGTGTATGCTGAGCTGATATTTCATATATGTACTGTAAACTGTATTTTTTAGGTTTTTCAACATTACAGTGAAAGCAAAATCACATCTCCACATTGTGAATAATAAAGTTCTCATTTGATTGTCATGACCTCTCATTCTTTGAGTGCTGTATAGTATTTACTGGTCAAGTATTAATATTAAGATGGTATGGTTCTCAAGTTCAAGTTGAAAACTCTTAACTCACAGAGATAAGTCTTTGCTCACAGGGTGAATGCAGCTGATTCCGTCTCCCTATTGACTGCAGCTGCATCAAGGCTGGAAATATCCGCCAGGTCTGGGAAATAACCAGATGTGCAGCAGATCATGCCAAAAATGCAAAGTCTCCTTAACTCAGGTAACATAATAAGACTTTCTACTGTGCAAGATTTTTAATGATAAGAAAAAAAAGGGCCTCACAACAAGAAGTGTAAGGTGTTGCAAGGTTTCCTTCAGGTTACTGAGGATGGAGATGAAAACAATCCAGTGGATTTTGTTGTTGTGTAGCTGCTTGTTCTCTGGGGACTAGGAAAAAAATGTCCAAAAGTATGTCTATATTCCCTGAAGACAAAGAAAGGCACTTCAAATGGATCAATGCACAGACAGAGGTCAGAGGTCAAAAGTCAGATGCAGCTGAACAACAATGTCAGCGTTGACTTTTCTTTGATTCCTTTTCTGTGTGAACATCAGAACAAGTTGAAAGACTGAATATATTCACGAACTTTTCCTAAAATAACAGAAAGATCATGTAAAAAGAGCACAAATACAAAGCTATAATTTCTGATGTATGAAAAAAACAAAAAACACACAGCTGATACTATTCACCAACCACCCACCTCCATGCTGTGAAAAGTGACTGATGATTGAAGTCGCACAGAAAAAGTGAGTGAGTGGAGGCGATCCCGAACAATCCGCGCAGCCTCAAGTCAAGTTGAAGTAAGTTCTTCCCCAGACATATTATAAAATACTCTGCACACTGCTATGATCAATATTTAGTCTACCACGGCCTTCCTGCATTAAAAAAACAGAAGACAAAGGGAAAACTGAGGCCAAAAACTCATTGATGGTCATTTCCTCTGCATCAGGCCTTTAAGCCCCGCCCACCTCCACTATGAGAAGTTGTCAGGTGAAACTGCGGAGAGTTTAACAAGACAGGAAACGAGAAAACATCAAAGAGTATTAGAGTCGTTGGCGTTGTTAGCATGTTTTACTCACTTATGTTTGTTTAGCTCACAACACAAAGTTGGTGGCAGGAACGGGGGGCAAAAAAAAATCAATACAGCGTAGTGGAGTGGCAATAATGTATCGATTCAGGGACCCAAGCATCAATCTTTTATCATATGAAGTGCAAATACAAATTCAATACTTTGGCACTAGAATACTAGAGTATTTTTTATGACTGTGTCAGTCATAGGTCAGTTTTGCAAGAATAAAAATGGAAAAAAAAGTCAGATGAACAAACCAAAGAACTTGATCTTATTGGATAAAAGAGATACATATTTATAATTAGTTGTGGCAAAAAGGTAATAAATCACAATGTATTACAATGTGTTACTGCAATATTTACAAAATTATCACTAAATAGCAACAATATGATATTATGTGGCCCCACGGTAGGTGATTCCTATGCCTAGTCAGCGATTGTGCTTGTGTTGAAACTCGCCCTGCACTGACAAGGTTTCAAGCCTTTTAGATCCACAACCACATACCAGACATGTTCACAAGCTTAAACTCAGAAGAGTTCTTTTAATTTGACACTGTGTGAAAAAAAAACAAGCTAAAGCAGAAGCAGTGATGCAACAGTGACATTTGCTGAATTAACTGTAACTGTACATGAAGAGAGAGTGAGAGCTCACTCAAGGACCAGATGTCAAGTTCGGAGCAAACGTCTGAAGCTGCAGCTTGGTTTTTCTCTGTTTCGATTGCTGCGCTTTCTTGATATTTCACAATGGTTTTCTTGTGTGCTCATGGGTTTCCGGCTCATGAAACTCCTCTAAGCACACAAAAGGACATAGAACCTTTCAATATGAAGGAGGAATAATAATAAAAAAAAAAGTCTCTGAAACTGGCACTGAAATGTTTTCCCAAGACAGCGGGAAAAGGCAAATGAGAGATCTGAAAGCCCAGCCAGCGGTGTCAACACTAAAAACTGTCCATACTAATTACTTCCCAGAGGGAGTTTCCACTTTATTCCCTCTCTGTTGTCAGTACAGTCACAGTCTCATCTGCAGGAGAGCAGTCCTCACTCCAGCTCCCAGGGAATGCTCAGCATCCCATTTCCATTTTGATTTGTCGTCAAAGTATAATACGCCCTTGTCTTTTATTCAAATGCAAAACATGACACTAAACATTCAAGTGAATGTGGAAGTGGTCTCAGAGTGTTTGGACTCCACTGTGTGTATCTGCGACACTGATGCAGTCCAGAGACACTAATCAGGAGCAATGTAACTGCAGGGGTGTGCTGACACCCTGCTTAAAACAATCCGCTTATACTGATGTGTTTATTTATTGAATGTGCTCAGGGTTATCATAACTCATCGTTGTCATGCCCACACCCCCATCATGCTTCATCTTCACTCCCATTTTCTCCAATTTTGATTTTGACCCCACCTTCTATCTCGCCCTCTTTTATGCAGCAGTTTTTTTTTCTTGCCTTCTCGCTTCATTCCAGCCTTCATCAGTCATGCACTTGTTGTTGCTCTCTTTGTCTTCTCTATCTCTCCTCCCTCCCTCTCTTCACCTCCCTTCCTTTCTATTCAGATCACTCTCCTTCATTTCAGCACCCCCTCCTCCCTCTGGATCACTTTTCGTCTCCTCTCTCTCTCCCTCCCTCCCTCCCATCCCTCCATCCTTCCATCCCTCCCCACAGAAAAGCGATGGACCAAGGACGTGACGGGCTGATAGCAGTGTGATGTGCATTTGCCGGGCTTTATGCCACCCAACTCTCTTCTGTCAGACTCGTAATAAACGACCTCTGCTTCCACTGATACATGGCTAATACCTCCAAAAAGTCAAATACATCACATTAACTACCACGGCTCAGTTTGAGGGGAGCGGTGGTGGTGTGTATGCCTGTGTGTGTGTGGCGAGACTACTGATGTTAGGTACTGGCTGCTGTCTCAGCAGAGTGACATCTGGGTAATGAAGTCCTGATGATCTTTCTGAAATGAAAGTGTCCCACATCACACGGCTCTGCTTAATATAGATCCATACCGCCGTAACTTTACCCAGCTCTGCCGATGAACGGCTGGCTCATGATCGCTGCTCGTCCGCCCGCGGGCTTGTTAGGACGCTTACTGACACTTTCAGGTTGAAGAAGCATCTGCTCAATGTATGGGCAGGACAAAGAGAAGACCCATAGAGGCTCTTCAGCCCACTTTCCGCCTGGCATCAACACACCACCTGGGTTATCGCATTGTCATTACATAGTGTGCAAAGACATCTGGGAAGCCCTGATGATGGCACCAGGCAAGATGCTTTAAGAGTTGATATGGGACATTTTTAGTCATATTAACATCAAAGTGGAATCCACCTGTGAGTGGAAACAAAGATAAACTTCAACCAACAAGTCAGCAGAGATCATTTCACATGAAAGCCGCTTTGATGTTTGCTAATTTAGCTCATTGCCAGGGTGGAAACTGTGGAGCCGCCGCAACTGGCCTCTGTGCAACTGGCACAGTAATGTTTCTGTGCAATTTCCTCCCTCGCAGGTCAATAAGGAAAAATAATAGCAATAAATGGTGGCACGTACAAGGTGTGAGGTGTTTTAAACCGCAGGGGCCGGCGACGCAGATATCAGCAAGTCCGACAATGCGCAGACAAAAGGCAGAGAAGAAGAAAAGAAGACAATGCAAGTTGCGTGATATTCAATTGTTGTCATTTTGTGTGTTTGCTGATGAAAGAAATCCACCCTAAAGGATTGTTTGTTTGTTGGTGCACACTGGAAGCTTCACCTCATTGCAGATACCGGTGTACCACAGTAGTCATTATATTCCTGCGGTGGCCGCCGAGTTGAGACGCACGAGTCTGTTGAACCTTTGACTGAACCATGATCACAGCTGTCACTCTGTTGTGCTTGTAGCCACACCCCGCTGCGTGTGGAAAGAGCAAACTGCTCACCAACTGGGAACAGGGAAGGTGTTTTTTTTTTTGGTCCCTGGTGGAGTCACTTTTTTATAAAACACTTTTTTTTTAAATGGCATTTGATTTTCAAAGCAAAGCGTAGGTCCACACAGAAATAGAAGAAGCATCTCAGCTGTGCCAGCAATGGAAAGTAAAGTGAACAATGACAGAATAACATTACCGCATTCAGACCGTGTGCACCTGCATAGTAATGTATTCAGCGAGGTACATTACAATAAGCAGAATAATTACTTTCCGTGACGCTGATCAGACCTGTAGTTTGTCAGTTTTGTCAGATCTGAACCAGTTTTCAAACAAAGATGCAGCAAATGAGATAAGGCTGAAAAGAGGGCTCCTTTGTCTCCCAGAATGTAATAAACAGTGCTGATATGTTTTGCCAGCACGTGCTGATTTGCTGTGTTCACAGCGTCCGTCGGCCCTGGTGCGTTCCCACCTGCTTCACACTCCTCCTGTTTATTATCAGCCCTGTGGATCTAAATGATGAGCTTCCCCTTGAAGCAGCTCACTTGTTTTCTCTCTGATGATGTACACACTATATCATGCAGGCTGTGGAGCATATTTTCATCTGTCCAGGCGTTCTTAATGGTTCCCCTCTGTTCTGATTGCTCTGTCTCGGTGTACGTCGGTGCGTGAGGCTGTTCTGGGGCGTCCGACAGGTTATTGTTTGACTTTTATTTTCCCCCTCCACACTCAATTTCACTTCTTTCGCCATTTCTGATGGAGTAAATCAATGCGACAGCTCTCTCTCTCTTTTTCTTTCTCTCTCTTGCCTGGGTGAAGATTTTACACTGCTGAAGAAGAATTTTGTTGCTCTCCTACCAAACAAATAAGATGTGGCTGCCAGCAGCAGAGGACCCACCACATGAAAAGCAGACAGTGGAAGAGTTGAGGATGACAAGCAGGAGACTTCTTGGGCTAAATGTGAACACAAGGCGATGTAGGTAAACAGTAAGTGCTCTTTGTTGCGTATGTTACATCCTGGTCCACGCCCCTCACTGCTGGATATGATGTTGTAGCCACAGCTGACAGTCTGAAAATAAACCATGAAGCAGATGCGATTTGAAACTGTGAACATTAAAATGAGGTATTTAATTTATTTACTCCTCCTGCAACAGCACTGAGGATTAAGCCAGCATGTCTTCACACATCCGGCACTAAGCCTGTGGGTCTTGCACTAGGAGTTGACATTGTAGGAAAACAAAAGCCGCTACTCAGCCACCGGGTCAGGGGTCTTTCCTTTGCTCTGAATGTACAGACAGAGCAGCAGCAGCAGGAGGAGGAGGAGGAGGACGCTGCCCTTCCTCCACGGAGGCCCCACTCATCCTCCTCTGTACTTGAAACCTATCAGCAAAGTATATTTGTTTCCTCGTGGATGGCTAGTCCATCTGGTGACCTCAAGCTAAGGGATGACTTGGCCGTGGAATTAGGGCTCACTACCTTACATTCCCCTTCCGCTCAGCCTTTCGATCTCTTCCTCCCCAGTCCTCCCCGGTCCTCTTAGGACTGTGGTAAACGCCCTGTCAGTCAGCATCAGAAAACTGTTCCCAAGCTTTTTATTGAGCAGGTTTTACAACTGTGACTTGACAAGGAGTAGGAAAACAGCCGCACTCACTTATTCTTCAAATGTCTCCTTCGATACTGAACATCAAAATCAGACATAATAATATGGCAGTAGACGGCATAGAAAAGAAAATGACACAAATGACTTAGCTTTACGCAACATCCTCCCACTACCTCACCTCTGGATTAAGCCAGAATGGTGTCTGCATCAACACACCACTGATACGTGTATGCAAATAAACGACTAAACATTAAAATCAGGGGGCATTTAGTAATAATGTTCCCTCTAATCCGGTACTTATCTTGTGCTTGCTTCTTATAAATTAGCACTGACCACATTACAAGTTAATAACATCTTGTCAGTCTTGTGCAATCTCTCCACTTTGTTCCCAGCGGATAAGTGGACATAATTGGATGTGGAAGTTTTGATGTGGCTGTAAGATGATGAAACTTTCCTGCAGTTTGAGGCTCAGCAAAGTGACGGTTTAAAAGGTTTTACTACGAATACGTCCGTTCCCATCTTCCGCCATAGATGGTGGGATTCCACACATGTAGCCCACAGGCTGAGGAGACAGCAGACCCCTTTAAAAGCACTGATTGTTGAATGGGGCGCCACGGGGCATCAGTTATGAATGTCATCTGGACTACCATTACTCACAATTCAATCAAACTGCACTTGATGATTCTCCAGCCTCGCTCCAATCAATCAGTTTTCCATAAGCGAATTATGCTCCAGCAGGCCCTGAAGATCCTACAAATCACACTGCTGTCATCAGAAGATACATGAGTGGAGGTTCACACGTGTTTGAACATATAGACGTGTGAAGCGTGCACATGCTGAAAGTCTGTAGCGGGAACAGAGAGTGACCTCTCAGACTGAATATCTAACTCAAGTATTTTCAAATTAAGACTTATAAAATAGGGAGATGGCGAGGAAGCAAAGTTTGGCATGGAGAACAGGCACATCAGAAAACCTTGTGTGGCTTCAATCCTTAAAGGAGACATGTTATGCATATTTTACTGCTTTTAGTTTACTATTGTGTCAGTTTGGGCATTTGTCCTAATTGGATGGTAAAACCTGACATCAGGTTTTGCACAAACCTCGCAGATATCTCATTACCGAGCGTTCAGAGAGACTGAAAGCATGTGAAATCTGGTTGGTGGATTACAGCAGGACACCTATAGCTCATGTTGTAGCATGTTTGCAGAGGTTCAGCATGGACATATGACATTATTACATTGTAAGGATGTTTTAAAATATGGAACAGCATAATATGTCTCCTTTAATCAAACACAGCGTGCTTTTAGAGAACAAGATAACATCAGCAACAACAGCAATTACAGCAGTTTAAACTTTGCCCCTCCTCAAACTTCTCTGAGAGGCTGTTTGTCAAGCGCACACAATGCGAGCTAATGTTCCCCTGTAGCCAGCTGTAGCAGCTTAGTTTGCCTCCACCATCTGGTGACACGCTTTGACGTCAACAGTGGTCTTGTTTTCACAGACAGGTACCACAACCGCTGATTCACCAATTCAAAAGCTCCATTATAGTCTGTGCTGAAACTTGTGTTGCAGTATAAAGGCGGCCTCGGAGGACCGGAGGGATGGACTGGATGACTAAAAAATGAGATGCAAAAAAATCCTCTTTTAAAACCCAGTTATTCCAGCACGTGATGTTCTCCTTTGTTTGTGTGGATGAGCTTTGGGAGCTTTGGAGGGTACTTGCACTTTTTATTGTAATGGAATGGCGAACGAATGAAGGTCATTCACCATCTGCAAAACACTTCTCTGAACTGCTGTGGTCACTTTTTTTACTGCTACTATTATCTAACATCTTGCATAACACCTCTGAGTGATGAAGAAGAGACATGTCTTCATCTGGAATTGAACATGCTGCACACAGTATGAACAGACTGAATAATATTTCAGCTTAATTATTGATTCTTCAGCTTCTATTGTGTCTTTTACGTCCAATATTTCCTACAGTGACATTTGCAAATTGAGTGTTCTCAGGGACAAGATATTCTCCACTACATTTACATTTACATGTATAGAATGTATGAACTGCATGAATAATTCATAGGGTTGCTTGAAAGTCCCTGCGTCATTTACTGCTGCTGTGTTACAAATGTGGGCTCAGGTGCCAAGCACCATCTTCAATATTAGCCAGTGCACTAGCTGACATTCATGTAGGCCAACGACCCAACCAAGGGCAGGGGGCTTTCAATCACTGTCAGAGCTCGACGTGGACCTGCAGACATCGTGTCAGACTTGACTCTCTTCTTTAGGAGCAACAGCAGATGATCCAGACTTAAGTTTGACAAAAACATCCATTCACTCGGCCCCGCCCCCCTCAATCTGGTCTCGTCAATATTGGTTCTTCTGTTCCTGCCTCTCGGTCCGTCTCTGCGACCCACTCAGCTCTTATCTCTTTGTCCTTTTACTACTGTCCCGTTCAAGCGGAGCGCTGTCGCTCGGATGGAGGAGTGTCACCCTGAATGATGTGATATCGACAAACCATCACTCTCAGCAGAGCACGCAATGTCCACCGACGCCAGTGATCAAAATCTACTTCTTCTTTTAATGTGTCATTTAATGAAAGAGAAGTTTGCGCTCCAATTTTCACTGAAGTAGCCTACCTAGCCTCTGGCACTACTTTCTGAAAATCCCTGTGACGGTAATTTTATTAAAAAAAAAAGAGAGAGAGAGAGAGAAAAGAAGCAGCTAGACAATAAACTGACCTCCCCACCAATCTGACCACTTCTGTCTATCAGATGCTGTCTCTCCATCCCATATCAGGCTGACACACTCGTGCACACACACACAGCCACTGAAGCACTAACGTGTCAGCATAATGAAATTAGACAGCATAGTTAGTGACGCTGCATTGTCCTTGTTCATTTGTGGCACCATTCCCACCCCACACAGCCTGTTCACCCCTTCCAGAGCTGAGCAACCAGGATATTGCTAATCGCTCACAATAGACGGATTAGCAGGCGAGGACAATGGGGGTCTAAATGTCAGCCCCCAGCACCTGTCTAAAGCCCCCTCTGTCGGACAACAGTCAATGGGCAGGAGGCGGCTGGCAAACTGCAAAGTGTTGATTGTTGATAACTGTGTGGATGGGTGTGAGGGGCGGAGCTTAGGAGGCCTCCAGGGAGAACTACAACATACAGCCCAACCATTTACTGGACAAAGAGCTGAAGCTGATCTTTTCCTCTTTTGTTTTACAGAGTTTAAACATCAGACCCTTACAAATGATACGCATAATATTAAATGTGTCAATTAAAGTGAAACCTGAAAGATGAACTAACCCTGGTCGCCTCCAGAGGCAGAGAATGTTCCACCAGCTTCCATTAGAATAAACATATTGAGGACTGTGCTACTCTTAAAGCCTTAAAACCTACTCACACTCAACGTGTAGAAATTAATTTTAAACTCGATCCAAAAGGGAACAAGAGACTGTCAGACCCAAAACTTAAAGAACTGAGGATAATTAGACCTGACCCAAAATGTAGTCCAGCAGAGTAGAGCCAAAAAAGAAAGACAGGAAGCAGCATGAGTCCTCCTCCACTGGTTCACCAGCACATACTACTTCTTTTATCCTGCACTTCACAGCTGACACTTTTTTTTCTGTTGTTGTGATGATTAGATGACACCCTGTGATCAGGGCTGTCAACTCCAATTCACTCGAGTATCAAACATGTTAAACACACAGACTGCAGATCTGGAGAACAACAACAGGACCCCACATGACCCAGTTATACCAAATATAATCCGTTCCTGGTTTCCTTCTCATGCACCACACCTCAGATACAGGGATCCAAATGGACGCATGCGGGGTTGATGAACAGCACTGGCTTAAAAGAATCTTCCCTGCAGGCTAGAGGATTTGTATTCCTGGCGCTGAAACTGTGCTTAGCAAATATGATGGAAATCTGCCTATTAGATTCAGTTTTGTATATTTCATGAGTATCAGTGCAAACTGACTACTAATGGTGTGAGAGGAAAGGTCACCAAGAGCTGTCAAACCCACTGACGTTCTGTCTCTGCTACTTTGTTTCTCTGTGTGGTGTCGTGATCTGTAAACATTTATATATTAGCGCAGACTTCATGAATTAAAAAAGAGGAAACAGCTGGAGACAGAGTTCCTGTTTTTCAGGACAAGAGTCTATGAGTATGATGGACTGACTAACTTCAAATGTCCTAACTTTGGTTTATATTAAGGTGTTTATTTTGTTTTGCTTCTCGGGGTCTTATTTTTGGTTTCTTCAGTCGCTGTCCCTCCATTAATTTGCGGTCTAGCCTCAAGCCAAACGAAACACAACATTAGAGGTCCAATTTAATCGGCAAGACGCGGCATTCGAGAGAGCAAATGTTGCTCAGTGTCACTCGTATAAAACTCATCGTCTCATAATAGCTGAGTCTCAGGAGGAAGCAGGCTTTTTTTTCCCCCCAAAATAAAAGCAAAAAATATAGTGAGAAGTGCTGTATGTGAAACCACACAATGAGAAAGCAAAAATGGCATAAAGGTGACACTGTATACGTTGCTGAACCTGAAAAAGAAATCCGTAAAAAGATAAAAGCAGTTGCCTGATGTAGCAAACATAACTCAAAGTAACTAATCTGACTACACTGTACCAGTTTTGGGAGAAAATATGTAAACATTTCCCTGGGGGTAACATTTGAAGAGCCAAGGGGTCACTTAAAAGCTAATGAAAGTGTTTAGTTGATCCGCCGAACTAGATTATGGTATTTCTTGCAATTTGCGACTGATGAGTGCATGAGGAGTAAAATCCTGGAACATCCATAAATGATTTTATGGATTTCTGCCTAAAAGCTTAATTTGTGTTCAAGGGGAAAGTGTTGACTTGATTTTGGCACAAGTCATGGAAACTATAAATATTCAAAATATAACTTTTCATTGCAGTTTGAGCTGCTGAAGGGATACAGTGTTTTGGGGGGCGGGGTCAGGTGTCCAGTAGTCATGACAATATCTGTATTAAAGGTCCATATTTGACACTTTTCCCTTTCCCATTTGCTCTGAGTTACCAAATAGAGCAAATTTCAGGTAAAACACCCAGAGAAACCTAAAAGTGTTGGATGGTGGGTCCAGGTGGATGGGACTTGGGGCATGGCTGAGAGTGGTGACTGCTTTGTTGTGACATCACAAAGCTACAGGAAGTCCAGACAGCTGGTTTTAAAGCTCAGATTCTGAACACAGGCTGTGTGTATTTCTCCATGGACTGAAGCTTCAGTTACACTACACTTACTTACACTTTAACAGTATTCATATAGAACTTAGACCTGATCGATAACCAAAGAACACAGAAATCTACCTTAATTTTATATAGAGCCTGTAAATTATTACACAGGTGAGCCAGATGCTTTTCTGATATTCAGTATATTTGTGGTTTCTAATTCTGACCATGGTTGTTAATCAGTGCTCTCAAGATGTTTTAATTCATCAGTAAGTCTTGCTCCAACACTCATTCAGGCCATGTGTTTCAATAAAGAGGAGATCAACTTGTTGCCCTCACTCTCTTTTGCCCCTCTGCTCATGTCAAGAAGAAAATTACCTCATGAAATTCATGAATTCATATAAATGAATTCATTAAGTGATAAAGAGGGCATATTAGAATAACCACCTCCGATGACCCCGGGACAAGTTGAAGTATTTTATCCTCCATCAGAGTAATAATAATTTGGGAATAGCACATCTGATAGGAAACAAAGGCAGGCAAGACCACCATTAATCTTCTGGTTAGAGAAAAATAACTTTCTTGTTAAGAACCTTGCAGCCAGAAAGTCAGGGCTCCTCACTTTGTTTTCTTCAACTCTGAGAACCTTTTCTCAAAAGCTCTGTTCAGCAAAGTCACACAAAAAATAAATTAAATGTCAGCCACCCCAAACATACCAGCCTCACGCCTGTAAAACCTATTGTGTGTGTGTGTGTGTGTGTAAGGAAAAAAAAAAAAAAAGTCTTACAGCTTTAAGTCTGGACCAAGTCAGGCAAGGACCTGACCCATTTTAGATTTCTCTACAACAGCTTGAAAATAATCATTGTGGACTATTTTTGGAATGAAGGACTCACAACATGAGTTTGATTTAAAGTGAGCGTCTTTGTCATATTTCAGTGTAGGGTGCCGTCATTGGCTCTCATCACTTTGTAATTATCCGTGGACTAAGTGAAGTTGACACCTTCATAATAAGTCCATGTGTCCTGGGAGCTCATTTGACACACTGATAATGTGTCTGTATAATATGATTAGCTGTCTAAACAGTCGCCTGCCTATCAATCACACTGATTTCCTACAGGAAGGGTGTGAAAGAAGAAACGTTTGACTGACGGTCACGATTCAGAAAATATTCACACCCCTTTACTTTCACACATTTTCTTTTTTTTTTTTTTAATAGGCCCATGTTTAAATGTTCTTTGCAGTCAAATGTGCCTTCCTGCTGGGAGTGGGTGGTGGTGATTGTCACTTGACAAGAGCTTCAGTGTTGCCTTCATATGATAAGAGGTTATGATATGACAAAGCAGTAATATGTCTTCAGGGCAGACTGGAGGTTACAGGGAGTTGCTATCAGACTGGGGGATAGCTGGTTAAGCCTGGTTCACACTACACGACTTTCAGTCGTGTTGGGTCGCCGTGCTGTTCGTACTATACAACTCTCTGTCTTGTGGTCGGGATTCTTGAGGTCTTTGTGCTGTTCATACTACATGACTGGTTGGCGACAGTAGTGTTCACACTACCCGACTCATCACCAGCAGGCGTACTACCTGCTATCAAAAACTCATGTGAGAACTCAATGCGCGGGCTGATTGTTTTCATAACAAACATGGACGGGTCCATGAAACTTGCAAAACCTTCCTCGACGCCATAACGCTGCTGCTGTTGTTTTTCTTCTCGTTGCTGCTCTGGGTCACTTCTGCATCCGCCACGACCCCTGTGTCTGCTCTAATTGGCTGGTGCTCTTTTCACGTCACCCCGACACCACTGGATATGAAACATGCTAGATATCCAGTCGGAATCTAGGACTCAGCATCACACTGTCGGCAAGCGCCTGGCTTACTGGCTCACCCTGCTTTGGGGGAGGGTCGTCATGGAATGGCCAAAACCAGTCGGCGAGCGGCCGATTGGGCCAAAATCGTGTAGTCTGAACAAGGCTTTAGCATGCTAACTTCTGAGTAGTACACATCTGAGCGTTAACGATGAAAGAGTTAGCTTGCGGCCTTTCTACTAAACTGTCCATGCTACTGCTGGCTCTAAAAAAAAAAAAAAAAGCATAAAAAGTCTGAAATTTAAATAATATTAGCATAAAGTTGCAACAAAGGGGGACGATATACTTTGTGAAGTCCCTGTCCCCGCAAGCTATGAGTGTAACATCAATTAATGAGTCTAATACGACTGCTGGGAAGCAGAGACTAGGGGTTAAAATCAGGTGAGTAACTTTGAAGAGGCAGCCACATGCTCTGGAAAACAAAAGAAAAAAAAACCTCAGAGGACGCACAGTTTAAATATTCACATCACAGACAGGGCTGAGGATCAACTTGTATCTGCATTTCTCAAATAACAGAAAACAGATGGACCAAAGGATTATGGGAGGTTGGGGTGGGTGGGATGTATAGGAAGGGGTGGGTGGGGGTGGGGGGCAAAGTCAACACAACAGAACAAAACAAACCACAGAGTGAGAACAAGCCTCCTCTGCTCTGAACAAAAGTACACGGGTGATCACCCACTTTCCATGTGAAGGAGGCAAACCTATCAAGAGTCCCTGAGCATTTGTCTGAAAATCTGACGTGGCTGACAGGAAGAGAGGGAGGGACGGAGTGGGGGAAGAGAGGGAAAGGCTGACTGATGGGCTATGTGGTGCCCCCCCCCCCCCCACACCTTTCCCCCACCACCACTGTCTCCTTGCATGTACTTAGGAGCTGCCAAACCTCGTGTGATATTAATGTCATCTGCCTTTTGTAATTTGACTTGGGAGTTCAAATCTTGTCTCGGCTTTGCCTCTCTCATGTCTGCAGGGTCTTACATCTCCCGCAAAGCAACAAGAGGAGAGACGCTTGCTGGGCTTCAGATTCAAGCAGATGTCAAATGCACCTCACTTTCTGATATAAACTGGGATGAGTCTTGTGTCTTGCAGCAGGAAAAAAAAGGTCATTAGGAAAAAATCTATGTATATTCTTTGCCTACAAAGGAGGGGGGGGTTGTGGCCTCAACTTATATGATAGCGAAAACTCTGGTGGGGGTCACAGACTGACCACTTCCTCTGAGGGGATTTGTTAGTGTTTAGCACCTGATACATGTGCGGGTAGGTCTGACACATCCTGACAGCGGACAGCAGCCGCAAAGTGTTCACGCATGATGTGATGAAGCGTTGCTGAGTTTTCAGATGCACCTTGCACATGGGCAACCTGCCGCCGCTTTACCTGCTCCTCCTACAGCTGACAAGGCTTTTGTGTCAAGTTGCCACTCTCCATTAGCCGCCTGCACTTCAACTGAAAGTCCATAAAAAATACAGTCAGAACACGCGGGGGACGTATGCGACTGCGATGTCCCTGGTTGGAGTCCAGGTAGAAGCCCTTTTGGCGTGTCAACCCCTCTCTGTCGCCATGACAACGGCACAAGGCAAACGAGGGCAAGAGGAGAAAATTGAATGCACTAACAAGAACACAGTAGATCTGTCAGTCATCTGAGGTGGAGCATGAAGCACTGGAGTTTTAAGAGCTTCAGTGATTAGAACATGGAAGAAGTGGCTGGAAAATGCACAGATCAGAATTTTATTTTGAAAAGATGTTATTATTTTAATAGAACCATGAGTAAAAACTCACATTTTTAAAATGCTAATACTGCTGCTACTTTTATTAATACTGCAAATGCTGCTACCATTGCAACCCTCAGCACATTTACTGTAACTACTTTGGCCTGGTGCTCAGAGAAGACATCCCTCAGGAGGACGACCCAGCCTCTAGCATCCTCCCTCCCTGCCTCACTGCCCACCTTCTGCGGTTGACCCTGACCTCTGACCTCCCTGTGGAGGATGGCGTCTGTTGAAAACTGCCCGACATCAATAACAGATCACATTACATGTTTTAAAAGAAGGCCATATATTTTGCTATCTTTTTTTTTTTTTTTTTTTCCCCTTCCCTCCCCCAGTTGGCCATCACGACACCAGTGCGTAAAACCTGTCCACTGATGACATCAGAAGTCCTGCAGCCTGCACCTCACGCTGCATTTCCATATTCTGATTCATGTTTTGGCAAATGAAACCAGCTGCCCACACAAAAGGCTTAGGTAACATCAAAAAAGCCGAACTTCCACCCTCAGATGCAGATCTCAGGCCACGAGGCAGGGGGTGAGAATCCAAGGAAAACACACACACACACACACACACACACACATACACACACATGCCACAGCAAATGTCAGAAAAACAGATGAACGAAAAGCCATTGGAAAAGATTTTGAATTATGCAGAGATCTTGTGTGGAGGCGAGCTCCCGTTCAGATCGAGGAGAAAGACGCAGAACGAAGAGGGGCCACAGTTAATGGCTGCAGCCGGTGGATTGAATTTCAGAAGATTGTGGCACCGACTATCAATTTTGGGGCAGGTAATCAATACAAAATATGGCCTCATGTTACTGCTGTGCTGTGAGAGAGGGATTTCTTTTCCTGCAGTGGATAATACTAGAAGTTCAAAATTACATCAGATTCTTCTCTTCTCTCTCTTTTTTAAATCAAACAAAAACATGTATCAGCCTCATCAAAACAGACACATGTGGGTTTTTGCAGGGAAGCACAGATGTAGCAGCTGTCAGGGGTTAAAGACATGACTCAAGGGCATCATGACACCAAAGTACAGCAATACTTCTTCTGTCTAGAAATTAAACTGGGGTTTATCACGCAGTTTTTGTAATATATAGATGAACCAGACTGTGTATGTTATCATTTTATTAATCAAGGACTTGCACTTTTATATCCTGACCAGGGCAGCACAATATTAAAGCCTCGTGACCTTGGCTTTCAGAGGAAAAGGAGTGCTTAATTTCCCTGGATCAGATAGAAAATATTTCTAACCCAGTTTTTGCTGAACACAAGCCAATTAAGTATTTTTTTTTATCTACTTGACCTTAAATCTTGGGGTGACTACCATAAAATGATTCAGATCTAATATCTTGACCTTTTGAAAGGCATTCATAAAAAGGTCAGGCTTTACTGAGCAAATATTCCCGTTAATGAAAAGGTTTTCTTATATGAGCAGGTGGAACTGACCGAAAAGTTGGCAGGTTTCTACGAATAAAAAAGGGCAAATAATTCTCAATATTTCATCTATGGAGAAAATGCAAAACTCAATGTCCAGTTTTGGTGCAATAGTGTATCTTTGTCCTGGTGCAGAACCTGAACTTGTCCTGAAGAACATGAACAGGAAATGAAAGGAGTGGTGTGTGTGTGGGGGGGATAATTAAAAAGATTAGACCGAGAGAGAGGCCGAGGAAAGAGTGTTTGTGTCTTTGTGCAGCTGGCGCCTTTATTTACATATTTACAGCTGAGTAAGCAGGTTTTCCAGCATGTGGGACACGTACGCAAAGAAGAGAGAGTCTGATTCTTCACACACAACTTCATCTGCAATTAGCATCCTGTGTTTGTTTGCGGTGCTCGTCCTCCTGTGCATGCCTAAAATATTGAGACATTATTATATATTAAAATGCATCTCAAATTAAGGACGAGTCACTTTATTAAATTCATACTATAAATATAGAAAAACAATCTGTCCCGGTGATGAGATACATCAAGCACTCTGTGGTGTACATGCCACACTTGTGTCTCAGTTTATGTTCATGGAGTCCATAAATAATCAGGCCCTACTTCTCTTTCTCCAAGCCATACATCAACAAAAGTGACTGTTGGAAAATATCTTTCCCATCATAACGATCCTTGACAACATTACCCGGGTATTTGATGATGCTCTCCCACACATCCGTCAAGTTCAAAATCATAAATATGTAATTCACATGCGAGTCTGTGAAACAAATTACAGCCAGTTGTTTTATTAATTAGGCCGTCATCCGTCTTCCTGTATAATAACCTTTTAAACAGCGGCCTGTGTGGAGAACAAAAGTCTCTCCATCAAGCTGCAGTGTGTGTTTGTTAGTGTGTGTCGACCTTGCTCACTCCTGGACCATGACTGATGCTGAAATGTCGAGGCTGGATATCATTACCTCTGCCGACGAGGTGATGTTTTCACTGGTCTTACACAGTCAAACTACTGTTCTGGCTGCATCATCATCATTTCTATTGTTTGAATTTCTTTAAACCAATCACAATCATCTCCAGTGCTGCTGAGCCTGGGATAGAGTGACGAGGCGACTGAGGAACAGTTTCAGAGATTAAAGTCATTATGGGAGACATTTGAACGTGAACAGGTGAACACCATAACGACATTACGTTGTGTGTGGGCTGCAGCTCAGAGGTTTGTCTTGTTTCCTGCGGCGAAGGGGATTTGGAAAACGGTATAAGGCAGGGGAAGTGGAAAAGGAGGAGAATGCCACCTGGAACAGAGGCCCAGTGTTGGTGTTATACCTGCAGCCTACATCTGGTGAGTCAGACGCTGTTTTCACATGTGACTGCTGGTTTGTTTGCTTGTTTGTTTAGTTGTTTGTTTCTCTCTCAGCAGGATTACACAAAAAGCACTGAACCGATTTGCGGCAAATTTGGAAGGACAGACCGTAGACCAGCGAAGAACCTGTTTGACATGGATCCAGTTTAAAAGGGATCAGAATTTTTAAAATCACCTTCAATTGAATCGTGTAAAAATACATATTTTCTTTAAATGTTGTCATCAGTTTCTCAGAAATCAATGTTTGGATCTTGATGTAAAAGAATCAGCCTTACTTAAGCTACTTGAGCTCCTCTTAGCATCACACTGTTATTATTAGAGAGAAAGCAAACAGGAAACAGCCAGAATCCAACCGTGGAGGAATGCACCGCAGGGCATTTTACAGCTGAAATAAACTTACAATCAACATTACATTCCACCATAAGCTAATTTGATACACTACATACTCGGGTATACACTACATGTCAGGTGAAATTGAGGACAGCGTGAGCAGGAGTATTGAAAACAACACGAATACAAAGTAAATATCTTAAAATGTCTGCATCAATTGAATGGCAGGAACGTGTACGGCGCCTCGGGCCACTTTCAAACATGGCAAAGTGCATGTCCTCCATGAATACATGAAATACAGTCTTGTGACAATAGTGTCTTCTGTCCCACACAGTCCATCAGTGAGGTTTATTTTTAGGTGCCTTAAATGGAGTGGAAAACATTGGAAAGTAGGTGAGGGGGGACACAGCGCCAGCATTGGTCCCTAATGGCTCTCATGTAGTATTTAAAGGAGGGGTTGGGGGGGAGAGTGGGAGCCCGAAGCCCCTGGGGGCCTGGCTGCTGGGTAAACACTCTGCAGGTAATGGCACCGCAACAACTGAACGGCTTCGATATCACCGCTGCTCTGTGCTGCAGCATCGGCATGCAGGATAATGGCAGAGACAGCTGCATGGTGAGCCGTCGTCATTGATGAAATCGATGCTCGCTGAGGAAGAGGATCAGCAAGTCGCTATGCAAACGACCATCCTCATTATCTGAATATACCTGAGCTGAATTCAATTCTCTCATTTATATTGTTTCGGAGCACTTTTGGTGGACAATCTTGCCCCCATCCTCAGTTGTCTCTATAAGACTGAGCGGCAGCCGGGCCGTAGCATGTTCAGTGCCCGTGACGGCAGCGAGCGAAGGTATGGAGCAGCAGATGAGTAGTATGCTTTTCTAGAAAATGGAAATAAATAAGTCAACAGAACAAATGTTGTTTTGATGAACTTAAAGTGACTTCCACGCAGTCTCTTCTTCGTCTGAGCTCTTATTTCGCTTGACAAGACTTTGCTGACTTTCTCAAGAACCGGTGACATTTTAAAAGCCTCACCCCCATGTTGGCTGCACCGCTGCCCTTTGTGCATGAAAGAGGAACAAAAAAAACATGGACCCCTTTTTTTTCCTCTCTGTATGGATACTATGGTTCAGACTCCTTTATGCACTTTGGCTCCTCTCCTCGAGAG
The DNA here is from genome assembly GCA_021432705.1 of Caranx ignobilis. Classification (NCBI taxonomy): domain Eukaryota; kingdom Metazoa; phylum Chordata; class Actinopteri; order Carangiformes; family Carangidae; genus Caranx; species Caranx ignobilis. The sequence continues at coordinate 9,849,679 of MU269980.1, read as the reverse complement.
AAGCAAGAGTTACAGCTCAAGGTTTAAGGCTTCAGGAGAAAACTTCACTGTGAATTCAGCGCAGGAGGGAGCTGACCAGTAACGCAGATTAACAGGCAGTTACCACGAGATCTGACAGCCACAGATCAGCTGACGGATCACAAAGAGATAACTTTGGCCGTATTTATGCATCTGTAACATGCTCACATCTCAGTTGAGCCTTTACAGGCAGGATTTCTGCAAGAACTCTAATCACATCTTAGGAGGGATAGGCATCTGCTTATCACTTCCTTTTCAACAGAAAATTGAACAAGTAAAATATAATTTGATAAAGCTGTGAGCAGCGATTAGCAGTGTCTCAGGAAAAAAAAAAAAAAAAGTTTGACAACGTTCAATATCTCTTAGTCACTACATCCTGGTGGAAAGTCCTGCCACTGCAGGTGAAGCGACGCTGGAGGTGCTGCACTTTGGAAAGGATTGCCAATTTCACCAGATAGTGGTTTCCGACAGGGTGTGACACCTCTCGCCCGCTGCAAGCTGGAAGCTGGGAGCTTGGTGCCTCTGGTATGAATGACTGCCTAACCTACTTGGATCTCTGTCATCCGCTTCCTCCCAGAGAGCATAACAAGCCATTAGAGGAGGCAGATAACAAACACTTTGCAACACAATGCAACTCAGCAACAGTAACAACTCTGTTTCTGCTCCGAATCCATGGCCTCAAACTTTTACAGAACTAACTCAGACCTCACAATGATAATATTTCCTGCAAGGCTAATGCGCTCTATTACATTACACTGCACTGTCTCTTATGAGGTGCACCCTCTGTGTATGAAATACAATCTCTAATTTGTATTATATGTGATATGAGATGATTTTAGATGGAGGACCTGCACAAACCGTCTCTATCTCTCTCTAAAGATGGGCTGCCATGTGACTGAGTCAAGACTTTGCTCCACTGTCATAACTGTATGTACTTTTATTTGTACCCTCATATTTGACTGCCAATTCAAATTCTGCCCATGCACACGCATCTAAAAGTCTAATTAAACATTATAAATTAAGCATTACTGTGAGAAGGTCCTGCTCTGTGTGGACATGCACACTGCTCGTGTGTGGGAGGTTGTTTGTCTCTGTATGTCGACCCTCTGTATGTGACCCGGTGACCTGTCCGGGGTGTACCTGCCCTCGCCCTGTATGTCAGCTGGAATTGGCTCCAACCCACCCACAACCCTACAGGGATAAGCAGTACAGCTAAGGCATTAGAAAATAAGTATTGTAGTGATTACTATTATTACTATGGAACCCGTGGGACATCGCAGCTACTAAAATCTACAAATCTAAGGTAAATAATGTTTTAACTCGTGTCGATCGATCGTGACAGCACTGCAACATTTCAGTCTTGAAGCCTGTGGAGATTCTCAGCTCTTGTTGCTGTGATAATTACAGAATACTGTGAATCCCACAATCTACACGCTGTTGTTTATTTGCTGAGAGCATTAGCGCCCCAGCATCGACTCTTGTTTTGACCACTTATTGTATTTCTGACAATACACAGTGCTACAGGCAGATTACATTAACTGTGAGCGGTAAATGCTTATGGCTGTTACGGCTGCAATAATGGCAAAATCAAGATACTCAGCAAACATCAGTCTGTACATCCTCCTGCTGGCATGAGGTCAGCAGTGAATTGACTGGTGATGCTCCTCGTCACTGGCAGTGAGGGAGTCGTAGCAGCAAAGATGGAGGAAAATGATAAAAGTTAAAAGTACAACAAAGCTCAGCGTCGGGCTTATCTCCTGCTGTATTTATTATTGCAGATTAGCTGCATTTCTCAGCCTCTTTCCTCAGTGTCTGTGATGCCTTTATGGATTCTGGTCAGCTCAGCCTCCGGCTACGTGCTGTTTCAAGGTAGACAGCTAATCAAGATGAGTGCCGGGGCAGGACCGGGATGAACTGAGGGGGAGGAGGCACAGACAATACACTTCCTGTCTGAGGAAAAAAATGGATGCAGATTTTTATTCCTTCAGGGTCAGCTCGCTTGCGTAAAAAGGACTCGGAAAAAACACACTTTTTCAGCAGTTTTGCTGCATAAACCTGAAGCCATTTTGAAGTGAGTGAGTTGACCCTTCAGTTACTGTAAACACCAAATGATGGCGTGATATCTGTTGTTTGGACAAGGTTACAGTACAAGGATTGTATTTCATATTTTATATATATAATTACACACACACATATATATACATATATATATATGTCCTCTGCTCAGTTGCAGGTCTTTGCTTTGTGCTTGTTCCACAAGCAGTTTCTCTGGATTTAATCAGCTAGTTTGAAGGCAGGAGCCTGTGGATGCTGGGCGCATGGCGAGCGACCAGGGGAGCCATTATCCCTGTGTGATGGAGGCATGTGCTGCATCTCGTCTCCCTCCGCAGAGACGGAAGCCTAACAATGCCACATACTGCAGCCAGGGCGAGCACCCAGGTGGTACATTTCTGCTGCAGTGAACACAGATTGGACATTTAAAATGCATTCTTTAATTAGGAGGAGAAAATAAAAGTAAAATTAAAAAGTAAAAGCATCACCCAGTGGACAAATTAAGTACCTCTTGTCTAATGGTGTTATTGCTGAATGTTGTTAGAGGGAGTCAGGGACTGATTTGCAGTTTTTCAGATTTTATGTTTGATAACTTCAAGAGCTTTGGCACAAATTTTGAACAAAACAATCATAAAGAGCAACTCAACACAGAATCCAATTATACTGTACACACTTCATTATAGCATCAAGTCCCATATGCCTTTTTTTTTTTTTTTTTTTTTTTTTTTGCCTTTTGCAAGAGAAATCGAAGCAGATTCTCCTTCATACAAATCATGACCTGAATAAACTGTGAACACAATACATAATAGTGGAGCTACAATATAAAAACAAAAATCGTATTGTGATTATCTGTGATTTCAGTGCTTTTCATTTTCACGTAAATATAAAATTGATGATGTGATTGTTGTCGAGTTAGAAAAAATATGTTTCTTTCCATTATGAAGATTTGTTGCCTTCATTATGTACACAACATCTATGGTGCTGACAATGGACAAAGATGTTGTAACAAATTTTAGCTTTATATAGACTATATTAAAAAAAAAGAAATGTTGCACTTGCCCATATTGCAATTTTGGTAACATTGCAATTACTATTGCAACCCGGACATTAGTGATTAGAACTATGAGATTATTATGAATAATGATAGTACTCTGCAATTCTTTACTGTGAATCTCCTTGTGAAGCTACATACATGATATATACAGCAGAGTATGTGAGTGGAGCATGCCCATGTCATTTTTCCCTTCGGTTTTCAAAGTGACATCACAGTCACTTTTTTTTATGGAGTGTTCACAGCTGCTCAGGAAATAAAACATTTCTGAGGGTGAGCTGCAGCATCACCAGTAACTGTGAGCAGGAGCGCTGACAGCAGGCTGTCTTTTAACGTTGTCACATCATACGGGAATCTGCTCGTCACAAACAGAATTAAGGCTGTCGAGGAAAAATAAACAAGGCCTCCACACTCACAGCCGAGCTTTCGATTCGTCGGGCTGATCCGCAGGAGCTATCAAAATGACATATCACTAAACCAAATCACTGTTATTATCATTATTGATGTCAGGGTGCCTGGAGCCCACACTTGAACTTTAGTATTCCTTCTTGCACTGTAACGTCTCGCCATTGTGCACCAGAGGGGATCTGAAGAATTCATATTAATCTGTATAAATCTGGGATGTACTGGCAAATTAACTCTGAAGATGTGCGTGCGGTGTCTTTATTTCTCTATATATTGACAGATTTTCTTTCAAGTAAATCCCTGGATTTGACTTTATTCTTTCACTGGCTCAACAGCTCAGACTATAAACTGGTCAGAAATTCATCTTCCAACAAGTAAAAACACCTTTTTTTTCTTTTCATTTTGAGAAGCTGTGTGTGGGATGGATACTACAGAGTTGTTTGAGTGGTTGCATCATCCTCTATTCCACCAACCTGGAGCGAAAACATGTTCCCCTGCTGATGTGATTCGGTCTCGTAACCTCATCTTTCACTGTGTCAGCGACTTCTTTACAGGCCGGGGTGTAAATTGCACAGACTACCCCAGAGTTGTGACTTTGTTTTGTGGCATAAACAGAACGAAGACTTCCATGTTATATTTACACATAGGACAAATTTGGTCTTATTTTTTCTTGGTTGGAGCAAAGTTTTAGCTTTAATGGAATATTTCAGCATCATTATTAAAATCTGTTCACTGTGGACCAGGAAACAGCACAGAGGAGAGAGTGGGATTATATTTTTGCAAACTAAGCCTAAAAATAGCACGCATGTCCATGTTCATCTAAAATCTAATTTGTTAAAGGGATACTTCACCCAAAATCAAGAATTCATCAATTTTCTACTCACCGTCATGCCAACAAAGGGTTTGGAGAACTTTCGGATCCCAGCTGGACCCCCCCTGGAACTCCAAAAGCGTTTTGGTAACTCTGAAAGTTCTCCAAAGCCTTCATTGGCATGATGGTGAGTAGAAAATTGATGAATTAACGATTTTGGGTGAAGTATCCCTTTAACATAGATTTCAGAACATTGATGAAGATTAACTGTTCAGCTTTTGTTTTGTTCGGTTTATTATTTTAGTCAAATTACACAAAGAGCAAAGAGAACCGAGCTCGACGGCAGCAGTGAATTATTCACAAGTGAAGTTACTGATCACTAACTGCCAGAACTTCAAAGCCTGAAAGACACACTGTGTTTAAAGTAGATGACAATTTGAACTCTTCAGTCACACTTGTCTCAAAGAGACAAAGACAAGCATCACATCTGGAACAGCTGCACTATTACGCACTACTGGCTGAGGCTCAGATATCACCATTACTGAGCAACATTGCATTTCAGAGTAGTGCTCACTTCGACTTTTTTTTGTCCAGCTGCTGAACTGCATCATATGACTTTAATGATGGCAGTAGTTACAGTAGCATTAACAGTAGAGCTAGTAACATTTACTATACAAGAGGTTTTAGTGCTGTTTCTGAGCAACAACTCCTCCAGGACAGACTGGACCCTATGGTGACTCGGTATGAGGAAATGACCTGACAGACCCAGTGGCTAGTTGGTTAGCATGCTAGCTTCAGTACCTTCAGAAGTGACAGTGACACCAGTTGGATGCTGAAATCACATCAATTCTCCAAGACAGGTAAGAAAACATATGTTAATAATTACCTGCTACAGCAATGTGACAAATTACATTTATCACCTTTAATGTATAAGCTGTAATGAAATGTAGCAGTCAGTCAAGACGGAGGTAATTAACAGTATCACACACTGTTTGACCTGTAACAACACATCGTCACCACCTGCTTTGTAAAACCAATTAGTAATTATCAGACAGACTGAATATATTTAAAATATAGATGTAGAAGTACAGAGTAGCATTAAATGTACTTTCTTGAGTTCAGTGCTGCAGTGCAGTTAATTTTTCTTTTAAATCTGTCATATGAAAATGCAACTTAGACTACAGCTTAATGCAGCCCTCAGCTACGTTCACCTCATTGTGCTGGTTGTCAGTCTGAATGATTGCTATTTAATGACTCCCACTGATCCTGGCAGATATCTACATTATCACTGGTTAGTTACATGCAAATCATGCAATGAAGGAAAGTATGAGCGAGACAATAACTGTATTCATAGCCACCTTGCTAACGTGTCTAACTATATCTGAAGTGAGAAGCAAAGGTGACCGAACACCCACCTCCTCCCCAGCTCCACTTTACCAGGCCCCTCACATCCCCTCTCCCCTGGCTGATGGACTAGGCGGGTTAAAAACTGTTTAGTGTGATGACCACTCTACTACTTCAAAGCCAACCAGTTTGTAAAAGCCTGTCCCATCATACACAAAACTTAATCAGAACTGAAATGGTCTTCCCGGAAGACGCTCAACAGATAAATGACAAGGAGAAACAAGACAGAAATATTTCATGCACTGCTCATATCAGATCAGAGGATTTTACATTTAGCTTTTTTTTGGTTTTCATTCTATTACGGACAGACAGTGTATCTCCAGCTTATTACAAGTGCACTTACGTTGCCATTATTGTGCAGGTATTCTACAGCCAAACGTATCGTGTTGCATGAGTAGTCTTCATTATCAGATAACAATTGCTGGTAAATGGTAACAAATAGAGAGCCCGGTGAGTGGAGATGAGGCTTGATAAGATATAATAAAGTTAAACAGACCTGCGTTCACAACTGATTCAATTACAGTCTAATGTTCTAGATTACCCAGTCTGTGATCAAATAGAAAGAGCAACCACTTTCCCATAAGAGGACACCTCGTCCCATCCATAATTGCAACGCATTCACTGTATCACTGTAATTAAGCCTATAGTTAGATGAGTTGGTGTACAATGAGCTGCCTACATCCTGAGCGGCAGTGCCATGACAGACAGTACCACAGTGTAAGGCGTCCCTTTGTTCTGTCGGTGTATGAGAGCAGAAATGAGAATCTTGCCAATTTCCTCGACATTATTCATCCAGCACGTGTTGGGCATGGACCGGCGCGGCTCTCAGCTGTGTAAATTCCATTAGACTGATGGGTGTATGTATGTGTGCAAATGAAAATGTGAGTGAATTGTCGAGTGTGAGAAGGAGTGCATCAAATCGCGCCACTGTCTACGGAGTGGTGAATCCATAGATGGCTGCCGAGGCTGATACGGGATTATCCTCCGGTGGATTTCCACATTATACATCACATCTCCTCCTGCAGGAGCCATGCTGCACAATAGCAAGCTCAAGCTAAACAAACTGATTGCTCAAGCAGGGATCCCATAGGCTGGATAACTATCTCTTTATCGCTTAGTCCTTTTCTGTGCAGATAACATTTCGCGGCTTTGAGAGCCACTGCCATTTTCAGACTGTTGAGGTTTTCCTTCGGTATAAAAGTAAGTGGATTATGCCAATATAAATACAATAAATAAGAAGTAAATACAGTTTTTGAAACTGTGTCTAAAGTGAAATGTGTCACTCACTGCGATGAACTCACAGAAAATGACCAGAAGAGACCAGACCGGGAAAAAAAAATGAAATAAGTATAAATGAACAGAATAAACAGCAATCACATTTTATTACCAGAATGAATTTATTTTGCATTTACTTAAATATGTAATTATTAATTTCTACTGATTTATACTTTCTTTGTCCTTAACTTCTGTCCCCAAGTGATCATTGAATTTAATTCATGCAACAATAAGTTAAACTGCATTTAAAGCTGCATTTTGTGTCTATTTAGTATTTCATAGGCTTATTTTGGGAAGTGGAACAAACAGAAATGGATGGAGTGTTGAGTCGCCATGTGAAGTTGAAAAGGGTAATTTGTTAACATTCATGTGGAATCATGTTTCTGGCAGTCTCCCAGATCTAAGACCACGATGTTCACTGTCTTTTTAGCTGTTGCTGAAAAAATACATGCCTATAAATATACATATATGGGCCATAAAACCAAAACAATGAGCTAAAAGGCACTAAAACGCTCCGTGGCACTGAGACGGAGCTAGAGAGGCAGGTGATAAATCTGTGTGGGGTTCATCACAGTGAGGTGAGAACCTTTCATATTCTATGTAGTCATTTGATCAATTCTTAATATGAAGCTATTGATTGTGAATTAAACTGTGATTGTTATTAACTGCTTATATAAGTATATTACCCCAAAAAAACACATAAACTGATGCAACCACATCTCCTAGAGATTGTGTTTATATACTACTGGACTGCTTTCCAATTATGTTGTGGTGGCAAAGTAATGACTGGCTGGATCAGGTTCAGGGGCAATGTTTTTGTTTTGTTTTTTTAATCAAAGAGTGAAACGCTCTGTCAGCAGTCACAAGGAGGCGGCTGGGTGGATGGGGGGTGTACAAAGCTTATGACTGTCGTGCCAGAGGCCACGGTTCACATCCACAGTCCTGTGTGTTGTTAGGCCTCAGTAACAAAAGCTCTTTGGCTGATGGTTTTTGTTCAATGGAAAAAAATCACTGAAGCTGTTGTTGGTCCTTAGTGTAGCCTTTATCATCCAAACAAGTTAAATAAGGCTGTGATCACTGTAATGGAGCTTCAGCTGAAATATTCTGGCAGAAAACATGTTCTCTGTGAACATTTTATCAAAATGTCTAGTGTCCAATATTCATCACTGATATGCAGTACTAAATGTCTTAAATGTCCTAAAAAGGGGGAAAGGAAATGTCTACTTGCACTTTGTTTTCTACAAAAAGTATTTTTCTATTGCAAATTAATTTGGGTGATGATGTAGAAGAATCTCAGTGGAAGTAACACCTTCAAATACAGTGTAAACATAGTGAGACATTCACCAAACAGCAGCTTGTTGTTACTGTGTAAATACTGAAGTGTTTCCCAAGCAGCAAAAACCCACTGTATTTCAACTTAGACAGATTTTACAAAGCCATTCTTATATTTCATAGTTATTATCATAGTTGTTGGGAGCAATTATCGCCTCCTACACAAGACTTTTGAATAACAGTTAAATAGTAATCAGGTACAGAGCCACGCTTCATTACACAGTGCAGTAACTTCACAAAAGGATGACCTGCCGTTTCATGGGACGTGTGAGACTCGCAGGATATCAACACGGCTTCGGCTCTGAGAGGATTGTTAAGTCTTGACCTTGCTCACACCTTTTTGATACGTTTGATTAAGCCGGCTGGACGTGAAGTTGAGTGAATTGTTGATATGAAAGCGCAGTCACACATTCCGTATCCCAGGATACGCTGGGCGTCATGCAACTTTGCAACCAGATCTACAGACAGGTCACATGGCCCCCTGGTGACAGGTATGATCAATTTAAAAGCTAGGAATAGACGGCAATAATTAATTTATGGGTGATAGTGTATAGTTTATATTTTTCACACTGATTTACACTAGCTGCTCTATCACAGTGGGAGAATTCATTGAAATTAAAATGTCCAACAAAAATAAAATGTCCTTATTATTACTGTTTTTATCACTAAATCATCACTTTGTTATTAACTCAAACTAAATGCCTAAATGAAATGTCACTCTAAACACATTATAGCAGTCATTGTAGTTAATTGGTAACAGTATTGAAGTGCTGGTGTACGTGCTGGGGATGCAGGAAGAACATGGAAGGTGGGATCTGGCAATTAAACCGTCATCTCAAACAAACCCTCACACACATTCAAACAATCTATCATGGGACTGACATCACACCGTTGTCTGTGACTAATTTGGCAATGGGCTGTGCACAGAATACACAAAACACTGTATGTCTAACAAACCTGCAATCTTCTGCAATTACTCTGCACAAGGAGCAGATGCTGGAATGAGGACTAGATTCACATCCACTAAAACACATGCATTTTGCAAAGACAACTGAGAGCCCAGATGTTGCTACCTGAGTGCTGGTGTCTGGAGGTGAACGGTGTTGTGTTCAGAGACCGTACTGTATTCTCCAGGGGTAATGGCTTGTACCATCCATCACTCTTCATCTCATCCTTTCTGACAAAGTTCTCTTTTGTGAGACGTGTTGGCGGGAGGGAGGGAGGTTCTGTATCACCTCCGCAGGTTCTTCTAATGTTTCATGAGATCGAGGTGATATAAATCCTCATCCATCATTATTTAGACATAACAGTGGCTGTAAGTTCTCTGCTGCCCAAACCCCGTTTTCTCGCCGGGAGCGGGTGCTCACTCGCAGAGAGCTTCAGACATCGTTGAGTTTACAACGCAAGAGGTTATAATACGCCATCTGAGCAGCGATGGACGCAACGCTGAAGACAAGAAGTGATAGAAGTGGAAGAAAAGCAAGAGGAGTTGCTGAAAACAGGTTTTTGTGAGTAAAGAGATGAAGATTGATGCTGAGCTCACAACATTTCTTCAGCACTGCAAAGTAAAGAGCTGCAATTGCTACCATTGGCTATGTAGGGGAAATATGTGTGTATATATATATATATATATATATATATATACACACAGCACCTTTAGGAGGCCATGTGTGTACAACATGTGTGGTAGCTATGATGTGTTTGATTGATAGACATTAGACATAGGGTATCAGTTAAGATGTATAGAGAAACTCGGTGCCACCTCCTCCTGCCTGTTGTATCCGTAGCAGCAGAAATCACAGCAGCCAGATGAAGAGACAGGTAGAGAAGCTAGCACTTGAGGACCAACTATTAATAGCCTACTTGACATTTATAACAGGATGCAGTAAATCTGTCAAATCTGACGGACAGAATATCAGCTGCGGGTAGAAGGCGGTAATGATGGCGGGGGAGACGTAGCCGTCGTATGCTTCAGCTGGTTTCCCTGTTAACTGGCGACTGTTCTGTGAATGCCTCAGTGGTTGTTCGCAGTGATTGATGGCAGACATTAAAAACAGGAGGATAACATTTAGCTGTCCACGCGGATGCTTTTTTTTCCCTTCTTTTATTCTTTTTTTTGTTGTTGTTGGTGTTGTTGCTGCTTTTGTTCCTCCATCAGATACTGGAGTAAAACCGCGCCACAGAGGATAAAAAAAAAACACACACGCCGCTTAAAAGTAAATAATTATGACTCAAAGTAGTCTACAATCCAGTTTAGCCACAGTGGACAAAGCACTTCGCTCATCTTTCAGGATGACATGATCTCATACAGATCCGGTGAATGACAGGAGCAGAAATACAGCAAGGCCGACAACTGCTTAGGGCCACAGGCTATTAGGGGGCCTGAGGGCTGACAATCTATACTCCATAGCAACACCTCCATCCTTCATAAACCAATGGATGGTATGTAGTAAGAAGTGAAGAAGGTGCATGATCTGAGAAAAACGTTACTCCTCACTTATTCAGTTAGCTCTCTGACTGCCTTCATCATAATGTCACCTGTCTGGTTGTTTATCTCCTTTGTGTAATGTAATTAAGATTGTTAATTACTATAAGCATTCATTTAGCCAAAGCAGACAACTTCTCTTTGCATTGCTCCTACACTCTCTGGCTTCTTCCTCTTCTTCACCATATGCTCCATTTTCCACATTTTCTTTTCATTTTGAATCTTGTATGTTTCATTTCTTCTTATTAATTAAATGTTTGACATTAAAGCTGGTGCCGTAAAGCAAAATTCAAATACGTGTTATAGGATGTTCAGAACAGACTTTGTATCCATTGTATTGCAGCACCTGTTATGAGCTGCTCTTTGACCGAACAGGTCTCATTCTCAGAGTTCCTGTTGAGCTGCCAGTCAACCTTTAATTTGCATACAACGGTGACTTGATTAAGTATCTCAAAGCAGCTGCCAATGTGGTACAAGCATAAGCCGTTTTTGTTCGGGGGAGGTTTAACAGTCATTTCACTGTGGACAGCCAAGGGGTGGTAAATGATCTACAGTCAAATGATTCACAGGAACAGAATAAATGTTCCAAAGATGGACTAAGAAAAAAGAAGATCTGAAAGATTAGCAGGTACCTTTTAACCTGAAAACATTCAATCGTCTCTTTTTTCTCTGTCTGTGTATTCTATCACTCTGTTCTCTGGGCCAGGGTAGGAATAAAAATCAATGAAAAAACTAAAGGTCATTGGACTTTCTATTCTGTTTGAAACATATAATATGGCAGTAAAATAAAAACACTGTCTTATGTCCTTGCTTCAGTGTGGTCAGGGGTCAAAGGGCAGACTCTCTATTATCCTGTTAGATTTGTGAGCACTGTAAAGTGAACAAGGGCTTCATTGAGTGGGGCTGAAAGAGGAGATGAAGAATGTGGGTGTTCTGCTCTGCCCACACCCACATCATACCATTAATATTTTGTACCTGCCCACAAAGCCGAGTGGCTGTCGGTAAACAAGGCCGCCTCCTCATCCTCTCCGGAGGCTCATTAAAATTTGAGGAGCAGCTCCCCTTGTCAAACACGTAGCGCTTTTCTTCTGGGGCCTAAACAATCCAGTAAATATGATGAACCTCAGCTGAGTGACCTGGACACTATGGCAAATGACTTCATGAAAGCTGAGGCAGGAGGTGGGGTGTTAGAAGACGGCCGAAAACAACATGTCGTGCCGGCCGTCGGTCACATTTACAGACTTTAAAGAACAAGTTCATCGTCCATCACAGCCTCCATTAACAAAAAAGAAAAAACATCAGAGGAGATATTGGACAACTGAATCTCAATGTCATGCTGATTCTCTTTTCTCCAGCCTTGACACATTTCCATCTCCTCCTTTGATCTATAATAAGACAACATATTAAATCCATGACTTGCTTGATATGGCTCAAATTTGGTGGATTATTAAACGCGTTCACACCAACTGGGGAGCGATGTGAGTGCAAATCTGTTAATTTACCAGGAGCCCACCATGAATGATGAACAGTCAATGCTCACAGAGAGAGAACACAGCACATTAAGAACATTCTGTGTTGAGGCGAACTGGATTGTGGAGAATAACCTCCCCTCCCTCCTTCCCACGCTCACCCTCTCTCTCTCTTTCTCTCTCTCGGGTCTGATGATGAATATGAAATGAGACCTGTGGTCCGTGAAGACGCGGGACACGAGCACTGACCTGACCCCGAGCATCTCAGAGCTTTTCTTAGTCACAGCCTCCGCCGTCAACACACCGTCACTTATTGAGTGTGTTCCAGCAAAACAAGGCTTTCACTACCCTTGCTGATTACATGGGCAGGGCTCTGTGTAATTCATCACAGCTTTTCTGCAACCTATATACTTCAGGTCATTATCTGTCAAGGTTAAACCAGTGTACACTGTGAGTGTGTGTATATGTATGTCATATACCCTGTCCACAGAGGTCATGTGTTCGATTATCAACCTCGTCATGAAGATATGTCAAACATTAAGCTGAAATGAATGTATATGACTTACCTATATGATGAGGAGACCATTGGTAGCCACAGGTTGAGTGTGTGTGGAGGAGAGAAGAGGAGAGAAAGAAGAATGAAGTTAGTTATGACTGGTTACACAGAAGATAAATAGAGTTCAAGCTAACACAGAGGCGGCAGATATAGACTCCTAAGGAGCACAACATTGACATCTCTAGAGTGGCAATGATCACACTTTCCTCCTCGATCATCCACTCCTGGAGGCACTCTATGAGTCACTGGAAAGAGACCTCTCAGCCACCACCCCGCCCACAACCCACCTCTCAACCGCAGCTAGTCTAAGGATATAAGATTGCATCTCTCCCTAAGCATCGATTTGTGACCGAAGACATTTCCAGCTTTAATTATCAACAGTAGCTCCGTGTGAATAATTATTTTAGCACTTGTTATAAATTTGACTGGTTTCATCTCAGTTTTGTTTGCCCCGTGCCTCCACAAACAACACTTTCATTTTAAGCTCAGTTAATCAGGCACGTTCACTTGGCTTTCTGGATTTTTTTATTTATTTATTTATTTTTTCAAGGTGGTGCACAGTAATGTTATTATCAAGGAAAGGAATGCCAGCATCATTTACAACAGAATGATTCACACAGAATGATTGTTTTTGCTTCACCTGATAAATGAAATGACTGATAAATAACAGAGCAATAGTACTTAATCACATCACAAACTTCCTGCAAATGAAGGTCTCATCATCATTTGCCTTGGATGATCTAAAGCAGTGAGTCCCAGTATGGAGGTCAAGGGTCACTGATGTTGATGTGGGACCTGGTCCAACACTGACAGACTTCCCACCAGTTTCTATCTGTTAACTGATTTCTATCACAGCAATGATACTAAAACAAACAGGTAAAATCAAATGCATTTACTCCAAGTAGTAAATAATTCCCTGGTTATTACAATGAACTACAATAATGACTCTCTAAAGTCATAGTAGTCATTATGACACGTAATCAAAGTTAGGGAGACATTATGAGTCCTTTGGCCTAAGCAGTTTCCCATGTTATTTCCATGTCTTTCATGTGTCTTTTCATCTATAAGATTGATTTAGAGATTAAACAGGTTGATGTGTTGAAGGTCCAACAATATAAAACGGTTCAGTTGAGTTCTACAACAATCAAATCAGATGAAGACGTTCAGATTGGCAAACTTCTGTGGAGTTACTCTTCAAGGCTGATGGATGTTTCATCAAAGTCTCTATTCATTCCCTGATAATCATGTTTGTAGAAAATCTATCAACCTCCTTTTCTTTCCTGGCTTTGTTCACCCCCCCCCCCTTCTGTCTCCTTAAGTAACCCCCCCAACCCCTCACCGCACTTTTTAAATATTTTTGCATCCAAATTATTACTCTGGTGCCAAAGATTTGATTTAATCAATTATTCCATTTCAGGAGGATAATAAAAAGATGCTGGGAAATAATTAACAAGTGAGACTGAGGCTTGAACCACAGCAGGAGTCTGTGAAACATAAATTACTGTTGAGACCCATTACCAGACTGTTACGGGGAAGAGATTTTTCTGGATGGGGAATGAAAATGACCCTGACATATTTTGTATATGACAATTAACAGATGGTTGAACTGAGAGAACAACAAAAGACGGTGTGCCACCTCACACATGATCCAGTGCATCATCTTTTTCATTACAGACAGAGCACAAACTAGGATTAAGCTGAAAAAAAAAAAACGGTACCACTGACCAGTCATTATCAAACAACGACCATCTATGACCAGGAATGAGTCAGACATAAAGGGCAGACTGCATCTGAAATGGCTGCAGTTCAGACAGAGATAATAAAGCTGGCAACCATTTTGAAGGCAGCACAGGAACAGGGGCTTTTAAAAGTGGTCCACAGGTGCTCCCTGCCAAAAGGTTAATGTGGCTTTCTACTCTGTATGTGGGAGTAATTACAAAAAGTGAAGACATCACATTAAGGTTTGGGAAGCTGAGAGAATCAACTTATTTTGCAGCCAAGCAGAAGCAAAGAGATCAAGTGCACTTGGGTTGAAAATTTAAATGTATGCATATATATATATGTACATATAAACATCTATATATATATGTACATATAAACATCTATATATATATATGTACGTATTAACACATATATATAACATATATACATACATATATATATATATATATATATGTATATATGTGTGTGTGTGTGTGTGTGTGTGTGTGTATATATATATGGTGTTTGTATGGTAAACATGCGAAGCTGCGGCACTCCCAGAGGCTATCCTGTGCAATATTGTGGGCTCATACTGTACTGCACTGAGCTCACAGGATGTGTGAATGTGTGAACCATCGCATGAGAGCGGTACAAGCTAAATCAAGCATAATGAGCCCTGATAAGACCATACAAAGGAGAATGAAGAATACAGTTTAAAAAAAAAATAGAAAAGGCACTGCAGGGGTAGTGAGTGTCCATCTGAAGAAGGGAGTGGCCACAGTGATTCTAACTGACTGGGCACAAATGTGACAGACAGCGCTGTCTGTCTCGCTTCCACTGATGCAGCTCATGCGTGGCCCATTGACAGTGCAGCAACATGAATGGCAATGAAAAGGAAACTTGAGACACAAGAGGTTTGATTCTTGCAGACACAGCCTGATATGCGCAGACACCAGCAACAGTTTTTTTCATGCCTGTGTGTATTTATTATTTCAAAACAACAGATGATGTTCACGCAGCAGGATGTGTTTTTTTTTTTATCTCTAAAGGTACAAGCCCAGCATGACGGTTGATTCTGACTTATTCATCCACCAGCAACTCATTTCAGTGGCATTTGGTGCTCAGCAGATGGTAATTTCGGCCCGATTGTTTCAGTTCCTCAAAGAGCAAAATATGTCTGTGAGCAAAATACTGAAAGTCACATAGATACATAGGGCCTACTTACCATGACTGAGATAGGCAACAGCCTAAAGCTTCTGCTGTGAAGAGACCTTGCAAGTTTTTTTTACCTGTCCTCTTGTAAATACAGCAAGCAGCACTGAACTTAACACTTCCTTGAACACACCAGTTACAGTAACATATACAGGACCCAAATATTTGACACGTATTGGTAGAGAAACCTCAAGCTGTGTAGCACAGCAAGGCTACCAGCTTACACACACACACACACACACACACAGTGGGGAGTAGAAGTTTCAAAGGGTAAACAAAAGTAGGTCAAAACTTATATGGTCAATATGTGACTTATGGGATGTAGCTGGAAACAGAGCTACATTTAGTGGAAAGAAGCTAAAGCTAATAAAAAAAAGTAGCTTAATATCTTTAAATGCAAGTGGGCATATTCATGACATCACTGCGTCATATTTGTATACTTCCTGGTGTCTCTTCTTTATCTGTTTTCTTTGCTCACGTGCAGCATTTTAATACAGCTGAATTCAAAATGAAGCTACAGCCCATCTGTTCTCTGTTGCTAAAAGTCAGTAAATCTAGATGAAAAACTGACCATGGTTTAACTTTATCAGTCAGTCAGTAACAAGCAGTTCTCCTTGTGCTGTGAGTATTGGATGCATGACATATTTCAAAGCCCTAAATCAACAAATGTCGTTGTAATCAGATACTGTCTGTAAAATGTAATTAACATTAAGATGGAGCGAGTTTAGTCTTGCCAGTGCTGATGCTAAACTTGTGCATGAATGGTTTTCCATTTGGATCTTTTTCTTTTCAAATCAGATCCAGTGCCTCCAGTATTTGAGATAAAGTCTTTTCAAAGAAGGCCAGATGAGACAAACGAAACAGAACAATTTAAAAAAAAAAAGAAAAAAGAAAACAAAAAGCTGATGACGCTGCTTTCACAATGACCTGGTTGAGTAGTTAGCCATCCACTCACATTCTGCTTTTAAATCCACCATCCTAGCAGCTGACATGTTCAGTAAAGAACAACATAAAGCAGCAGTGATGTGTTTCTATGTGATCATTAGAAACGACAGTGGAGACTTTGAGGATCATTATGTGTGCTGAAGGACCAGAGGGTTACAGCACAAGATGTTTAGACGCTTAAAGAAATTAAAGCTCATGTCAGCTAATTCTACGTGGGCATATAAAGCTGCCCGTTTTAATAACACTGCAGAAGACAAAGAGACAATCTGTCCCCTAATATCTCCCACAACCACTCAGAGAATCTCATCTCAGTCTTTGCCTCTCAAACCGTCCTCCAGTCTGAGAGGGAGCAAAGGTGAGAGACACAGGTCTATAAACTGCTAATGGAAACAAACATTGGCAATTGACTGATGGAGGGGAGACGGAGATGATGGAGAGATTATGTGCTGAGCGTTTTCTTGGCTAAACTGTCCTGAGAGCCTGGGAACCACTGCCACTCTGTGATTGGCTGAGGGTTAAACCAAGCCAAATTGACACTTTTACATCAAATTCCAGCACTGAGACCTCCTTGGACAAGAGACCTGTCAGCTGCATTACAAGTGGCAGCCAGTGGCCCATGTGGGATCTTTAATTCATGATCTAGCACAAAATTGCCTGCAGATTATGTGTAGGGTTTTTTTTGGTTTGGTTTGGTTTGGTATATTTAGGTTTTGCAGCGGTATTGAACAAATGAGTCCCTGGACGATCACAAACATGCCTAATGCCCTTGAAAAAGAGAGCACACACGCAAAGCCCAACAAACAGCAACCAAACCTCATCAGTGATTCACTGCTCGTCCTGCTGACAGTAATACACAACACAGCTAAAGTACTGTCAAATTGATCATTCCCATGATTCCCCAGTAGTGCAAAGATGGACTGTTGTCTACAGCTAACTGAGAGGGAAATGGGGAATTTGGTGATGTGATAATAAATAGACTCCAAGAACAATGCAATTTATGGTTTCCTCAGTGGCTTCAGCACTACCTCTGATTTGCAAGATTACATTTGTAGTTCGCTGGCATCTGAATACCAAGGGGGGCCAGGAGGAGTGGAACAATGGTAACACAGGAGGAGCTCTATTATGCTACTCGAGCATGAGTTTCTATTTGCTGTTGCGGCTTTCAAGTCTGCAGAGTGCAAGTAAGAGAATAGTTACGGCCAGAAACTGGGGGTAGGAGGTCAGGAGGCCGGGTGGAAACTTGAGAGGAGCAGGCCTACAAGACCTGGCATCAGGGTTTGCTTGCTTTGTGTGCACTCCAGATGTTGTCTTGCTTTGCCATTTAGAGAGTGCTGCCATTTGTCACGCATGGCTGAAACGTCATTATGCCTGGGAAACATTCAACAGAAGCAGCAGCTGCTTCTGGAATTGTCAGTTGCTGTTTGCGAACCTTTGTTAACCCTTGACCATGAAATGACAAAGGAGTGATTATATTTGTTTGAGCAAAGACTCTAACAGGTAACATCACACGCCGGTTGCTTCTCTTTGAATTTGCGGCCGAAAACACACAAATCAAAGTGAACAATCACTGACTCCTCTACCACTGACTCCTCTACCTGGTATAAAGGAAAAGAAAACAAAACCTATTTAAGTTATCTGCTTCGTACACATCGTGACGGGACAGATACAATTCAATTTTAATTAAAACCCATGGCTCAGATAAGGAAATACTGCACAAAGAACATTTATCAAGGCGAGAAAAGGTATTCCTCCAACACAGGAGGACTACCTAAGGCAGGCAATACACATGCAGTAGGTCCTGTATGTGCCGTGCAGATAGAAGCAGCTGTGATAGAATTACAATCAAGTGAAACAAAGTTTGGCCCGAGAGTTAAGAGTTTTTATTTATTTATTTATTTTACTTTTTTGCAACTTAAAACTAAAGTAGTAGAGCTTTCCTAACAGGTGAATAATAAGTGCATTCACCTGGTTAAGCCTTTGGTCTCAGAGACTCCTGGGCCTAAATGTCACAGTGCTGAAAAGCAATTTAGTACGTTATGAAACAGCCCCTGAAGCCAAAACAGATCACCACCTCTATTCCAATTTCTCTTTACCGAGGCATGATCTCTCATAG
The DNA here is from genome assembly GCA_021432705.1 of Caranx ignobilis. Taxonomy (NCBI): domain Eukaryota; kingdom Metazoa; phylum Chordata; class Actinopteri; order Carangiformes; family Carangidae; genus Caranx; species Caranx ignobilis. The sequence goes on along the minus strand of MU269980.1, from coordinate 9,830,850 downwards.
ATGCCTGTTAGGAGGTTCTCAAGACGGCTAACGGCTTAACAACTGCACTGATAAAGAAAAAGTAGATGTAGAAAAGAAGAGAGCATTTCTCTGCCATTTGTGACTTACAGGGTTGTTAAGGAAGTAAGGTTTATATCCATTGTGCGCTGCAAGAAAATATTGGAATGTAAAGTCCATTATGAGAAAACTTACTAATGATCACAATAAACAGGCGATGATGCAAAATTACACACAGGGCAACAGATACAGGGCCAGTGAGTTAAAATGTGTCTGTAGCCCAGGTTTAGAATCAGAGATGGAGGGAAAGCATCTTAGCAACTGCTTCCACAATTGTGTGGAGGCAACTGCAGGGGACCGTGACCATGGGACATACGAGAGATTTGTTGTCAGATCTAAAAGACCTATGGGGCTGAGCGCCAGTGAATAAGGTCTGTGATATAAGATGAGCTCAGGACCATTAAGAGCCTTGAAAGCAATCAGCAGGGTCTTAAATTGAATTCTAAAATGAACAGAGAGCCAATGAAGAGAGGGGACGGTGGGGTGATGTGCTTGCACTTTTTAGTACCAGGCAACATCCTTGCAGCTGTGTTTGGGACCATCAGCAGATGAGTTAATGACTACCCGAATACAGGGAATTGCAATAGCCCAGTCAGGGTATCTGACAATAGACAATAACAACAGAACTTATTATAAGCTAGCTGAAAGAATTGTAGTTCATGTTAAGCCCAGAGGAGCATGTACATTTTACTGGTAGGTACAACTGTGAATTGTAAGCATAGAGATGACAGGAGGTGTTAATCTTTCTATGTGCGACTGTGTACAGGCTAAATAGAATGGGCCCCATGTTGGATTGAGGGACACCACCACTGACCACCACCACTGCTCGAGATTCATCAACATGGTCGACAGAAGAGAAACAGAAGACAGACCGATACCAAACTTTTGATTCCTGCTGTCAACTATACAGAGCAAGAGAGAAAGGCTGATAGTTATTTAAATATTTAGCATCAAAGTGTTATTTAGCAGAGGCTGTACAACTACATGTTTAAAGCATGTAGGGGACAGACAAGAATTGATAACTTCAATGCTGACTCTAACTGCATCAAGATTATCCTTCATGACACAGGAGGGCACAACATCAGTGGAAGAGGCTGGGAGTTTCATGTGCATGAATATGTTCCTCAACCAGAACAAAGAACGTGGTTGAAATTGATTAAAGGTGCCCCCTAAGCAGAGCAGTGGGTGTCAGAGAGAACTGTGATCTAATGTTTTTAGTTTCTCAGTCAGACGAAAACTTCAAAAAACTTCCCACAGAAATCCGTGGCTGCTTCAACATGAGAGATTCAGGGACTCAGGCCAGAATTTAAAGTGCTGAACAGAGTTTTAGTCAGTGTGGAGTGTTTACTGATGATCTCAGAGAAATATTTAGCCCTGGATTTGGAAATTATCCAGACAAATCTCAATGCCAGAGCTCATTATATTTAATTTGAAGTCTTGTGTGACTTTTTCTTTTTTGAGTTCATTGTCAGACAAACCTTGACAAAGTTCTAATTGACTGTATGTAGCACAGATCACCGAGGCCTTTATCCTCCTGACAGTCATCCTGATCAAATCCCCTTAAAGTGAGTCCCACTACCTCCTCACCCTCTTCCACTCCTTTTCCATCTCCTGGCCAGTACTTTAATCTTCACTTTCTTAAATGTCTCACTGGTCCTCACTTATAACGGACTTCATTTTGTCGGTTGAAGGTGCATCGACACACAGTGACCTTGAGAGTCTGGCTGTAGCTCTTTGTGTTTCAAACCCATGCCATGTAGCTTGGGTAGAGGCAGCAAACAATAAATTAAAATGATTTACAGGGAGTTTTCTTTACCAACATCTGTGCTGTGGAATTACCACATTGTTTGTGTGCTCTGATTAGTCAAATAGTACATGAAAAAGCCTTCTGCAATTCTGCAAACCCTCAGAGGGACTAAAACGATTCAATTACGGATAACAGCATCAGTGTGTGGATACAATGTATGTGTTACCCAGCTTCAGCATGGGCTGAATGTGGTATGCTAAAAGGGTTAAGGATTGAATACAGTGTGCTACATTCCCATGTTGTACATTATACATTTAGTGAGGGCAGCCCTGGATCCTTGGGCACATAAGCTGCCATGTATGACACTTCCTCATAAACATTAAAGGTTGAATCTTAGTGTGGTATCTAAGGATTCTTTGTTACAATGTATCAATAAAAAATCAATTACTGGTAATATAATTGATCCCACAGCGATTTATATGACTAATTACGATGGGTTAAAAGGTGCACTAATTACATAAATTAATCACTATGTCGAGAATTATACTGTAGTTCATGCTTCAGTTCTCTTATCTTTTATAATGTATAATTCTATTTTTGTATTTCATATTGATCCACACTGTTCAACATACTTTCCATAGGTACACACAAAAAACTTGATTTATATATATAAAAAAAATCATGATCACAAAAAATACTGAATGTGGCAGAATATATATTGTGATCCTCAATATTATAAAATATCAGCCCAGGTCTAGTGCCAACTGGAAAAAAGTGAAAAATATGAATAATGAATTATACATAATGACTTGTCATTATGTTCTTTGTGCCTTCTGACAGACACAGGCAAGGTCATATCTAATCTCCTGTATCCTATGTAAGACAATGGAGCCATGTGAATAGATTGACAAGTGTTAATTGTGTTCAGTCAAACAGATGGGATGGAGATTTTACTACAAACTCAGCGGACATGAAATGCAAACACATCTGTTCATTTTATTCAGTGCAGTTCTAAAGGTCTATGATTCCTTCAGGACGTGCACATGTTTGCTATGCACCACGCAGACAGACAACCAATCAGGAAACAGTATTAATTAACTAATATTAACACATTAGTGAGCTGCCACAGGCGCTGAGACACATCTTACACACCTGCCATACAAAGGAACCGGTCAACAACATCTGGGTTCCCTGTCTCCCAATCATTTCAGATGATACTGGTGCCACACAGACATCCCCGGTCATACGTAACACAAAGTGACAGCTCACAGAGGCCGCTGCCACATACAGAGGCCTACGGGGCCACAGCACATTTTTCTGTTAAAAACAAAGCCAAGGATAAGACATCACTCTCCTACCAAGTGGGACATCACATCTTCGTCTTAGCCATGATCAAATACGTTTTGTGATCTTGCTTTGACATGGCGGAGGAGCCCTCTAGTTTACTCACTTGGGCTGAGATGCTGCATTCCCATGAGGTGGGAGCAGCCGCCTGTCCAGCGCATCCCTCTCCCCTGCAATCCCTCAGCCAGCTCTCGCCTTTTTATAGCCCCGGTTCTTTGACTTTTTTGTTCTCTCATCCATACAGCCTATTTCTTCACATTTACATCAGTCTCTTCTCTGAAGATTGCTGCTCACTCATCCCCTGTCTGAGACTGCTGCCCCCGGGGCCCCGAGGGTGGACCATTAACACAGGACTGGGGATTAAGGGACAGGCCCCTTCCTCAGCTGAAGATCCTGGACAGACCTGGACAACTCAGAGCACGGCCGCTGCACAACGTGCTGCCTGCATTAGAATGACCTGGAAGTATGTATGACAGAAACAGACACGCGGATACGCAAGCAGGGTGCGTACCTAACCGAATTAGAAGACCAATATAGCACTTGGCCCTTTTTCAGATGTATTATTCACCTACTTGTTCAGTAATAATGTTTTCGGTGAATTAATTCTTCATTACATGGAAGAAGGACAGCTGGAAGTTTGCATAAAGTTAAATGGATGTGGTAGGTCACCCTGGAATAAATAGCCACTAACCATACAAGACTACAAGACCATTTGTCTGGGTGGTGCACAATCCATTTAAGCAATGGATAATTTAGAATATCAAAGTACTAATACACAACGTTTCCTGCAGAGATACTGGTATCAGCTTGCATTAGTCAAATTCTGTAACTAACACACACATTCTCAGTTACTCACATGCACACTCTGCTGTGTGTGCAGATGTCCTTGGATGTTTCACCTTTAGGGTAACTCAGAAACTGTAGTGTGCGTAGAGGAAGGTAGTCAGCGTCACGGTGCACCCGCAGGCAAACGCACTCCCTGTCCCAATTTTTGTTTGTTTGTTTTATTCATTCTATGCACATTCAAAAATGTCTCTCGTTTTTCTTCCACCCTACGTGCCATCTATCTGTCCAACAGAGTATCTATCAAAGGCTCTGATCTGGGAAGAAATTGTGCCATTTCGAGTTCAAGAGTGCACAGCACTGTGGCGGGGAAGGGGAACCTGAACAATGCATTTTTAGACGCTGGAAAGAGCGACGTGTGCCTACATTCACAGCGCCTGTGGCGATTCCCAGGATGCTATCAAACCTGAGTGCAATTTCCATCGGGGTGGAAGACATAACTGGCATGAGTATACAGTAAATGACTTCATCTACTGAGCCAGTTTCCCTTAAGGCAGGATAAATCCATACATTCATTATACATACACATGTAGCCATTACATTATGACAAACCAACTCAGGAAAGGAAAGGGCTCGTTTTCTTATTCTATAGTAAATGCAGAGCTCCTTATGTGATGCTTAAGAAAAGCCTGGGTGCTATTTTTGTCATCTCATCTGTGCAGCCTTTTGTTAATTGCAACTAAAAATATAAAACTACACACTGAAACAGTGTTTTTAATTACGTTACAGTTGATGTGTAAAAGTAATGAATCCCAAAAATTGCCCATTTTAGCACAGAGGGTTAAGGGGTGAGGATCTGGAGACTCACTCAAATTCTCTGGATGAAAAGCCCACACGCTGCAGTACAGTGACTGAAGGTATTTGTGGACCCCTTGCAATGCGGGTCTATATTGTCTTTGTGAGGCTTCGTAATCCCTTTCTTGAAAGCACAATGCGTTTAGCTTGGGGTGGGTGGTAATCAAGGCATTCAACTGTGAAATTTTCTTCTCATTTGAGGACATGGTAACAATAGGCAGAAATAGTGACATGAAACATGTCAGGGTTGGGCAGCATCTTCAGGGTGACTGGGTGGCTCCAAATCTGCCACTTCTGATTCCTTAAGGATGCGTTGTGCTCTTGCACGAGCGGAAAAGAGGAAGAGCTACTGTAAAAAAAAAAGAAAAAAAATAAAGAAAGAAAAGGGGGGGGGGGGTGACAAAACTTTGCTGTACTGCTAGTTTAAAGGCGGATGTACCTAGTAAAATAAAAAAAAAAAGAAAAGAAAAAACAAAAAAAACGTCTTAATGGATTATTTAACAGGACACATCCACTCTGCATGACTGCTCACCGGCTGTTACACAGCCTGCTTCTCTCCGGTGTTACTGCCAAGTGTCTCGGTGTGACAGCTGGCACACCTGATCTATCTGATTGGATTAGTGCAATCATTGGGCAATGTGCTTAAAGCTAACCAGGGTGATGGTGGTACGAGTGCTGGTGATATTGTTAGTCAGGTATGAAAATAACTGGAACAGCACAGTTCTACTGGTGGTGTCACACACTGAATTCAGAGCTTAAGTCTTAAGAGTGAGTGGATGATGGATGAAAGGGTAAGAGTTTATAGCAACTACAACACTATTAGGCCTTAGTTCACATTGATGATATTTTCATTAGTATGTAAACAGTTATAAATGTTTAACTCTTGATTAGAACCTCATATAATGAAATCTATTACCACCTACTAACCATGAATACATGCTTAAGTCATTGTTTGTAAATGAGCAGCATAAATGTTCATCCAAATAGTTTATTAATAATTTACTGACACTTTAATCTTATGTTGCACTGACATCTCCTAAAAAACTGATTAACACATTATAGACGAGCCTATGAATCCAAAGTTTATAAATGACAAACTAATTTGTATCTATGCAGGAAGAAAGCGTCTATAAATGATGAATTGAGTTCTTAATAACGCTTAACTAATGCTTCATAGTGTGTAGGTTATAACAATGCACAGGTGAGTAACACGGTAGAATAGGTTACATGAATGTGTGTGGTGTTTTAGAAAACTTCCAAACCGTCTACAGTAATACAACACAGGCAGATGCACATGAAGTTTAAAGTAGTTTAGCTTTGCAGGGCATCAGTGATGGCAGGAAGATAACAACTCATGACTTTTTTTAATATAAAAAGATAAAAAAAATAAATAAGTGGAAGTGATACTGATCCTGTGGGTCGAGACAGTAGAGAGTGAGTCAGTGCAACTGGCCTTAGCTGTAAGTGTTTTATACTAGGATGGACATTTAAAACTAATCCTGAGTTGTAATAAGTTACAATCAGGTGATGAATAAACAAAGGCCTGAATCATTTCCAGGTGCAATAAAGTGTGTTTATGCAATTTATTGAAGCTGAAACTTCATCTAAAGGTCTGTATTTTTGTTTTCTTTTTAACTAAATATTATTTCACAGAGCCTGATCACACATTCGCTCTGTTTCTGCATAAACAGCATAACTAGTTGTTGGTGTCAATGAACTTTGTGCTCTGTGAGACTGGTGCCAGATTTTTGACCGACTTACAACACACGTGTTAAAATTCAACAGGAATAAGAGTGAGGTGTTGACAGCGTTTTGATCTCAGCCTTGACAGCATCTCATGCTAGTGTTAACAGCTCTGCACTGTTGCTGCTTAAGCTAATGTTAATTTTAGCTTCACAGGCTGACAGGACGAGCGGAGCTTCACAGCTCTGAATCCTGCAGGTGTCTACGTAGAGGTTTTTTTTTCTTCTTTTTTTTAAACGAACCAGGCCTATAACTACGATATGACATGCTTCAAAGAGAACCTGGGATATTCTGACAAGTCTGTGCTTTTGCATCTCCACAAACTACCCGTCTCCTCAGACTGAAATGAGATCATCACCCAGATGTGCAATGAATCACCACTCTGTTGGTCTTCAGCAGGCATGATACCAACGTGTTTACAACCACACAAACACAAATACGCAGCAATTGAGCATGTTTGGGTTTTTGCTTTTTTGCTGTTTTGCTAAATTGCAGAAATAACATCAATTAACAACAGCTGAGTACATTCACTGAAGACAGTTATTATGTTGTAGCACCACTGAGTGCACTGGGCATCCTTGGCCATGTTTCCTCTCACTGCTGATGATTCTAGGCATTACCCTAAGACCTTATTTTGTATTTACATACTTGAATTACTGGTGTTGCCATGTAAATAGATATACACATATAGTCTGATGTGTATATGTCATGATGTTGAAAAGTGTTTGTGGACTTCTGCTAAGTCAGATCTGACTGTGCTGTGATGACAGCTCTCAGTCTCTTTGGCTGCTGAGCTAGTGCTAGTTTCACAGACTGACAAGCTGGCACTCATCCCTGAATCCTGGAGGTGCCAGTTCAGAGCTTTTTAAGGTAATACGCTTAAAATATTAATGTGATATTAAAAGTTGAACAGGCAGAGTTTGACTACTGTTGACTCTATAGCACTCATTTGCTGTCAATCAGCCAACTTGATTGTTAGTTTGCGAATTTCGAGTTGTTTTAACTGGAATAAAAATGCAAGATTGGCTTAGTTGTGAAGGAAAATGTTACATGGTTTTTATCTGCAGTGTTTCCTTGATTCACTGTCAGACATTTAAGTGTTTCTCATTGAGAATAATATTGGGAGGCTGAGGAGTCAAGTGCTTTGTTTTGAAATTACTAATAACAGTAAAAAAACATGCAGCAAACCACGAGCAGCTCTAAACTAATTTAGTGAACATCTGTAATAGTGACTGTCCAATTTGTCGCTCCACAATATCTGCTCAGCACCAACAGGGTGAAATGAAGTGGAATGACCTACTTTAGCCACCACCTAGCATCGGTGGCCTCAGACTCTAAAGCCACAGACTGTACTGGGTAGAGAGAGTAGCTTAATATAGCCGTCTAGTGCCACATTGCAAACTGAGGCCAAGTGTAACTGCAAAACTACCTGAACTCGTCTATGCCCTCATGTCTCGACCCTTTTTACTCCTAATGAAATGCAGTCATGTGAACATGTGAGGGTTAGCCCTGACCCTGGGGAATGAGTGTATCTAATGACTCACTGACTAAAACCAGTAATATTTTCTGGTCCAGACCGTTACATGACAGATTCACACATAGCCCGAGTCCAGTTAGTAAACAGTGTTTTTTTAAGCTGCACTCTTTTTAGTTTGAAACATGGTCATTCCACAAGAACTGCTTTAATCATGTGCCAGTGGCTTGGTATGCAGGCGGTGTCCCTGAGCTGGCTCCTGGTTTGTTTTTCTCCATTCATACAGTCTTACTTTAAAGCTACTAAGGCACATAGCTTATGTGCATTCAGTTGTGATTCAATAAAATGTCAAAGGGTGATTTAGGACAGCAGCTCAGAGGTAATATTACTCTTTACAGAGAACCAGGCACAAGGTGCTCTGCTAAATGATGTGGCGATATATGCTTGTACAGTCTAACACGACAACTACATTACACAGCACGTGTTGTGGGAGGATCCTGCTGATGGCACTTTAACGGGCACTGTGATTTGTGATACATTATATGCATGAGCACACCTCCCTGGCTGGAGAGAAAACAAAGGAACTCCCATAGACAACAAACAGCAGAAATCTGCCTGTTTATGCCAGAAAAACAACAAAGAAAAACACCGATCTGTGTGTCCCGCAAGGCACCTGCTGCCCATTCAAACCTACAAAACACACAAGAGACACAGAGAGCGAGGCAAAATAAGTCTGTTATTTTTTATTTATTATTATGATTCTTTTTTATTATTATTATTATTATTATTATTTTCGCAACCTGGAATGAGCCTTGTTTATCCGCAGGGGGCTGACAGGATTCCTGATCGATTACTTAGCCTGGTGCAGAAACGCGTGGCCTTCAAAATTCATTCCGGCCTGTATGATTATTTTTTGAAGAGAAGCCTCCCACGTCCTCGATAAAAACTGTCACCGCAACCAAGTAAAACCTATGAGCAAATAGCACTTGAGATGAAAAGGCCAAATAAAAAAGCAGTGCTATTATGCTAGTCTTTGTGCTGATGTATTACATTAAAGGTCCCATATTGTATAAAGAGAGATGTTCCTGTCTTCTTTGATTATGGATCAGGTCGATGTTATATAATAATACTGTGAATATATCAATGCCTCAGTCCACAGAGTAATGCACACAGCTTATATTCAGAGTCTTTTAAGGAAAAAAAAAAAAAAAAAAAAAAAACCTTCAGGACGTCCTGTAACTTTGTGATGTCACAGGGTCATATCCACCCAGCCCCGCCCACCTGGACCCACCATCCAACACTTTTACCCGAAATTGGCTCAATTTTTACTGAATCATTCAGGAAACAGTCGGATGAGGCTGATTGGCATATTGAACTGTTGTTACCAGAGCTCCTGAGAGAAGGCTGAGAGATCAGATGAAAATCTACACTGAGATGGTTTTTGGTTCTTAACACCATGAATATATCTTCCAATGGATCAACATTTCAGATAAAGCACAGGAGAAGTGTAAATATGGAGCTTTATATCGACTTTTGTGTTGGATTTAAGCACTAATCAGCATTGAGCACATTAATTAATAAGTTGTATCAATCACAAGCTGCTTTAAACCTGCAAGCAACTTGATAGTGACAGGTTTTTTGACAAAGGTTTAAACAGTTCTCCTTTAAGCTTACACCTCTGTGTTTGTAATTGCTCACTCGTATAAAATATATGGCCACACCCTCTATTGTCCTCCCCTTGGTCTCTGGATGCAGCCACAGCTTTTGGTGCTTTAAATAATAAAAGAGGATTGAAATTTGTTCTGAAATTTTAATTGTGGTCTGGTCTGGGTATGTGCATTAGGGAGCAAGGATGGAGCAGTGGGTGGGAATGGACATAAGTGCTTCCCAACTGCCTTAGGCTTCATTATGAGAGGAGGTGGGGAGCTGAGGTGGCGGGTAAGGCAGGGCAAGGAGGTGAAAGCAGAAAGGCAGAGGATGAAAAACAAAGAGTGTCTGAGAGAGATCTCCACTTACTGTCATCTCCAGAGAGTCGAGTCCCAAGAGGCTGCCAACACCATCACTGTCTAGTACTACTAGTATTGATCTGAGGGCGCAGGCACCACCCACTAACAAAAAGTTCTGCAATCAAAAGCAATTACACCACATTTATGACCACACAACTGGTGCCTGGTTCCCCCTAGAAGTGCTCATCTGCTTTCATAATTCATAAGTAATGAGACAGCTAAATAGATGTGTCTGACCAAGAGGCAATGATGTTTGGTCCTGAACGATCTGACCAATGAACCAGTCCTGATATCTTGATACAGCCGACTTCAAACGTGGTCAAAATTTTTATCGCTCACAATGCTCAATTAAAGATATTACTATCCACTGGCTGCATGATCATAAAGTGCTGCGTTGCCCTGAGATAATTCTCAATCCCTTAAGAGCTTTCACTTTACTGGTGAGATTAATAGAAAGTTGAATTTAACACAGATTTGTTCACATTGTTTTGACATCTTGTGTGTTAACTGGTTCTGCCACTCAGCAAATCTCACATTTAAAAGCAGATTGCCTGACAAGGGCCTGATGCTTCATTATCATTTGCACAAGCAGACCTCTCTGAAGTCCATCATTGTTTGCATTGCTTGTTGTGTGATTAATAAAGCATTTAACCCCCCTCCATACACTCCCACTTCACCAATTGACCACAAATGACTCCACAGGAGTTTGCGTAGCAAACTGTTAGTGCTACTGTAGACACAGCAAATCAAAAATGACCTACATGTTCATTAAATTGTGTCTTCAGAGGGCCTCTCATCTGCAATGCAAACAAATCCCATTGTTTTTCTGTAAGCAGCTTATGAAGGGGGGTGGAGTGGACTATTGTATATCCATATTAGTTGAATACATCCAGCATATAATTATGGGGATGCACTTCTACGTCCATATGGACACACACAGTGAAGTTGGGTTGTCCAACTTAATTATGTTTCACACAGTCACCCAAAATGACAAATCTCATTAGAGAGCTAAAACATGGTGACGCAGCAGAAATGTTTACTGTTGTTTACTAATGTTTACTGCTAAAACACATGTTTTATATCAGTTTAAATAAAAAAAAAAAAAAAAAAGAGGGGCTTTAATAGAAAGGAATGTATATTCCACCAAATTACCCAGGGGTGTTGGGTTTAGATGGAGATATGTAAATTCATCATGAAAACTAAAATCTGAATTGGCAAGGTCTCAGTGCCACAACAAGGCTGTGCATCTCGTTCAAGTTGCATAATGTTTAACTAATGCGCGCGCGCACACACACACACACACACACACACACACACACACACACAAAACTCCTGAAGTGGCGTCTTGTGCATCTGAAGAGTGAATTAGAATTTTAGTTTTTGTTTTTTTTTTTTCTTAAAGTGTGGCTTTGATTTTAAAAGCTGAAAAAAATGAGGCCTCTGTATCAGCCACCTTTATGTTACCTGTGGTACACTACAGGCAGTAAATAATCAGAAGTGACAAAAGCCAGTGGAAATGCTTTGTGATTAAAACTGCTACTTACAGTAAATAACAAAAGGGATTAATACACTGACATTTAAAACGTCAAGGCTGCTGTGACCGTGGGCTCATGCTTCGTTTTTAGATTGAATACAGTTGGTTTCAAACAGGTTTGTGTGCAGTTAATCAGCTAAAGATTATCACCCTCACTGGTCGGTAAACTGTTGTGTCCTATAGATAATATAGCCACCTGCTATTAGCCTTTGTTTGTCTGTTCTAGAGTATTTGACATTGACATTGTTCAGTTGTGTTTTGTTCCGTCCGCTGTCATACTGCTAGTTATTTGCCCACTGTAAAAGACTTCTGTTATCTTATCTTATCTGTGGCTGTCCCACCTCGCTGCACTAATGCCCACAAGTTGTAAACAAGCAAGGTGGAAAGTGGGACAGATGACATCTCATAAGTCAGATCTGACGGTGTGTTGTTCTATAAAATGAAAAGAAGCTTGTGTTGAGGCTGTAAACCGGTGTGTAACCGCTCGACTGGATCGATGCATGACAACATTCAGGACAAGAATGTGGATGTTAAAGTGCGTAATGAGAGGGTTGATGCTAGGATTGCTAACTTCAGGCCCACCCTGAAAACACAGCCAACTTTAATTCCTTCAGTTGTTGTTGTAATTCAGATTACACGTTGCTCAATTTTAACTTTTTCCCCATTTTCTTTTCTTTCTTCAAAAAACTTTAAATTGCCGTTTAATCGAAGGAGAAATTAGTTGTTTTTAACATCCCTCCTTTCGACTGACTCCATTAGAATTCCACTCAGAAACAACCATTAGTGGCTGGTTTTCTGGCCAGACTCTGAATCATCTGAGGACTTGACCCATGTACCTGTTAAGTCTGAGTCTGTATCATTCCCCTTTTCTCTCCACATTTCTGTTTCTTTTCCTCTGTAAACTGTCTAACAAATCTGAATCGCAGTGAGAAATTCAATGTAGAATTTATACAAGTGCAAGTGCCAGGAGCTGAGGAGAGACATTATTTTTCATACCTTGGTGTTAGGCTCAGGGAGTTGGTAGTTTAAGGGATCACGGTGGGTAAATCAATGCATACACAGGCCGTATCAAGACTGGAAATTTGATTTTCTTTTACATGTATTTCCATCAGCTATTGCTCTTGAGACGACATCAAATGACAAAGAAGCTTCCCAAAGACAAAAGAGAAAAGATCAAAGACTTAATGTTGTTGGGACTGTGGCTGGGAAAAAAACCCAGCTTTGATGCCAAAGAGATGAGAAGCACCATTTCCTACATTAGGACTATTTAAGTGCTCGTTAGCAAGGCAGATTCTGAGACCGCTGAAGGGAAGAAGCAGAGGGACTAGCAGTACAAGCTTGTGCTTCTATTGGCCATCAGCTAATCAGAAAATATTAGAAAAGTGGGTTTATAAATTTATAAAATGTCCAAAAAAAAAAAAAAAAAAAATCAAAACTACTTTACATGTTCTAGACAGAGGTTTTGAAATCAAGAATTTATGACTGTTAAATAGAGCAGCAAAACATCACCAATGGCTGTTCGAAACTGCAGGGACCAAGTTCCAACTGGGGCATGGCAAATGCATGCATGTGTAATTGCACAATATCCATCACGTTATACATGATTGATACAGGTATTTAGGGCTGATAATATGGAGGATTCCATACTCAAATGCTGGGAGCAATCAATAGCAGAGATGATGAGAAGCAATAATGACTTGCCTGCATGATGAGGTTAACCCCACTGCCCCCTCTCAGGCCATAAAATAAAAATAAGGGGCGCTGAGCACATATCAGCCGATGCCATTAGCCCCGATCATTCACTGTGCATCCTGATAAGTCCAGCAATCCTCAGGAAATGATTGGGCCACAAGGATTCAGACAGGGCCCAGAGCCACAACATTAAAGACTTAAGTATATGCGCTTAAAATGTTTTTTGAATGTGAAAACCTGACACTGTGAACCACAGCAGAAGATATGAGGACACACATTAGACTTTTCCATACAAACAAGTTGGTGGCAAAGGGTATGAACAAGGCCCTACCCCAGCTGTATGTACGAGCGTCCTTGTTATAGTGGAGGAGATGCCAGCTCTCTAACATAAGGTTCAATGAACCGTTTCATCATGTAAACGCTCCTTATGAAAAGGTAAAGACAAACATGTGCTGTCAAGGGTCAAGATTCGCAAATGGTACAGTGCGGAGATTATATTTATAAGGGCAGAAAATGACTGTGAACTTATCCAGTTACTGCAATTGTTGTTTGTTACATTGGATTTCACTTTAAAGCAGAATACGATATATTAGCTCCAACCAGTTAAACAGCACATGTGCCCTCGATGAAGTCATTACTGATCATGTGAAATGGTGCAAACTCCATTTATGTATTGAGTCTTAATAATAGGATCAGTTAATGCATTCGTTTTTCAATATATTACACATATTACATCCATTACATGTCCACTTCATCACCCTGCTTGCTGACCTCTCACTGTAAATGACTGCAGCACTCTGCTCAGGCTGCTCTTTGTTCAAATAGTCAGAGCTGAGCTTTGATATAAAAGGCACAAAATGAAAGTCTGAGTGTGCTTGGAAAAAGTACAAATGATTTGTTGTTGTTGTTGTTTTCTTTACTTTATTAAAATACTATTTCCATTTTTTGGTAGAACTGATAACTACCTTGTAACAGTGAGCCCTGAGACTGAGCGAACAGAAAAAATCTCAGGCATCATTTCCAGCCGTGGTCTTCAAAATGAAAATTAGTAAGCTGCATTCAAGACTGCCTTTAGGGCAGCCCGGGAAAAAATGTTGGAGTAAAGCAAAACTTTGCTTTAAAAACACATGTGGACTGAGAAGAATGTAGAAGAGCCTCATTTGTAGAGAAATGTTATAAAAAAGAACAAAATTATATAAATAAATCAAGAATCACATTATTGATAATCAATACAAACTTGAGCCATTGCAGGTTGGCGTTCACTGCAGCTAATAGGTTGTTTGGTGGACCTTAACCTGCACAGCGCACAATGAACTATCAACAAAAAATCAAGGTAGAAATGGCCAACATGTCAGTGGGCATGGCAACAAACTGGAAGTGAATCTTTTGGAGTTATCTGTGTTTATGTATAAACTTATCTGAAGTAACAACATGTTATTTTTGTTTTATCATTTTTATCCATAGTGAAGACCAATCATTGCAGTGAATTAAACAAAACTGGAGATGTAGGTTAGAGATAATGATATTCACACACAATCGTCAAACCCTGGCACATTCATTTATATGTTGTATGTGCTGTAATAAACTAATAAGCCCAGATACACTGTAAAAACAAGAGTACTTGAAATACTTTGTATGACATGTACATGACAGGGAGCTTGCAATGAACAGTGAGCATAGTGGATGCAGCATTCTCAAGTATAGAATAATCTCCTAGACTTCCCATAATGCAGCACAATGCAGTCTTCCACTGTACCATCAAGTGATGCCACAATTACACACCTAGCAGTAAATGATCAAGTTATTTATGGCAAGTCTTATCCAAACATGCTGTTTCTCCATCTTTAAAACAATGTTAACGTTATTGAGCAGTTTTTCAGTCAAATGGACCAGAATCATGATCTGGGGATGATGAATGTTAGAGTTAGTTGATTACATAAACTGCATTATGGATTTTTACCATGCAAAAAATGTATAAATCTACATATAATTATACATTATAATAATACATAATATTCTAATCTTGCCCAAAATGTAATGAATTAAACATCCACCAAATGGACTAGTTACATGGTTCCATTTGTGAAAATGAAGTTCTGTGTTTGAACTTTCATGGATGCGTTTAAAACCTTGTTACTGGATGTTTCATCACTCCACCACATCACCAACCGTGTGACGAGTGGTGTCAGTTTAGGGTGGAGGTGGAGGGCGAAGTCCCACTAAAGTAAAGCCAGACGTACTTGTGAGGTTGTTCCACTGATTCAAGCTCTGACCCCAGTGTCCATGTTGGCAGACTCTGGACTGCCCCCGCTTCCACCCACATCAGTATGTATACATTAGCATGAAAGACATATCAGTTTACCCAAGTCTCAGCTTCACCAGAGAAAGCAATCCTGTTAGCAGTCCCTGAAGCTCTGAGCACTTGCGGAGTAAGGATTTCACAGCTCTTTGATTACTCTAAAAAATCTCTCCGCAAAATCGATAGCTCGAATGCCTGGCTGGTGGCCGGACCCCCGTATCTATTACCATAACATCAGTCTCCAGGTAAAATCTGATGCCTGCTGTGGGCACTGCTAAAGTCCGCCAGCAGGTTTCAGTTTCCTGTCTTCTGACACTATCCCTCCAGCCTTACAAACGCACAAACAAGCTTTAACAGCATCAACAAACATATTAATTGGGTTCACCTTGTGCGCAGTAATGGGTTCGTCTCTGATCGGTCTACTTTGTAAGAAATTCTCCAAAGGGAGAGGTATTGCAGAGTGAAGGTTGTGTTGGGGTGGGGTGTAGGGGGAAGCTGAAATGATTCACAAAAAAAGACTTAAAATCCAGGACCAGAAACTTCTCTGGCTTACACTCAACGTCAGGAAGATGGATGAGAATAAGCCTCTGTAATAGACTGGCATCCTGCCTCAGGGGAGGACTGGTAAACCTTAGCTGCCTCGCACTGCAGAAACTGGAGATGAGCTGCTGGCCTCCAAGCCAATGGCTCCTGTTAGACTCGCACAAGCCTGCCATCATTAAGATATCAAATTCAAAGGCTGTGTTTCTCACTGTAGTTTGGGGAGTAGTTGACTTCAGGCGCACGTTTAGAATTTCATATTGTGTATCCATCTGTCATGTAGTGTTTTTTTTGTTTTGTTTTGTTTTGGCTTTTTTTTGGAAAGCTGAGATGCACAACTTTGATTTTTGATTATTGCTTCTTTCAAAAATACTCTAATGGCACAAAGATTCTGGTTTTTATTTTGTATTACATTTGTCTCCCCTGGTGGGACACATATGAGTGTGAAGCAGAATGCTTCAGGCCACAGTGTTATTCCTAATCCTCCCACTAGTGGTCAGTAAAGTCAGAAATCTCATGTGCAGCACAAAGTGGCTTTAATCTCCATGGTCAGACTGTATGGACATGAATGGTGAAGAGTATATTCAAACAAATAATTCAATCAAAAAGCACTCATAATCATCTATCTATCTATCCATCTATCCGGTATTTTATTTGCCTCTGTGTTCATTAGTTTATTGCTACAGCAGGTACTGAAGTTTTCAAGTTTGATCCCATTGTGGGATTTCAAACCTTTTTTATTGTTATTTCAAAGACAACAGAAAAAAAACATCTTTGGAAATGTGTTGCTGTTTTTAGATTTTAGTACCAAACTGCCTCTACTTGGCACGTTCATGCAAATGCTCATGTGACCATCTGAGAATGAGTCCCTGTGTCTTAGTGGGACTTCCTGTATAAATAAGGATCGAACGAAGAACAAACCAAAGTCACCATGGTAACAGTAATGAAAGTACGGTTAGACTTGCAGAACTGTCATTGCTAAAGACAGGTGTGAAAGTCTTGACTCGTCCATAACAACCTCCTTCTACACTGGACATTGCCGGGTTACTATGACACCCCTGACGTCCTGCCTGGCTCCCATAGTAATTACTAAAGGTGTAGTAAGGTCACCTTCAATAAAGGCTATGTACAGTGAGGTAGCTCCCTCAGACTTCAGACTCTACAGATACATGTATCCTGATAGCTAAGCATCAACCTTTGAAGCCATTTGATTGACAGTTTAGGAGTATTTCCCATTCAAGTATGACAACCAGGGTGTCCTCTGGTGGCCAAGCACATATAGCACACACACTGTACACATACCACACAACTACAGACTCGCTCCTGGTTTGAGTGTAACCACGGACCTTTGTTGCATTTCCCTCTGTCTCTATCTGTGTGTTTCCTGCCACTGTCAAGCTGTGGAATAAATGCACCCAATCACAGGGTGATCGAATGCTGTAATGAGCAGAGGACCTAGTGAAGACAGCGCCCACACAGTCTGCCTCACCGAGAACACGGACGTCACCGCCTCCCCAAACTTTTCTGACGGCGGAGAAGACAAATGGGAATTCTTTAATGTACACGCAGAAGAGACGAGGTGGCCGCGCTCTCCGCAGCAGCAGATGTATTCATGAGGAGCCAAATTCAGGTCAGTCCGTCAGGCGGCACTTCCATGAGTGATGTTCATGTTTTGAGTGTTGAGTCTATGTTTTCAACTGTGTGTGCCAGTTTGGCATAAAAGCAGTGACAAGTCTTTATACCTCAAAGACAATGTGGGTCATTCGTCAGTGCCAGTTAGAAAAGCAGTGAAGATCAGCCTCTTCTCTTCTCTCACCTCCGTGGCTAAAGTTTGGTTGAGTTTTTGCAACTAAAGCCGGTTTCAGGTTAAGGTTAGTTCCTAATTGTGTGTAGTGCACCAACAGAAAAACACAACAAAGGCATCAGCTGTAGCAAGGCAAGGTGGGCGCTCTCTCCTTGACCTTAAGGCAAGTTGGTGTGATCATCCTCAACATCCCAGCACTGCACCCCTCTAAGATCTGTGGGAATGTACAGCAGCATCTTTGCTTTGCACAGTGCTACCAACTGTAGAAATGCGAAATACAGACTAGGCCTCAATTTTCTGAAGCTATTATACTTTCCAATCGGAATAAAATTGAAAATGTAAATATTCTAAATATCATCTCAGTGTTGATATGAGCGTAGACTGGCATAAATTACACATTGCATCCCCCCGCATGAATTCCACATCCTTGTACTTAGATGCATGTGTGCAATCATGCAAGTCATGCTCACATGTGGACGCAGATGTTGATTGATACCTCTGCGATCTGGAAGTACAACTTTGCTTTATTCATATGCAAAGGAGATCCTTTCTTATCTCGACTTTCTACTGACAGAGAGATAATTCATAGCATAGGATATATTCAGTTGCATAGCAACCTGCAATTATGCATGCTGTCTGGAGAGAAGATACTCACTCACTGTGTCCTTCTCCATTTCCTCCCTTTAAACTACACCACAGTAGTTCCTTTTTCACAAGGAGTGGACAAGATAAACACGTCAATTAGCCATGTCAAGGACAGAATCCCAGCAGCAAGGCTGCAATGACGGAAAACAAATGTAGCTGCTAAATTAATCAAATTCTAAGCTCATGTATGAAGTACTCAAAGGCCTGCGACATCAGGAGAGCTGACAGTGGCAGCATAAAAATCAGGGGGGTGGGGGGTGGAGTGGGAGAAAATGGCTGCGGCGCTGCCCACAGGGAAGTCAATTAAGTATTCTGGAGGGTGGTGGTGTGTAGCATCTTGGGATTGGCATGAAAATAGCAGACAATAACAGAGCTGGATGGCTCCACTTCAGGGTCAACATATCTGCAGGTTCTGAAATAATTCACGAGATCTGCTGCTAATAAATCCTCAACAATGATGACCACATGCAAAAGCTTGGTGCCACCTCACAGCTGGCTGTCCATCACCAACACCCTCACCTCTGCTGGGCTGCTTTTAAAGACTTGAGTGTGAGAAAAAAAAGACAATAGCAAAAAAAAAAAAAAAAAGTCAAAGAGCATTATTCGCACAGATACTCCACACAGAGGTCTGGGAAAAGCTGGTCCAGTTCAAGGCTCAAGTATCATTGACCGCCTCAGTTCATAGTCACCTGGAGTTGGCAGAATATGAGCTGATGCCTCTAGGCTGCTATTCAAGAAACCACAGGCTAAATCAAATACATTGAACTTCTCATTTCTACTGCGTGACATGTTCCAGCTGGACTGTCACAGCCAGTAGCTCCACGCCCCGCCTGCCTCTGCAAGCTCCACTTATTGTTAATCGTGATTATAGATGTCTTTATATTGTGGGCTACACTGTGTAATGTAATCTCAAACATCTTTCGATTCCTCAAGTGCACAACTCCTCTGCTTCCAAAACTGTTAAATGTTAAATAAACCAGCTTGGTTACTTGGGTTTTAGATAATCAGACACAGCGATGACGACAACGGGTGAAACCTATACAGGGTTTAAGAAAATCTGGGGAGTGGAGCAGTGGCCGTTGTTTTTCCCATGGCTTGTTTATTTCAAGGAACTTCTTTTACACCGTCAGGTAGTGGAATATTCAGAAAACATGAGTCAGGCCCATGAGACAAATGCTACTGTCTCTGATGTCAGACCATGCAGTGAAAAGTACTCCATCCAACATGGGAGCTATTTACTAGAATAGTCTTTCTGCTTTTCCCAAAAACATGAAATTCATGAATAATTTTGAATATTTTGTCAAAATATGAAACAAACACACAGCGCACATGAAACTTTTAATGCTGCGGTTGTAGTGTTGTTGCTTCAGAGTAAAGTGTCTGCAGAGAGGAAGTGGCTGCTGCAAAGCCTGTGGTTTACTTCACTGGGAGAGTACGAACACAAATCTATATGATTCAAATACAGACGAGGATTATGGTGGGATGCAGACAGGTAAAGATAGCAATCACACAATATACAGGCATCAATACAAGAGGCCTGGAGATCGACCACATCAATTAATATACATTTCTATCACTGACAAACAGTGTTTCAGTATTAAACATCCATTGATACATTTACAATTTTATCATTTTATTGTGTTTTTGTTTATTTTTCTTTCAGAGCACGGCACTGTGGGCCAACATTATAATTTATGTATGAAGACCTGTAAACTGGCTTTTTCTGCTGCGTGCTCACATTGCCATTATTTTCTGATAGATGCTGGTGTATCAATTATCAGGGCTGGTTGGCTGTTTTTTTTTTGTTTTTTTTTTTAAGTCACGTCGCACTGCAGCTCACTTTGTTTTTTTTTTTAACAGCTCTGCATGTTGAGAAACCATTTTAGAGTTTTAACAGAGTGTAATGAGGCAGATGTGATTGCTGGGATGCAAAGAGTAAACAAACAAAGGATCATTGATGGATGTGGTTTTCTGTGGCAGATGCAGATCTCGAGGAAAAAAAAAAAAAAAAAAAACTCCTGAATTCACCTCAGTGTTGAAACCTACACATAAACCTATACAGAGACGTATGGGGAACATGGATGAAAAAATAAAAACAGACGTTTCCTTTTGTGTGTGTGTTGTGTTTCTGGGATGGCAAATCCTTGTGTGCGTCATTGTTCCCCTCCAGACACGTCCTAAAGTGTTTTTGTGTAAAATACTCAGCTATGATTAATATTTTATCCAACATGGTTTTCCCACATAAAAAGCAAAAAAACAACTCGAAAAGTACTTCCAAGTTCATCCATTCTCGCTTTCTCATTGAGAGACTCTGGATCAGGTCTTAAGCCCCGCCCCTTAGCTCTGCTATTTGCTCATATATGACATGAGAAAGGACAGAGAACATCAGCTGTATGATTGACTCACAGCTGGACCCAAACTCTGGTCCTGGACACAGCTGACTCTGAGACTGGCAGAGATCAGAACAACAAGCATTGTTAGCATCTTTTATTTCTGTTGTTGGTCAGTGCTGCACATTGTTATTGGTTGTAATTATACGAGCCCTCTATACCAACAAGGTTTCAGGTTTATTTCCCTCATACCCCTATTTACTGGGATTGTCTCCTTAGGTTTGTGACATATGAACCCCTGGCTGTCACTGGTTCACTGCTGTTGTGAGGTGGAAGCGTTCAGTCATGGTGTTAGGTGCTTAAGTCTGGTCTCATATTCTAGGAAAAACACTAGTGGATATAATAACAAGGTTAAAACTGAATTTTCATGAGGGGGTCTTTAACCTCCTCTTAAATATGTCACACACAGCAGAACTACTATTTACTTTATCTTTGGAAGGAAAAACAAACATCGAGGAATCACCGTAGGTATTAAGAATGAGGTAGCTTTAAGCAGTGAGTGAAATCCCACTTCAAAGCTAATTTGTGATTGATTAAATAATTAATTGTCTCTACACTCTGAAAATGTTAACTTTGGGCAGGCATACTTATGAGGTTATTTGCAGTTGCACGGTTTTACTAGAGTGACTTCTAGGACTGAAGCTCTGTGCCTCAGCATCTGATTGGTACAGAAATTGATCCACAGAGAGCGAAAGTAAAATGAAACATTTATAATAATAAGCAATGGTTGACTCCTAATGAACTACCATTAGAGCCTAACTGCTCAAACCCATAAAACATACTGAAGTTTACTCAACATTTGCATTAGTCTAGTGACAGCATCGGCCTTATTAATAATCATATGCATTTTCCCAGGCCAGAGTGTCTCATTGTGGATCCCCCCAAATGCACAGCTGGACACAAGCCCTCAACAGCTGCAATATCTCACACTAACCCGTGTCACTTTCAAGATGCAGCTCCCCTAAAGCAGGCATGGATCCAGAACGATCCTTTAGAGGATTCCAGCCAATCCTCAGCGAAGACGAGGGATAGTTTAATAATTTAACCGCGCTGCCACTCCCTGGAACTTAATGCAATAAGAGCTTTTATGATGATTTTTGCTCATTAGTTCCTGTTTGCATGGGGACTAATGGCACGCTGGATCCCTTGCCTCAGCTTCACTGCTGCAGATTTCTTCCATTTAGCCTTAATGAGGTTCACATGGGAGTTGTTCCCTGCTCTCAGTCACGCTCTGAGGTCAGGGGTTGTCATTTTCACTTACTGAGGGCATTGTGAAGTTCTTAGAGGATGTGGTAGTGATTCGTTGCTTTACAAATTGACATGAGTAGTACACTTTCCACCCTGGTGGTGTCACCTCGCCTAGAGAAGAGGAAGTTACGCTGGCAAAAAACTGAAGCTAAAGCATGTTTCATATGGACTCGAATTTTCACAGCACATATCATTTTTTTAAGGGGGTAGTTAGTCCTTGATGCAAGGACAACATTTTAAGGATTCTGTGTGTTCTTTAACTCCACTGTGACCATTAAAAATGCAGGGAAGAATCTCACACCATCTGTTTCTTCTGACATAAGCAAACAAACAAACTTTTTTTTTTTTTTTTTTCCAAGTACCTGATGGAAAGCAATAAAAATTTACTTAATTTTCAGTTTTGAGTGTTTGCTTTGGCAGAGTCGATGAGGCTGCACTGAGATCAGCGGATGATGCATTATGAAGGTTTTCCTGTGTTAGTCACAGTCTTGCCTGATTTGGTTTTGGCTTGTGCTCATTTACGTCTATATGATGACTCCATAATTGATGCTATCGATAGGAAAACATTGCCAGCCTCTCTACCCAGCTCAAATGCCACTCAACACCCACCAGACATTTAATTCCAGCAATAACACAAGTGACTACCACTCAGCGCTCCACTCCTCTTCATGTAACTTCCAGCTTGTGCCCTGTTGTTTCAAATGCGCCTTGTGAGAAGATAATTTTTCTGTTGCCTGGAGGCAGCCAAGTGAATCGCTTACACTAGCTCTGTCTCATATTCACGTGTGTAATATTGGCACATGTGCATCTGGATGGGCTTTAATTGTGCAGAATGCCGTGTTTTGATTGGCCAGTGTGTGAGCTTAATGCCACAATTTATGTCTGCAGTCTATATAACCTTTAACCCTTTCATCAAGGGCTGGATATGAGCCAGTTGCATTCTCTGCTGCTGCCAATGTGACATTTTCTTTCCCTGCCTGGCACAACCTGTAAAGCTACAACGATGCTGCTTACTTGTGTAATTTTTCATTCATGTTTTATGAAAATGAATTCATCAGCTAAAGATCTGGTGTATCCTGGAGTTTCCTCTACCATTGAACAGATGGCGCGGGGTAAGCCATCTCACCAAGCTGCTAGCCCTCAAGGAATTTCATTAGTCCGGGGTATCAGAGGAGGGGTTCAGTTACTCCGTGATCTGCACTCATATCACATTGAGGGCTGAAGGTATGGAGGTTTACCTTCCAACTAAAGGCTTTGCTGATTTTTGCTCTTCCTCTTGAATTGAAAATGTGCTCACATACTCTGCTTGGACTGGAAAATGCATGATGCATTGTTGGAGGTCCCGGGTCTATAGCCTGTTTCAGGGGATTTGTTCAAATCTTTAAAAATGCATTCTGGGAGATGATATATGAGCTACAGACTTAAAGAAGCAGTGCAGCGATTTAGTACTGCACTTTCATTTAGTTGGGGGACTCACAAGAGACATGAGAGATTCAAGATTCAAGAATCTTTTATCGTCATTATGCATACACATAACAAAATTTCCTTCCTCTTAATGAATTCAATTAAATTTGATGCAGTGGAGCCTCAAATAGTGTAGAATAGCTGCCAGAGCCTACGTTTCCCATAATGTAACCGACTACATAAAATCATGCCACTCTCCTAGGGAAATGGTGACATTCAGCCCTTAAGGCTGTAACACTTTTTTTGTTGTTGTTGTTATTAATTTTTAGTCATCAAACTCTGACAGCATTATCAGGGATTGTTTTTTTTTGCTGGAACTAGACAAAGACACATGGCACAGCTGTTTCCACAGGCCAACCCCCCATGACAAATAAACTCAAGTGTAAAACTGCTGAGGTGTCTCTTTAACCCACTAAAGCCCACAGGAGAGACATGCAGTATTCTTTTTTTTCACCTTCAGCACTTTCCAACAAGCTCATGATTTGTCCATGTGAGTCACTTACTTAGGTTTATGAAACAATATTTCAATTTGGAAACCATTTGGATAGTTTTTATTGGCCTGATTCAATAGGAGCAGTAATAATAATAGTCATAATAATAATAACAATGGGAAATTTAACTCACCTATAAAACAATTTATCCCTCAGTGTTGAGATGTTCTTTTCTTACTGTGGTTTGCAGTGCTGTTATTCAATTTCATAAATCTTAGCTACAATGTGTCAAACTTTTGAGTGACATGAAAAATTAGCAGAGGATGTGCAGCAAGTTAAGAAAAAAAACAACTTATAAGGAAAAACACAGAAGTATGAAATAATGCAAACTTCATGTCTAAATGTGGGTCTCAGAAGGTTACGTTTTGAAAACTGGCATCTGTTTTCAAATGTGAAAGCAGCTGAATTAGAATATCCTCAGGGTCAGGTAACAATCAGATTCATGATGCGTTCTCTCATCATGACCGCAATTAGACATGTGAATCATGAGACTGAAGACGCTACATGTGTCTCACGAATGACGGAGGAGGATTTGTTCAGGTGAAGTGGTTGCTCTTTATAAACACAACCCAGTGGTGTCCTTGCAGGTATCAGTCGAAAGGTCACGCTTTCCATCAGTGCACTCAGCAGCATTGTTCTGCTGAGTGGCGGAGTGGGATGGCACAGTACAGTGTATTTATGCAGCTTTAATAAAAACGAACAGAATCCTCATACAAAGAAAAAAACCCAGAATGCCCCATTGTTTCTGAAGGAGGAAGGCTTTGTGGAGCTTATAGGAACTGTTGACTGGAGCTACATCTGCATGCATTAGGTTTGGTGTTCACGATCAATAGTGGAGGAGCTTCAAAGAGGAAGGCAATGTGCCAGAGGGCTCCGTGGAGAAGACGTGCTCAGCTAGAAAGCATCAGGGTGTGTGAATCCCGACTTCTATTGTGCTTGTGTGTTTTACATCTGGCCTCCTCGCAGGGAGCAAGCAAACACTTTTATCAACACCTCAGCTCTGGACATAAATAGAGCTCCTCAGAGGTGAGGGAGAGAAGAGCAAAGACACAGAGCACGACATTGTTCTCTCAGTATGAAACAAAAGACAATATCACTAACACAAGAAGAATTACTGTACATATAAAGTAAGACAGTATAAAGCCTGGCTCAGCATGGGCCAGTCAAGTTCCTTTACATCAAAATGGAAAAGAATGTTTCTTTATGGGCTTGGCTGCGTTCACACGGGAGCTGCCATGTTGAAACAGGAAATGAACTTCATCAGCGGCATTGGGGAGCACTCTATTGACTGAAGAAAGTCAGTCACTGTAAGATGTAGCATTAAGACTGATTTACAGTCAAGCCAAGTTATGATAACTCCAAGATCAAAAATGTAATGTTAAGAATGGTGTCCACAAATTTGCAATGCCACATGGTGAGTTCAAAGGCCCTCCTCTCTCAGGCTTCTCTCTGACCTCTCACTTTTGATTAGCTGACTGAGTGATCCATTGAAAATATAACACATTTCAGGTAAAACATTCAGATAAACCAAACCCGGCAAGTGTTGCCTGGTTGGCCCAGGTAGGCGGGGCTTGGCACATACAGTTGCCACTTTGTTGTAACATCACAAAGTTACAGGAAGTCAGGCAGCTGCTTTTAAGGCTCAGTTTCTGAAACAGGCTGTGTGCATTTCTCTGTGGACTGAGGCACTGATACTTTAGTAGTCAGTATTAAACTAAAACCTAGAGCTAATCTACAACCAGGAGAAACACAGAAAACTCACTTTATACAATAAAGAATCTACAATACACTGACAAATGATGTTTATTGAACATTACTTTACAACAGGAGCCCTATCGTGTGCAATAACATCAGGAGTTAATCAGTACAACTTAAGGTGGACAGATAGACTCGTTATGCACCAGATTGGTCCTTATAATCCCACATTACGATCATTTGGTGCTAAATATGAGGCATCTGGCCTCTTTATTAGCTTTAACACAATTCCAGTATGACGCGTGCTCTGAATACCAGGATCTCTCTGATTAGAGCAAGAGAAATGGCAAGATAACTGTTAAAAAAAGAGAAGAGAGATTGGGACGTGCCTGTCTCCTGTGGAAGTATAATTAAATGTGCTGGCTCTTATTTCACATCAGATGATATGAATACAGTATTAGTCATTAATGGGAGAGAATGGCAGTGATGGTGTTGAAAGATCAGAGAAGAAATGAGAAGTGGAAACATGACAGTTCCTCACCTATGTTGAGCGCAGACCTGGGGGGTGGGGGGTGGGGGGGGCTGAAGAAATCATGACTACTCCAGAATTAATTGCAGAGCCAGCTGCCAAATGTTGACATATTTACTTTGTGGAATGCAAAGCAAAAAGCAAAAAAAAAAAAAAAAGCTCCATGATTATAATGCAATCACATACTGATTGGAAATCCTCAGTGGCACAGCAAAGAGGCAGTCATTTTGGTTTAGGTTGTGCCTGATTACAGCTATTGAGGAGAATAAAAACCATAATGCCATATTTAGCACGAGTCCGACAGCTCTCCATTGTCTTTGTTATTCACAGTTATTTTGAGGACAGTCAACACCTGAGAGATCAAACAGGAGCGAGAGGATACAAGCCCTGCTGAATTTAGTTCCAGAGGTAACTGGCGCTCCGAGGATTGGAAGTGGTTCACAGGGTGTGGGGGTGGGGGGGTGGGGGGGGTGGGTAGTAGCTACATGAGGATCTTATTGTGGATGGAATAACTGTCAATATGCACCCTCCAATAAGTAAAACTCAAGGACGACAGCATCAGCCCCTCTTCGTGCCTCCTGCAACACCGCAGCGCACTGTGTGGTGTCACATCGGAGCACAGGACCCTTAAGTAAACAATAAATACCGTATCATGCTGATAAATTGAGGAAATGCTGCGACCGAGCTAAGAGGTGATTTCGGTGTCACCCATATTTGCACTGGAGGCAGTTTTTTCTAGTTATGCAGTAATGAGGCTGGTGTGAGATTGACCTTGCTTAAATGGCATTGCTAATAAAGCTATTAGGACCACAATCAGGGCCGTTTAATCATCAGCTACTGCATCTAATGTCCCTGGATGTAAGGCTTGCAGTATTTGCAGCTTTCCTGCTTTAAAACAAAAAGGAGTGAGCAGGTTAAATTGAGTTCAGTAACTTTAAACCTTTACATCTGTCTTTGTGAAATTCAGTATCAAATTTACTTCTCTATTCACTCTGCTGAAAGCTAAACTCTGGCAGCTTAATCACTAACGCATAATGCTCCTAATCCTGCTGAAGTCCTTAACAAGTTGCCCTGCCAAACAAGATGATTTGTGACCGATTCCTGCCATATATTCCACTACTTACATGACCCAGCACCGCCCCGTCAAGCACCCGGACATATGGTCACGTTGGGTGCGGCATCGCCATCCCGGCTCCTGCAGGTTCAGATTCACTTATCCCGGCACTACAATATGACAGCAGCTAATGATCACATTTCCCAGAGTTGCACTGCATCATTCGTTTGTTTGTGATCACATTCCTGTTCTTCTGAGGCAAGCGTTCCACTCTGAAAAAGCCTTTCTTCTTGAGACAATGCAGCCATGTGCACGGGGGAGAGAGCGAGCGAGTCTGAGGTGGGTGATGGAGACTGTAATTGGTGCCATGCCTCACTAACCGCATAGCAAAGGTGTAACAATGGGTTATGAGGTGACATATGGTGGAGATGAGTGGTCGGGGCCGACCTTTAACACGTGTGAAGCTCTGTGAGAGGACTGTGAAAAGTTCAAGCCTGTCTACGGAGCACTAAATTTGAGCGGCTAATGTGGCTGAGGAAGCTGTTCATTTTAGTCTTTCTACAGTAACAGAGATTTGGGTTCTGTCGGTCAAGACTTGAGTAGTTCAGTCCGAGATGAAATATCTTCAGAGCCACTGGATGAAATGATTTACTCAGCTCCCAGAGTCAAATCCTACGCATACATTCACAGTCCTTTCATTTACCATTATCATATCAGGGCAAAGTTTTATTTTTTGTCAAATACTAATTACATTACTACCTACAGAAGTCGAAAAGATTGTGCCGCAGATAAAGCTGAAGGCTCCCTAACCTCATAGATGATGCACACTGAGGCGGTGTATTGTTATCTCAGAGAAACAAAGTTTTGTTTTCTTGAGATCTGAAGGAAATGATCCCGTTATCTCAGGAAAATGGAGGAAATAAAAACGGTGAATGTACGGACACTTCCCCCAATTTCCACTGACTCCGTCTCCAATCCCGAGACCCGAGATCACAGGCAAACTACAAACAGCCGTGTGTAAAGTGAGATTAAAATATAAACAAAAGGTCGCTGTTTGGCTACTTACAGTACTCTGTTGTATTTTTTTACTTTGTGTTTGTGTTCTTGGAGAGTGGGTGTGTTGTAATATTGTGGTTTTCCACCTCCATGATTAATATTTTTTCATCCATGACGTCATGTGAGCTTTAGGTCCCCCTGACTGATTGATGACTTGTTGCTTGTGCCGGCGGGTGAAACTAATGTTGACAAAGTGATGATTTATGATTGGCAAGTTTGTTGTTGTGTTTTATTTTGAAATTTACCGGATGCTGTGTGTGTGGATTGATGCGTGATGGCTCCGTCATCCGACAAAAATAGACCTGCTGCGTATTTATGCCGGACTGCCGGAGCTGTGACGGACTGGAGACGCATCGGTGATGGACCGCAGCGCACGCAGTGGAAATGCTGTGACTGACTTGAATGAGAGCGAATTGCTCTGGTGTTCGCAACAGAGTCGGAGAGGAGATGGAGTCAGTGGAAATTGGGGGTTAGGGCTTCCAGGCTTCCATACAGCTATTAAGCAACTGTTAGCACTTTGCAGCAAGAGCACTCACTGCTCTGTACATCTCTGTCTGTACAATACAAGCTCACTGCTGCAGTGAGTAAGTAATCAGTTTGGGTGCCTGCTCTCTTTTACCTCGACCTTTTGATAACTGAGCTTAAAGTTCTGTGGCTCGCATTTGACACTGTCTGCATAGTTATACTTTATTGAACCCTGAGTCCTATTTTTATAGTTCTGGCCATCATGGATATTGCTTATCATAAAATTACAAAGTAATTTCTGAGGCCTAAGAGCATGAGACACTGCTACAAGCAAGTGAAAAAGACAAGATGAGACACCAAACCATTAGACTGGCAATAAACAAGATGAAAGTTTAGCCAAATTGTGTAAATGACTTTACTGGAGTGGACACACTATGCTGCCAATTCTACATACAACCTGCTTCTGTGTATGACTATAGCAAATACAAAGCAGCTGATCCAGGGAGTTGGTTCTCTATGATAGATGTTTACAACAGTCTGTGTACTCAGTCTGACTTTTGTAAATATCAATAATGTCCACGACTACGGTAATAAGACCCAGATTGTGATGAACCAGAATTATGTTTTGAGCATTGAGCACCATGCCAATCTTCAAATTGCAAAAGCATAAAACCTAGCAGACCCTGCATGCGGCTGACCAGTGAACAGCATGACAGCACTCAGAGTCCAAATCTTTCTGACATAAAATGGAACATTAAATCTGTCTCTGTCTCACACATACACACAAAGGCCCCAAAACAAGATTTCTCCTGACAGCCAGTCATGTTCAACGTTCCATCTGGCCTTTGTCGAAGGTGAGTTCACTACATCACATCTGTAAAAAAAAAAAATGCTGTTACATCAACAAAGTCTGAAGTACACCATGACAAAAGCAGTCATCCAGTGAGACCTCTTTTGAAGCCAAAGCTAGAGAGAGAGAGATCCCCAGCATCACACAAATGCTGAAAAGTGTAATCAAGTCTAGAAACAAGATCTATCAATCAGATTGGAGGAATCCTGACATTTCCAGCTCTTATTACAGCCTTGTTCAACATGTTAAGCAGGTACACTGTTGTGCTGGGGGACGCTAATTTTTGAAATGTAATCAACCTGAAAACCAGGGTTATGCTTTTCCATTTGTCTCATCTTGACTACATTAGCTCCCCATACGCCCTGCGTCACATCTCCAGATCACAATCCAGAGCTGCAGTCTGACTCCTGACAAGAGCTCAGAGGAGACAGGCTACACGACACACATTCATTTATATGATCATCTTACTTTCATCATCACTTTATATCCTCATGTTCAGGTAAAGAAAAACTCAAGAGCATTTACCTCACTGTGATCTTAAGTGCAGCCTTAGATTCTCTGTTACAGTTCAGCTATTTCAATATCAACCATTTGTGGGGATTAGATAACAAAGCAAACAGAGAGCTGTGCTGTAAGTAATAGAGGTGAGTGCTAACATTAGGTCTGCATGGTGCTCTGTAAAGGATATAAACTGGTAAAGAGAAGAAAGCAAAGAGCAGCCTTCTCCACTCAAGACTTGAGACTCTCAGAGAGGCTTGTTTGTGTAGGTCAAATGGTAAAAATTGCAGAGCATTAAGACGTCCATATACAAAAAAAAAAAAAAAAGAGCTGCATACTCAGTTGTCAGACCACAAAAATGCATGGACCTTTTTTTTTTTAAATGGAGGAATCATCTGCTCACACAGCAGCATCCAGGCCAAAGGAGTCTGTGTTTTGAGATCAATCTAGGCTAAGCCTTTTCTCATCCCCTCCTCACCTTTGGCACAACAAAGCTGCCTCGTACACCTGATCACCAGGGCTTTGGTAGGCTCAAGGCTTTTCTACAGTTTTTTTTTTTTTTAAGATAGAGTAGGTATCTGCACTGCAACGTGAGCCTTGGCCCTGTAACCTCCTGCACAATGTTGGCCATTTTGTATTCATGAAAAGCTGCAGGAGGAGATGGAAGAATTTTCTGTAAATGGGTTTGATTAATCTGGCAGTAATGTCGTGCTGGGCTAACAACTTTAAGATGCAAGTCCCCTCTTTCATCAGCTTGTAGCCATTATCACAATTATCTATTTTCAGCGGTCTAATCTTCACTCTAATCTGCAGGAATGGTGCCGCCATTGCTTAAGTTAGCACACATCTCAAATGAGATCCCAACTCTGACCTTGATAAGTCCATAAAACTGCCAAAGGCTGGTTCCACTCACAGCGGTAAATATATGGCACTGGGAACACAGCAGCTACAAGCTCCTCTCTCTCCCAGGTACTCAAACGTCTGGCACGGAGCCACTTTGGACAGAACAAATCATAGCAGCAGCTGCACTTATCTATGGATATTTTTTCTGTCCTCTCACAAAATGAGGTGAATAAAAAGCCAACTGTTTCATGCAATCTCCTTGGTTTTATCCATCTTAATTGCACAAAAGCTAATCAACACAAACACCCGCGCCTTCTGTTGCTGACCCAGCCTCCACTTCACCCGGCGGATGAAGCGTTTTGTATGGGCTGGCAGGTCTGAGGTGTAATTAGAAGGTTACTGGTTTGATCCACGCATCAACATATTTCATCCCCGTCCCAAGTGTTGTGGAGTGACACGCTTGAGGACCACAAGTCCATCCATTCCTTAATATCAACGTATCACATCGTGTCATTGAGACATTGTGGTGGAACAACTGTTGCGTCTCGTCTGTGGAGATTCTCAGTCGCGCAGGAGTTGATTATCCAAGGAAGAGTGAATCGGACACGGAGATAAATCAGTTTTATCAGTTAATTAGAAGTAACGCTTTAGGACAATGTTTGAAAAATGAAAATCAAATTTGACTTTAACTTGAGCAATTACTCAAAATCCTGTGAAACGTCAACCCCAGATATTAGCTACTGAGCCTAAACTGATTCCAATAATTATTATTAGGTGAGGGCATATGGTCTATAGAGCCCAGCCCATGAAGCAGTACTACAACTGATGTCCTGTAACTGGCTTAAAATGTACAAATCTAAGCAAATTGCAAACAACAGTCAATCAGAAGATGACCATGACATTATGATCACAGACAAAGACCTGACTGACTCTGAAACTGAAACTGAGGACTGATCTAAGTAGTAGTGTTGCAGTGCTCAGGAGTGGTCACATTTTCAAGGTCTTGGTCTTGTATCCGAATCGATTACATATTTTACTCGGTTGATTTTTTTCTCAAGACCTTGTTATTGCTTGAAAAGTAAAATACTCAAAAGACTTATTTTATCAGTATATTGTCATTTTCATCACATTCACAAATACATATTCCTAGAAATTTCCCACCCTGTTCAATTGCTGCAGGGCAATTTTGGAGTGTTGGCTCATGGACTATATTTTGTCTTTTGTAGTTTGTTTTTAAGGAGTAAAAATCAACTCAAATTTTAAATCCAATGTGGTGTGAAAACATAAACAAAAAGAAGTTTTGTTTTCTGGCACGTCACCCTGCTCTAGGTTGAATCGAGGTGAACTGGACTTGTTGCATCTGAAGGTGTTTCACCTGTTGTCCTGAAAAGTGTCTACCTGGAGTCCCAGGTAATTAACCTCTGTGGGGTCATTATCCAGGCTATTGAGCACAGGTAGTTCACGGTTACTGGAGTTGTTGAAGTCACCCAAGGTCTTCAAGTATCTAGATTCTTTGTTAAGTCGCCCCCCCAATTCAATTTCTCTTTCAGTGTTGTTTCTTCATCTAATGTCCAGGGATATTTTCCTCATTCAGTCGTCTTATGAAATGCCAGTGCAACAGCTAAACTCGACTTTGTTGCAGCTTGTTTGACAAAACTATGATTGCCCTCCTCATTTATTTTGCAGCTCATGCTTGCATTTTAATACTCTTAGCTATTCTGCTATTGATCACGTTCATCCAATCTGAGCTCAACCACTTGCAGCACCAGTCCTGAGTTTTAGGAATGTTTAATGTTAATAATTTCAAAGCTGGTAGGCAAAATTGATGGTGGATATTTAAGTTTCTAGGTAAAAGTTCTTCAGTAAAAATCAATGAACATTGTTGTACCAAATGAGAAATCTCTGAATAATGAAGCTGGAGAACAGAAGAGGCTTATTATAACCCCTGGAGGCAATCAGTGTCATAACATTTCTCCAAGTAAAAGCTGGTGCTACTGGGGTGAATACAGAAGAGAAAAGAGACAGAGGAGAAGAAGCCTAAAGAGAAAATGAGTTTCAGCAACACTAAAAAAACCCAGCGAGGTGAAATGGTTCACCTCGACTCTAACTTCACTTCACAGCTTCACTGATTCTCAAGTTTTTTTGTTTTTTTTTACAATCCAACAAAACAAGTCACAGCAGTGCAGCATATTCTCACAGCAGTTTCAGAAAAACAAATAATCTCAGGCCCAGAATCATGGCCCTAAGACCCCCATGCTCCAGTTAACTAAATGTTAGTGAGGCCAAACGGCAGCGAGACATCACGGCTTGAGACATTTGAACTTCAATGCCCAGAAATTACATAATTCCCCATCAGTAAGCTGCTCACAGTCTGCCGCTGTTTGTGCGGCCCCTCTGGTTTCATTTTTTCTAACATCAGCATCATTCGTGAGGGACAAAAAGATGTTACGCTGGCGCGAACGTGTCTGTCATTCAGCGCTGTGACACTTTGTGACGATCTCAACGTGCACAGACAAATGAATCACATCCTGCTAAGCCACTTCATCAACAATATTTGTCGATTTATGAAGTTTAATCTGTAAAATCCAGAGCTCTATTTGGATTATCAGTCTTTACGCAAAGTAATTTCTCCTTTCATCATCAATCGAGCTGCTGCAGGATTTTCAACTCAGACATGTGGGCCCACCAGAGGCCCAGGGTGATACCACATTTGTTTGTAGATAAATTTATGATGTCTCATAAATTTCAATTGGAATATGTACCTGTGAAAATGTGTTTGTGTTCCTGTGAGCTATGAACTCTCGTGCTCCTGTCAACACTCTGGCATTTTTCTCATGCTTACACATCCTGCTGATATTGCGTTGCTGCTTTGTAGTTACCATCACACACAAATTTGCATCAAATTTCAGCTATCTTCAAGGTTTGGGATCATTTGCATGATGCTGTTTGCCATCTGACAGGGTGTGCACTTGACGGTGGAGGAACTTGAAAAGGGCTGGTACATGAAATCAGGGGTGGCATCACTGCGGCAGCGGATGCTGGATGTTAAGAGCCGGAACAAATGCTCACTCTCCTAATCTGTCCGTTCTCTTAATGACACAATAAAGGCTAATATTTCTATTAAAGGGGCAAAAGGCATTTCTCCCCTGTTGCTGAAAAATGACCATATCTGCTGAAGCCTGATAGTGAGCGTTTGTGTAGTGTAAAATACATTCAGTGTCGTAATTCTTGCTGGTCGCCTAAAGGGGTTCATAAAGGACAGATGCTGGAATGCATTGTGTGTATATATTGCATGCAGGCTGGGTATCAAACTTTGATACTTTAATAGAGTAGCAGGACTGGTTTCATACCGTAAAGGATTGATTATCCCTTGTCCTTCAATACCAGCTTACAATATCTAAGGAGAAAATAATCAATACCTGTGTCAGTGAGCCAATCAGCATGCAGCATGCTTGGATGAAATGTAATAAATTCCAGTGATTGATTTTCCTTGTATTTAAATGGATTTGATAAAATTGGTATAAAATAAGATTGTTTAGCTCTGTATCCAAGTCGAGACGTCAGGATGAATGCTGATGTCAAACACATACACTGAGCACTACACAGTATACACACAGTTCAACACTGCATCCCTATGACAACCGTGCAATGGCTCCCGCCATCAGGTTGTTTTGAAAGTCTCAATGCTACAACAAAACCTGCTGTTTTGGCCTGCACTACATTACGTTTTGGCATCACCCATTCTCTGCTGCAGTAGCTATTAGCAGTCACTGTGTGCAATGTAGCTACTCATGTGCAGACGACTCTCTCTCCATCACTTTGATACTGAGGAAAAACTAAAAAACGTGAAGGTCCTCAGGCAAGTCAAGCAACCTCTTTCATCTATGATTTCTAAGATATTGGACATAATGATGTAAGTTTTAGTCACACTAAATAAAGAAGAATGTGTGTATTGTGTCTGTGTGTTCAGATCTGACAAAGTTAGAACTCACAGAAGCAGGAGTACAGTCTCCATGCACCACCTCCCCCTGGAGACACAACTATCCATGTACTGTACATCGCAAAAAGTATCAGTATCAAATCTACTGCATGTGTTTGTAGAATTTGCAAATAATCAAGTATTTGTCCATAAGGTAATGTGAGTGCTCAGAGGTTGAAAGTACTGAAAGTGCCAAACAATAACATATATGCAGACTTGAACAGTAACATTATGTATTCATGACTAAAGAGAAAAGATGATTGGAACTGTCAAGTTGATGCCTGTAAAACATAATTATATTAAAATATATATTTATATGCATATATAAAATCTCCCCATCAGTGTAGGAGGAATGACACCAACATGAACATCTCTGCACTTTTCAGAAGCATATATTAATCTACTGCTTTATTTAGCCTAGCTTAAGGTCAAGGACTGCCGTATCTTGTAAAGCAGTACTCAGAGTGCAGGACACACACCTGTCAAGCCCCAAAAAATGTTTTCATTTAAACCTGGCATGAGGCACAAAAAGGTGTGTAACGATTTGAGTCAGACTTTGTTAACAAGCTCCCTCTAGGGCCTCTAAATAAAAGACATGTCTCTATTGCAGCGGATATTATAATGGATTCTGAAAATGGGAAAAGCTTAAAGGGAACAAAAATGTGTTTTTGATCAATTCTGCTGTGACTACTGCAACATAATGTAACTAGAATCACCACCTCCTGGATTTATGCCTCTGCCAAGGCCTCAAATTGCAATTTAAACCCATGTCTGTCCAGATTTATATAATATAAATGTGGGAGGACTTTGAGTGAATAGAAGTATATATAGATAAAACTGATTTGATTCCACTTTGTTAAGCTTTATAGTTATTTCTCTTCTATGTGTCGACTGTATTGGTGTGAAAATTCATTCAGGGAAACATGAAAGAGTCAGATTCCTCACACATGTTCATTTCTGATTTGTCAAATATGAATATGGCTGCAAAGCCACTACAAATTCTAAAATGAGGATGCGTCACACATGTCTTCACTGCAGCAGCAAACACAAGATCTATTCTACACAAGCACCAGAGTTTCAAGGTGAGCACCCAAGATTAGTGTCTCCAATTCAGTATCTGGCCAAATGTGAAATATGGTCACAATCTGTTCCTCTGTTCCTGAGTTACAGTGTTGAATAATGGCCTGGGGTGTTTCTTTTTTTTTTTTCTCCTTCTCCCAGATATTATGATGTCACAGTGAAGTTGACATTTGACTGTTGAGATAGCAAATACCACCACTTTGTCATTTTATCCTATAGGACATTTGTGTTAAATTGTGTCACAACTAGAGAACAGGCTGTTAGGTAATGGCCAAATATGTGACTTTGACCTTTGACCTTTGATAGCGAGTCAGTACATCCCTCGGTCCAGGTGTGGGATGTGCCACATTTGAAGAAAATTTCTCACAGTTCTTACGACTGGCGACAGGAAACCTAAAAATATGATGCAGAAATAAAGCTACTGTGTAAAATCTATCCCGTTCCAGTTTGACACAACTCACAAACCAAAAACCACATTTAAATTAAATGCAGGCACAAGGCGGCTTTGGCTCAAAAACTGATTTATTGGTCTGAGCTTAACTAAGCCTAATATCCATCTCATTGCACGATCTGTGCTGAACTGCAGCTGACATTTGCCTGATTGCATTCACGGCCTGATATCTATACTGACTTCCCTGAACGATTGCCACGAGGCACTGCTGCACTCACGCTTCATCTAAGAAATCCCCAGTGAGCACTCCATCATCCTTCAGCGTTTCCCGAGCTGGATGGATGCAGCGTCTCGCCTTCGCCATCAGACTCCACTCGCTCCATGATTTCCTGTTTGCTTTTTCTTTTTTTTTTTTTTTTTTGCTTCAGCTGTATGACATCTTTCTGATGCTGATTCCAATATTTCATCTAATGTCACATGTTGACGCACAATCACACCGTCTGTGAAGAATCCAGCATTGAGATACAAGTGTAATAAGTTTCGATGTAATGTGTGTTTTTGTTTGTTTGTTTGTTTTTTTGCAGAGATGCCGTCGTTGCCACTTTCAGCCCAAAATCACTCAATGAAATTCTTTTAAAAGCTTTTGTGTACAACCTGAAACTAGGAGTCATAGTGCTGGAGAAAAAGAGAATAAAGGTGTCGCTTAAAATGAGGTCCTTGTAAAAAATAAATGATGCCTCCAGCCGAGAGGTCGTCCTTGGCGAGACTGTTACAGTTTGCAGGGTCAAGCTGCTCTTCTTTGTCTGCATGGGTACACAAACACACACACACACACACACACACACAGAAAAAGACTACAGAAAAGAAAACTACTTTGAAAAAGTCATGCCATGCCTTTCTGCTCAGTGTAATTAATCGCCTGTAAACGTAACATCTCCTAACTCAGCATCCTCATCAGAGCAACTCCAACTCAGTGGGATGCAGTTCACAAACTTCCATCCACAACACAGGAGAGAGACTGTTGAAAGTCAATCAAAGCCAAAAGCGTCTGATCACGGGATGACTTCCTCCTCCTTCCTGCTTTAAGTTTTGAAACGGAAAACTTTCCTACTTACTTTCTATGTTTTTGAAGCATATTAATTTGTGTGCATGAAATATGGACTTGTATGGATGCCATGATCAAAAATAAGTTGGTGAACTGTAAAACTGGAGCATGAACAAAGTAACACAAGCCAGTGAAGTTTATCTTGATATTCGATGTTGATATCCACAAGAGGCTTTATGGTATAGTATTTACATGATGCCTAGACCTGCTTCAGAAACATAGAAACATGGAGAGTTGCTGCTAAAGATTAAACAGAGATTGGTCAGGACGGTTTACAAGATGTACATTAAAAACTAAATTAAGTGCTGGAGATGATTTTAGTTTAAATGTTTGTGCCATTTTATTTCCTCCCTTTTCTATTCAGTGACGTTATCATCTGTAACTTATACTTTTCTTTTTTACACAAAAGCTGGATTTAAATGCGTCAGAACAGGACAGAAGATCCTGTCCTCTACTTGCAGGTCTCTGCATTATGTTACAGGGATGAGTCACAGGAGTAATAGTAATCTGAGAGCCTGTTGGATCCATTCATAACATTGTTGTCGAGCAACTGTTGTGCCCTCAGCCAAATTCTATGAGTACTTTAAAGTAAGCTGACAGTTCAGGAGTCCTGAAGAGCCAGATAAATAGATAAAAGCTCCTAGCGACAGAGAGCCTGAGAGCTGGATGACATTTGTCTGGGATTTGTCTTGTGTGTGTAAAATGAAGGGACTACAATGAGGAGGAGGAGGAGGATGTTAAAACACTCCCATTACTTTGTCCACAAAAGAAAAGTTGTTGTTTTTTTCCAGATTCCTCAAATATGGGGAGGAAAAACACTTATTACAAATTAATCCCCCTGAGGATGACTTTGAGACTCAACTGCCAAAGACAAATTTAATGTTTGCAGATAATTGGCAACCTGCTTCTTTCATGCTAATGAAGATTAATGTTGACACAAACAGGAGAAGATCAAAGCTGCCCGTCACTCCTGAATGTAATTGAGAAAACATCCAGAGACAAGTCAGGATCCATCACCGTCGTCAGGCATCACTTCCTGGAGTTTTTGCAACTAAATAAGAACTAATTC
Organism: Caranx ignobilis; assembly: GCA_021432705.1. Taxonomy (NCBI): domain Eukaryota; kingdom Metazoa; phylum Chordata; class Actinopteri; order Carangiformes; family Carangidae; genus Caranx; species Caranx ignobilis. Next base: position 9,792,120 of record MU269980.1, on the reverse strand, counting down.
TCGTCAGAGACCAGCAAGTCGTCACCACACCGAGGCAGGACAGAAAGCATCTGGAACTAAACTGGAACCTCGGTTCTGAAATTGTTCTGCAGAGTAAAACCATAACAGCGTCCACGCTTGAAAGCAGTCGATTCAATTTATACAGTAGGTTGCAGGAAACTGCAGTCCACTCAGCGGGGAGTATTTTATATACTATATAGAGCTGTAATCCATCCATGTCCCAAGCAGCGGGTTGAAGTGCAGCCCTCTGGTGTCACCAGCACAGATGTTTAATCACAGCCACAGCAGGGCAGCACCTGATTGGAATTCAGTGGGTCAGGAAGATCAAAAACTAAACAAATAAATGGGAAAAAAAACAGTGCAAAAGCAAGATAGAGATCATCGTAATGGTTTCTGATAACGGGTTTTGTCATCCCGCTCTTTTTTTATCTGGATAAAACAAACGCTTTTTAATCTAAGTATTACAATTAAAGTGGTGGCTGATGAATAAATGAAGCTTGTCGGGTGCAAAGCAAAGCTGCTGCTATCTGTATACATGTGTTTAAATCACTTGAATATCTGTTGAAAGAAAACGAGTGGATGGGGTAGTTATTGACAAAAATTTGATAAAATAGCTGATGGGGTCACGATGAATAAATGAGGCCGTGCGTGCACTGGAAGGAGCTGGGAAGAGATTGAATAAAAAGATAAAATAAAGAGAGATAACAATGTTTCTTTGAAGTATCAGAGAGAAAAAAGAAGGTATTGACAAAAGCTGGCCCATTTGCATGTCATTTTGATTACAGAGCTGTTAGCCTATAGCCTGTTTGTTTTGTTTTTTTTCCATGTTGCTGCACGTTTGGGTATTTTCAGATTAGTTTGGAGAGTTATTTATCATTGAATTATTTATTCACATCACTTTACATCTCTGTTAATCAGCACAACTGCAGAGGCAGAAACGCTCATTCCATTGGGGACGCACCTAACCCAACCAAACCGCCTCTCTTCAACAACCTTAACAGCATTTTTTTTTTTTTTTTAATCACCGTTACCATAGCAACGGTAGTCCGGTGGGCCTGCAACACAAGCAATTGTTGTTGGAGGATTTGCTGTGGGCAGATGTGGTGTATTCACATATTTGGCGAGTGTGAAATACATTGAAACTGCATTATGAATTATGTGTGGTTATGCTCCCGCTCTGCCAGGACCTGCTTAATATCTCAGAGGGAGCCCGGCCTGGTTTAATGCAGAGAAAGTTTTCAGTGATGTACATTCAAGCAAAAACAACAACTTTCACCAAAATGCTTCTGCTGCCCGAATGTAACCACAGCGTGAACCCTGGTCACCATCTATTCCAATGTCTTTGCAAATCAACTGCTGTTAATAAATGCAGCAAGTATACTTTCATGCAAAATGGTCCGTTCGGCATAAATGTCATTTCTTGAAAAAGACAGAGATAGATCACTAGCGTCACATCGTGAGGAGTCTTTTTGCTAAAAATGTCAGATATACTTGCCTGTTTTTAGAGACTGCTTGTCTCAGTGCAGTAAATAAAGACCAAAGCTTAAGAACTTAATAGCAGCTTAAGTGTCTTCCTGTTTTTAAATGGTGTGTTGGAGAGCAGGCTTGTTTGGCCGGTAGTGAATTTTCTGCCCATCTCATCGTATTGCTTCTGAAACAGCACCTCTGAGTGCAGGGACGAGACCTCTGCCTGGTCCGATTTGGCCTGCTGGCTCTGCCTCCTTGCCCTGAGCAAATCCTCCCCACATGAAATACTATGATTGCTGCTCCTGCCCCAGTTTCCTTTGTTTTGCTCCTCTTAACTTAACCAAAGTGTTCCTCTATCAGGCATAACCATTGACCTATGTAAACCACAAATTATTCAGCATCTACCTTGGAGCAGCATTTATGGGATATTTGCATTGTTTATTTTGTTAAACAGTCGGTGCTTGTGCAAATATCTCAACTTAGAATGAACAGAAATGACATTTTATTTTGTTTACAAACTTAAATGTAATGGATTGTAGCCTGTGACAAAATACAGGGGAGCTAAAGCCTGTGAAAAATGCTGCCTAACAGGAGAATAACTTACAGTGGCAGAGCGGGGGCTCAGCCTCCTCACACTATCAGTATTTTATGGAACGACTTTGCGACAGCGCTCTGAGGTACCGATTTATATATATATATATATATATATATATATGTATATGTGTGTGTGTGTGTGTGTGTGTGTGTGTATGTATATCTATCTCTATCTATCTCTCTCTATCTCTCTCTTTCTATACATCTATATATATATATATATATATATATATATATATATATATATATAGACAACAATAGAGAGAGAGAGACAGATACATACACATACACCTATACATACACACACACACGAGTGAGATTGCTCACACAAGACACATGTACTAAATAACATGAGTAGGAGTGAGGTGGGTTCACAGGCGCCACGTGCAGATTTGATAAAGAAGCATCTATAAAAAATTTGATTTGATAAAGCTGGGAGAGTGAAAGCTCGACACATAGGTAAGTGTTTCCAAAATTAGATAAGAGGGAAGAGTAAGAGCAGGATGTGCAGGTGGGCATTTAATGTATTTGATAAGAAGTGTGAGTCTAGTGCGGGCTGGTGAAGACTTTGAACAGGTTTCTGATGGTATCTGCCTCATCCCATCATGAAAAACAGACACGTGAGGTTGAGATCCATTACCGTATTCAGTAAACTGCTGATGGACTGATGCGAGTGGAGAGAAATATAGAGCCAACACTGGGACATTTTAACTCAATCAGATACAAGAACGTCGGGTTGTCATTGATTATAGCCTGACTGATTTTAATGATGATAATCAATGACTGTGTCTACAATGTCTTCCAGTTGGATGGGATTAATAAATGTCAGATCATTGCTCTGGTTTTATGGTCCACAACCTTACAGTTTGGAGTCGCTCTCACTGCTCCCGTAGACATGTTTTTTGGCAGCAAAAGAAAATTTGAAAACCAAAAAAAGTTTAAATCCTGCTGTACTCTAAGTGCGAGAGTGAGTATTGGTCCCAGCCAGATGCGGTGTCAAGAGACACGGCCTCAAATAAATGTAACATTTCTGTGTCTGCTGCATTTGTAAACCAATTCTAACATGATATCACCTTAAAAGGTTGTAATACATGTTACAACTATAGACTGGGAATCAAGATGGACATGGTATCGTCACCCCTGTTGCCATCTTGCCAGTCTCTGACTCCGCCCAGGTCCTCCTGCTGATCTAAGAATGGGCAAAGAGGAGGGGCATGTGAGGAGCCGAGGCAAAGATATGCTAAACATGTGTATTTCTTCTGTTTCGTTTGACAGTTCACGTGACTCACTGTTGGAGGCACCCTCTAGTGGTCAATGGAGGAACTGTAGTTTTCAGCTCTTGAGGTTGCTGCCTCATCACAACATAAAAGTAAACATGCAAGTGTAAAGTAAATTAAACCCTATTTTACATCTGTGATTGGACTGGCAGATGTATATCGGCTCTCTTTCCAAATATCAATATTTTATTAGTGTAGCCCTGAGAGTGTAGAGCAGGTCTATTAGGTTCTGTTAAAGCTGATTATATCATCTGACATCTAATGAAAGTCAGATTACAGCCTCGATCAGTATGTTTACATAACAGTTGAAAACAACTGGACAACTGAAGTGCAGCGTAAACAAGTTAGTCTGACTAAGACTAGACTTCTCCAGATCCAACACAAACACCCCGATAATGCAATTGGAAACCAGTTTTCTTCTGCAGGTATACGCCTTAATCTGACTGAAACTGGACTATGAAACTATGCACATGCTTCGCAACAGTAGAAATGACGCAAAGTGCAGCACAGAAGCCGGCCTGAACCGAACCCGGCCGAAAAACCCAGCCAGTTCAGGTCGTGAACTGTAGTTGAGAACTCTAAGTTATTAATATGCAGTTATGTAGGTGACAGAAAAGTCAACAGCAAAGGGGTCCGTCTTAACCCACTGCGCCCCCACAACACATACTGCCACCTATGTTGAGGAGGTGGACACCGTCAATTATTCAATTTTCTCTGTTGCATGTAAACTGGGACAAGGACTGAATTCTGATGAGATGCCCAATTCCAGCTATGACCATAGCTGTGTGTGTGTCTAAAGAGGTAAATGTGATTCAGGAGGATTTTATATCCTGAAAACAATTCAATTCTCAGAAACGCAAAAGTCTTGTTTTGACATATGAAACAAGTAAATGCACAGTAAATATCAATAGAAAATATAACCTGTCAGCCGCCTCAATATGAAAAGGCATCAACTAAAAACATACCACAGCAGAGTTAAAGTTTAAATTGCTCCACTGAATCCACCAGTTCTGAACGTAATACAGCTCTGGTCTGAAAAAATAGTTTGATGTCATATTTGTCTTGTTGGATAGTTTCATAAAGCTGCCAGCATGTGCTGAGCCGGTTGTGTGCTCGGATCAAGAGCTCCGCTGTCGGCCCTGAATGACAGAGATACCATACAGTGTTCTGTGAATATAGGGAACAAATCCCAGGTAATATTTTTCTTCTCTTCTTTTCAGTTCGCTCACAGTCGGATCTCAAACTACAGCTGTATCCATAATTAGCTGTCTGGTGGATGTGTATTTATCTCAGCTATGTGGGCTCTTTAAGCCTTTGCTGGGTTAAATAAGAAATATGGACGGCCAACTGTCCGTGCTGCAGACACACCAGTCAGAGCTGTGTGCGCGTTGTGGGAGCGAATATTCACTTTGATGCGTTTGTGGACGGATGGTTCAGGCCACGTCTCATCACACTGTTGACAATCCATTCATTTGATCATCTCCTGATTCTTGATGACACCTGATGTGATACATGGTCACTTCATAGTCCGTCTCATTTTCTGTGAGTTTTTCATCTTCGGGGAAGCAACTCCATTGTGGTCTGTGATCAGCCGGTATGGTCCGGTATGGACAACCAGCTGCTCACATCTGTCTGCTCCAGGACGCAAATGAATCCATTTTTCCATTAGGGAACAGACTATGGTACGTGTCCAGTTTCTACACTTAATTGGCCTCATGGCAATAACTGAACACTTAGCGGTTGAATTTGGCTCCGATCTGGACACTTTGGATAAATTCATGCAATATATTTGGTTAATTATGTGAGAATCAAAATCAGGTTTATTGCCAAGAAGACTTTCATACCAAATCACATACAGATGTACAGAATGTAAACAGAAATTAAAAAAATAATAATAAAGATGAAAAAAAAATCAAGCTTCCTGTCAACAAGTAGAAATAAGATGTGGAAAATAACAGATATAAGCTTTATCTGATGTGACAGCACTTGTTGGTGCTTTCCAACAGCATTAAATAAGTTGCAAAGATGATTTTTTTTTTTTTCTAATTCGACACTAGACTGATTGAAGTTAGGTTGTGTTCAGGTTCAAGCACAGAAACAACAGGGTTAGCGTTGGGGGAAGACTGTGGTGAAAGATGAGAGGAACCATTGTTGAGTGTTGGTAACAGGAAGCAAACACAACTCCCCTGTGTCAAAGTCCAACATACAACATGTTCGTCCAGTGCATCCATCGCAACCCCCTACCTCCCCCCTCGGCAGGCTACGTGTTTCCATAACAACATTGTTTCCTCCGATGCTCAAGATAAGAATCACAGCACCTACAGCCACTAGAGACCTTAAAGATAGAAGATGAATACTGCTATTCACACAGTGCAACCTGCTGCTGCTGCTGCTGTTGCTTTTAAATATTAGAGATACAGCATGCTGTTAGTCTATTTATAAATTTGTGACTAAAAAATCATACTTACAACATCCTGACTTGAAAGGGGATGGCCATGAGGCGCACCTGAAGGCATCGCAAACCTCTAATTGTTAACACATATATTTTTGGTTACTGTAATAAGACTCCTGTCACCTGCGAGAAAGTCTACAGCAGGATTATCAAAACACAGAATTAACCTTTCAACATTTCAACTGCTGAAGCTCAAGGATTTTGTTTTAATGACAAAGGTGGTGATAAAGCAACACACTCATTATAAATCACATGCTCATATCTTATGCAGTTTGCATTGCCAGAGACATTAGAGTTGGCAGCTGCGGAGAAAATATCATGAATCTCAGCCCAGTAAAGCGGCTGGTTTACATGTGAGATTTGCTTGAACAAATTACAAGACGCCAGTTTCATACCAAATGAAGCCTTTTGTCATGAGAGGCCCTGTGCTTAATGTTATTCTCCTTGGTCTACTATCCTGAATATTAATGGGATGTTATGCTCCCACCTAATGTCTCATAACTGTCTAACACTCCCAGGAGCCTGCTGGCAGCCACACACCAGTTTGTGTGATCGCATGTGCCGTCGCTACTTCGTAAGCGAAATGAGCCAATAGCAAGCGCGGGCCACTTGTTGGGCTGCTGGGTAATCAGCCAAAGTAAAGACAAGGTTCTGGCTTCTGTGGCTGTGGCTCAGCACGCACTTTCAGCACAGATAAACTAGAAAATTAGACTTCATTGATGAAAAAATAAATGATTTGTGTTAATTAACAGCTTTATTAGTTGATAGATGGGGTTAAATTATTCATTCAGGCAACGCAACGATACCTGATTATATTTTAAGGTCTATTTGTATTCATGCATTCGCTCTAATTTGGAAGGCAAAACAAACAAACCGGGGCAGATTTTCGATGTAGCTATACAATGACAATTAATCATTTAGTGAAATTCAAAAACTATGTTGACAAGTGATAACTGCGCATTTGTGGGTTCAAGCTTCTCAAATCACTCAGCCACTTTGTTCTTTTTAATATCTCACAGCATTTTATTGTAAATTGTAAATTGTGATGTAAACATAAAATGAGTGAGTAAAAGAACAAAGGGGTCACTTAACTCTTGTAAAACCTGGAAAAGTGGAATGAAATGAGGAGTGCATGGATAGAAATAGAATGAAATGTCAGTGCTTTATGACACTGGCTGTAATTTGTCAGTACTTTCAGACATGGGGACGACGATGTTAAAGAGATTATAGCAGTGGACGACAGGTGTGTTTGACCTGACCGTGACTTTTATCCCCTTGGATAATCCTGTTTTCCTAGAAGGACATTCAGAATAACAACATCTTTCCTCACATCACTGATCCTTGTAAATATACAGGGATTTATCAATATTGATACCAAATTAATTAAACATGTAAAATTTCAACAAAAGCATAATATACATGATATGATAAAGGTGTGAGCATTGCTAAATACCATGTTGACACCTGCTTGAAGAGGTTACACTCAGATTTCTCCAATGCCACAGCTACTGTTAGTGTGAAAAGTAATGTGAATACATTAAGACATATACCTCTCCACGCTGTCAAGAAAATGATACTGAGTGTAGAAGGCTGGAAGGGTGATGAAGTTTTGATTCAGATTTTTTCTGATGAATTTCTCAGCGTGGCGTCTCAGCTGAAGATGATCTGACACCACCTTCAGTTTTATTTCTGCACAGGTTAAATGAAGTTGCACTCTGACAAATGTCTGAGCCCGACACTGTCCCACATCCAGCTGGAAGTGGATCTGGCATCTGTCGCTTTGGATCCTCATCTCTTTTACACTGGTGGGGCTCATTAATTTGCAAACAAGTGCTGCAAACATTGGGACTATGACTAGTGTTTAGTTTCCCAGACTGTTTGACCAAAAAAAAAAAAAAAAAAAAAAACACTGTTCTGGCTGTAAACTCAAAGCTGTGGACAAACTACTCGAAACAAGCTGCACTGTGATGAACTAATTCATGGTCATAAGTGCTCATAAAGATCATCTTTATCAGCCATATTTCTGTATGAGACCCCATTAAAGAACAAAAGCCCAGACAGGCAGTGACATGTAACAGTAAATAAAGAGACTGAGTCAGTCAGCAGTGTTTTCTGTACTCTCCGCCTGCCAGGCCTGAACCAATTAATATGCAAACAGGCATCTCCTGCTGCCTGAGCGCACCAGAGGCTGAACTCTGCATCAGTTCTACTGCTGATTACTTGAACCATATTTAACGTTGCCATTGCTGTGCACATGCAGAGCGAAGGACACTGCGGTAAAAGGGTGAGCTGCCAGTTAACACACATACACACCAGACTGGCATCATGCGGTGGCAAACCAAGTAAAGGGCAAAAAGTGACTCCTGAGGGCCCTGCATATTACAGTAGCACATTGTGCACAGATAACTAAAACCCACTTAGACCTCCATTACAGACACTACACAGTGCACTGGTGTTGCCCCAAACCCCCTTTAGAAACGACCTTTATAATAACTGGCATTAGCTATTGTCTATTTGAGGCATTCAGGGAACACCTGTAAATTTTACCTTCTTCTGACAGCTTGAATGTGAGATGTTTACGGCTCATTTGTGAATTGTAGCATCTGCCAATACTATGTATGTAAGGGGGGCCCCTCAAGCGTCTGGGATCCTCGCTGAGAGTTTGGATATGACTGTTTCAGTTTATGATTACTGAATTGTTAGGGTTGATACATGGGTATTTATATCAATTGTCTTGTAGATACGTTTTCTCTCCACTTTAATTCTCTGTCGGGTGCCAAATGTGACTGTGATGAAGATTTGTAACAAAAAATTCATCCCACAAAAAGTTACTTTTATTATGCATGCACTCAAATCCTATTATGTCCTGTGGCTAAACAGCTTTTGGTTTATACACTTGACTGTGGGTGGGGAAACTTGCATCTCTGCCACCTAATAAGTAATGGATGTTTTCCTCTGTGACAGTGAATATGCAAAATCCTCCCTTCAATAAAGAACCTTCTCTTTCTGATCATATGTAGGTAACGTGATGTTTCATGTTATTTATGAACACATAATAATCATGATGGTCAGTTATCCTCAGGAATAAAAAATATTGAGTGTTTACCAGACCGACAGCAGCAGTTTAAACGTGGTGAAGCGTTGCCCTGTTGGCACAATTAAAACAAACTTTGGCCTTGTGATCTGATGTTTGACCGCCAATACAGACCGGCTGTATTCAAAATTTCATCACCACAATGATATAAACTGGCTAAATAGGGCCCAGGTTGCAAATACAGTCTGGCGGTCAGTCATATTTCCACACAACAATGAGCCTCGAAACAAAACAGGGACACGGCGACAGTCGGCATGTTACGGGCAATCATACATTTTCATGACAAACCAAGTTAGTAAAATGAGTTTTATGTTGTGTCTTCATAAAAGTTACAGTTAGCTCGTTGTATATCCTCAGGCAAGTTGTTCCAAAGTTTAAGAGCACTGACTGCAGAAAAGAAAAAAAGAAAAGGGAGAGAAAAGGCTTGATCATCTCGTCTTTGATCTAGACTTTGAAACACACAAAAGAGCTCTGTTTGAAGACCCCAAACTATACTTCTGAGCAGATGAGGAGAACAAACTCCACATCCCCGTGTGTTCCTCTGTCTTAATTTGTTTGAAATACTGTATTATCTGTTCTTAAAAGTGTGATCTACAAGAAAAAGAAAACACTGAGGAAAAAGGATGGATAAAAGATTGAAATCAGAGTCTTTGCTTGTGGAATGAGATAACACTTAAAGCTATCACTGTGTTTCCTCTCACAGAATATAACTTTTATTTTGAACCAATACACAACATCGCCTGCAGTTTCTTCAGTTTGTGCTGTAGATCAAAGCTACTGTAGGTGAAGGCCATATCTAAAATGACAGATGTAAAAGAACTCCTTGACACAAAGTGGGTGTAAAAATGAATATATCATTGTATTGCTATCTTTCTCTTTTGTTTTTAGTTGTTTTAAATAATTGTATCACGGGCTTTAGTTTCACCTTCTACAATCATATTGTTCTATTTTAAGTTTCAGTAGTTTTCTTTTCCAATCATAGATCATTATATTGTTTTTTTTTTGTTGTTGTTCTCAGTTATAATTGTTGCTGCTTCGAAACATCAGTCGAAAGTTTTAGTTAGTTGTATGACAGGAAAAGCAAAGTTGAACTCTTAAATTACTAAAGAAATATGTTGTGCCATCTGTTACTGAACATCCACCCAATACTAATGAAGACCCCTCTATCAGCTATAATCAGAAGAGACCCTATAAGCTCCAGATCATACCAGAACTAGTATGGCTGTAGCAGTTAAAGCCCTTGAGTGTTTTCAAATGAACAAGGGCGTGTGTGTTACTTCTCATGAATTCAACTTATTTCCTTTTTTCAAAAGTTCTGTGATGTCAGTTCAGAGTTACATATTCCATAATTATGCCTTTGAATTAAAGATGAAGGAAAATAGCAAATATTCCCAAGCTCCATATCTACAGCCAGCGCAAAGGGAACAGAGGAGACAGATGCACAAAGAAGGACCCCGCACTTTATCTCGCTCACAAACCGGGTTGGTCAAGTTTGGTTTTAGGACGTTAGATCAGATACAAACAATATCAATCAGTAGAAAATCTGATTCTGCACGCACTTGCGACAAACAGTGCGGATTAATTTCATTTGCCATCACACATTAGTGATTAACTGCAGAGATGTCAAGGAGATTAAATTCAGTGCAGGCACTATCAGATCAGTGGGATTCTCCGCAATCTCAACCTGTAATGATGTTTTCTTCTTTTAATTACAGAATTAGAGCACTGCATCTGTCATGGAATAGCAAACAGCGAGGGAGCATCAAACTGCTCCTGTCAAAGCCCACTCAATCCAGATGAGATCTTCTCCCTGTGACTGAAGGGCAACGGAGTGCTTTATAGGTGGAGAAAAACTTCCAGTGGAGGCTCGTCAAGTCTGTCGAAAACACGCGGCCGACGCAAGACATGACATTTTCAAGATACACGGTTTTCACAAGATAATTATATAAATCACATGAATAATGGCCAAGTCAATGAGTTGCGAATGTATGCATGGTTAATGATGTTTTGAAGTAATCCATTATGCAGAGCATTTTCATGTTTTAATAACCAGGACACTGTTGAGGGGATGAGGATTGATTCCATGAGAGAAGGGGGGGGGGGCACAGACATCAGTGTTCTGGTTTACATGTGGCAGGACAGTCAGTGACAGCCCAGCTAACAAGCAGAGTTCACCCTCTGTGCTATATTGACATCGCTCTTTGTCAATCATTATGAGTCATCGGTTAAGTGGTTGTGCACAGTGTAGTGGATAAGAGACGACTGTCAGCCTCTCTGTTTACCAACAAGGAGTCATCTGAGGACTTGGACGCTATTATTCATGCACTGTTTGTGTAAAACGAACATTGATGAATGCATTGTCCGGGATGTTGTAAATCATCGCGGTGGGCCGGGCAGAAATCAACTGTCTCAGGTAATCTGGTACTGACATTACTTTCCGGGCGTCTGTGCGGATAGATGCAGGTGATAACAGCTGATTGTCTCCTTCTTTTTTTCCCCCCTCATGGCTGTGTGGCAGATCACAGACCAGTCTTGTGTCTTTTGTGCTGATTGCTCTTGATGCAACATAAAACCCCTGCACTATAACTGCACTGGATTGTTAAACGCTGTAATGGCGCATCAACAACTCTGCCTGCAACGCATACCACATACAAATGTCACTTTCAACAGAGGAGGAGCAGAGGAAATTAAACTGAGGACTTGATGTAAGAAAGGAAACTAAAGATCTAACGTGGACCAATAAAATATGACGTTACAGATCTTATAAAGCCGGATGACGGAGACATATCTGCTCTCTGTTTCCCTCCCCCAGGCATACATATGTTAAACTGTAATAAGTGCTGAGATGCTTTAACCCAGTGAATTACTCCAAGGCCAACAGTGAATGACGAGTGGAAAATCACTTAGCATACAACTCAATTACCCAAATGCAAAGAACCTGTGATGAATCGAGAGAAGGAAATGAACATATTCATTTTCCTGAAGATGGAGTCACATCAGGGTCACAGTGGTGGGGTAAGAAAAATACCTAACGAAGTAAAATGCACCCTGTGATTCTGCAGGAATGGCAATTATGGTTTTTGAGAGACTCAAATCATTACAGGGGTTTGTTGCAATGAAAGGTTGTAATTTCAATCTGCTCACTTGTTCCTCGACCTCCAGCGCCCACTGCTGCTCTCTCTTACGTTTTAACCGGCGACCTGCGAGACCTGCGTGATCTTGCTCCATTTGCAGCAGGTGAAGACACATTTCCACATTTAAGACCAAGCATGTCTGTGTCAGTCTGGTTAAACAGTGGGGAAAAAAACATCCTCTGTGACCTTGGTATTTACGATTGATACTGAATTATTTCCAGTTCAGTCGCAGCTTCAATAAAAACATTTTCAGCACCACATTATGTTTTCCTTTTTTTGGGGACTTCTTGCCTTGAATTGACGGGACAGTAGATATAGACAGGAAACAGGGAGGCAGAAAGAGGGGGAATGACATGCATTAAAGGGCACATTGGGGGATTCGAACCGGGGCTCCAGCGATGACTACAGCCTCTACATATGGGGTGCCTGATCAACCAACGCCCCCACATGATATTTTCTACTAACTAACTTAAACCAGTGATTTTTTTTCACGAATCTGGTCTTTTGTGTGATCAGTTGATTAATGGCTAACTCAATAAACCGCTGGTTTAGTCGCTCCACAAAAACCCCAAAGATATTAAATTTGTGATGATGTAATACAAAGAATTGTGAAGCTGGAGTGAGAAAATGAGACCGATTTTTTTGTTTCTTGACAAGTTCCTTCAATTATTAACTGACTGCCAATTATTCTCTGTTGACTGAATGATTAAGCAGCTAGTTTTACACAGGAGCGAGTAAAATCCAAGAATACATGTATCATTTGCTATCAGTGGCATCGGTGAACACTGCACACAAATCACCAGTGTTAATGTAAAATCACATGAGCTACCTCTCCAGCAATTGCAGGAGCCTGCTGACTTACTCATTAGAATAATTTCCACACTGATCTCAATGACGCAACTCCAAATCTGCAAGCTTGCAGTGATGATCCAAGAGCACAAAGGAAGCGAGGGAGCGAGAGCTTTTCAAAGTGACTACAACAAAGAAGTGCGACTGAGGCAGGCGTGTCAAGGGGATCAAGTTTAACTGCGCTGTTAATATGGTGCACTCATTAGCATAACCTAAAAACAAAATGTATCTGTATCTCCGTCATGCCCTATATCATCAGCCTGTTCTCTCATTAAGATAAGGAGTGTCTGAATGACTCGCGTGTGAGATGAGCCTGATGGCAAGTTGGAAATCTGACAACCAAACACCCCATGATTACTCATCATGTCATCTGCTTCTGCACTCATGCATAAAAGTGTCCACAAAAACTACACTTATGTTGTCAGTGAAGTGACCGACCTACTGTTTACAGGACTAAGAAGATGAGCGGGATTTCTGTTAAGGCAAAGGACAGGGATTTCACATATAATTTCCTCAGCCCTAATAATACAGGAAGGACATTCATCAGTCTCAATTTAATGTTTTTCTGCCACTAGTGGATCAACTGAGAACATGTAATATGGAGCTGGTGGCAATCAGCAGCCGAAAAATCAGATCTTTCCTTTATGGGTCAGTGGAAACCACCACACAGCTAAAAGAGAGTGATCACTGGTGGCCAGGAGCGAGGCCCCCACCCTCAAAGACCACAAAGGTCTGCGTTCACCCTCTAGCTCCAGGGCCCACTGGTGGTCTGGGAATGTAATGCAAGTGGACTGATACAATCATTCACAACTGTGCAATTTTAGAGACATATTTAGACTATATCTAAAAATTATCAATCCATCCATCCATTGTCGATGCCACTTATCCTCGCTGGGTCATGGGGTGGCTGGAGCCAGTCCCAGCTGACATATGGTGCAGATGGGGTACACACAGGACCAGTTGCCAGTCAATCGCAGAGATAAGATTATATTTATTTATTTAACAAAACTATCTTTATAAAATTAAACATTTGTGTCTATTTTTTTCTCTTATTAAGGCCTATTGTTGTGATAAGGCAATCATATGAGCTTTTACATTGTTACAGGCTGGATCACATTATATTTGTTAGCTGACCGAATCTGCAGCATAAAAGACTGCAACCAGGGCAAGAACTGTAGTATCAAAATGGATAACACTATGAATGGTAATAGAAGGGTATAAAACAAAAAAGAGCCAAGAGAATAAATGATGAATCGACAATCTTCTGTTGCTGTACTGAAGTTAGCACACTAACCAAATAGCCCCAGCCTGGTCCAACTCTTCACATTTTCTGATACCGAGTCACTGCAGCTTCAAGTCCAGTCTAAGGCTAATGTTAGCTATGAAGCAATGACCAAAAAACAAAGTTCCTTTAAGCTCATGGTATATTTCTGTTCTGGTTAATCTTAGGCTTAAATACTATTTGCTTAGGTTTGCATTAAATATCAGTATTTCTTTATGGTTAGAGGATGTTTCTCGTCATGGTGACAACACAGGGATCAAATTGTGGGATAGCCACAGATAAAAGAAAGACTAGATGTATTTCTAATAGTTTCTAATGGTAAAAAACATCAGTTTCATTTGTCACAACCTGTCCATCCATCCCTTCCTCCAGTCCTCAACACAACAAAAACACACAAACACAGGTTTGTATTATCAGGACTGTCTCCCTGTGTCTGGCACAGAAGGAAGTGAATGAATAAGTGTGTGTGAACACTGACTCAGTTTTCATGTTGTGACTCACGATTCTCGTCACCTGGAGTACTGGTGACTGAATGATAAACTGCATAACATGGCCTTCATTTAATTTGTATCGAGACAATCAGATTGGTGAAGCTGTGGATGAAGTTATGTCACATTTCATATGGCCGGCAGCGCTCTGTGTGTCTGCGTATGACTCATTTGTCTAATTGGTTTGAGTGTGTCAGAGATGCAGGGCAGCAGTGTTTTCATCTCTTGGGAGGCCAGATGTTTTTCACAGTGAGACCACTCGCCACAGTTTTGGCACGTGAAGCTAACAAGTAAGCAGAAATACATAAAGACTTTGCGCCAGCCAAATTCAATAAAGAGCAAATGCTCATGTTTTCATCAGCACAGACAGAAGGCTGGTTAATTGGTACATCCTTAACTGTCAGCGCTCACATTAATGCAACATCCATGTTTATTTTCAGTCCTCCAAACAGTGGCTTCATCACGACACTCAGCACAAAGCCTCCAGCTGTGCTGCTTAATTAAAACCAGTAAAATCAGTTTTTATGTTTTGAGTTCATTTTTCAGCTTAAGTGTTTCACTTGCTGCATCACTGGAGGGAGAAACCATAAGTTTCTATATACATTATATTAAGTCAGCGTTAACACTAAAATGAACTTTAGAGAAAAACCAAACAGGCTTCCTTTCAGTACTTAAACACAACGTGATGCAATAAACCCCCCAGGCTACAGTTTGTTTGGCTGCACTGTAAACAGATAGATCAGTTCTTCTGAGGTGCCTTTGCTGCCTCCGGTGGTCAATATATGTCATTTTAAAACATCATGATAAAAAGCTTATCTTGATGTGATCCATGTGGCAGAGTCAACTCCATTTGTAAAATTCCTTCAAATGATGCATTTATGCCTTAAAATGAATATGAACAGACAGAATGTATCTTTACTTCCGAGCCAGAGCTTCACCCCTCAGCTGCATAATGTAGCTGCCTGGATGACTTGCAAATAAACACTGGAAATAAAAGTGAAGTGGAATAACTAGATGACATTTTGATGTGCACGGCACTATTCACATATTACACTACATTTGCTCCAATCTCGTCTCACCATCAAGCACAGCCTTCCCACTGGGTTGTAACTGAGCCTGACCTACCTGAGCGTGGCGTGGCCTTTCAGCAGGCCCTGAGGTACTGGGCTCTGTCGGCTGCATACAAAGTTACATCAAACAGAACCAGGAGCAAAATGTGGCCAAAAAATATTTAACTGATTGATTAAAATTGAAAAAAACGAAGGTCTGGGTCTGAGTGATGGATTTTAATTGACATGGTAACATTCAGTATTTTAATTGTATCACATTATGACTTGTTGGAGTCTGACCTGGGATTAGTTGTCATTGGTGTAGAGGTCTCCTATTTGCACATGAAAGACAGGAGACATCTGTGTTTTCAGTGGGGTGGGCTTTCCACTCCGGCTGAATTAGCAGTGGTCTGAGATGTGTCGCAGTGGGAATGAATGTAAATTTACTTGTCGTCTCTTTCCCCCATGGGACGCCCTGTCTGCGGTGCCAAATTAATATCACATAATTCAAATGCTTTCTGTTTGGTTTTGGCTCGATGGGTGGAAAAGTCTGGGTGTGTCTCCTTGCTGTCTTCACCAGCGCAGCCGAGCAGCGCTCCTCCAGTGGCAGAACAGACGACAAGCAGCCGAAGTGAAAGATTACACTCGTGGCTAGCTGTAAGTAAGAACCATTAATGTGATTTTGGGATAATGCCAATTGATTAATACGGCACTAGGGGCTTTGACATTGAATGAGTGTGCTTGTCATCTCAGCTAAAAGCGAGGGGGCCTCAGATATCTGCCATCAGTACACAGCAGCAGAGAAAAAAAACAGTCGCTGCCAACATTTTAATTTATTTTTTCCCCAAAGGTGAGGTGATATGAGATCTAAGCTGAGTCTGAGAAGAAGATAGGCGATATTGCTCGCTGTGGGCCTGATTAAAGCCAGTATATTGAGAGTGAAACTATCAGTTCATAGAAAATGCTTTTTTTTTAGTGTCACTCACGCAGGATGATTACACATCAGCCGCAGGGAGGACGGATATCAAGTTATTGTCAGCTTCATTCTTTAAGGTTTAAGAGCATCTGCAATATTTCTTCATCAGCTTTCACCAACACGGAGCTGCTGCTGCTGCTGCTGCTGCTGCTGCTGCTGCTGCTGCTGCCGCTGCTGCTGGTGGAGACTGGAGCCACTGCCATCATAGTTCCTTATCACTGCACTCGGGTGTATTAACACAGTCTCTTTTTCTCTCTTTCTTTCTCTCTTTCTCTCTCTCTGTGGTCTACTGCCAGGTCATATGAGGGGAAGCACTGCCTCGAAGTACAAGGCTGGCCAATTAAAAGTACTGCTGAAAGAATATCAGGCATTTACTCTCAGTCTTTTGTTTACTTCATGTTGCAGGAGGGTAACGTTGCACGCTGGCAGCTCTAAAGAGAAGAGGCTGAGCGTGTCAATTTGGAGGATTTTAATTCCCAGGTGTCAGCGGGGAACGGCACAACGCTTAATAACAAAGGGATAAAAATGGCAGGATCTGCTGCTGGTGAGATGTCACGCTCTGAACGTGTAGGAGGTCGACACTTAGAAAGTCCTCATTTCAAAACTTTGCGTAGCAGAGCGGACTCCTGAGCAAACACACGTCAGGGCTGTAACACACTGATGCTCACTGTACACACAGCTCACAGGGACCGCGATGTGTTAGGAAGCGCGATTAGAGGCTTAGTGTAACCCTACACACCAAACCTTTTCTAAAGGAAATGTAAATCTTCACAGTGAGGTAACTAATTCCTATAAACTGCAGCAAACCTCTAAATACAACAGAGTCCATACAACAGTAAACATTCTTTCATATTCCTTCACCGCTGATATCTCTTTTCAAATAGGTGGCATCCCTCCACGTGCATGCTAACCTTTTAACCCCTTACCCTTAAAACGTTTTATGTTTTATCAACTGGAAAAAACCACAGTTGTGAAAACAGGAGGGGAGCGGGGGGGACGAAAAAAAAATCCTCTGATCATTTCTTTGAAGGGGGTTTGAACTGATGCCTTCTGGGTGATTCAGAGAGGAGACTCATTCCCTCCCTCAAGTTGGAATTCTTAATTTGCACAGGAAATTACAGCCTCTAATGTTGATGTACAAAAATGTATCTCGCGCTGCTAGTGTATCATTTGGATGAGTCAACTGGTACGAGCTATTTTCAGAGAATTTTGTAATGACATGTTTTGTTTTGTAAAATCTCTCCAAGCCAATTTCCTCCTCGTGGAAAAATAGCGATGTGACTAGATATGTCAGAATATGGTATCCAAGTGATATTGCACAATGAGGTATAATCAGACCTGGCATCTGACACTGTCAGACGATCTGAGATGCAGGTCTCCAACTCCGACTCTCCTTTCAATGTTTGTCTTCATTGTTCATAAATGTTTAGCCACTCAGCACCAGCCGTCACAGTAACATCAGTAAAAACATAAAGATGCAGAGTCAGGCTGTTTTCGTTTTGCAGACTGGACTGTCTTTCATTCACTTGCAAAAGGCTCATTCGTCTGTTGATCAAAACACAACCTCCAGATACCAGATGTAAAAGGATTTCCAGTTCAACTTGATGTATGAATTTACTACTGAATTCAATTTACATTGCCTCTTGACAGAAAACACTTTTAAACACTTTAAAGCCAATCCCAGTTTGACAGGTTTTTAAAACACTGTGCTCTTATGGACTTATATCACTCTTCAGTATCTGATGAGAACGGGGAAGAGACTCAACATTCTCCACCTCAGATTTACACTCTCTACACCAACGATGTGGCCTCACAATCACGTGATCAGAACATCTCCAGACTCACAGAAATATTTAATGAATCTCCTTTATTAAACCCTCTCTGTGCCAGGAGCACATTTATAGCACACTTCACATATAGGTTGTTATTATTCATCAGTTCGTCTTTAACGTTACAGAAGCTTCTTCATATACAGACTCTGAGCTCGACGCAGGGAAACTTTGCAATAGACCTACTTCCTATTGTTGTCTTCATGTCACATATATAGGATGTCACTCAACTTTTCCTGCAGCTCTTTCATAATAACCGGCTTCCTGCTGCACTGTGTAAACCCATGTCAATGACGTGGAGCCAAGAGAGCGACGACTCTTTGAAAGCTTTAAAAAAAGAGAGAGATGAAACACTTTTTCCTTCATTTTGCAATGTGTCTAAAGCGACATTTACAAGTTGTGTTTCAAAGAGATATTTATGCACAATACTCCAGCACCACGCGCCTTGGCAACAGTGGAGTAGTAAGTTAGTTTATCTCCTGCTTTTGACCATGAGAGGTATAGATAATTTAAACATTATTATATGATTTATAAAAGTAATATCTGAAACAATCCTGTTTCTTAAATGTTTAACAGCCACTTTAATGCAGCTGTATTTGCACCATGATGTATATATTTGCTTTTTTGTACATATATATTTTTTTGTATTACTGTATTACATTACTGGACAAGTGGTGTCACGGTTCACTGTCTTTAGTCCATTTATAGTAGCTCCTTGATTGGTCATTGTGGATTAAAGTAAAGTCTATTCAACCTCACACAACTGTTAACAATTCACAGTTTTCTGTGCTTTTCTGGCAGTTGCCTGAGCTGTCACAGCTGTGACAGGAAAATATGTGTAAGTAACAAGTTCAGAATCACAACAAATCACAATTCATTTAGAAGAACTGCACAAAGTGCCAACAATGGACCTGCTGCATCCCGTACTAAATCTTGTTTGCAGGCCCGGTTTGTTCTGTATCGACTCTTGATTGAAATGTGTGCTGCATATAAATGTCTCTGTTTTTTCTGCCTCGCTTGGATTTTGAAAAGTTCTGCCACATTGTGCTCCAGGTTTGCTCTGTGAAAGTCTTTGCATTGCTCAAACATCCGAAAGTCAGCGTCCTCACAATCACACAAATGGCCTGACAATCACCACAAGGAGAAAAGGAAATGTTTTCCCTTTGTTCAAAGCCGTTGAGGTAACTACAAAGGCGTATGAGGGCCATTACAGGTTATTTCTGGTATTTCTAATTAAAAAGTTGCAAATTTGAAATTAAAAAAGGTGGATAATGTATTATTACAAAGTCTCTAAAAAGACATCGTGCATCGTGCCTGTATACAGCTTTATCCAGTTAATTTTGTTTAATTCCGACATTGTTACGGTTCCAGCAGTGTAGAGACGGTGTGAGTGAGTCCCGGGGTACCGTAGCCTCAAAGCTGGAGCAGAGGTCAGAGTGTGGCTCTGTGTACAGTGCTACAGCCACTGACATTTTCAGAGGCACCGTGGGACACACTGTTTTATCCTCCAGGGTTGGGCTCATGACCAGCCTCATTACTTCATACAGCTTTACAAATGATAGCCGTGACAGTTGTCGCGGCATTGACAGAAATCCTTCAACACAACTCTCTCACCCATCCTTGCTTTGGACATACATACTTAAAGAGGCCACTCGACGTATGAAAGCTTTTCACCTTTTCCTTCCATCACTGGAGTTGAAAACAACAGAGGACGTGAGGTTTTGACTAAAAAATTCAGACAGTTAACAGAATCAAGTAAAGAGGGTTTTTTCAAAAACTGGATTATTGAAGAGCATTTAAACACGTCAACAGGTTATTCCTAATAATCGTTTTATCAGTGTGCATGTAAACACACTCATTGTTTGTTTGTCTTTACCTACAACAGCCCTAATACACTGTCATTGATAACAGATTTCAAAACTGGTCAAAACCAAGAATTTGACCCAAAACACAAAGATGAATCCTGACCCCAGATCTCAAACTAAACTGACAACGGTCCGTCCACCTCAGCCGATCCCAGTAGTGTTTCCACTGTAGCCTCCTCACAGCAGAGGATTCACATGTGATGTGTTGCTATGGCTGCTACAACTAACCCATGACCCTCTCTTTCCCTTAGCTGTGTCTTCATTAACTAAACTCGTGTGTCTATGCTGGAGACTTTGATTTGGAGTTTAGTTCCACTCCACTTCCTGTTTGTCCCTTCAGATAGCTGCTTTATTTGACTGTTTGCTGATCGCCATCTGTGGCATCAGAGCTGCATCAAGTTGTTGTTATTACAAACTGAGCTCGTCCTGCTCTCGCTGCTTCCCCACTGAAAACCACGACATGAAATGTAATGTGTGCTCATCGCAGTGTGCAGAGCTTCACTTGCGGTTCAAGTAAACACAACTTGCAGCAGTACACACAATGGTTTGCCATGACAACACATCCATAATGGAAACACTCTATTAATCTGTTTTTATTGGTTGTGACCTATTTTCCACTTAAAAGGAATTTCAGGAAGTGGCTGCGGCTTTTGTTTGCTTAAATCGACATACTCCTCGTCCTTGATGAGACAAAGCACGCGGCCGACCCTGGAAGATGTGCTCATGATACGGGGAATGATGAATGACTTACATGACTTACACTTCCTAACGTACCAGTGTATGTTTGATTTGTTTGAAAAGCAAACACAGCCAAGAGGAAAAGCAGTCATTTCACCCCTAAATCTGATCATAACAAGGACAGAGAGAGTAACTCTGTCAATCTAGGGCTGTTTGAGTGTCCCAACAGTAAGGCCCATTGGATTACATGATCTCTTCATCTCTGTAATTCCCTCCCTGTTTTGCCTTTGCTGGAGATCTATGTGTGACCTACAGCATTAAGGGCAAAGCAATAATTCCCCATGTACTGTCTAGAGCCTGAAGCGACAGGATAGGCTTTCCCTTCACCGCCAATACACACAGACCAACGCACACGCACGCACACAACACACACACGGTGGGGAGGGTGGAGGGTTTGGAGAGTTGAGGATTATGGATGCAGAGGTGAGAAAGGGAATCCAGGGACAAGTTTATGTTGTGAAAGGCTTTTATGAATCCGACATGAGGCGCCGGCCCTATTGATTGCCCTGGAGGCAACATTAATTGTAGCGAGTAAATAAACAGACCACACACACTGGAATGGTCTGGACTGGTGATTTTGCTGTCAAACTGGAAAACAACGAGTTGCAAGTTTAGCGGCGATCAAACAGTCAGGAGCCTG
This sequence comes from Caranx ignobilis, assembly GCA_021432705.1. NCBI lineage: Eukaryota > Metazoa > Chordata > Actinopteri > Carangiformes > Carangidae > Caranx > Caranx ignobilis. Next base: position 9,770,386 of record MU269980.1, on the reverse strand, counting down.
CGCCAACACCTGAGAAAATTGCATGTTCAGACAGCGTGGTATTGAAAATGAAGGCCGCATGTCTACAGCCCGAGATCAAAAGCTGCTTCTGCTGTTGCTGTCTCTCTGCAAAATCAAGATGTCTCCATCATTTCATCTCAAAAGAGTACTGGCACATAGCTACAGTTCACACACATCATAATCAGTGCTTGAAAACTAAAGACATTCTTAAGCCTCACCTTGGTTTGGTACAGTAGACACGGTTAATTGTGGAGGTAAATACCAGTACCTACCTAACTGCTGCTTTATCTTTTCCAGCTCACAACCCCCCCCCCCACACACACACACACACACGTACACCTGTTTATTAAATCAGCTTTGTATTTTATAGCTCGCCATATTTGCATCATCCCTCCCTCCTGCGGTCAGCAGGAACGTTCACTCAACGCTCACCACATGCCACTTAGCAGGACACAAGGTGCAAACAAACAAACTGGGGCTCATCAAAACATTACTGATGTTTAAATATTCCACAGGATATCTTTAACTCTCATCAGATGCTCGCTGCGCTGGAAGAGGTAATCAAAGACGGTGAGTTTAAAATCTTAGCAGCTAAGGAGTAAAGGTACATTACGGCCTGTGTTGTGACCTTGGGGCAGTCTCAGACTTGCCATCTTAAACCTATGAAGCTCTTGATGTTCTCGGTGGAAGGTGGAAATTAATCTTTTTTTTCCCAAGACAGCACTTATCATTAGTAATTAGGTCTACAATTAACCTACTTAGCGTGACTTAGCATAATATGAGTCATTCCGCTAAAAAAAGACATACCTTTATCAAAATAAGAGGCTTCTTTGACTTCATGCACTTTCATATAATATACTGAGTGCTCCTGGCTAAATCAGTTTAATTAATAAGATGAGGTCTAAGCTCTACATTAATACTGTGAAAATATCAAAGCCTCAGTCCACAGGGAAATACACACTGCCTGTATTCAGAAACTGAGCCTTTAAACAAGCTCCCAAGACTTCCTGTAACGTTGTGATGTCACAATGAAGCAGCCATGTCCCAAGCTCCTACTAGCTGGACCAAGTCCTCCAGCTTTGTAAGATTTGACCTCTCTGCATGTTTTACCTGAAATCTGATATAGATTTCTTCAACCACCAAAACAGCCAAACTCACATCCTCTCCTCTGATTGGCTGACACTGACTGGAGCTTCAGAGAGAAGCTTAAGGAAGAAGATGTCAAACTACAATGAGATGGTTTTTGGGTCTTCAAACCACAAATACAGCTTCTTATGGATCAACACTTCAAATAAAACACAGGTCAAAGTGTCAAATGTGGATTTTAGAATATCTAATCTGGGTGTGAATGCACAACAGATGAGTGATGCTGCGCTGTAGATGTGAGAGTATGATGGAGGGAGGGCGTCTGTTATGACTTCAGCTAACATATGTGGAAGTATCTGTTTCATCACTTGACTGGGGGTCATAGTTTGATGAAATGTTGGCCTCCAAAGGTTTTCTCAGGACAAACTCTGTGTAATAAACACCAGTCACTGTTTAAAAGTAATGAATTCCTTCCTCTTGAACGTCAGTGTTCAACAAACTTGGGCAGAATACATTTGTTTCTGATTAATCATCCACTAGTTCGGGGAGAAATTTTCTGCATGAATTCACTCCCTTTCTCCACCTTCTTGGATTTTCTCCTGGATTATGATCAATTTGGGAGCGCTCAGCGAGGAATATGAAGTTACAGTGGCATTAATTCACGTCAGCGAGCACGGGTGGTAAGCTTACTGCGTCGAGTGATATAACAAATTAGCAAAAGTCTTTGGATTTTCGACGCACATTAGCAACTTCTGTGTATTTAGCAGTCCTATCGCAGTGCCAGGTATCACTCTACAGCAAACTGTGATGTACTTTCTGCCTGGGCTCTTACACCAAACACACACAGACACACACACTGACACACATACACCGCCTTGTGTCAGCTGCCAAACCCACGCTGATGCCTCATTCAATATAGTAAATGGGGCAGAGAAAAACTACAGCTAAACACATAGTGAGTCTTAAATTAATTTGCTCAACCTTGAAGCCTTGAATCTCTCGAGCAGAAAAAAAGCCAACAAGACTGTCACGTTTTATTTGGAATCATATCAAAAACACTGTAACATACTGTTGTACCTCCGTCATGGATAGATGGCCTCGGGAGCTATTTTCAGGGCAGTTTGTTTTGTCTGCCTCTTAGTGTTTGTGTAAAGGTCTTGACCTTTAAATGTGTACAACAGTAGATTATCTTCATATTTCCCTTGAATTCAGGCATGGCCACATGACATCTGACCTGTTTCATTGTTACAGTCCAACCCTATTTAAAGGTAAAGAGATTAGAGTGTCCCGGGCGAGGCTGGCTGCCTTATGTGGATTGATGGAACACTTTAACAACTTGGCTCAGGAGAGGATGCATGCATTATATTTGAAGCATGATGCCTCTGTTGGTTTTGGCCGTTGTCTCTCCTCTTTGGCTTCGAGAGTGATGCTGCAGCACTGTTTAGTCGGGGCGTGGCAGGAAAACCAGCACTATATGACGACAGACCATATTTTAGAAAGCCGTCTTCTCCCGTCCGGTTACATAAAAAGCATATTTATGTTGTTTTCCCTGGCGGCTTGGAGGACCATTACCATGAGACAGAAAAAAAAAAATGCAATGACAGGTTCCAGAGGGATTTTAGAGGTCAAGGTCTGTTTTCTGTGTGATTTAATGATATTACATACAAGCTGTAGAGTTCATGTAAAGTTTGGTGCAACTATCCTGAGAGAAAATAATATATCTGCACAGGGAATTGTGTATTATGCTTCTCTGGCAACAGGGAAAGAAAAATACTGAAAGTAGGGGTGTACACACAATACATAGAGTTTCAATATTTTGAGATCCAAGAATATGATATGTATCCAAGAGGTAAGAAATGGATCGCTATGTGGATGGATCATTTAACTGAGAAAGGATCCATATCAGGGGAATCTTATCAACTGGCTCCCAAGCAGGGTATCAGAGCGGTGCAGCGTGAGCACAGGGTGGCACTGGGGGCTTCTTTCTCAAAATCAGACCATCTGTGTTCCTGCTTACTCCAGTATAAAGCTTCATCCCAGCTCACTAAACACGCTGGTTTCAGAGAAAACATACACAATGTGAAGTAGAAGTTTCAATTCTTTGTGACTGCTAGAGTGGATTTCCAATCTGTGTCTTTTGGCCACAAAAAAACAAAAAAAAAAACAAACAAAAAAACAACTGGGCGTGTTTCCACCTCCCCGCTGACTGGCAGTGATGGTGCTTGCTGTGACAAGAGGCAGTGACTCAAACTTCACACAGACTGATTCCTTAAAGCACCTACTACTTTTCTTATTTTCCTTTCTTTTCTCATCTCTGCGCATTCCCAGGGTCAGACGACTCGAGTGTCTGACGCTTCCACTTGAAACAGTTTTAAATTTAAATGCTGCTTTTGCACAAAGGAAGAATAAACAATAGATCTTGTCAGTCGCTTTGTTTAAAATAACACAAGCAGATCAAACTCCCCTGCCCCTGTATCATACATCATCCTGAATCATGACTCGACTGTATCGTTATATTCAAGCTTGGTGGTGATGTAATGAGCCTCTACAGTGAACAGAGAACCAAAAGGTTCACCTGTTACAGATAATATATGGGAATACCTGTGTGATGAGGGAGTCATTCACAAGCACACTGCCTGGAGATCAATTATCAGGTCTTTAATCACCCCTTTATCATATGCTGAAGAACTTCGACCACATCCATTATCTAAGTCTGAAAAAAGTGACACGCGAGAAATTGACAATCCAGATCTATTATAACCACAGATATAAGATATAACAAAATTATAACAGCGAGTTGGAAATATACAGAAACTGAATGGGCACTTTCATACAAAAGTGTTTTATACAATGCCTCATAGGCTATTTAACTGAGTGAGGTGGATTGTTGTGGCAAAACTGTCTGATTATAACAGACCATCAATGAAAATGTGAGTGTTGCATTTCTTTAAAATTGGGCACTGTGTGTTCCAAGGCCTCCCTTTGTGTGAAATGTCTTTCTTTCTTTTTTTTTTCAAAAATTGCATCAAATGTAACAAATATAAAATCACATAAAAAGGTACAAAAGATATAAAGATCACCTGTTTAACAGCCTCCAGTTGACTTCATGGACCTTTAGAGCCTGTCAATCAACTTCTTGATAACTCACACACTACAGGACCAGAAACAGAGCCCCCTGTATCTCAAACTGAGCATGTGTCCCACTTCTTGACTTTATATTCTCTTTTGATTACACATTTTTTTCCTCACCCTGTTTCATTCAGCTGACAAATGACTGGATTTGTCCCTGTGTGTGGCAGAACGACATTAAAGACAGAGAAAAAGAGATGAGAGAGGGAGCGATGAAGGACAAAGAAAAAGAGAGATCGAAGAGAAACAAGACCAAAGGGGTCTACATGAAAAATAGATCCCTCCCTTTGTAAGCAACCCTATTTAATGTACTGCATACTGAGTAATGGGTAATGTATTCTCTCAACATCTGTTGGTGATGAAAAGAAACTGCATCAACAGATATCGTCTCATCCTGCTCAAGTCTGAGCTGCTACACCTCTCCCGTCCACTTAACCTACTGTGGCCTGCAATTGACACCACATTATATCTGACGATGAAGAGGATTACCAGCAATTAGAGACTAAAAATACACCATTATATAATAAAATATGCATTTTTATCACAGTTATTATCACACTTTTTTTATTGTTGGAAGGTCACCACCTCAGAGTGTTATAGCAGAAAATGTGAGTAAGTGGGTGGGTGAGTGGAGTTTGTTGGCATGTGCCAGTGTTGATGGGCCACAGAGGGTTTTTTACAGTTGTTACTGAGTAATAACTCCATCAGTCCTACATGCCCATGTTATGGTAATGTGTTCATCTATTTGGTTTTAACTACTATTTGACAATATTGATCGTGGTAATACAAAAATATATATTGGCATAGACTGGCATATATGATATGATATGATATTTGGTCTGAAGGTTTGGATATTACTGTAGTGTATATTAATGTGTATGTCGAGTGTTAGAATGCAGATGTTCAATGCAGCATTTAAAGCAAGTTTTTTAAAAGAACAGAAAAAGAAAAATATAAAATCTTATGGTGCTTTTTGGTTTTGTTACTTTAATGGCTCGACATGGCACTGAAATTATGGAAGAAAAATATCTGCTTAATGACAGCCGTGTAAATTGAAAAAAATAAATGAGGGTGCAGAAATCAGTTTTCTAATTGCTCCCATGTGGTAAAACCATGTTGCGTCTAATCTAATGTCAGACTGTCTCTATGGCAGCAAACATCCCCAATGAAAGATAGCTTTTAAATCTGCCACTATATCTGCTGCAATATTTTTACATTATAGATTGTTTTTCATACCATAGTTGGTCTTCTGATTTAATGACACAGAAAGGGCTCAAGGACCTTTAGGAACAGCTGTGATGGAGCTAAGCATACGAACCCACTCAACCCACTGCAAGAGGACAGAGGATGGACTGCTGTATATAAAACTGAGGCCGGCGTGTAATGCAGTGGGTATCAAAAATGCCAGAAGTACATTTCTCCCTTTCAAAACACTGTGGCTGGAGCTCACACTAAAGAAACGTGACCTTCACTTCACTTGAAATGATTAGTCTTCAGCCCACAGGACCCACATCTTTTATCATCCCTAAATCTGAGGTAAAACGCATGGTCCAGAGTAATTTAATAAGTGCTGTGCTGTAGCTGTGCTCCTCCATAATAATTAGCTTGTCTGCTCTGCTTTCACTACAAACACACCAATGTTCCATTCACATTCACCGGCCCTCCCATGTCTCCATAACAAACCTGGTTATGGGTAGAAAACATCATCCTCTACAGTCAAGCAGGAGCCCAGACCTCCTCCACATAATACAATAGTACCAAAATACTGGCTTTTATGCTGTGATTGTTGCCTGGTGTATCTTCAAAGAAACACTAAATACAAGATGTGCTCATTATTTCCAGGTACATGAATATTATTATACTTGCATGCCTATCACTGTCTTGAGAACAGCATAAAAATAGTATTCTGGCATTTTAGAAAAACTGAGTTGCATGGTCGTACAGTCCAAATAACACACTGCAACATAATATCAAATGAACTGAAGACATTCGTGGTCCTCAGATAATGAACCTTTGCTGTTTTGGATTTATGGTGACAGATTTCTTAAAGACAGCCTCTGCTGAAAATTGCATGTTTTGCCGTGGTAACATTCATCCGTAGTAACAGTTAAACACAACACAGGCTTAAGGAACCAATCCCATTGAATTGTGGGAAAAGGGGCGGGACTAAATAAAGTAGAAGCCTTATCCAAACAAAGCTAATATACAACAAACAAATAAATGATGCTTACTGTGCTGACTGCTTTTTTTCACTCTTTGAGGAAAACAGGGTTCAACAAAATATTAATCACAGAGTTTTTAACACACCATTTAAAACAGATTATTGTCAAATTTACAAGCAGATTTTTGTGCAGCTGTTTTCTTATTGGCCCTGTCGTGCCACCCTCATGACAATTGACAGTGAAATAATAACTGTGATATGTAAATGAGGTAACATGTCACCATTAAGTAAGACTTCATTAAAACCAAATATGAGCCTCTCATTTCCAGTTTTCAGTGATGTAATTTTTCCAAAGTGGAACTCTTCTGAAACTTTTAGACATGCAGGAGAAAGATAAGTTATCAGTAGCTGCTGCTTTGATTTCCCCTGTGTGGACTTTATAACCTTGAACTTCCTCTTTACTTTTTTAATTCCCCAGGCCGTCACTTAAAGTTAGCATACACACAATAATTACTCTGCTTTAATTGCATGGATCCCTACAATTTTACTTCGTAAGCCATTTCGTCTGTTGATTGTTTGACGTTGTACTTTGAGAGATCATGAAACGTAAGGTTTAAATAATTGGTTAGAAATGTGACACTGCTCCGGACACTGTGCTCTTTCACTGCTGTTTGACAGGTTGTTCAGCACTTTCCTGTCAAGCTTTGAATCATCAAGTCTCGTTAATAGAGATGCCCACTCAGGGTCCGTGCCAACATCTGAACTGATTTCATTCCCCTTCACTCTTGTGACATGATGCTCGTAAGCCTGAAGACAGGTGTGGCGTTACATTTAAATCATGCCTCGTGCACCTTCAGACATCGCTTTCACTTTTGCTGCCAAGCTGTCTGCTGTTGAGGTTTTACCGTAAGGCGTCAGGAGTGACGGCAACTTCTGAAATGCTGGCTGGAGACCTTGTCAGTAAAACGCAAACAGTCTGCATTCTTGACTTAACAACACGCCGTCACAATGATCTAATGAAGTGATGACCATATCACACCCCGGCGGGGGAAGCTGTGTTGTGTTTGACCATCTCGGCATTTCTCATTTTCACTATAAGGCTGGAGCGTCTTATTAATGGCACTGTTTTCTTCTCCAGCAGGCCTCTCCAGACACTGATAGCACCTGGGTCTGAGGGCCTTTCATCATGTTTTAAAGCAGCCTGTTGACAGCACTGAAGGATAAGAAACCGTGATCGATGGTGCCTGCCAGGGTGTGTGCTTCAAACCCTAAGGTCTTCTCCAGAAGACAGCAGCTTCTTGTCATTTCTTTCCATCTAATACTGGTCATGATACATCAAGTGCTACTTTTTAAATGGATGGGAATTGATAGGGGAGAAGTCCTGGCTTGCGTGCATCAACATCACAACATGCATGCACGTCATGGTCATGATAAGGATTTTTTTAAAAGAGTCGTCAGCAACAATAAGAGAAACCCTGATGCATCAAACTGCCTTGATCAAAAGAAATCTTGTAAATGTGGAGATCTTCATAGTTTCCTGACACACTCAACAAAATGTACCATCTACTGCTCACATTTTCAACTCCTTTAAAATACCAGTGGACACTCCCCGTATCCTCCGTATTTGCTGCATTTCCCCTCTTTATGCCATTGTGTCCCATCACATCTGTTGGCATGGACAGGGCGGGAGAATTGGATAAGACAGGTCTTTTGAAGATGAGAGAGGGGTTGAGGGAAATTTAAGTTGGAGGAAGCGTTAATGGGGCCCAGTGGCCATGTGCCGGCGCCCTGAGTGACTTTGATCCCTCCACTCCAAATCCAGCAGACTGCAGTCCGGGTGCTGACAAGTGTAATTTCCTGGTTGGGGTGAAGGAGGAGGTGATAATGCTGACAGGCCAAAAAAACCCACTGGGACTTGTGCTTTAAAAAGCTACGCTCCATCACTGATCACACAGGGTGATTATTTGTGCTCCAGCTCAAAGGGCTTTGGGTGTGTTCTATAATCTTGCAGGATGGAAACAGAAAGGTCCTCCGGGCTGCAGCTAACGATTCATTTCATTATTGATTAATCTACCGATTATTTGCTTAAGTGTCCAACTAATAGTTGCAGCAACTTGCAATTCCAAAGCTAAAGGTATCTAATTTATAATAACACTGATAAGATTCATCTCTGTAATGTTCCTTTATTTCAGTCTTATTGTGTTTCTCTGGTTGAGACATTTATTTTTAAGTCTATTTGGGTTTGTTTGATCACAGAGACAAACAGGAAACACTGCTCCACCCGGGCGTCTGCTCTGATGTCCAACTGACAGTCATTGTGTCAATTAGTGCTGACGGGAGGTGACTTCTCCACGTCTCAATAGTGCTGAACTTTTACAAGTGAACTCTTCAACGACAGAGAAAAACAACAGTGGTTGTTCAGTCGAGGAGGAGATACCACAACGTTTGTTGGGTTTCTGTGGAGCTCAGAGATTTTTTTTTTTTACTATTCATGAAACAGCATAAATATATAATTTTGTACAAGCAACATCAAACAACTTGTTACATTGTTGATGCCCTCAACAATGTCCAACAGCTGGTTCAGTGGGTTTGGCTATTGATATTCAGTTTATTGATCATCCATCAGTAGAGCTGGGTGAGTCTGAGGGCTTGGGACTCGGAGCTCATCCCAGTCTAATATGCAGTTAATGGTTGAGGGACTCTTCTGCTACCTTTTCAGTCAGTGTGTCATGTTTGTGTGTTGTGATTTATTTTTTTATGTTTGTAGAAAATTAAGATACTTTGCATGAACATCACATGTACTTCTACTGATGGGTAGATAATTAACACTAAATTAAATCTACCTTTACTGATTATGCTTATCTGCAAATTGACAAACACTGCTGAAATGTCAAGTGGAAAAATTACAAATCAGTTTAGTTACACGTGGTTTATCTGCAAAACTTAAACTCTTGATTAGACAGATATTGCATTACAGAAATGTAAAAAATAAAATAAATAGATAAATAAAAAGAGTGGAACTACTTGTAGCTCGAACATTATCTAACATTATCTAACATCTAAAATTATAATGTGCCACTAAAACATCAGCTTCATAATTAAGTGTTCCCATCCAAGGAAAATAGACATAATCTGCTGTGGTGGTGTTAGTGCAGCTGAAATGAAATAAGAGATAATAATAAGATAATATGATTTACCATTACAGTTTCCAAAGGAAAGACCAGCAAGCTATTAAAAAGACAGCAGTGCTCTAATTTACTCTGTGTGTGTGTGTGTGTGTGTGTGTGTGTGTGTGTGTGTGTGTGTGTCCAGCACATGATTAGATATTTTGATGACGGGCTGCAGATAATATTCTAAACACTGATAATATTTTCTCGTGGATTGCTTTAAAATGAATTAAATGCGTGTGGATTATGTAACCGTGGTTCATTCAGTGACACTGTACCATCAAGAGGAGGATCTGAGCCAATGTAGAGTAGGACAGCGCCCCTCCCCCCCCTCCCCCCACCTCATCGTATTCCAGGTGGATCTCACTGTACACACTATCAAAAACATACTGCTCAGTGTGTGCGTTTTGATAGGCTGCATGTTGCCAAGAGGAACTCCAAAGCCACGCAGTTAAGTTTTTTTGCTTCATGTGAGAATTTCAACAGGATGAGTGCAGAAGATGTGAGTGAAGATGAGCTGCTTTACAGGTTGATTAATGGGAAAACAATGCAGAGAGGGCTCCAATGCTAGATGTTGTACATATGCGCTGTATACAGTACTCCCCACATGTACAGCACAACACACAGCCTTCGCCTAATGAGTCCCTGCAAGGTTTAACAAGAAAGCCTCAATATTGTGTATTTCTGTGAATTGTTACCAGGAGACTGTTTCTTTTAATACAGCTATTTTGTATTCTGATCATAGGTAACTAAGAATTACAAAATGTACAGAGTTTTCAGACAAAACTCCATTTTAATTATTGAACAATCAGTGTATAAATGATTTTGACTGGTCCGACAGCACATTTTGTCAGTTTTGGGCCTCCATATAGTGTGCTTTATTTGCTTGGGAATGAGAAGGAAATTTGGCATTGACATCTCCAATGCCATTATAACTGGGCAAACCTTTCATTTCATTTCATTTGTTCCATAAATGGTCGTTTTCAACTCATACATTATTTAAATGGGACATATTATGGAAATATCACTTTTTGAGGGCTCTTTTGGGTGTTTTTCTTGCCTTCTGGCCCCAAAATGTGAGAACTGACAAAAAAATCTGTAATTCTCAGGCTCCACAGGTTGAAATTCATGTGGTTTTTCAAGCTGTTCCCTCAGTTGTCCAATTATGATGTCATTAGTTTTTGAATTTGAATACCTGGTACCGGTAGAAGGGGTGGGCGGGGCTAGCAGTTGTTTATTTGCATTTAAAGGGACAGGGCACTGAAACAGACCGTTCTGAACAGGGCTGTTTTGAACGGATGAAAAGAGCTGTGATGTTTAAACTTAGGGTGTTTTGACTGAAGCATGTAACAGACATGTCTTTAAGACACCTGGGGACTATTTTAATTTGTGGTACAGGGCCATAACGTCTCCTTTAAGACAAATAATAATAATATTCCATGCATGCACGGAAATGAGCAGGATGAAAAAAACGTATTTTATCTGCCCCGTACTCAGTTCAATTAGACAACAGAAATAGATGGTCTGCCATTAGTTGTGTTTATCTTAACAGCAACAAGAAAAAAAACTAAAGCCAACTCAGGCAAGTACTTTCTCGTTAAAATAAGTAAACAAGTAAACCACAACGTAAGCAACTACCTGCACATTTTAAATGAACTCATCCTTTTCTTAAACTCCAGTATGTTCATACAGCCCTTCACATCATTATTATATTTTCACTCCTACCACTGAAATATACTTTTGTTTAAAGGTCATCCTTCTGTGACCTCCACCCTCTGAGCCAGGTAAAAGCGACTGCTGCAGGTGATCTGGTAATACTCTCATTTTTGCCTTAAACATTTCTACGAGAGTCAGTAACTCATCTACGTCCAATATTTTCAATAACCCTGATTTTATAAACGGTCCATTTGTGTGTTCTCTATAGTCAACTTTATGAATTGTTCTTCTGGCTTTGTAATAAACCATAATGGTTTTATGTTGCTTATATATGTGTTTCCCCATATTTACACACAGTACATTACATATGGTAAAATAAGGGAACAGTACAATATCCTCATCACCTCACAATCAAAAACAAACTTTGCTTTATTCAAAATAAATATGTTCTTTGACACTTAGAAAGATAGCATGATTGTCTGTGGTGAGATTGCTTTCTCAATCAAGTGGAGGTTCTAGTCTTAAATTCAGTTTAGCTACTTCATATTCTGACGGCACCAGATACGAACAAATCAAGGGGAAAAGCCTGATTGAAGGACGGCCGCCTCCACCACACGTTGAAATCAGCTAAAAGAAAATTTGTTATCACTTTTAATCACTGTGCACCAGTTGCCAAGGTAACTGGTCCCCCCACCCCCCCATTTGCCATAACTCATGATTTCCTACATGTACTCCAGGTATATTTGTTAACATGCAGTAACTCGTAATGTTGTGTAACTTGCCTCTCAGAGTCTCAGGCCCCTGCTTACACATTAGTTTATTAATTTGCATTATTCGCAAAGTACGCTACATGCAAGGTCCTGCACAGACGGAGTGAAGTTGTTGCCCTGTTAAAGCCCATTAATGAATGCACATTTTAATCAATATATAGGTGAATTAAGCATGAAAATAAAGAGCGATGAACATTCAAATGACTTAATTAGCTCATGAGCCTCCACGTTTTAATCTCCATGAAAGCTCATAGTTTTTTGCATAATGAGGTACCTGCTGCAACACACTCTGTGTACAATAAACAAGCATTTACTGATATTATTGAGCCGCGCTCTCCTGAGAACAATTCAAGTAAAATCTCTGTAAAATCCCTCTCTCATGTTTTCTCAGTCATTTACATACAAGTGAGCTTGAAAGTGTGAAAGCCTGAGGAGAGGAGCAGGTATTCCTCAGATTTCTTCTCTGCTGATGGCTGATAAAGATCAGCAAAGGTCAGCGAATACTTAACGCTGCTTTAACTGATGAATACTTTCATCCTGCATATGGATTATACAGTATTACAACAAAAAAGTGCTTTTATGTAGTTAGAGATGGTTGACACAGTGTGTAAGATAAGCTTGACTGTTATTTTCCTGCTGGGTCAAACCTCTTTATGATAACGTGCACGGATGCAGCTTCAATGAAAAGCAGCACCACGAGATTTGCTTCTGCTAAAAGCAGATGTACTTTGTGCAAGGGGATTTTCAGACAACTAGATCTTAGTGGACAAACTGACAATGCAAATAGATATTTAAGAAAACAGGACATAAGCTTTTGAGCAAAAGGGCAACTGTCATTGATGGATTACAGCTTTAGATTGACACGGATTACAGTAAGCAGGATATTTGATGGAAGTTTCAAGTAGATCTTATGACAAGCTGAAAGTCGCACTACTTGAATTGCATGAGACAACATGCAGCACACTGCACACGGGAAAAACGTCTGTAGGCAGCTGACAGAGCACATTGCATACATGTGCATAAGTAAAGTCAAATGATCAGCGTTAAAAGTTCATTTATTTATGTAGTCTTATTTATAGTCTCACAGGACACTCTTATTGTAATATTCATTCAACTTGAATATTCAGCAGACGCAAATCTTCTGACGAGGCAAGTTATAGATATACATATTTGTTGTTTGGTTTTTTTCTTCTCAGTGGTTGAATTAAGAATAGATTCATTTTGAACTGAAGATGAATTCTGTGTATAATGACTCTCGTATCGTCTTACTACAGCAAGAAAAATGTCCTGACCGAACCAAGCAGATCACACAAAAAAGAAATAGTTACACAATTAGTCAACTCACCAATCATCTGAAAAACAAAACATCAATAGGAAACAATATCAATGTCCACTCCATCATCTGAAACATATTGCATTTGCTGTTGAATATATCTGTAAATCTGGACTGAAACAAGATGAGCTATTTGATATATCAACTAATTTCCTCCTGGTAACAATATGTGATCTGTATTTGAATATGTTGTCTGGATAGGGGGAAGTGTAATGTGCAACCAGACATAGAAACCACATCTGAAGGTCTTCTGGAAAAAAGTCTGTCCTATAAATTCAAAGGTCACCTAAGTCTACCTCTGCCTGCTACTTCAAGCTCCTGGTGCACAGTCCCTAGACACTCCACATTCCCTGACCTACACGTGTTTTTCTGTGGACAGCTCCACCTTTCTAGTTGCACACCAACAAAATAATAAAAAATAACCGCAGAAAGGACAAGCGCCTATGATGGATAATTACACACAATAAATAATAATTACACACTTTCTGTCAGTTCTACAGTGTTGTGTGGAGCGAACCACACACCCACAAACTGAATGTACACTTCACTGATGTTATTTTTCCTCTGGTGGACAAATGATGCCAGGACATCATTTCTAAATTAAAACCAAGTCTGTTGGTATATATCCCAGCAGCCTGTGATCAGATAATGTACCTAGACATAGATCAGCACCAGCTATATATTATTATGATTCATTCTTTTAATATTCTCTAACAACAGCTCTATTATCAGTTTCCACTTTCCGGCCATTTGTAACATTTTCATTGTAACGAACAGTCTGTGTATTGAGAACTGTATAAAAAGATACCAAAAGCAGACAGTGGTGGATCTCCTGCTGTCTCTGTAACTCTAGAGACCTTTGTTGGTTTCCTTCAAACAGAACTGTTCTTACAGAGACACACTGTTGTGACCATAGTAGGAATCCAAACTTCTTCTAAAAATGCTTTTAAAATGTTGGGGGATAGACTTTTTTTTTTACATTTACATTTTTTACATTTAAGGAGAATGGCCTCATGTGAAAAAGTAATAATAATATTAGTGAGCCTGTTTCTATGACTGTTGTTACCATGATAACAAAGGTCCAGTAAGCCTGGTATTCTCCAATCAGTCCTATCTGAGGATAAGAACCAAGCAGTAATCTCTGGGGCATTAAAAAGACTAAGGGTTGCCAATTGCAGTTCCTTTAATGACCACTAGAGTGTGTCCCCAACAACACTCTACTCTCCATAGACTCATGTTGAAACTTCCAACTTTAAAGCAGAAATAAACATGTTTACAGACTGGTCTTCCTCCATAATTGAGGACATGGCCACTTTGAGTGACAAGTGGGTGGGCTAAATGGCCCACCTCTTTGCCCATCTAGGGAATGCAGGGGTGGAGCCAGGTACTCAACAGATAATGGCAGTGGAGCAGGTCACTCTGAGCTTCAACACTGCTCTTCAGAAACCTGTGGAAGATGCGATATAGGCTACATTCATCTATATTTAGTCAATGTTAGCAACAGGAGATATGCTTGTAGACTTCCTGGTCACAAGTTGCCATGCTGATTCCAGTGAAACACTCACTGACTTTGATTGTCATCGCTCTCTCCAAACCAGCTGTTTCTATATCCAGTAGGTGTACTGAGGTGTTGGTGTAGCCATAAATAGACATGTAGCTCTTTGGATGGAGTCAGTCTCTCACTTCATCACAGCTAAATCATGTTGAAGCGCATCACCTGAATTGCAACAGCTTTGGTTTTTATCAAACAATGACCTCAGCAATCCAATCAAACAACGAGGATTAGGTCTCCGCAATGGAAGTGAGGTTTGATTTCAGGGGCAAAATACCACAATCACTTCTCACTCAAGTGTGAATGGAAATGTTTGGCAAACCATCCAGTCAAATTTAAAAACACTGCACATTTGGCAGAGATGTAAGATCTGTGACAAACAGGTACGACACGGTGTAGTAACTGTCCCTGAGGCCTTTGAACTTATTCTGGGAGCCTTTTGTGTGGTTCACAAGATAAAGAGTACTTACTTCTATATTTGATAACTGCACTTCATGTTTCTCTCTGACTGAGGATGTTGACACCTCCAGGATGTTATGCCTCATCAACCTATTTAGACATTCTCACTCTTCTCCCACGGAGAGTGTGCTGCTGCAGGGTGACTGCTCAAGATTCAAGGGGCCACACACACTATACTTTTCAAAGTGGGTGCAAAGGCTTGGATTCTGGAGCCGGCGTCACATGGCAGTCAGAAAAAGCAATGCAGGAAAAAGGGGGGCCTCCCAGGTCACCCACCAAAGGCTCTCAACAGTGGGGATGACTCACTGCTGCACAGATAGTACAGTCCAACTTCAGTGGCTTATCATGTGCAGAGAGAACATTACGATTCTTTTCTTCCCAGTGACCTAAGGCGAAAACTTTCTCCAAGTATGATGCTGCTTTCAACAGACCAGAGGCTTCTACTTGATGGAAAAGGCGGGACAGGAAGGGAGGAGGGAGGTTTTGGAGATCTAAATACTGAATTATCTCGACAGGCCTTAAAAGAGAAATTAAAAGAGCCATTATGTTGCCGAACAAAAGAGGGTGGAGGTTAAAAACCTTCATTATGTCCCATTCTTTCTTTCTGTTATCAGGTCGTACGTACATCGGTGACTCAATAGAGGAAAACATTTCATTTCAGAGCAAATTTTAGAGGGACTGAAAATACTCATGGTCTGCCCTTGAAGGATTTTCCCTCTCGGGCCGTGCCATTGGAAAACAGACTAAAGTAAACAAGGTCAGAATGATGGGGCTGTTCATGTTTCTGGATAAAGAAGTAGAATTTACAGTAGATACTATTGACAGTGGCGGCAAATGGAAGACAAGATGGTTCCCCGTTAAAGGTCATATCATTTTGGTATTCCACAGGTTTTATGGCTTTTTTTTTTTTATTTGTTCCTTTTGCCCCGACAGAGAATTAAGCTGCATCTCACAGGCCAGGCCCACTGGGTAATGATAGCAGCACTTTCTCTATCAGTGCAGACTAATGAACGTCACTGCGAGTCTCAGTGGCAAAGAATAGACAGAAAAACTGATTTAATGTGGTAGTAATGGACACTCTGCTGATCATTTTGAAGATTCAAGTGCACAGCGGTGAGCCTGTGAATTGGTATCACAGCGCAGCAGCGTCCTGCACACTCACTGTGGATGTCTCTTGTTAGCATGTATAATTCAGCTGGCTGCGCACCTCGCTGCCAAAATGGTGAAATTTTCTCTGGTTTTCACTTAAATGTGTTTGGACTGGATGGCCACTCGACTACCCAACATCAGCTCAGAGAAGAAGAGCTGCCAGACCAGAGGCTTTGCTGTTACGTGGCCAATTTCCGCTCCCTGGAGAAAAATGAGATGAAGAATGCATTGAAGGTCAAAGTAGTATCAGCAAAGGAAAGACTAAAATAATGACTGCATTAACATGCAGCTGGGGAGCTGTGTGCTCTTTAAAGAGTTCCAGGGAGCAAGTAATACAATGGTCTCTCATTCTGTATTCCACAATCCCGCTCGAAGGGAAGTAACACACACAAAGCAAATATGAAAGTAAATTCACGCTCTCGGAGGTTTGCATGCTGCCAGCTACACACACTAATGTGTGTGGTACTGCAACATACGAGGAAATAAAGGGACTCCATATGGGATCACTGATTGTGTCAATTTCAGTTTTGATTTGATGTCATTTATTTTCACTTTTTCAATGGTGTATTTCTGCCTGGGTGCACTTCTATTCCTCCTGCATTACAATTTTTCTCTCTCTCTTTTCTTCCTGATTTTTTTTTTCGTTTTTGATTTGCCTCTGTGACATTTTCATCTAAATAAATCTGTTATGCTATTCCCCATCACAGGCCGTCATAACACAATGGTGATTCAATCTGAAAAGGGTTTAAGAAAGCTTCAATATTTCTTTTTCTGAACACCTGGTGTCCTCCAGAAAAAAAACTAAAACTTTAAGGTCTAAATCTCAGAATTTTAAAAAGGAGCCATATGTAACTTTTGATATTGTTACATGGCCAGCATTAGCATTAATAGCTGTAATTGCTGGTTCACCTGAAAAGCAAAACTAAGTCAGCCAACACATACAATGATACTGATGTGTCTAAGACACAGGTCTAGTAAGCCTGTTCACTGGAACTCATCATATTCATCCATATGTAACACACACATCTGATTTTTGACAATTTCTATGAGACATCCATAAAAAATGTAGTCATTTCACACAAATTAATGTGTTTAAAGACTTCTTGTTTCATCTTAATTAGTTTGTGCTTCAGCTGTGAATCAGGAAATTCTTTCATATTCTGGTAAAATTACAACGACTGTTGACACACGGTCACTGGAGAGTTGCTTCATTATTCACTGTCTGTGTGTGTGTCAGCTCCAGCATGTGTCTGTCGATGACATCATCACCACAGCATCTCTCTCTGCTGCTCAAATGATGGGAAGGCACATGAATTTAAAAGATGGGATATAAATCGTGTGGGAGAAGAAACCCTGCGGAGGACGAAACGTGACACGCTTAATATTCCTATTCTTTGCAGAGGATAAATAAATAAATAAAAAGCAACTCCTCTGTGGCTCAACAGGCCAGCAGCAGCAGCTACAGAGGCTCGTGGTTTAATCCAGTGCAAATCCAAGGACAGAGATCACAGTCTGGTTGAACTGAGTAGTACTCTCTGAGGAACTAAACTGCAGGAACACCACAGCACTGGCCATTTAGTATCATAGTAAAAAGACTGATTAGTAGAAGAAGAAAATCACTCCCAGACCCGTAAACAGATGAGTCGGCCCCTCACTGATTCACTGATAGCAAAATGAAAATCATGGAGTTAAATAGACTTTAAATAAATTTTATTGCCCATGTTCTCATTTATTATTCCATCATTTAATCAGTAAATTGCTGTTTTAGTTCCATCTTACAACTCATCTTTCTTTCACATGCTGATGTAATCATAGTGCATTCATTATTATCACTGTCGTAAAAATTTGATCATTAACCATTTGTTGTATCCCTGCCTCAACATTTTCTGACATCTAGGTGGCAGATCACATGGGATCAAGCCGACAGACTCACAACTATTAATGCATTTGTAGCTAAAAGTAAACAATTGCCTATTTACAGTAGATATGGAGCATTCTTCAGGAGTTGTGCTTGTGTCCACCGGTTGAATATTAAAGTCCAGCAGTCTCTCTCTTAGCTTTGTTTTGTCTCCACAGCTTCCTGATGAACACATCTGCATCTCACAGTCATCCTCTCATTTAGGCTACACCCTCAGCTTTCACCGTAAACATGCTGTTCAGGTTGCAGGATTTCTCACTGTTGCTACTTTGGTAGTTTTTTTTTTTTGTCTCTGACTTTATGATGTACAACTTATTTCATGTCTCATGCAAACACTGGTATGGGGTTGTTATTTATTGCATAAGCACATAAATTCAACAGCAGCCACTTCTGTCATCCATGCATTGGAAACCAAAGTGATTTTTATGTAGATGTGGCGTAAACACATTTCCAGATCAATTTATTTTTTGCTTAAATAGTGAATGAGGGCATAGCAGAGGGGGCATGGCTGTATCTCCAAATTCAGGACTGTTAAATTCACAAGGTAAAGACATAGAGGTTGGTCTATGGTTTTTAATCCTCACAGTCTTGTTTACAGAAACGAGGCCTAATGGTTCAAATCTCATTAGCTTTTGAACATGGCAATGCTGAAGAAAAGCATTTGAATCCAATGTTAAAAATGTAATTTTAGACTAGAAGCAGAATGTGACAGACGAGTTCCCACACTTTTTTTCAAGTTCCCTTCTGCCCACAAATCGTTGGACGGTGATTCAGAAAACACGACGCCTCCTGTTATAATTTGCAGGATGCAGATAGAAATAAGAAAAAGTCTGTGTGGGGGGATTTTTTTTGGGGGGGGGGGGGGGTTGGCCTGTAACAGAAATACCCTGCAGTTTGGGAGATGTTAGAGTTTTGAGCTGCAGAGGAGGTAAGACTCTAGGTTATGTTTGTCACACAAATGTCACTCCAGATCACTGCTGCAGAGGGAAAATTCATCTGGGTATGAATTTTTCACCTGAGGTCATTTTTGACAAAGTAGAGTGAGGCACTGAATCACTTCCTAAAATAACATAGAAAACAACTTGTGCAACATGTTTTCTTCTCAAACATCTAGAGCCTTTTGTAGAACATTACATCAAACACAGCATGCTATTATTTATTCCCGACTAATCATCTAAATAAAAGCCAATAACCTGTTTAATATAAACAACACAAGGCTTGAATACATGAATATTTCATGCTTCTCTCTGGCTTGTGAAAACAAAGCTGATATGACCAGAGATTCTGCAGCTGCAGCCCTGGACCCAAAAACCAGAGTGAAATGGGACTAGAAGAAAAGCGATGCACTGGAGCCAGACAGTGGGAAATGAAGCTTCCTCTCAGAGAGAGAAAAGGTCATTTTGGTTAAGCAGGAGCTGCTTTTGTGAGTTTCCAATGCTGAGCAGAAAGTGGATGATGCAAATAAGCAGTGACCCATCGATCCATGTACAGTTTTTATATGGTAAAGTAACTTATGCATAATGTTTTTTTAAGCTTGTTTTCAGACCCTTGGAGCTCTGCAAAGGATGAGGTGGAAGAGATAATGGGTGCAGGGAACTAAATTCTGACTTTAAGCTGCAGTAACTGATGGTTGTGTTAACTTGGGGGCAGGAGAACATATTATAACTATTTCAAACCAAACCAAGTTTTTTGCGTCTTGGTTTATTATCTAGTTTTTGTTGTCTGGGTTCAGTTTTAGTGAAGGTGATGCTTCCCTGTAGTGCACAGTAAAGCAGCAGAAGAAACCAGCTGAAGTGATTGGGGCGTCTGTCTCCTGGACACCTCCCAGTGGAGGTCCTCTGGGCTCGTCTAAGTGGCAGGAGACACTGGGGACGACCCAGAGCTCACTTGAGAGATTACATATCTATCTTACCTGACCTGGGAAGAGACTGCTGGGGAGAGGGTTGCTTGAATTACTTTGCTGGACCTGCTGCCGCTACGACCCGACCTGACCCTGGATTAAGCAGTGGCAAAAGGATGAATGGGTGGACGGATGCTTTAGTTAATCGGTGTATCCTTGTGTCATCCTGTATACTTGTGCGATAAATCAAATTTATTGACTCCCGAAGGAAAGTATCTGGCTTTTTAGTCTGCTCCAGTACTTTCACCAGCTAGTCACTAACTTTTCCATTAGCAGAGGTAGACAGGTAGGAAAGTGAATCTAACACAGCTTTTTCAAGGCCTAGCACCCACTGCTGGAAACAAGGTTACGGAGAACTGATTCTTTCAGACATGAAATGAAAACACTGAGCGTAAAAAGCTTTTTTAAAAGAATAAAAGACACTACACAGCTGTCATTTCACTTACGATAATATGAAAAACATTCATTGTTAGTTGTAAAGTAAGGGTTTGTTTTACAGAGACCAAAGCTCCAACTTTTTTTGTTTTCTCCTCACACAGACCTCCAGCATCTCTGAACTCCCCTTTCATCTCCCTCACATGAAGGAGAAAGAAACATGAACACAATATGAGGTGGTTTGAGGCTCACCTGTCGAGGACGTGTTTAAAGAGAAAACTGCACGGATTCAACCCCCTCCTCCAAACAGTAAATTAAAAAAAAAGGTTGTGCGGGTGATCTGCTGCCCGGGTTCACTGTTGTGTGCAGGAAATGACAAAGCGTGCACACAAAGCCCAAAACTGATAAGAGGCAACAAGGAAAGCAGAAAAAAAGTGTTTTGATAAATAACTTTTAATTAAATCACCCGTTGCTGCAGCCACGTTTTAATTCATAGAGATCTCCTGTTCTCATCTACATTGTTAGGTTTTGTTCTATTGTAAGACAATGTTGGTGCTGAGGTGGGTCACAGCCTCTCTGGCAAGTTCAAAACATGCAAAGACTGTGATTATAACAAACTGAAAATAGAAAGATTGACTACCTCAGGCAGCTCTCGTTTCTGTTCAAGTTGAAAATATATTAAATTATGACATTAACACACTAAAACAAGCTGTGAATATTTGATACATCACGTCATACTTAAATACCAAATGATGAAAATGATGATGTTTTTTTGGCTTCTGCAGCCACTTTAGTCAAATCAAGGATTAAAGTACTAAACTGCCATGTATCTTTAAAGCTGCACGAATCAATATGTTTATATTATCAGTGGATCAAAGCAGGATGTGCACTGTGAAAGGAGTTTCTCATTTTCCTTTTACAGAGAATTATCAGCCGGCGATGGAGACGTTCGGGCGACTGAAGGCTCAGCGGGCGGCCCGATCTGCTTGGAAATCCACGGCAGAGAGGAAATATAGAAACTGGCTGGTAAACACAGTCTGTCACATGTGTAAATAAGTAGTTATTTCCCCCAACACTGTTAACACTGAGCGGAACAACTTCTTAAAGTGATAATTTGATCTGTCACTGTTGTGTTTTCACTTTGCTCTGTTGCTCCCTTGAGGTGGGTCAAAACAAAAAGCTTTTTATTTTCATGTAACCTACACAGAGTGTTATACCCTGTACTGACAACTGGCAACAAACACATTTGGAGAAGTTACGTAGAACAAAAGTGCCTCAGACTGAGCCTCCACTGCACACTTTTCATATGCCTCCTTTATTAGAGCTGATTTGCTAAGGCAAAACATCCCATCTCATCAGGGAAGGTGAAGGTTTTTTTTGATTGAGTGCTTTGGTTATTTAGCCAAACAAATTTCAATCATCCTCATTGAAAGCTATAATAATACAACTCTTTTTAGTCGTCTCCGAGCTTTCTTTATTGGTTATCTGGGGAGAAGAGAACATTTCAGAGCTATTACCATCACTCAAATAAACAACAGAGCCAATGCAGAGCCAATTATAGCCCTGTTTTGTGCTTTCACATTATGACCTCCTTCCTGTATTCTTCTGTGGCTTTCCAAGGTAATTCAAAAATGTAAAAAGGGCCAGAAAAAACACAAAATGACCATCAGATACCTCATTACTACAAAGACAAAACGACAGCTCTGCTACATGGTCGAAGGAATGAATGTTTTAAAGTGACATGAAGCTATATCTCCAATTTATCGAAGCTACCAGTGACAAATCATTGCAGTGGATGAATATGTATGAGACCAAAGATCTGGTGTTCAAATGAAACACTCATGATTCATTTTAAATTATTGAAATGTCTGTTTGGACTGTTTGAAATACATCATGAGCAGTGTTACTTATTACATTCTCATTTCAGCCCACACCATAACAGAGCATTTAGGGTTCACAGAAATCTCAGACATTCATGAATCAAGTCGAGATGGTTCGTCTTTTCTGGAGTTACACAGATAAAAGAGAGCAAAGTTTAGAGGAATGAAGCCAGAGCTTGTTGTTCAATGTCAGTCTGTAAGAAGTGACCAGGTGTCACTATGTTTCAAGGCAGAAAGCCAAAAAATTTCAGATCTGATGACAATGAGAGGAACATGTCAAGGATAGAGACTGATCCATAAATCTTACCCACCACATTTCATCCTCCCTTGAGTTAGTACAGAACACATAACCTGGGAAATGCATGTTGATGGCAAGACACACAGCTGGATTAAAGATTAAGATCAAAGCAGACATCACCACTGTCTCTGTAGAGTGAAAATTCTTCACAACACTTGTCACCACAAAAGAAAATAGAAACTATACTTCTGTAATGCCTCTGTATTTATTTCCCTGCCATGAGGATGATCTGTAGCTGATAAATCATTTAAAACATGGACAAATGTCAAGGTACAGGCTTATCTTTGTGACCTGTATTTGCTATTGACTGACTAACAGAGGGCTATTCATGCAGCACTGCCAAACTAAATTACACATTCTCATTTTCAGACTACAAAACAATACACTTAAGTCAGAGTGCCACTCACTCCACCTGTTGCCAATATACAATTGGCCAATCAAACACAAATGGTTGATTATAGTCATTTTGAGCTAATTATGGGCATTTTGACTGATATTAATTGAGACAAACATGCATGGCACTAAAAACAGAACCTGAGAGACACCCCCACAATCTGTGACAAACAGTGTGGGAAGTGAAATGAGGCCCAGACACCTGACAGCTGATATGAATGGCATCTTCTCATTTTATCAGCTGATGTCAGAAAATGGTACAGCAAACAAAAACAGAGGAATCAAACTCAGTGATACTCAGTTTACTATCAAACAAAGCAAAGTAATAAGATGTTCTAATAAGATGAAGACTAGCTTATCGTTTTCCATTTTTGCTCAGAAATGAAAACATAATTGTTACTTGAAACTAACTTGCAGCAGTCTGTAGCTTTTTTTTAATCATATCTCTGTACCCACACACTCACTGTAACTACCAGACGAGGATTTGGCCGATCGGCTCTTAATTGCAAGCAAAAAGAAGAATATTACTGTTAGACAGGCTGTTACTGTGGTTTAGATGAATTCAGAAATGTCTGGGTCAGAGTAAACAGCACTATGTCTTGAGCCATACCATCATGTCATGAACAACACATAGAAATGCATCACAAGCTTCAACTACAGTGCAGAGATCTGTGAGGTCATTTATCAGCGGTCAACCACAGCTGAGATCTAGTGGCCACCACATGAAGAAAAAACAATGTCACCCAAACTTTATACGCTGCTTTCTTATTATGAGCTGCTTCCAGTAGGTCTAATGATGTCAGTCTAATAATTAAGTGGTTTTTTTTTACTGCTGCATTTTTAAGACGCACTGGTTGATTGGTTTGGTGACTGGACACAACAGGTCCATTAGGTGGCTACAATAAATAGACTGTATTCAGTGCATTTAAGTCAAGGTAGAGTTTCATTAGTTCTGGGTTCTGTATTAATCCTGTGTATCAAAGCCTCAGTCTGGCCTGTATTCAGAAACTGAGCCTTAAAACCAGCTGTCAGGATGTGTGTAACATTGTGACCTCACAATAAATCAGCCATCATGCTCTGATATGCCCTAAGCCCCGCCCACCTGGACCCACCATCCAAGCCTTGTTGGATTTGGTTTCTCTGAGTGTTTTACCTGAAATCTGCTCTACAATCAAGTCAAAACACAACACTCGTTTTTTGAACAACTGGCTGTGACGCTGCCGCTGCTCTTCTCTGTGCTGTTGCTCCATGCACTGCCTCCACCCACTCAGCCCCCATCTGCATGATTCCTGTCATCTAATGCTATCTGCCTGTTTCTTTAATTGGTTTATGACGCAAGGATAAACCAGAAACAAATGTTGTTTCTCCTGGCGTGTTATGTGAGCCGTCACAGTATTTTACATAGGGTACGTAAATCGACAGAAAGACATGCTCTTGCATCTGTTCCGTTGTGTTTTGTATAAACCAGTGGGATGTTTTAATTGGGAACTCCCATAAGAACTGAGCCATTAACAACAAACACAAAACTGTATTTGTACACTGCTGCAATAACATGGATAAACCAGTGAACCGAATGAAAAAAAGGAAAACATCCACACTCAGCAAAATCCAGCCTGAATAAACATTAATAATGTGCTACAGCTTTATCAGCTTCCTGAGTGTGAGGGAGCGTTGCTACGGCAGCACAGGGCGGATTTTATATCCATCACCTCATATAATGAAATTCCTTTCACGTAAACTGTAAAAATCAGTGTTGATTCTAACACTAGATACTCTGAATGCTTTGCTGCATTAGGGATATTATGAATGGATGAAAATACACTTTGCTTCATCCCTTTAATAGTCGCTTCTTCAGTATGTCAAACTACGGTCTAAATAGTTTCCTTATGATCTTTGGAACAGGAAATGATGCGTTTTATGATTCTGGCAGGAACAGGCGAGGACACAGAAAAAGAACGAAGTGCCACTGCCCACAGCAGCACAAATGAGTCAAAGATGGAGGAGAATGAACACAGTGTGCGCAGGACCTCGATACAGGAATTGGAAATGCTAATGAGGCAGTTATTTCCTCACTGTTTATGCCTAAACTCAATTTCCAATGGCTGATAACTACTGAAGCTGGTCTGGGAATAAAACCTATTAGAGAAAAGATGTTTAGCTTTTTTTTTTTTTTTTTTTTTTTTTTTAAATAGACATCTACAATTACATTTCTCTACACCTGAGCATCTCCTGACAATAATGAGCTCCAAGTCCAGACTGCACCCTTCGGAAAAAGGGAGCCGGTCCAGGGAAGGGAGCTGCTGAGCGCTGCTGGAGCTTTCCTGTTCAGGTCTGGAAAACTGGTTAAGGGTTTGATGAATGATGACTATTGTAAAAACTATAGACAGGGAACACTGACAACTGCAAACAGCATGATATCTGTGTGTGTGTGTGTGTGCACATTTTCCATCATCCCTGTTTTGCTCCAAAATGATCACCTGCCAACAGAGCAGATCACTGTGCTTATTTTTTAAATAAAAAGCCACAGGGGGAAGATGATTTACCAAAGTTTTGCTAATCTGCTTCCCAGACAACCTATTAGGTTAATTACTGAGACAAATACCCACATTAGTTTTAAGATGTGCACCAAGATTGTAAATCATTGGCGTCACACACTTTGCAGGTCAGACTGATTATTAACCTCGATGAAGTCACAGATTACATCTGTTTTATTACCATAAGTATTAATGTCAAATCTTTGCCTTTAACCTTGAATCTAAATCTGATCTGAATCTAAATTGAATTCTACATTACTACTATTCAGTCCACAAAGTGTCCACAAAAGTATATTTTCAGGTGAGGTTTGTATTTATGATAGTAGCCTGAAGAATGACACCTTCTTCATTTGAACATGCACAGCTACATATTTTCTGTCTGTGACACATCACGTGGTGTGGTGTGGATCCTCCTGAGAGAAAACTAGTAAAGGTTAACTGGAAAAGCTGTTGATGTAAACATGCAGCTGGTCCTGTGTTGGCACTGGAGGAGTTTTGATTACTGTCCCCACTCTGTGAACTTGGGAGGGAGGGGACGGAGCACATAGCAGCTACATCTAGCCACACCGAGCAATCTGTAAAATTACTTCTGGGCTTTGTGCTCTCATCTGCACATTTAAGCCTGAATGCTGCTATGGCAGCTTAATCTTGCTTCTGTCAATCTCTGTGACCTCTTTCTTTCAGCCTTCCTCCTGCTGAGGCGACCTGAGGCTCAACACTTTGGGGGAGAGGTCAGACACAGATAGAGAGACAGCTGGTATGCATTTCTTAGGGATGTGAGACTCAGATTGTCAGGCGACCCCCGCATGCTGCTCCCTGACTTCAAGAGGCAGAAGTTAGTGTCAGTGTCAATGATGCCCTGTGGTAGATCCCCACCATGGAGCGAAAACACTGAGCTCTCCAGTGCGAGGCTGTAGATTAGTCAACCTCCCAAAATGAAAACGTTTTGCTTCTACAATTAAAAAATGAATCCAGTACATCAAACTGGAACTTTTTGGCAACATATGAAAATAATGATTCGGCAGATAAATAAAAGACTGTTTTTCATGATTTAAGAACATAACCACTAAAGGAAATTACTGACCTTGACATATTGGATCTGTTGCTGCCGGGCTCTATTGCTTTTCTTTACCTACATAAAAAGGCTCGACAGAATCATTTTGGGAAATTCCATTAACATTCATGCTGAACACCATTAAAATCAATTAAACACTACAATTGTTATATACACTTAGGGGAGTGAACATCCAAGGTCACACAGAGACATAACAATCAGTTATTAAACTACCTGCAAGCTTCAAACTGAGAAGAGAAGATGTGGTCGTCTGTTTTGCTCTATTGTCAATGAACCTCACTCCAGCTTTAATGTTCGAGCTTTATCTGCTGCTGCTGGTTGGAAAACATGAGTATCTAACAGCTGGTTAGTCATTCCACTGAACCCCCTCCAGATGTGACATTAACGTGTGCCTGTTACACACCTCTTCTCCATGGCGACTAAGATGGTGCTGACAATCCCGTGTTGAATATGGCACCTGTGATCATCACAATGACAGTGCTGATGGGAGCCAAGCTGGCACTGATGCCCCTTGTGAGATCCAGATGTTTCATTGATATCAATTCATTGTTATTTCAGGATATCTTGTGAGGGCCAGCTACAGAACAGTCACACAATGTTTGTACAGTATCACGGATTTCCGTTTACTTTGTCGACCCCTGATTTTGCTTGATTCACTTCTTGATGTTTTACTCACTACTCTACCTGCTGCATGGTCTCTTGAGCTTTTTCCTGAAAGTCTACCTGAGTTTTCTATATTATTTTTCATTGAAGTAAAATTTTCCCTGTTCTCGCTAAGGGTCAGTGTTTCAGGGTGTACTTCTTTTTTATTCATAAGGTAGATTTTTTTT
The DNA here is from genome assembly GCA_021432705.1 of Caranx ignobilis. Taxonomy (NCBI): domain Eukaryota; kingdom Metazoa; phylum Chordata; class Actinopteri; order Carangiformes; family Carangidae; genus Caranx; species Caranx ignobilis. Next base: position 9,742,721 of record MU269980.1, on the reverse strand, counting down.
TTTTTTTTTGAAGCCATCTGACTCACAGTGGCAAAGCAGTAAAACATGACCTGCACAAAATTCAATATGGGAGCATGTGAAGAAATTTACAACTTCAAGGTGTCAGTCAGTCGGTAAAACTTGTGGAAGGGGGGGGGGTGATGCTTTTTGTTACGTCTCATGTATTTACTGAGATATCCCAAAGCTTGTTTATTCCCATGTCATTAATAAAAGCAAAGACTTGTACTCACCTATTCCACAGTTGCAGCAAGGAGGACAGCAGCGTTACAGAGGGGAGGGGGAAAAAAGAGAAAAGACATTTTTAATATTTATTTGCATTATTGTAACGATATGGAATTGGTGTTATGGTTGAAAAGCATAAAGCACATTGAAATGGGAAAGTTAAAGTGATGGGATGGATGAAGAGTTGATTTAGGTTTGTGGGTGGAGCAGTAAATGGTCAACCACTGATCTAAGAGGTACATCATAAACCCAGGTGTTTGTTACACAGGAATGACGGCTCCTGACAAAAGTGAAAATCGTTTCTGTGAAAGTTTCATGTGACTTATGGCGAGAACAAACCTCGCCGGTTCTCATGTCTCACATTCCAGCTCTAAATCATGGATGAAATGAAATCCTGCAGCTAGTGTAATCAGGCAGGACTTCGGGGTCGAACAGATCAACTCAACTCCACGCAGGAGTATTTTTCAAAATCCAGATAAAAAGAACTGCGAAGCTGTCCAGGACACGGTGAAGAAAATGCAGCATCACTACTCAGCACAGCACAAGTCGAGCAAATGATCCACAACCACACAACAAATGGGCGTAGACTGCGTGTTACATTTAAATTAAATCTATAACGTATCGATCTGAAAAGTCACTGTGGTGTAATGTACCGTAATCCTTTTAAAAACTTTATTCTATCTAATCTTTATTTATTCAGTCAGTCTCCCTGAGAGCGAGAAGCAATCTCAAAGACACAATCAACAAAACAAAGATGAGCCAAGTTCCACAAACCAGAACGTAGGAAACAATGAATTAGAGTCATAAAAAGCTCCAGATAATAAAGCTTTAAAATCTCTACGGGAAATGTAAGACTGTAGTTTGAGGGCAGTTTGCAGTTCAATCCATTTAAATGGTGCATAATATTCTGCTGATTTACAGAATATTATCATGTTGTCATGCACCAGGGACTCTTGAAATAAAATATTCTCTATGCAACATGGCGGGCACAAGAAAAAAAACACTTTCTAATCAAGTGAGCAAGCTGAGGTTGTAAGAATGTCAGACATCTGTTGGCATACATTAACTCAATCCCCGTGTAGACAACTGGTTGGTATGAGCCTAAAAAGGTCAGCGGTGGGAACTGGAGGTGTCGGCATTGTGGCGGTGATGGAGTGGGCTGGCGCAAAGTTCAGGTTCACCCAGAGTGGGAATCTTCATGCCCTTATTGACAAAAGGTCAAGGTAACTAACAATCTGTGGGAAAAGGTCACGCCTGTCTAAAGAATATACCTCATGCCATTTACATAGCCTGCCATCATGCATAACAACTGGCCGTTAGAGAACAAGGACAGGATGCTCGGTGCTCACATATTAGAGGAAGACACGAGTCATATACATGATTCTCACTTAAAGAGTCAAATTACACACAACTCCCATGATATCTGTCCCCCCAACTCCGTTATACTCCACCCTCCCACCAGATGTCTCCACACTTTGTGCCTGTCTCCAGATCCACCTGCTACGCCTGTTTTCCATTCGCCCCCGCCTACCCACAAACCTGTTTTTCATTATCCTCATCTGCTTTGCGGTATTTAAACATGACCTCCTCCCTCGCTCTGCTGTGAGATTGGTTGCTAAAGTCTCTGTATGTTTCTCTTTGTGCTGCTCATGCTGTGGACTCCTGTTCCTCCTGTATGTCCATAAGCCTGGTCCTCATCATGCACTATTATTGCCTGGTCTTCTTGCACCAGCCATGAGAGTACCACCTGGGTCTGACACTGACCCAGCAAAGCAGACTCCAAAGAGTGACTCAGCACATATAGTACATGGTGTTGGTCCCACTAACTAACAAAACTACATACATACATACATCTAACCATGTTGGTCTAGAAACCACTGCAGTTGAGAGTTGAATTATTCCTGCATGTTTACCTCAGTTGGAATCCAAAAGGCCTGCAGGCACTCTGCTCCACAGTTCCCATCACAGGCTTTGACTTGGAAGTCAAGCTAAATGCTTACAAGAAGAAATGGTCGGTAGAAAAAAAGTAGCATGTACAAAATTTAAAGAGCTGTTAAGTTGTCCATGTTTTCCCTGCTCAGCATGCTATTTGTCATTAGCTAACTTGTTTGGTATGTCGTCAAATATCGTAGTGGAGTGGAGCAAACTTTGATCGATTAATCGATTTCCATCCCATGTTCGTATCATGGGACTAGGGGCAGTAGTCCAATCACTTGGCCTGGTCCAGTTATAGTCAATAGCCACAGCTTGACTGAACTGTGAATGTAAACATACTGACTGGTTATCTACTGTAGACCCTGAATGAGGTAGGCTTCAACAAGGGGAAGTTCTTTTTAAGTCTGCCCTCAGGTCTCTTAGCCTCCAGCCTGCTAGCCTTCAGTTAACTAGCCTCCAGCCTGTCTCAAGGCAGCCCAGCACTGGACATGCTGGCCACCTGCTGACAGGCTGAAGCTCATCCTACATCACAGATGGTTGCAGCTGGATTTTTTCACCTGCTGCCGGCTCTGGAATCGTGCACCTCCATTCAGTCCTGGGCTTTCTCCCCGTCTCCACATCCACCTGTTTTCCATTCTCGGTCACGGGAACTTCTCCGGCTCCCAACAACACCTGTTCCTCATTAACCTCTTCTGCTCTGCGGTACTTAACGCAGCCCTGTTTCCCCAGTCTGTTGCCAGATTGTTTGCTTAAGTCTCTGCTGTTAATACTACCTGTACTTAGTTACATGTTGTCTGCAACCCTGCTGCCCGTCACATTCTGTATTTAAGCTGCTTTGTGGCATCAGCCCTGTGCTGGGGTCCCTCCCTGCTTGTGCTCCCACCGTCAGCCATGACACAAAACACTCTTTGCACATTATTTAGTAAACAGCAACTGCAACATGTTCTCTGTTTAATATTAACTATGCAAGATATCTGATGTTTCTGGTGCAGAATGCATTAATATTTGTTGCCTGTGGTCAGATTTGACTTTAAAAATTAATGCCTGAGCAAAGCTTTTGAAATAAATGTCTGCGGTGCAGCAGGGGGGCGAGGGAGGTGCTGGACACCCATTGGATAGGATAGATCAGATGTTAAAAGGTGAGGCCACGGTGTGTTTTCGGTATAAACCACAGCCTCCATCCCTTCAGGGAGCATGAACCACAGGTCTTTTTGATGATTTCAGGCGTTCACTCTGTATATTCTCAATCGGCATGACTCGAGGATATCCAGTGAAGTTCACGACTGAATGCAGCTATTCAAAAGTCGTCTCTTCGTCGAGAAAGTGAGGACCATGCCTGTGCTATACAAGCTTTTCATCTTCCACATAAATAGACCTAGAGGTATTCAGCTGGAAACTTTCTCCCCCTGGATTTGTCGCTGAATGTTTCCTCACATTTTTTTCCCCTGGCTAAATGAAGAGGAGACATTTTATTTGTTTGGCTCATGGAAGATAATAGTTTTATTTTCTATGAATATAAAACATGATTGCTTTGTGGGCATAAATCAAATTATGCATTCAAATACGGAACATTCAGAGGGGATGTACAATCTCTTTGAGAGGATTTGAGCAACGTGACTAAATATTTAGCATTTTCTATGGTTGATCAGATGGAGGTGCAGGTTATAACTTAAATTTATATCCTCAATTATTTCTTATATTATTACAACACCAATGCAGTCAAACTACTGAAATGCTCACAGAACAATGTGCAGATACACAGGTGGAGCAGAGCTGCTATGAAGGGATGTTATTACTAGTGTGTAGTGTCTTCTGTCACACCATCACTAAATAACTGGTAGATCCCTGCTTCTATTGATGTTACAGTGGTTTCTAATGTGCTGAATACAGGGTACACTCATATTGTGTTCTCTATTCATCATAATATTCAAGTACAATGTGGAACATGGCTCCTATTTATATGTTTTTTATTTATATAATCCGTCAAGTTTATGTTAAAGATTGGGGATTTGCAATTATAACAGGCTATTAATACATGAGCTTCCTTGTGTGTCTGTGTGATCCATGTGATTGCCATTTGTGATTCATTTTCAAATGATCTGATTAACCTGTTGTTAAACGTGAAAGTGGCAGAGCGCAGGTTGTGGCTGATGGGCAACAATGAAAATCACTAGTATGGTCTTTAATTCAATTGTAGCTTATTGGCTCTAAGGCAAGTCGATACATTATGTAAAGGCCTTTTGTAAAACGCTCTAGTGTCATGCTTTCTGGGAGTAAATAGTGAACACAAGCATTTATAAACTGTATGTCAGGTTAGGATTAGAGAGATTCAAATATCAAAGCTGCAGTGTTCAGCGGCGCCCTGGCAGCTCCAAATGCAGAAAACATAACTGTGCCTGAGGGTTACCTCAGCCTGGGCCTGGAGACTACACATTTAGACTAGAAATCCTGTGTTACAAACCGGGGACATGGAGACTGTAAGACGTAGGTGTTTACCAAGCTGGGAGGGTCCGACAAAATGATGCAAATAGTTGGACTGTGGGAAATGTAGGAGGCAGGGTTTGTGGAGAGTTTTTTTTCTGCTCAGCTCTGAACATATCTTGGGCCTGTAGCTCCGCTCACGTCCTATTAGAAGTGATAAGTGTCTGAATTTTCAATGGTGTTGAGAGGTGATTGTTATTCTGTGGTCCATTTACAAACAAAGTAGATGGATGTGAACAGGAACGGGTGCTGCAGGGAGCCCTGATCCATGTTGTCCTGCTGCTGAGGGACTCTGCTGGAGCTACGTCCTGCACGGATCCCAGTGGACATAAAGCAGCGGATATTTTGTTTGACATCCTCTCTGAGGTGAGGGGGCCAGTTGGGTGAAAGAAACAATGGGATCCCTAATCACCTGCAGCGAAGACACACCAGACTCCCACTCCCGTCTATTATCCTCAGCAGCCTACAGTACCCTCTTTGAACAATGAGATCTGAGCTCATACAAGGTGCTGCTGCGAATTCGTGAAGCGGCTTGTTTAACTGAGTCCTGACTTCGACTGAAACTTTTCATAATGGCTCCCCAGATGAACCCACCACACTTACGAGTGACTATATCCGTTTTCTGGGTTGTTTCTCCCATAATAATAAATTGTATTTGACTCTAGACATTAAAAATAATAACACCAGGAAAATCACATTTAAAAATAAAGCTTCTGTCAAACGTCCTTTTCAATTTGCCAGCAAACAAGCTGGCAGCACAGAAGATGCAGCTGTCACACATCTCCAAACAGCTCGTCAAACCTGAAGCATAAGCCATAGCTCTGCTCCTCAACTTTTCATCTGCATTACATAAATTTCAGCCTGAATCACTCACTAAAATGCAGTGTTCAATTCAAACCATAACAAGTCAAGGTCAATGTGTACTTACTGTTGTAATCAGTTTTACCACCTTCACATATCTGGTGAAGGTGCTTTTTATTTCAAAATAAGGGTCTTCTTTTGTCCCAAACCTAAAAATATTCCATTTATTGTTACAGAAAACTGAAGATCGGAACAAATGTTCACATGTGGGAAGCCTGAAGATGATTTTCATTATTATTATTTCTAAAATGTAATAATCAACAATTGATTCTCTATTGATTAATCAACTGATTGTTGTACTACTGCAGCATATGCCCAAAATAACCCACGGAGTAGCATGCAATGGTCTACGACACAGCCCTAGTGATGTATGATCCATACAATATGGCTGCTACCGAAGCAGATGTTTAATAAAGGCAAAACACATAAGCAGACTAAAACATTCCTCAGTTGTCTCGGCTCCGTAAACAATCTATTCTCCTGTTTGCTCCCTCCGTCATGTGGTAGAAACAAACAACACATGGCACTTTGTTTCTCCAGTAATAGACGTGCCATTACTGAGGGAAGAAAGCGCCATTCTCAGACAAAGTCATATTTGTTGCCTTGTCTGAAGAGGGTAATCACTCAATGTAAGTGCAGTTGGGAGGGAACAAAGGGAACACATGGACATGCAAGCAGCCTATAAAACAAGTAAAGCAAGCCCAGGAAGGAGAGAGGACGGAGGGGTTTTAGAGGAAGTTTATCTGGTAATGGATGTGGTGTTTCTGACCATAACTGAAGAAAACTTGCATCAAGTGTGAATCTAAAACTTTAATAAGCCATCGGCCAGATTTACTGCTCCGCAACCGATACTGTGTGCTCTTAAGATAAACCCTGCAATTGTTATCTCAGCAAGGAGCTGGGATGCATGGAGAGCTTACTGTAGGTTCAGGAATCGGTCCAGTTTTTAATGAGGGTAAAAGGACACAGCTCTCATCTTTTTTTCATAGCAGCGTGTGCATCTGTCGAGTCTTCAGAAAAAAAACATCTTGGTGATAAACAAGGCCTATCTGGAGGAGGCCTTGCAGCAGTGAGCAGGCCTAAATCAGGCACTGTTGCATGGAAGATAATATGAGCTGCTGGCACTGGGAGGGAGGAGGGGGTGTGTTTGCTGCAGACTGGAGGTAGAATCTGCACTAAAGGAGAAAGGACAATGCTGCTGCTGCTGCTGCTGCTGCTGCTGCTGCTATCAGTGTCCGGCGAGGTCCCTTCATTAGCCTCCGTGTCCTCTGTTTTCTCTTCATGCTGCTCTCGGTGTCCTGCTCACCCTCCACAGAGTGATGGGCAGGGCTCTCTGAATAGCAATAACCCAGCCCAGCATCAATCCATCTTCTACTTCATTAAGGAGGCTGGAGCGTTACTGCTGGGCTGTAATGATTCCACAGATCTCCGTCCCATAGGCTGAGTTTCTCAGGCTTTCGGAGATGTCATAAAAGAGAACACATGAGATGTGCCGGAAATGTATGTGAATTATTAATTCCTCCGGTCCCCGGAGGAAGTTTGCGTGTGTGCGCGCAAGGGTGTGAATGTGCATGTGTATGCATGAGCGTATGCATGCACTCCTGGCTACTGCTTTATACTTCATACAGGTTGATTCAAAATTTATGTTGCCAGCTCCTTTTGGCACTAGAGAGTTATTGCAAAAAAAAAAATAAAATAAAAGCCAAATGAAAGGCTGCAGTGATAGTAATGCAGTACAGATCTATGGCCACTGCTTCTCATTCGCATCTTGGGATGGTAATGCAAAAGAGATGATGCTTTGCGCAGACTAATCCCGCAAAAACACATCAGCAGAAAGTGGAGGAGTGAAAGAAGAACACAGGGTTCAGAGCCCTGTGTGTAGACACTACAGAAGACTCACACACTCCAAATTTTTTTATGTTTGCTATAAACAAGTTCCTGTAAAATGACACACTAGCATGAAACATCCCTCTGAGAAGCCATTAACCATCTGATAGTGTTTTTGTGGTTTTTCTCTTTCCTGTACTCATTTTTCTTCACACAAAGACATTAATATGTGCATTGTGGGTTCAACACTTCTGGTAAATTCACAGTAGATTGTAGTTGGGATGATTAGCAGTTTTGTTCTATTGTTAATCGATCTAAAGTTTACATATCCTGCTGCATATTTACATTCTGTCACTGGGGATTTGTGCCTTTTCATTTGAAGATCTTCAAATCTGCTTCATCAAATGAATTACTTCAAAGCACCGTCACTGTTAATCATCACTGTTAATCATCACATTAATGTGCGTGTTAATGTGATGCCCGGCAAGTCCTCTCCAGAGCCACTGAAAAGGGGAGTCAGTGGCTGTGGCTTAAGAGGAAGGATTCCACCGGGGCCTTTAAGTGTGTAGATGGCATCTAGGGGGGTGTGAGCCCGGGATGCTGGGTTTCACTGCTGAATCCTCTGGAGGAGTTGTGGGCTCAAATCGACAAAAACACTGATGAAGGAGGGCACCTACTTGTTCGGGTCCATTGTCTTGGGTTGGATCGGTAATTCCTGCTCTGTTTTCAATTTCATTCTCTATATTTTCATTCTTTTCTGCAGGGGATGGCAAATGGTGCATTACCCCCATCAACCATCACTCTCACATGAGAACACAGTGAACAGTCCTGCTGCTCAAATCATGTTACCTTGTAGGGTACCTGGATTCACATCGCATCGCATCGCTTGCCCTGGCAATACAGCAGACACTAAGGGATGGGTAGCACGGTGGAAACAGAATTGCCAAATCTCTACCTGTGGACAAACATCTCCCAACACATGATATATACTCTCATATTGCCCCACCCCACGGTTCTGCTGATAAAGGACCAAAAAATACTCATGTTGGTTGACTTGGAAGACGATGTCTCCAGCATACACCTAAAGCCTATATCAAAATCCTGCAGTGTACAAATAAAATGACATCAGCACAATATTGCTATGCCTATTTAGATGTATTCACAGTGGTAATGAGGCATGAAGTTATGCACCTTCTGGCTAATTAGAAACAAGTACCATCCATTAACATAGTATAATAGACAACTGTATCCCTTTGACCACGCTTGTCTTTATCAGTCTAGTGCACATCTTCAATGTCTCTGAGCAGCTCATCTGAATGACTCAGTAAATACTGCAGCTACATAAGGTTAGTAAACAGTAAGAACCGGGGACGAAGGACTGTTTAGGCATCACATTGATGGAGTGCTTGTTTAGAGGGTCACACACATGCCTGAATACAGCCATTAATCATAAGCATTGGCAATCCAATCAATTATCCAACAGGGAGAGGTGAAACAAAATCCATGAACTCTTGAGTCAATGAAGTCAATGAACTCTGACCTTTTCACCAATCTCGAAAACCACCCACGCTAATCACACAGCTGTACCCACATCGACATACAGACACTCTGTGTGAGCGAGGGAGCTGCAGAGTCATGTAGTCCAAATGCCGAACGTGTTCAGAAGCCTCCCAGAGTCCCACACAGATTAGAAAAGGGAGGCGAGCGAAGAACGAAGGGGCGGATGTGAATAAGAGCAATAAAAAGTACAGAAGGGGAGAAGGGTGCGCGGACACATCACTTATCTGTTACTGACGCCGTGTTCACCTCCGCCAAATAGATCTGTCAGGCGAGAGCTTCTCAAGGATCCTGAAAGGAAACTCAATAAAAAAAGGCAACCAAGGCATCTCCCAGTTTCTCAGGCCAAAGCAAATAAGTGCTGAGCGTGACATTATTGATAGACCATAAACTAACACTGCTGTTGCTTCTCAGAGTCAGTTACCGCTGTCAGAGCAGTCAGTGCAACTGTCACATCCTGTCACTTGCAATGGAAGATTTCCTTGTACCAGGAAGGGAAATGGGGCTTGCAGAATCAACATGCACCCAGTAAGTGGAGTGGAAGTACAAGGTATGTGCTTGATTTCGCATTTGAGCCAAGCTGAACCATAAATGAATGGTGAACTGGCCTCCAACAACAAACACCTTCTTTTGGTGATGCAAAACCAGCAATCCTTGCTTCATGCATAATACATGCTACAAGGAGTCCATGACCTTTGTTGGAGCATATTAATCATGATTAGACATTTGCTGTTTGTGGCTAAATACAAATCATGGCTCACAATGAGCAGGTTCAGTGGTCTGATCTAAGATCAGAAAGACTCTGGGAAATGAAAGCAATTTGTAAGGTAGATGTAGCAAGTAGAAATAAGAGGAAAGTCAAGAAAAACAAGAAGTCAAACTTTTCTTAAAGGACACGAAGGGGTCACAAAAAGGTTTGCAGATTTTGAAAAGGACATGAGTCAGAAGCTGTGGACGTCATGGTCAACAAATCTCAGCCCAACCGAACATCTGTGGGAGATTTTGGAGCAACGTGTTTCGACAGACTAATCTATGACTATGTCTGGAGTCATTGACTCTTGTGTTGCTTCGACGTGAGTCATCCAGCAAACCTCAAAAGACATGAGAAAGACAGAGGTTGATGTAGGGAAGAGGACGGCTGACCTAGACGGAGGAACTGGTCAGGCAGAAGGACCGAATAGACAAAGATGGATGATGTGTTGTATTGAAAGTAAGTGTGAAAGAGTGTGCAGTGGACGTCTTATCAGAACACAACCAACATGGCACATTGGTAAGGGTCAATTTCAAAAGCAAAACTAGATTTATTCATTATTACTGCTCTTCGCCTTTCCATCTTACCATCGCATTTTGTTTCTGAACTAATTAAGTGCCGCTTCCCTGATTATGTTTCTTTAAATTCCTACTAAGATTCTTCAGCCAAATACTTGTTAGATTTTTCTTGGACCTACCACAACTTTTCTTTCATTACACCTGCACTAATTTGCACTTGCTTTTTGAAGATAGAATTATTCACGCAAGACGGACTCTCGCAAATTGGACCGTCACCACTGACTGTGGCTGCTTTTTCCTTTTAGCCTTTCCTCCCTCGCAAAACTTAACACTTGATTAAACTGGCAGTACAAAAAAGTGTCATTAAAAGAGACCATATCTTGATGTTTTTAATCCAATAGTGAAGTACAACTGTCACTGACCTCTATGTCTGCGGCAGCAATGCTGCAGCTCCTTCATAATAAAAGCCTTTGTAGTACTTTGCCAGCATAAATCAAAACCAATAAGGTGAGTAGGTCTAAAAATTACTTATGTTCTTGTTAAGTTTTTCCTTGTAGTTTCAAACAGGCTTCCCTGTGGCTCAGGAGGGCCACTGTGTTTATAATCAGGTCAGTGTCTGCTCTCAGTTGGGAAACTCTGCTCCACTCAGCATCCACTCCTTATCTTGGTTGGACTGCTTGATCGATGAATGTTGAATAAACTCATCTCTCTGCAGAGCTGACCCTATTGCTTTAGTCTGCAGACACCATCGGGCAATACTAGCCAGCAAATCAATTACCAGTTTAGCTGGCATATAACAAGGCATTGACCCAAGGTAAGATCGGGGTAGAAGCCATGTTTGATGAACACTCAGCCTCATGTTCACTGTTATTCAACCTTGAAAAGGCCGATCCACTGCGCACAGTCTCATAAAAAGTGCTGAGACTATAAATAATGAGGCTTAGAAACAAACCTTTGTCCAGATGTGTTTACCAATGCACTAATGATTGATTTTCAGCATTCTATGATAGTACCTCGTGTTCTGCATGAAAGCTGTTTAATTCATGTTTTCCACAACATCAAGGCTACAGGACAATTCCCAAAGGCCCAAAACCAAGCAGGGAATTTCATTCTAAACAAAATGCTTTATTGAAATCTATTGATTTAATTGATTTGATTTCTTGTCATGAGTCTAGCTGTCTCGCAGAGTCTTGCAGAGCTTTGAATGCACCTGCTACGACAGGTTAAACAGGGAGTATGAAGAGTCTGTTGCATTTTTTAGCTCCAGAATAGGAAGGTGTGTTGCAAATGTCTGGAATATACATGCTGAATGTACAGCACACGATCAGTAGTTATGGAACAGAGCAAAGCAGGTGATGTAATTATTTAACAGGCTTCAGGTTTCATGATTCCACATTACTTGTCAGAGCTGTCAAGTACTGCAGGACTGAAGAGTGAGTAACAGAGTCCAAACTTGTGATTGACAGACAATTGGTTAACGTGACCGAGAGTCAATTGAACCCACATGAGCATTAAAACAATAACTACCTCTGAGCATTTATTCTGCTGGCTTCAAGTTATTGATTATCATAGGACCTGGACGTGGCACACACCAGCTCATTACCATAAAATCCAACAGAAAAGGACTTAATAACTGCCTGAAACAAAAGATGCCGGAGAAAAATATGCAGTGTTTTTCTCAGAAGACATGTTTTTTGTTTTGTTTCCTCAATATTTTTTTTTTTTTTGGTGTCGTTAAGAAAAGGCAGTGGAAGTATTCTCTGCATGGTGCTACTGGACAAAACACCCACTGAAGACAATCATCATATTGTGTTAATGTTATTGCACTGTTTATTCATATTTTAAGGCAGTAAAAAGGTTTATTAAAGTTTATTTTGGTTCGACTTTCATCAAGCGTTGGATGTAAATGCTTCACTGCATTAAGCAGTGAGAGCAGCTGAGGCCTAGAAGTAGATTAAACAAATAGATTGAATTCAGTATTTCAGTAGAACCTTTCTATTAATGGAAATAAGTAAATTAATTTCTGCCTTTAAGGACCTGCACACCCTTTCAAATCTTTCACCATCTGATCTACAGTACTGTAATAGCAATGTGAACTTCAATCTAATGTCATTTCAGACAAAGATTACTGTCTTTTCCAAAGGTTGTATTTTTTTAGACTGCGCTCTACCATAATTACAGCAGTGAATTGTTACTAATTTCCACTTCTGTTATTGTCATCTGTTCATTAGCGAAGAAACTAGAGTGCACTCTGACCCACTTCCGCTCAATTTAGCAAAACAGCTTCTCAAACTGCCAGCACCGCACCGTTTCCTCCCATATCTCTGCGCCCTGCCACCAAATCTGCAACACAAAATGACTGCTCTCAGACAGAGAGCTGAAATGCAGTGTCCTCTGCAGGAGGCAGGATGCATGATGACAAACACAACAACCAGTGGAGGGCAGGAAAAACTGCAATTACTTTTCACTGGAGGCAGTTTTTCTATCACCGAATCGCATGCACGACGTGACAGCAAACTTAATGCGCACTCCAGACTTCAACAGCCGTCGTGTTTCAACTCTGCTTACATTGTGATGTTGAAGCTCAGCTAGTGCTAAATTGAATTTAGCCAAGCAATCAACAAAAACAGAGCCCAAAATGTAATGATACACATGAATGGGGAAAAACAACCACCAAAATTATTTTGGCTCTGTTCAATAAAAAAAAAAAATGTAGTAGATAACACTCTTCATTACAAAGAAAGTCCTAATTGTGACTTGCTGTGCAACAGGAGGAGGCCTTAGTTCCGCTGAATTAAATATGCTGCATGTAATGGATTTTGCCAAAATAAGCCAAAATAGATAAATAAATAAATAAATAAATAAACACAGGGAGCATACTTAACCTTGACTGCTTGTTTGACTGCTATCTCCGTTCTGCGCTTCACCTGGGAATTGAACTCAATCTAATGAGGAATACTGATTAAGGGGAAACGTGACACAGAATGTGTGAGCGTCCATCAGACTTGTTTCCCGCTTGCACGGCGGGAGGATGAAGGGTACGTATGCGCGCACACCGAACGACGACTGGTGCCTGCGGCTCTTCAGATCTACACAAAAACCATTTCCGCCGCATCTGACGAACGGTGAAGATCAGTCCGACAGTGCAGAGGTTAAAAAAGGGAAGTCTTGTCTGGACGTGCTATTTGGACACACAGTAAATAACAACTGAATCCTGTTGGTCATGCTGCTGTTTGTAGTGAACTTTTGCAGGTCTGAGATATTTGAATGAAAAGGAGACATGCAGAGACAGATGCACCTGCCTTCAAAGCCTAACCAGACTAACTGCTGTGTGCTTTAGGACGCAAACACACTAATAACAAATAAAGCCTGGTTTCATGTCTCTTGTTTCTCTCTCACTCCTCATCTCACCCTCTTTAGGCCTGTCGGGAAGTTGACCACACAACTTTTGTTTTTAAGTTCAATGAACGTCGAAACAAAAACGTCCGCCCCTGATATTGATTTTAGTGGCACGGCTGCTTGCTTACTGTGAAGAAGCTGTAGCAGCCTGGAGGTTTGTGTTTGCGCAGTCAGCACCACTCAGTAAATCAAACAGCGTCGTGACAGTTCCCGGGCCACTGTAGAGCGCTGCTACCATGACAATGACTTTTCTGAATGCAGGAACTCGAGTCAGACTCTTGTTCCGTTTAGTAAAACAAAAAGTAAAGTTCCCGAGTTCCTGAGAAAAGGTTTTTTTTTTTTCCGGGAGAAAAGTGCCTGCAGTGGATAAGAAGTTATTACCTACAAAAAGAAGAAAAAAAAAACTTCATGACAGTGGCAATTACTCAAGACATCTTACAGCTATCTCAAAGCTATCAGCTGGACTGGGAGGCTTTTACTGTGAAAGGCAACTAAGATACTGACTTTCCATTAAATACTCACTGAAATCACCTTTTGTCTTATTCAGTTCTTTTTAGAAGCAATCACCCACCAACTTGCTCTATGACAGGGGTGAAAACCCCTGCTCTGTGCGTGCGTGCTCTGTCCACTGTTGACTGCAATCTGATCTACTTTACAGATTGTCATTAATCCAGATTATGAAATTAAAGTATGATCTTAACTCTCTCAGTGATCAGCGATGGTTAATTAAATGTCAGAGTTGCTGTGATAACACAACGAACAACAAGGCTAATTAAGCCATGCAAAAGTTTGATGGCAACTTTTTACATCTTTTTATTCCAGCTATGTGAACAAATGACTTCCACATTTCCATCACCTGTTCAGTGCTGGGCTCAGGTAGACTGTGTGTTGTTACACGCTTGTTGCCACATGCCAGCTGTTGGACTTGGCTGAATATTGTGTTGACTGCTGCTGCAGCACCACTGTCAAGACCCAGAAAGTGTGTAGGGAGGACAGAGGGGCCCACTTTAAACGGAGGAGAAATCTGATCCTCCTCCCACAAAAAATGTTATCTAACCAAGCTCATACTTTGGTGTTTAATTAGCACATTCAGACAAATGAAACAAAAGGAGTGTGTGTGTGCGTCTCTGTGCGTGTATGTGCGTATACACCTTCAAGTAAAAAGAGACAAGAGAGGCAAATGAGAAAGGAAAGAGATAAGATGCAGCTTCAACACTGTGTCACTCCCACAGCACTCGTACAACAACACTGTTGGCAGCGCGTCGCGTGTTGTATTAAAGTTCATTATTTCACAGTTTGTCCGCAGCAAGAAAAAAAATAAAGTTTGTAGAATTTGGCCGGCAGCCAGCTTTCATATCGCCAGCTGTTGTCCCACCCACCCACCCACCCACCCATTCCCAACATCCTCCCTCCCTCCCACTCTCTCTCTCTCAGTCCTGCCAAAGCCTGAGTGAGGATTTCGGCCGCTACGCGGTTGTTCTCTCAACTCATGAGATCCACTGTGGGCCCGGACAATCCAGGTTTTCATTCCAGTCAAGCACCGCACTACATTTCGCTGATCGGCCGATGCGATGGGGGGGGGGGGGGGGGGTGTAATCAGGGAAGACACTTGTGTAAGACAAGCTGAGACAAAAATCTGAGCTGTCTAAAGGACTTTATTTTTCATTAGTTGATACAGCAAAGTAACCAATGCAGCTCATGTGCCAGATGCTGAGAAACACCCCGAGGAGGTGATATAGTGGTGTGTGTGAGCAGGCTGGATGTTGTGGACATGTTATTAAAAACACGATCAAAGGCTGGTGACTAGACTTCAGTGTCAGCACGAGGTTCAAAAAGTTTTTATGAACATAACAACTTTGTGCACTTATTAGCTAGGTCAAAGGTTATGCAATAAACAAGTGTTAATATAAATGCACCAGCTAAACCGTGTTTGCCAACAGTGACCACTCAGATGGAGCTGTCATGTTGATATTTGAGTTTATTTATTCATATTTATGCCAAATGCAGAGAGGGTTTGTCATTGTTTTTAGTTTATGCATAATAAAGTTACATTTGCAAAAAGCAGCATATTGGTCCATTTTAAACCCTAGAAAAGTAAACTTTAAAGGGACTCGGGGCAGGATTTGTGAAAAACTAAACATACATTGTAAGTTTTTTTTAATGCTAATGGCTGATGAAGCGTTCAAACCAAAAAGAATGAGCCCACCCACGTATGTCTCCATTGCCTTGATCAGGCTGTGTGCTGCATAATCTACTGCAATTCGGAGTCCGAATTTCCCGCACAGTTCTGCGGACGTGACGTCAGATGACGCTGAATGCACGTTCTCGCTGGCTTTAAACTTGGATACGGGAAGAAGACAAGCGCGGTACTAATGGACTCTGCTACGGTAAACAAATGACCCACCACACAAAGTCCACTGAAAAAGAAGAAAGAAGAAAACGAAAGTAAGTGACTCATTGTAATTAAATAGTTTTATCCTTCGACAGACCTGGTAAATCCAACTAACAAGAGGGAAGTTTCTTGTATGTCTGTCATATTCCTGCCAGATGTTTTAGAGCTGGACCACTTGATTTTTTTGCTGAAAAAGTACTTCAGTGAGTATTCAGTCTGCTGTTACGACACATTCAGTGTGAATCTTTGCATGTTGTCTGTAGTCCTGAACTACATATCTTTGATTTTAATTAACCTTTAAAAATTGAAATGTCTGGTGCTGCCCCCCAGTGAGTGACATCTGCTCAACATCTGCTTAAAAGTTAAAATTGTGAATTATAAATGTCAAAAAAAATACTGTACAATACTGTACAAAGAGGAGAGGAAAGTTTGGACACTCCCTCTCATCCAGTGCTTTGCCTTTATTTTTAATTTTTCCTATGTTGTAGGATAGATTCATCAAAACTATGAAGGAACACATATGGAGTTATGTAGTAAACAGAAAAGTGTTAAACAAAGCAGAATGTTTTAGATTTTTCAAAGTGGCTACCTTTTGCTTTAATGGCAGCTTTGCACACTCTTGACCGTCTCCCATCAGCTTCATGAGGTCGTCACCTGGAGTGGTTTTCAACAGTCTTGAAGGAGTTCCCAGAGGTGCTGAGCTCCTCTTGGCTGTTTTAACTTCACTCCAACTCATCCCAAACCATCTCAGCTGGGTTCAGGTCAGACAGATAACACTTGTATTTTTTGTGTTGACTATATAACTCTATATATGTGTTCCTTCAAAGTTTTGATGTCCTCAGTTTGAAGAGAGTTCGAGGCCATCTTTGTTATTACTGAGATGAATGCTGTGACACAGCATCAGTCCTGAGGTGATTAAACTCAGGTATGAGAGTTTTTGATGTAAATATTTGGTCAAGGTGGGAACTGGTCCTCTCAATAGAAACTCACCACGAGTGTGACAGCAGAGCAGGGGACCTTGAATAGCTCGCCACTGAGCACACAGCAGAAACTGTGTAATTAACACACACAGATGCAGGTGTGATAAGGCTGCAGGCTCTTTAAATGGGGGTCCAGGCGACGACTGTGTTAGTCTGTGATGAATGTGTCGACCATGAACAAATCACATTCCAGCCTCTTATCTATTTACAGTCAACCAAACCAAAAAGCCTTTAGACAGGCAGTCAGGCAGACAGACAGAAGTCAATACACAGAGTCAATAAAATCTAATGAAACCTCACACCTGCACGCACCGCTGGACAAATTACACACATGAACCTCATGGATACCAATACACACTTTCGTCAGAGCTCCATAACAGGAGGTCGTGATAGCGCCTGAGGTCACATGCTTTGTCATTCCAATCAATTAGTATCTGATACAGTCGCACTACTAAATAGGCCACTAAATAATTTTCTTGCATTGAATCACTTGCACTGTTTCCAATTTGTGTATTTATTGTGTTTACTGAATTCATAAGAACTGTGAAACCATGGCCTGGTGCAACGTTATGATTTAAACATTAAGGAATGGCTGCAACATTTGTATCAGCTTGGCAGGTTTACACTGTCAAAAACAGCCAAATTAATACATGGAAGATCAACCAAGTAAACACTGGCCCATTAAATGCAGTGATAAAGTGGCAGACAAAAGAGTGGCCCATTAAAAAATAAACACTCATGGGGTAAATACTGGCCCATTAACTACAAACAGACTGGCCCATTAAGTGCCAAGATGGAGTGAAATATTATGACTTGCCCGATACATAATTGAGACAAAATGACTGAAGACCAGCTAATTAAATGTTAAGTGTGACTGAGTAAAATTTTGTCCAGAACATGCAAAAACCAAACAAACAGCACAGGCTGACGGACGCTCAAAGATAAAACTGTTAAAAAAAAAAAGGTTTTTTGAAACAGACTTGGCTAAGAATGTGTTTCAGTGTCCAGACTAGGATGCAGTATTTCTTTGGTACAAATCAATTTATTTCTGCAACAGTAACAGAACAAAACTATCAAGTATCACAAAGCACCCCTGGATGTTTGGTAGATTTGAGATTTTTAAGTGGTAACAGTGGTTTTCTAGAGTGGTGATCGACAACCTGGGGGCCAAGACCCCAGAGGTGCAAGTGGGCAGATGAATTATTTGCAAACAAAAATATTAGAGATTTTACAACAAAAACTTTCAAAAACTGAAAACAAAAATACTAAAAATGCTATTTGTTGGAGTGCCTCAGTGGCTCACCTGGTAGAGCATGTACTAAATGGACCTGGTCCTGACATTAGCAGCCACAGGTTCAAGTCCAAACCATGGTCCGACCTGTTCTTTCATGTCATCCCCATTCTCCCTCTCCCCAGCTTCCTGTCTGAATAAAGGCATAAGTGCCCAACAAAAATCTTTAAAAAGGGAAAAGGTTAGGTTTGTTAGCTCAGTCTGCACAATGAAAGATCCGTGGCGACAATGGGAGCGTCAAAATGAATCAAACACTTGAATGGAAAGAGTTTCAAGAGACTGACGGTGAACCAAAAAGTGATCCAAGAAAGCACCATCCAGTGTCCAGTTGCAAATGATTCACCAAAATTCATGAGATTCAAGTAAGCCATGAGAAAAAGGTTGGAAACTACAACTACTAAAAGCAGAAAGAAGACAAGGGGGAGCACACAACCCCTGAACCATTTGATTTGTAAATGGATGTAACAAATGAGACATCACATTTTAATTAGTGGGCTTCAAAGACAAATGAGCAGGTTAACTCTGTAACTTAAGATTCACTGCGCAGACATCAGAGTGGCATCAGCTGATACAGGAAAAGAAAAATCAGCTTCAGTTACACTGATCACTGAAACCAAGTGTTGTTAAGAGCAGGACCTAAACCCTCTCCCAGAGAGCAGCCGCCAGTGTTTAATGGCTGAGTGCTTACTCAGTCAGTCTGTCTGAGGGAGATCAACTAAACACTGGCTCATTAAATATTCAGACTTACTGACTAAACACTAGCTCATTAAAGGCTAAGGCAGACCAATTGACTAAACACTGGCCCATCAAGCGCTGTGGCAGACAGACGGACCCGGCAGCTCAGCATCTGTTCGGCATTTTCCTTCAAGCTGAGGGTGGATGCACTCGCCACTTGACCCCGTAGGTGCCACCCCTATCACTCTGACAGCTGAGAGAGCAGCACGAAGCAGGCTGCATGCTGGTCACAAGATTTCTGGATGAGGCACCTCGATATGAGGGTCCGCCTGATTGCCGAAAAAGAAAAGAAAAGAGAACAAGACCAGAATTTTCCTGCAGCATGCTGAGATTTGAGGCGTGCAATCTTATCAACTGCAAGTTGCAAGCATCTGGTAAAAATGGTGTTTAACGGATCTTGAAAACAACAACAACAAAAAAAAGAAAATTTCAGGAAGCAGCACGTCCTACAAGTAAGTCCTCACCAAGAGTGCATTCAGTAAACACTGTTTTGGTGAAAGAGTCATCAGTAATGTGGTTCATATTTATGCCAGCAATGCAATTTATTAGGTTTGATGTAGCTGTCACGATCAGAATAATAAGCAGAGAAATGTTGGGAAGAGATGAGTTGAAATACAATGGGTTCAAAAGAAACACTCACAGTCACAGGGAGGGAAAAGATAAAAGGAGGAGAGTAAAAAACAGAGAGAGAGAGGGAGAGAGAGAGAGAGAGAGAGAGAGAGGGGGGGAAAAAAGCATATATGAGGAAGATGAAGAAGGACAGAAAAGCTGAAGTTTGACGTGAAATCAGCCTAGTTTAGAGTCGGGAGCAGAGATTTCCATGACAGAACTTTACCCTGACAGAGCTCCTATTATTTTACACTCAGACACTTATCACACCGGGATGGAAAACAATTTAACAGGCCACAGAGAGCTCCTGTCAAAACGCACACGTTGGGGGCCCAGAGAGCTGCTGAAAGCCTTGTAATTTCATCAAGTCTGCTGGGCAACGTGGGGCTTAAGGGCAACACCAAAGTGATAACTTGTGAGGGTGGAAGGTAATTTAGGTCCAGCCTTCGGGGGGTGGATGCAAAAAAGAGAGGTTGTTTTGAGCAACCCCGAGAGATCAATGCAAAGGGTTTACTACAGAGAAAGCTCAAAATAAAGCTGTAGCTCAAACTCAGGATGGGCTCTTCAGCGTCCCTGAGGAGGAAGAGGAGGAGTCTGTATCCATGATCTGACACCAACTCACACAAGGTTGTACCCGCCAAACACCATCACCATTTAAAGGCGGGAGTGGGTGTAGTAGCAGGTGTCAGGACCTACTCTTGTCTCGTCTGGTTATTTTGTTTATTCTGGACTAAAGCATAAAACTGGATTTATAAATAGTTAGTGGGACCCAACAGTTTGGGTTTTTATTTATAGACCTTACGTCAGATTTTAGCCATCGACTGCACCTAAAGACAGATACAGCCATTTAGTGCTTTCCCTACTGTAACTGCTTTAATGTGTAGTGAGTGATGGTGGGAAGATCTGCTTTGGCTCATTACCAAATATGGGACTGCTCTTTTGTTCACTGCAAGACAGCAGCTATTACAAGAAAGAGGAGGTTTGTGATGGAGATGGCTTTGCTGAAGTGTGTTAGTGAAAAAGAGAGGACAGGCCAGCCTTTCTTCAGCCTGCTATAATGTCTTGACTCTCGGTCTCTACCAGCATCAGAAGCTCACAGGAGAAAACACAACGAGCTGAGCCATAACCCCTTAACACACAACTGTAAATCTGCTTTAACAGGACCAAGGATACAGTTTTGGGCCCAGTCCAGGTGGCTATAGTTTATAAAATGCTTTGCTGCACTGCTGACCTCAAGCAATGTTTCCTCAACTCCAGCATTCATGTATTTGCACAAGATACAGGTATGATGCTTGATGTGCAGTCACATCTTGACATTTTATTGTGAACGAGTTGGAAAAAAAATGTGCGAAAGGAGTGTAAGGAACTCAAACAGTATGATAAGATTTACCTTGATCTCCCATAGAGGAAATTCAAATTGACACAGCGGTTCAAGAATAAATGTAATAAAGATATAAAATAAGAGAAGAATCACTCTGGATCTCAAAGGTGAGGTTCAAATTGGGATCATTTAAACTGAAGTTGAGATAAACCAGGTTTTTACTATCAGTCAGAACAATGTGCTCACAAGTACGATACCAAATCATTAATGTGTCTGACTGTGGGCATTAATTATTTAGGTTTGTGTTAAGGTCAAAGGTTAAGAAAGTTGTCATAGCTACAGAATGCATGACACGTTGACTGTCGTTGACATTCTGGATATGGGAATGGATGTGTGTGTATAAACACTGCAACAGGACCCTGCAATACTTAAACCAAACACTGATGTGTATTTGTCACTAACGTGACAAGGTTTTGACACTCTCAGCTCTGTTTTCAGAGATATTTTATCACACAGTTGAATACAGATGCACCACTACATCACTGAAACAACTCCTAGAGACAAAAATAGCAGAAAAATAATGGTTGTTTTTCATTTTAACCTTCACAGATCTACAGGATTCCGACTTTGTACACTTGCTTATTTACATAAAGATACTGCTTCATTATTTTTTTTACATCCTTTTATTTACGCCTGGGATTTTTTGCAGGTGTGATTTTGGACCACGCTATCAGATGTAAAGGTCATCCATTATATTTATACTGGTAAATATATACTGTGCTGAATATATTTCCTATTTTTGTCGACAGTGCCTCTGCTCTATAGGAAACACAGTACTGCTTCTTGGTATTATCACTGGCTGTGTAGCACGAATGATCACACATTAAAAAGGCAAAGTGAGAAACCGCTAATGTAAGATCGCCGAAATAGCTCAATGCTGTTAAGTTGCAGCTATTTACATGTGTTACTTCAGTGTAAATGTAATTCAGTGCAACTCACACCATCACGGTCAATTACCCATCTCTTTAAAATGGCTGTGTGTGTGTATGTGTATTAAGATGATGTCAGACTATTGTTAAGCTTTTACATCGCCAGCATAATCAGCACTTGCAATGAACGAGGAAAACAGAGCCACAGTTAAACACAGCCAGATATAAGCTGTGTATAGTTAATGGTGTCTGGGTGATGACATGTTTTTCAAATTGCACAGGAGTATTTTATAGAAGTGCCAGGACTTTGCAGCTATTATAGAGCAGATAATCAACAAATGTCTCTTTAACGAAGAAAAAAACCTGGTATTTTCAGAATTAATGCCTCAGTGTGTGCATTGTACTCTAGTAAAAAAAATTTAATAAACTCCAGCTGTGTCATTGTTTGCAACAGTTCCACTTGACTCAATTAAAGCCTAATAAGATAGGACAGATTTTTAAGGACTAACTGATTAAAAAAAAAAAAAAAAAAAAAAAGCAACTACGTGACACTGGATAACATTTCCTCCTGTGTTCCAGTGTGGCCCGCGTGCTGGCAGCAGCTCTGCTTCATCTTAATCTCTATTGAAAGTCCATGTCTTCTGAATGTGAAACACGTGCTGTGTGCCAAAAAGGTGCAGGGGAGACTTTGTCCCATGTCATTTCATTTTAAATCAAATGCCACTGAACATGCAATCTGTCATTAAACACAACACAGAGGCAGAATGTGTGGAGGCTGGAAGCATCGTGAGGGATTTATTGTTGAAATAATGTCCTGTTTGTGTTTTTATTTTCCTTTAGTGTCATGTTTTTGGATGGTTAAGGAGGAAGACGCCACTGTGAATCCAGAAAACCCATGGTCATGATCTAGCCTTCCTGTTTTCCATCCCTCAGATCTGTGGGGTACTTCTTCCATGTCTTCTCCCGTCTGATGATGGTTAAGAGTATTTGTCGTCGTCATCATCATCATCACCATCATCATCATCATCTGCACTGCTTTTGGTTTTTCATCAACTGCATGGTTTTGAAATGTGATGAATTAAAACTAAAGCAGAACTTGTTGTTGAACTGTGTTCCTGCATCCCTGTGGCTCCGCAACGGAACTCATTACTGTTCATCATAACCAACGGGGTGATGGTCAAATGTGTAAAAGTCTTACTCAGTTTATCCATTCAGGTTAGAGAAATGACAGTGTGCATGCATCATCAGGCCAATTTAAAGCTAGACTTTGATTTCTGACTAGTGTTTCTACGTGTGTCAGGATATTGTGGCCGGTGTTGCATATCAATGAGCAGGGCTGCTTCATGACAAGAGTGGACCTTATGTGATGGAGTTCTGTGATTTGTGGGCTATTGTATTTGAAATCTGCTCAACAAGGCAGACACATTCCTCTTTTTTTTTATTGATTAACAATTTTCAAACAACTGTCGAGAAAATGTGTCTCAGTCACTGACTCACTGTGTATCAAATGATAATTATACCATCAAATTCATATTTATATGACCTGTTATTACTTGTTATTACTAGCTATACTATTTTATTAAAAGTTGCCCTGAAAGTAAAGTTGAATTTTTGTTTTAATGTTCCTAAATGTCTCTCGTGTGAAAAAACAAGTCATTGAAAGCGTCCCCTATAAGCAACTCAGATAATTGTAGACCAAATATCCAGTTGATAATAATAATGAATTGTATGCTCTAACACATAAAACAGAAATCTAATTTCAAAAATGAGTCAGGTCATTAATCCTGGAAGGAAAAAAGCCCAGTGTCCTGACCAGCAGTGACAGCAGAGCTGCACTATAAATGCCTCAGTGTGATTCCTGATGGGACACGGACCTTAAATGACCACAGGATACTGACTTCAGGATATAACGATTCGCTCCACTTGCTCTCAACAAGGGAGATGAAAGAAGACACAGACAAAAAGACAGTGACAATGTCCAATCTGGCCAGTCCATTACGGAGAGGCGCAGGGGAAAGCAATAGGGCTAGATAAGTCGTCACATCTTAAGTTCTTCCTTAGAAAATAAGCACTGAATGAAAAGACCTTCACCGCGGCCTGCAGAGCTCGAAAGACGCTGGATTTTTTTCAAAATAAAGAGGTCAACTAGAAAAATTGTGGAAAAAAAAGGCATTCGATTTGTTTTCTTCTGGTGCACTTAGTAAGCACGCAACCATGTAGATTTGCCCTACGAGCACATGTCAACTGGATGGAAAAAGGAGCCAGATAGAAGTGTGTGTGTGGGGGGGGGGTAATGGAATTAAACAGTCCTTTAAATCCAATTTGGTGACATCTGGTGCCATTCCAGTGTTTTGAATGGTTTTCAAAGTCTAAGTGAAATGCATTAATAATTGACACTTTTCTTTGTGTGCGTTTCTTTTCTTTTTTAGTTTATAACATTTCAGACTCACGGCAGAGAAGTTGCGAGACAGGGAAGAGACAGAAAATGAAAGGTTTCACATGTGGAGTGATTTGATATTCATTTTAAAATTTTGTCAACTGGTATGTAAAATGTGCACAAAAGTAAAATAAAAAAAAAATTAATCACTAAGTCATGACAGAAAAAGATCTGCTGTAAATGTCCAAGTCAGTCACAACACGTCTTGTAAATCCCTCACACAAGAATATGCAGCTTTTTATTTTATAGTCAGCTGCTTAGCCAAGTATCAGTGAGAGGCAGCCAACAATATCAAAGGAACATTCACTGACACGAGTCTGACTGCAACTAGTGTGTATATTATAATGCCATGTGAGTTTATGAGTCACATACAATATAAAGGTAGATGTCGTTGTCTAGTTTGATTATAAGGCAGCTCTAGGATCTATATTATGATTGTCTCAGTCCATAGAATTGCACACCACCTGTATTCAGAAACTGAGCCTTAAAACCAGCTGTCACAACTTTCTGTAACTTTGTGATGTCACAACAAAGCTGTCACCAGCCCCAGGACCCCGCCCACCTGGACCCACCATTCGACACTTGCAGGATTTGGTGTCTCTTGAGTGTTTGACCTTAAATCTGCTGTATTTTTATTGGATCATGGTTTTTGGTTCTTGAAACCAAAAATATATCTTCGCATAGATCAATACCTCAAATAAAACACAGGAGAAGTGTAAAATGTGTACTTGTACAAAGCAGCAGTTAAATGTATTTTCAAAAAAAGGACATAGGCACAAAGGTTGTTTGAGCAGTTTCACTGTACATTATTTTCCCCTGACAACAAGACACCTGAAACCAACACCTCTACCCTCTGGAAGTGGACTGTCAGTCTGACAGCAGAGATGCTTAAATTCAGCTTTTTCTGTCTGTGTATCTTGGGGAATAAGCTCTCTGGGTTTTTTGGAAGTGAGGAAATGTAAACCCACAATTTGTCCCTCCATCATTAGTCTGTGTGCCTGAAGCCAGGTCTAAAATGTTCCACATGAAAAGAGAACACACTGAAAATAGTGCTGGCTGAGGCAAAAATAGAAAGGAGATCGTCCTCATCAGGAAACCGTTTAAAGAAAAGAACCTGTGATCTGCAATTTTTATTATGCTAATTCAATTTCTAACTGATCAGAGACACCAGGCACCAACCCACTATATTACGTCCCCTATAAACTAATAAAGGGTATTGACCAACAACAGCCCGTCGCACTGCGCATATACCCTCAAATTTGAGCCGACATCGATCAACATTTCAAAGGGTTTCTCGTCGTGTTGCATTCACTGATTTAACACTCAGCTGAGCTTTTCAGCCACATTTAGGTAACTGTGTGGTTCAGTCAGGGCCCTTCATATCAGCCCCCTGTGAGCAGGTGATTTCAGCACAAAGACACTGATTGGGAGAGTGAATGCTAAACTTAGTCACTGCTCCACATGATTTCTACATAAATGGTAAAATGCGCACTGTATCCTGGTCATTGTTTGTCTGCTGTGAAGATTAATTAATAATAATGCATTAGGAGCAGTCTCAGCATTTGGTGATGTAATCCAAATGTGGAATGGCCCTCGAACATGCAGTTAAAGGGGAACTATCAAGTCTGGTCACTTTGTCACTGTTTTGGTTGCTTTTTTCTCTACTGAGCTCCACCTGCAGTTTCAAGTTCATCTTTTCACTGTTGTAAAAACTCACTGCTAACCCTCCTGCCTCCCCTCCTGGACATGTGCATGTGTTTTCAACAAAGCTGGCAAGAAGGCAATCCATGGAGCGATGTCTACCGAGGTGGGTAACATTACCAAGAGATTACATTGTATGTTTGTGCTGTAGTCCATGCAGTCCATGTTTCTCACAAGACGAGATCTGGGACACTGGGTCAGAGGCTCTGATCTTGCAAGGTTGGTTTACGGCCAAGAGACACTAGGTGAAAGGCAGAGAGCCTCCATTCTCCTGTAACAAGTCATTTGACCATCACAATTACTCCGAAGGGGCAAATCTTGCATAGTTCCTCTTTAAACTACTCAAGTTCTTCTTCTGGAACATGTCAATGAATCACTGGGAATTAACAGCCCTTTCTTTGGAACTACATTTTAAAAGTGCTGAATCACCGTATCCCTACGCATAAATACACCTACGCAGTGCTCCGTCTGACTCAGCAGCGTTAAGCAGTTAACGCAGAAACACAGAAACTCACCTCGAATATCACATCCTCCAAAAGCTCAACATGTCTTCAATACATGCAGAGACAAGGTGACTGATTTTACATGAGGTAACATGGTAAGATTTATTTGGCTTACAAGCTGCCTCTGGAATGAATACCACAATGAGATGTGGTCATAATTTAGTTTCCCTCAGCTGACAGCCTCTTAGTGACTGAAAGGCTCTCCAGCCCAATTTTTAAATGGAAAGGGGGGTGAGGGGTGCTGCTGCCGTCTGTTCCATTCTGAAGTTGCACTTTCTTTGCCCTAACTCAAATAAAAACTGAAGTATATTGTGTCCTCGTCAAATCCCAGACAGCTGTGTTTAGTGCAATCACTACAGGAGTCCATTTGCTGCTCTGTCTCCGCCAAGTGAGACAAACATTTACTGAGCCAGACACTTCCAGTTGCGGGCGGGTTGTATCGAGAATAAACAAAAAGATCAAGCCTCGACACACACTGAGCCTATGTGTCACCAACACAACTGACAGAGGATGAATGATAAATAGTGCAGTGGAACATGGCGTGCTTCTCCGCTGCATAACAAGCCAGCATGAGGGAATCCTTTGTCATCTTATTGCATCGTGCCATCTCATGTTCTCGGCATTTAATAAGGCAGAAAGAGCCTCGTCTTTACAGTTTGCTACATCCCTGTGTAAGTTTATCCATGAGGTGCCAGAGTAGATAAAAAACAATATCAGAAGTGATAGTGATAGGGCATGGGTGCTGGAGCTCCACTGCAAACCCCTTTCAGGAGAGAGCAGACCATCAGTATTGAGTTGTGTGTTTGCTCTGACAGCCAGAGCTGACTATTGTATGAACAAGAATCAGTCCTTCTGTCCGGTCCAGTCTGGCGGTGTTGATTGACTCAAAGTCATTATGTGACCCCAGGTCATTGGCAGGACTGCGAAAAAAAAACTCAGCACCTTTACAAAGAGCACTGAAAACCGACAGGATGTGATATTGGCAGTGAACACCTGCTCTTTCTCTCTTACTAGTCTTGTTCTTTATATAGTCAGTGAGTGCTGCAGGGTTAAGTTAGCATTTAAGCACCTCCATCTGTGGGCTTTTTGTTAGCTGGCTGAAACACGACATTTAATTTTTTTCATACCTTTTTTCTACTTTTATACAAAAAAGTTTTAAAACAAGCACTAAAAGGCCTTAGCAACAACATCCATCAACTGCAACATGAAAACAAGTGACTTTAATGTTGTGACTGAGCTGCTAAATCAAGTCATACTACAAAGTCAAGCTGTGGATAATACCTGAAACTACAAATTAAGTTTCAAAGCGAATGACTATTGATCCACAGTGAACTCTTAAAACACGCTGCAGACTTACACAACATTAAAATCAGTCACCTATATTATTGATTGCCATAAATGAGAAAGCAGAAGCTGTCAGACACGTCGACATATTTTAAAATCAGAAGGTCCTGTTCATTTCTAAAGATCACCCCACTGAGTGAAACATGTCAGCACTTTTGTTAGTCACCCAGTATTTTTCTGTAGTTGCCAAATGCCGAAAAAAAAAATCCCATTGGCTCATGTTGATGAAAACCGGGGTGGTGCATCATCCCAGCAGCATCTGCTTCCTCATTTAAATTCACACTTATATATCCAATCTCACAACTTTAAGATGAAATTGAACAGAGATGCATTTGCTAATTACACTGAATACACAGAAAGGTATGTGGAAAAAATCATTTTATATACAAGGTTAAAAAGTGTATAATTTTGGCATCGGCACTGAAAACGAGTGTGAAATAATACCCTGACCTGGCTATTGCATTTTCAAAGATTTGATCAGTTTGATCCATTATATTATTATATTGATCCATATATGTCCATATGTTAACTTTAAAAGCTCTTGCTTCACTCAAACCACAAAAAAACAATGGCTGTATGTGGGCTTTTCAAACTTAAGTGTGAAGTTACACAGTGCATCGTAGTACAGAACTCTTCAGAGGCCTCTATCATCTGCACACAATGTGAGACCCAAGACATCTCACACTTTGAAAAACAGCGAGTCTCCACACTATATCTTCAAAAGACATTGTACTACAGTGTCTGGCTCACTGATGGGAGGTTCATCTTGAAGACGGTGTGTTTGAAATAAGCACTTCAGCACCTTTTTCCTCTTCTGTAACCCAGCCAAATCCAAGACACACACGCACACACACCCACCCAGCAAAAAAAAAAATCAAATGCTATGAAAAAGGATTTTCATGATGAAGAACAATACCAAAGAGAAACTTCTCAATCCTTAATCTCTTTCTCACCCAAATGCAGCACCCTCCCAAAGACTTTCTACCTGCGAGCCTTTTAGTGAGCGCGAGTTGAGAATTCACAAGACTGTTCTTAAACACAGAGTCACTCAGATAAGATTAGCCAGCGTGAGTGTGAATGAGAGATAAGTGTAGACTAATTCCTTATGTCTCGGGGGCAGAGTTCCTGCAGAGTCCCAGTGGGCTGACCTGCAGCCGAAGCTTCCTGCAACGCTACGAGCTGATCAAAGACGCCACTTTGTACTTGGCAGACAATTTGTACTCATTGAACAAGATGTGTGGAGGCATTTGCAAAGTGAAGGTACTTCCTGACTTGCCCAACATGACAAGTGAAATCTTTGCATGATCACAGCAGCGCAGCCTCGAGACACATTAGCCCGGTGTGGTTCAGTTCCTGATCCTGAGGCAAGATGGTGGAGGCTTCTCCACGTCTGTTTTGTATGCTACACGACGCTTCCTCTGTTGAAGCTCGACAACAGGAAATCTCACTGAAGTCGACAACATGGCCGCCTGTCTTCAGGCTGCCAAAGAGCACAATACAGCAAATATGGACACCTGCTGTGTGACGAGCAGCTGAAAGCCAGGAGGAGGCTTTTCATCTGATTGGAGGCAAAACCAAACCTCCAAACCCCCACCCCCCCCAAGGCTAACAAAAAAGAGGTATGTTTCCATATCACAAAACTGCACAGGCTGAAAAACGTGGAGGATTAAAGAGCTTTCTAACCAAAATGATGACAAGCGAGGCGACGGACCTGTTTCCTACTCAGGGCTTCATGGGAAACTTGTATCACTCATTTTTTTGCCCACACATCAAGGAAACATTCACTGCAGTAAAACTATGCACTTCAGACGTCTACACACTCAATTACAATAAAAGACAATACCTCAATTCTAAACAGGTATCGACTGACTTTTTTTCTGTTGTTGCCATCAATACTCTTCAACAAAAAGCCCAGCGAACGCAGCACGGGGTCGTTCCGAAGGCGTGTTATTTTCCCTCTGACAGCCGCACATGTCACAGTCGTCTCGTTCGCTCTTCAGAGGGAGAACCATTTCAAACTTGGCCCAAAAGTGAAAGGAGATGTCTGCCACACATCCACTCATGTTCCTCTTGCACACAGCCATGCCACCGTCTTCTAATACCCAATAGCATGGGCGCACTGTAATTTGTCAAGGCATGAACAGCTCTTGTAAAACTTTTCTCTGACATGGGAAATGGGAATATGAAACAGAGAGTGTTCATAAATATGCAATGGGTGTTCTTAGCACTGACATTTCCTCTGTTTTTCCCATACAGATGCAATGTAATTTTGTATTTGATGTGGCTATATAAAGCACAAAATCAATGTCACCACATGTATAAATTTCAAAAAATCAAGTCCTCTGGATGTGAATATTCACAGTACACACAATCTGACCCAGGAAAAAGCAGGAAAAAAAAGCCATTGTCGCTTTGAACAAGACTGGAGATGATTAATTGATTTCTCACTTAATCAAAGCAGACATCCTGCTCCAGCTTTAATCACACTAATCACATTTCTAAGCATCCCGCACTATTAGGCTACTTACAACTGATGGGATCATTTCATCACTCGTTTCAATTGTTTTCCTGACCTGACAACTTTTAATCAAAGTCCACCAGCATGAAATATGTCACAAGACAAAAAAAAAAAGAAGAAGAAGAGAGGAGCCTAAGCGAGGGAACGTTTGATCTGACGTTACGCCTCTGTTTAAGATGCAAGTTCAGCCGATCTCGATGGAAACCTCTCGGTGACCCGTGTCTGTTTGAGACACCGCTTACAGAAGCAATCGCAACATGACCAGACAACACAGAGGCAAGAAAGGAGATAACAATTGGTACAAACCATCAGATTTATTCACAGCTGTCCAGATTTATTACTGGAGGTTTTATTGTTTTAGAGTCTAAATTCACTTTTCCTTGATAGTTCTGCCTTTCAACACTGATGCAAGTTTCTGTAAGTATCAATGGGGAAAAATTTGACATCAATGTCAGGGAAAGGTGCAGGCAGTTCCACATTGATTTTATCAAAACATAAGTGTGGGGTTATAATAAGAAATGTTCAAACAGATGATCACATCGAAAGCTGCTTACTTATTCATCTGAATCTGACTCAGCTTGGGGCTAAGTTGAGTCCAGTCCATATTAATATCATACTACGAACATTTTCAGAACCAGCATTAGGGCCAGGGTGGAATGAAATTCCCTCTGATGTCTCTCACTCACAAGAATGTGAAGTTGAACTTTGACCTTTGCTTACAAAAATCGAATTGGTTCATCACAGTCCAAGTGAACGTTTGTGCAAAATCCGATCCTATTCCCTTGAGATGTTCCTAAGATACTGCCTACACAAGGCCGAAAAAACATGTCTCATGAGGTCACCATAACCTTGACCTCTTACTGAGATATTGCATTCACAACAAAGGGACAGATGGACCACCGAAAAATAAAACGGCCAGCCCTGGATGTCACCAGCTTTGATGCGTGTGCATGCACATAATACGCACAAAACACTTTCTCATTCATACAAAATAATTTCCACTGAAACTGTGAGATATGTGTCAAGTACAATCTACTCAAATAATTTTGGGATGGAAGGAAGTGAGAGGCTTAGTTAAATGTCATGTTCATGCCAGAGAATAGTAGTTTCTACCAGGGTTTGCACTTCACAGTGAAAATATGGAGGGATCCGGTCGTGTGCCACAGGCATATACTGTATTTACATTTCAGTGAATAACAAATTGTACTGGAGTCAAACCGAACTCGAACTTTAAGCCAACAGTGGAAAGGATCAGGGGTCAGAGGCCAGGCCCGATGTGCTTTTACAATTTTCCTGTGGCTTAAGCACAATCTCGTATGAGGTGAGAGTGGACGAGGGGGGAGGTGGGTGGAGGATAGTATGAGCGAGCAGGGAGAAAATGATTCCAGCTCCCATACTTCTCCAAAAGAGGATTTTCAGCCCCCACTGAAGATGAGCAGTGAATTCTAGTGTTTCTGCCGGAGTGAGGAGTTCATTTCATGATTGATGAGCCAGGAAGGAGAGGAGTCCACGGTAGGTGGATTGATGACCAGGGCAGTATTGGCAGAAAGAAGAACACTGGCCAGTATGTAGGAAGCAGACCATGGCCTGGAGATATAGAGGTTGTTGATCGGTTTTGAAGATGTGTGCAGCCAGCACTAAGGTTGTTTTCTTTTTTCTTCTTTGAGGATGACAGCGGTGGAGGAGCAGGAGAGCAAGCAGGGAAATTCAGGAGTGGAGTCAAAGGGTCGAAGTTGAAGAGTTTGTATTTTGAGAAAAGTGGCTTTCGGAGATGGAAACAACATGAATCTGATGTTTGATTAGTAAAAATGTTGGCTTCATCCTGACCTCTTTACTTTACATCCATCAGACCATTTGATTCCACTTGACTGCATATGTGCCACTGTGTCGTGTTCAGACTGAACAAAATCAATTCAGTTCATTATGTATGATTGTAAAAATGTAATTAACCAGCCTGTAGGAATAATACAACATGCCTGTTCCCGATTGCAATTCATCAATATTCCTGCTTAAATTAAAAAAGGGACATTTACATTGTGCGAAATTTACTTAAAAACTCGAGAACTTGAAATAGCTCTGGAGACTGTTTTCTCCTAAAACAGCATTTTCATTCTCTCTCATGTGGAACAACTCTCCTCTGGGGTGGAAAATTGAAATTTTAACAGTAGCAAATCACTGTCTCTACCATCCCTTTTTTTGTACCCCTCCCCCCCGTTTCCTTTACATGTCCTCGGCAGACAGTGCGTTGACAAAGCAGAATGCAGAGCACAAACACAACACAGTCAAACTCGCAGATTTTATAATGAAGAGATGAAGCTTTAACTGGCGGTGAAATACATAAAATTATACAAATCTAGACATCAATACTGAGCCGATGCACAAGGCCGAGGGCGTCTATATTCCTAGACAACTTATTTAACTTGACAAATTTGAGCATGGTGATATTGACTCTTGTTCCCTGTGTGACTGAAATATGGATGGCGTCGCGCAGCGGGATTGGCATCTAGGCAGGAAACGGCTAATAACTGTCGGTCTCTAATTTCTCATGGGTGTTGTTTGCGTAAGTGAAGTGTAGACAAACCGCGGCAACCTGTGAGGCGATACTGTCGGCTTCATCACAAGTATCAGTCAGTGCAGATGGGAGGTATCTGCGGTTGGGTCTTAAGGGGCAGATGGTCTGTGTCACTGATGTCAAGGGTTCATAAATGTCTGCTTCGGTGAACGTCTGAAGATTGGTAGATGGAGAGGAGGTTTGTCAACTGCAAAACTGAAGACTGAAGACCCAACAATTATTCTACATATCTCCCATTAATAAATAATAATCATTTATTGTTATTAGGGATGCACAGTAAATATCGGTACAGATAATTATCGGTCCAATACTGGCTAATATTATCGGCCGAAATACATTGATTAGTCTGATAATGACATTACTAGACATTACTCATTTTCAGTCAAAGTTGATTTGAAACAATAATAAATGTTGGTTTTTGATGATGTCATA
This sequence comes from Caranx ignobilis, assembly GCA_021432705.1. Lineage (NCBI taxonomy): Eukaryota > Metazoa > Chordata > Actinopteri > Carangiformes > Carangidae > Caranx > Caranx ignobilis. The sequence goes on along the minus strand of MU269980.1, from coordinate 9,709,406 downwards.
ACTCTTCTTGTTTTTGTTGTGATTACAACAGTAGTGATGCCCTAACCCGTTACATTATTGTGTTAAGTCACAGGCAGAGCTGTAATGTTAAATTCATCTTTACGTACTACATTTTAGCCTTTCTTAACCTCAGGTGTGTCTTGAACTATTTAAAATGTTATCGGTATCAACATCGGTTATGAGAAGCAGGGAGTTATCAGTTATCGGTGGACAAGAAGAGTTACCCTGCATCCTTTAACTGGACACTTTAACACTTTAACTGGACTGAACAGTGAAAGAAATTAAAACAAACTAGTCATCTTTGGCAAGTGACTGATAAACATCCATGTGACTTAACAACTTTCGAAATTTAAGAGTTAAAAGCTCCACAACTCCAACCACAATGAACATCATTGTTAGAATGGTTTCAGAGCATCTTGATGGAAGACAGAAACACAGACACATATGAATTAACCCATCAACACATCAGGCACCATCTCTGCCCAGCCTGCTGCACCCCGCGGAGCCACTTGAGCCCATCACACCAACCTGCTGTCCAACGTGGTAAACACACACCCAGGACACTCAAGTGCTTTAAAAAACAAACAAACCTCAGCTTGACGAAAAACAAACAATATTAACAGAGGTGCAAACAGGAGGGACGTAAGGGATGCAAATCAGTGACGCGCATTTGGCACCACTGTTCAGTGTGGATGCTCACATTGTTCTTTCGAGGTAATGCTCCTGGTGTGTTTGTCACTGAGCCTTAATCCAGATCCCACAACTCAAGATGTAGATATCAAGAAGTACATCTTTGAGGAAAATGTATATAAGAAGACAGTGCCCACTTTATGGTAATGAAGGAACATGTAACCAAGGGCAACAGTGCAATGTGTACGATCCATCAGGTTCACAAGCTATATTCAGACATAGGATGAATTAATTGGCGGATAATTGCCAGTTAAAGACATATAGAATATCACCAGCACAGGATAAATGCAGAGATCAGAGGACTGACATTTTACAGTTAATATTGACGACTATTAAATAAGTAACCATCGTGCAGATCTTTGGACAACTTTGGTGATTAAATGCTTATTAAAATGTGCCAAGTATGTTGTCAAGAAACAATCTTTAAAACTCTGAGTGGGAGACATTTCCTCTCTGCAATAAAAGTTATATCATTAATTGGAACAGCATTAAAAAATACATTAAAACCACAGGCTGTATAGTGTAATAGATTATACTGTAGTTTCATTAGTTTAAACTTTTTCCCTGCATATTTCAATCGTTTTCTTAATTATAATATTAAGAGTTTTCACAGCAACAGACTGACTGGAAATGGATATTGAGCGCTGTTCAACAAAGGCTTGAGAGGAGAGTGGAAACGGTGCACATGGAGCAGCAACTGCACCTGCTGCCAACTCTAAAATAGACGGATCTGAGTCATTAGGACCAACTCTTTTTGTGCAATGTTCCCATTTTATGGTCTTATAAAACTCGGAACACGATATAAAGCAAAACTGATCAATGGCAACATGGTTACAGACTCTAGATATAAATTTCACAGCGCACCACGTTCAATGACCCTGAGGCGGGGACATCTTAATTACAACGGCCCGGCAGTGAAGATTATCAGCCGGTGACAGTCCTGGGTGATACACGGAGGTAACTTATTCAATTAACGCTAATTGGCATGAACATGGGTGTTTATCTTCTGCCTTTGGATTGTTTGGGTGATGGAGAATTGTTCGGGATGAGAGGTTTACTTCCACGGCAGAGTTAATGAGAGAGACCGGCGGTGCGGCACGATGAGCCTCTCATCTCTCCAGCATTCAGTGGTCATTCAGAACTGTAAAGAAATGTTGATAATTTCAACAATCAGAAGAGAAATTCAGTTCTGGAGGGTCTATCGCAAATACTGCTTCACTTTCCACTTGAAAAGCTTGAATTAAAGACCTTTATTAACAAATGTGGCAAAAACAAAGCTGCCCACTCACTCACTAAATGAGAAAACTAGGAATATTAAACAGAGATGACAGGAGACGTTGAATGTCTTTGGGATATGAAAGGCAATAAATATTAACACGACTCAGTAAGAAACACTGACCTTTGATATGAGAGCGCTTTGGTACATTGTTGCTGTTGGTTTAAAAACCTTAGCACCTCCTCTACTTATCCAGCTTCAGTCAAATAATCACATCACGCTCATTAAAATTCAGTGAAACTAACGTGTGAAACCAGCATCGCGCGGCCTGGTCATTGATCTAAAGCTGTGGAACGGATCGACTATTTTCCGTTGATACCACGTCAAAAAAATAGTGAGAAACATCCTCTCTGTATTTTCCACACACAGCCCAAGGTGACATCTTCAGATGCCTGATGTCGTCTGAACATCTTCAGTGAACTGTCATGTACGACAAAAGGAACGCGCCGCATTAACTTCAGTTTAGTCATCACAGGGAGTGCTGCTGAAAACGGCTGAATAATGTCAGAGCCGACGTTATGCACTGGAGGTGTGGAGTCTTTTCAAAACAGAAATTTTGACATGACACAGTCAGAAATAAACAGAGGGGTAGATATTAAAATGAATAATAAATAAACTTCCATTGAGTTGCTTTGGTTTCAGGGCCTTGGTTTTTGTACGTGCTGCCTCCCTGACACACTGCCTACACTTTCCTGGGACAGGAGGAGAGAAATGGTTTTCATCCCAGTCAATCTCCAATAAAATCATTATTATTATTATCATTAAACTGGGAAATAAAACAAAAATAGGCTGAAATAAAGATAAAGTGAGTTTCCATCTCCAGCCAGCACTAGTGAGGGAGGGCGGGGCTGTGTTCCCGCATAGATGTGAAACTGCTGCATTGGTGATATGACTTCAAATCAACACCACGATTACTTCCGCTTTCAAAGTGAGCCATCACTTTGCTGCTTACTAGTCTCTCTTTTTGTTGTAACTTCTGGTTTACAACATCCTGTGGATATGACATTTGATTCTGGTTTGTTTACTTAGTGTTTGAGCATACTGCATCTCTTTGGTAATATAAGAAATAAGGACAGTTCTTCCTCCCTTTGAAATGCCAACATTCAAACAAAAGCCTCAGTGGGTTGGCTTCCGGCTTTTGGGGAGCCGTGACTCGCTCTCGGCTTATATAAGTGATTACGTATGCAGCTTTCCTTAAATTTGTATCATATTCATATATATATTTCTTATTTAACTGTGTTTAAAAGAATCGCGCATTAATACTTTGCATGATGCACCATTGGGATCACTGTGTGGATGGTTTCTCTCGCTTTATAAAAGATATATCTCACATATTTAGACAAACAGCCTCCAGAGCAGCTGTAATACACTTTTTTTGTAATCTCTCTCTTACATCTTGCTGCTTGCTAAATTACTTTCATCCCGGACATGCGAGTCACGTTAAGGCAGATCTGTTGGTGTTTTGTTGATCATCTTTCTTTAGCTTTCCTTCACTGTAACCTTCTTCAAAACAAGAGCACCCTGATTAGCAAGCGGCATTTGAGCTGCCTGGTGTCCCACCATAATCAGCATGGTGCAGTCAACATTACCACTTAAACTAATGAGGTCATTAATTAAGCAAATTAATGCATTCATTATGAGATGTTTCAATGTCATACATTGCTTGTCTACACGCGACACACGAGCAGAATTCATAAGAACTTGGTGATATTTAGTGGTGATGAGGAGACGGCTGAGTGCAGATGCGAATAAATGCAGGAAAATGCCACAAACTCTCCTCAGTTCATCTGCTCTTGAGACCGTGGCGAGTCTACGACCGTTAGCGTGATGCTTCTCTCATGCATTATTTTGGAGTTATTGTGTTCACAAGAATGTGTCGACAAGCACGCGTGTGACACCATGACAAAACAACGTCGTCCCGCCTGCCACCTTACATAGCAGGGGGACATTAAACATGGATCATGTCCTCAAAGTAGGCCACTGCAGCTCCAGACACCTCCAGACAAAACTCCTCATGCAGACGTGTCAGCGCTCCCAACATGCAAGCGAGCGACTGAGCTCAGAGCTGGTGCCTCGTGCCGCTTCGCCGATGCAAAGGCGTTGTTCCAGACCTCAGACACTTTGAGTCATGTTTTAAATTTTAACCCTGGTTAATTTGGCTTTGGTGTGGCTTTCTTCAGGCCGATCATCAAGCAGGAGAGTGAAATGGTGCAGATGTGCATGTTGTGTGTGTGTGTGTGTGTGTGTGTGTGAGTATGTGTGAGTGTGTTTGCATTTGTAGGATTTTGTATGTGATAAAAAAACATCTGCAAATGTAAAATCACTTGAGGGGGGGGGGGAAACACAGAAACAAAAGGGGATTTTTTAATTTCATAATGGAGCTCCGTGGTTTTGCTTTAATTCGACTGAATACCACGTTACCTCGAGCCACCTACATGGACAGAAAACCTTAATTCAATACATCCAATCATATCTTTGCACAAAGCAGTGACGTCATCGTCCTGTCGTAGGCAGAGCACATGGACACGCTGAGCCAGACGGCAGCTGCTGCACAACACAAGAGCAACACACTCTGAACTACAGCCCACATTAGCTTTCCTTGCTAAAGTCTACTTTGTGTGCGACTTACAGACGGGAGCACATGTCTCATCGTGCACCTTAAATTGCTGAAACAACCAAACAAACGCTCACTGAGGAAACACGCACCGCTAATGTCAGTCTGAAGGTTCAATAGCTGATTCAATGCTCCGCTCGCAGCACATTAAACAGCATGTAAACCTGTAAATGGAGCTGGTTATGTAATAATATGAGAATTAAAAACACGAGCTCACAAGCGTGTGAACAGAGATCAGATTAAGATCCATCATGTCTTTAGTGGTTGTTATAGAAGTCAGACAAATCTTTCCAGGTTTACACAACAACATGTGACCCATATTTCTGGTTTCATTCACAAATTGGACGCGATCCTGCAAAAAAAAAAAGAATCTGTTCTTCTTCAAACCTACACAGTGCAAATCTACCTATGCAGCTCCTACACAGAGTCAAAGAGCTGCAACAGCTGCTCTGCTTATATGGATAAACTACTTAGATACTTATTAATGTTGAAAGCTCCGTCTAAAACATTTTGCTTGAAATAATGGTGATAATTATTTGTAAAGAATAAAAAGAACAATGACATGGTTTATTTATTCTGCTTAGGCACTGATCAGTTAATTAAGATGCACTGTGCTGTGACCCATGCTGCTCGTCCTTTTAGGGTCATAGAGGGGCTAAGCTGGTCCCCGCTGACACTGGGCAAGGGCGGGGCACACCCGAGACAGGGCTCTGGTCTATCACATGGCTGACAGACATAGAGGGGCTGACATTCACACCTAAGGGAAATGTAGAGACAGAAATGTACCCGAAATTAAACTTGGATTTTTTTGTGGGCAGTGTGAGAGGAAGCAGGAGACTTGGGGAGAACATGCAAACTGTGAGCTACCAGTGCTAACCACTGCTCCACCGTCCCCTTTTAATTGAGATTTTCCCCCTCGAAATTTGAACTTGCACTCCTGAAATTCAGCAGGCAGCACCAGTGGCTCTGGCAAAGCGAGTTACCCTGTAAAAGCACAGTTGAGTATTCCACTAAAGGCTTAATGCCGAGCGTACAAGGTCACTGCTGGCAGATTTAGTCAGTGTTTCCCAGAGATAGCACCTCATCCACCCCTCCTCATGTGTTGGCCAAACGGCGGACGACGGGCTGCGCACATGATGCGGTGAAGTGAGTGTGGAGCAGCATCTCCAAAGACTAAAACAAACCTTTCTTCAGAATTTAAACATCACACGGACTCTTTGAAGGACACATGCAGCACAGCCGGGCACAACAGTCACATACTTTCAAACAGCTCCACTTATGGCCCAGATAATGTATTCCACTAAAGCAAAGCGGCGCCCGCTCATCAGCTGAGGCGTGACTTTAATGTATAATCTCACTTTCTTGATTTTTTTTCTCTCTCTCTCTCTCTCTCTCTCTTTTTCTTCTCTCTCCCCTCTCGCAGTTCAGATGGGAGCTGCAGTCTCTGAATCCCAACCTAGCTTCAAAGCGCGGAGCAGCCTGGCCTCTTGAGATAGGTTACTGTTTCACATTGCATTGCTTACCATGTCACAGTCCCCGCCTGGCGTGCCTGTGAGCATGCTTCCGTTGTGCCTGTTTAACCATGCTAAATCATGTTCCACTCTTGGGTGTTTTGACATTTCGGTAATTAACCCATTTCCCCTTTCTATTCGAGGCCCACCGTACCATCACTACCATGTAATATTGCTTTCAGTTATGGCGCACTCTGCTTGACACCTACTGAGAGACCCAAGAGATTTTTTTTTTTTTAACCCACATAGCCAGATTGGGAGTTACTTAATACCTGTGGAGCGGAGCGGAAAGGCTTTTATAGGGAAACTGCAGCAGTGAAAGTTGCAACAACCAATAAGCTGCATATTAAATATTTCCTAAACATGCAAGATGAGCATCAGGACATCAGATATATTTCCTGGAATATTCAGGATTATCTATAAATGTCAATTCAGAGAAAGAAATGACAATGAGAGCATTTAATGTGGATTTACTTTTTGCCAGATGTCTCATGCAGTTTCATACCACTCCACTGCTTATTGACCCACAAAGCCCAGTGGTCAGTGATCTAAAACACATTAGGCAGGCCCCTCACACTGCTCTATCTAAGCTTCTTTCACATGCGGTGGTCGCAGCTTAATGGCACACAATACATAGAATTTAAAAATAATGGCGTCCTGAGAACAATTAAATGTGACTTTTTGTGGAGCGGATCATGAGGGAGATTTACACGCTGACCGAGCCAGGTGACACCTACTCTTTGCCACTTCGGCAAAAATAAGTTAACTATTAAATAATCTTTCAAAGTGTCACTTTTTTTCGAGGGGGGGGGGGGGACTCATAATTGAAAGTGACAGAAGCTGGAAACAATTTCTGCTACCTGCCAGTCAATAAGTAATTGGCCGTTTTAGGTGAGTGGTTTGAAGGATCCTGAGGGGGGAGCAGTCATTAAAACAAAAGAGGCTCTCCAGCATTGTGGCTCCTCAAATGAAGGCAATTATATGAATGGGGGGGGGGGGGTGAAGTTCTGTTAGTTATGAGGAATCGCTGATATTTTAAATAGAGCTGAAAATAACTTTAGTTTTATGTAAGACTCTATTTTCAAAAGCGTCTATTTTTCGCCTATCTGTCGCCTTTCATACGACGTGGCTTGATCATGTTTTCATCCCTCATTTAAAATTAGCTGTTATTGTGAAGCACGGCAAATTCATTTTAACTGTGCCCCATATATGAGATGCAAATTTATTCAAAATGTGACATTTATCAATATTAGCAGTGGATTACAGCCAGATTACAAAACATTAGGGACACATCTTCAAATACAAAAACAAATATTCCAGCTCCTCTTTCGGAAACTAAAATGTGTGTCGTTTGATCCTATGGTCAATAATGATTTTTTTGATATGGTATTGTAATTGTAAACCGTCAATGAACATCAGCACAGTCTCTGTAGGCCTATTAAATACTTGCAAATCCCACACAAGGTCCCCAGTGTTGCATCTGATCTAAGGCTTTAACAAAACAGACGACAACGTCAGCTGGGTCCAGATGACATTTTCTTGGTTTATTCTAGTCACTCCTTTTCCCTCCCACATCCAAAATTAAAGCAGGATTGCAAAAACAATAAAACACAGTGAATATTTCATTTTGCTTTCAACCAGGGGGAAACAGGGCAGCGAGTCTTAAGAAAAAAAAAAAAAAAAAAAAACTCAAAGCCCAAAACAATCAAATTGAAGAAAAAGAATGAGATGATTTGTCTCAAGATTATGAGTGACTCGGGGAGATTTGTATCAGGACTGTTAATGCTCCAAACTGCTGGCCTTAATACCCAAATCACTGGCAAGGGGCAAGGCCTCTGCTGATGACGCCTTAAGAGTTTGTGGATTTTTTGGCATCTGGCCAAGATAATCCAGACTAATTTACAAGGAGAGCCTCGGTCACATGCATCAGGCAGAGCTCCAAGTCCAACGATGCCATAAAACCAACCACAGGAAGCAACGGTCGAGTCCAAACATTTCAAATTGAACGCAGCTCCAAGTGAACAGACTCTTTTCTTCATGATTTATTGCAGTAATATTTCTGCGAAGGAAAAAGTGAATCCATCCATGAATCAGAGAAGTCATTACAAAGATAGCTGTTGTAGTTTGTTTTTTGTCATTTATAAAAATTGGGATTAATAGTTTTCTTGTTGATTAAGTTTTGTTGTGTGTTACAATCCACATGCTGAATAGATCAAGATAAACTACCAAAAGATAAACTATTTAAAGCCCCACTGTGTAAAGTTTCATGTTGACTATTAAGAAAAAAAATGATTATTTCATTCAAAAGTATGTGTGTCATTAATCAGTAATTATCCCCATCAACAAACTTTGAAATTCCCATTCACATAAACATACTGTAGAGCTGGTGAGCTCAATGCTGGCTGCCACGTTGTGCCACCATCTCTTACGTTCAGTGGCAGCGGTAGGCTCTGTCTGAGAGAAACGATCGAGGTGGTGTCTGTCTGAAAACCATCACCACGGTGTGGAGTGAGAAAGGATGGAGGGTCACACACAGCAGACCAGATGTGTTTTAGTGGGCGAGAGAAGGCCGGTAAAACGTGGGTGGGGTAAACAATATGACATCACCATAACAACATGCTGTATTGTCACATGTGCATCGTTTTGCTTCGTGCCGTTCCTATGGACCACTTGCTCGTTTATCCCGTTCTGTGCAGAGGCTGTCGTCTGTCTGCCGTCCTTGTTTCCTGTTCTAGCTTCACAAATCTCACAGTTTACTCATATCTCTTTGTTTTGTGTAATAATTAAATGAATGTGTTTGGGTTTTGGACAGTTGGCCAGAAAAAAACAACCAATTTTAAAAGGGACTTGGGGCAGGATCAAGAAATAAGACTCAATACTGACACGACAACCGTTGCGGGTAATTGCGTTTTGATTGACGCTGCCGCTGATAAAACTTTTGTTTTCTTCTTTGTGGGACTTTTCAGTGGACTTTGTGTGGTGGGTCATTTGTTTACCATAGCAGAGTCCGTTACTACTGTGCTTGTCTTCTTCCCACATCAAAGTCGAAAGCTGCCGAGAATGCGCGTTCAGCGTCACCTGACGTCATGTCCACAGAACTGCGTGGGAAATTCGGACTCAAAGCTGCGGTGCATTATGCAGCACACAGTCTGTTCAAGGCAATGGAGCGATCCATGGGTGAGCTCATTCTTTCTGGTTTTGAATGCTTCATCACCCATTAGCATTAAAAAACTTAAAATGCATGTTTAATTTTTCACAAATCCTGCCCCAAGTGCCTTTAAGATATTTCTAAAAAAAAAAAAAAAAATACATAATTTGAAAGCTGCATATTTATTTGGGTGTAAACAACTCCACAGGGTTCCTTTAAAATGCATTAATCATATTATTCACATCAAAAACTGATCAAATTATTGTGTACATGAATGATACTGCTAAATGCAGTCCCCCTCAGCTCTGTTTGGCATTCATCTTTTTGTGCAGATTGTTATGGTTAAAGGACACAAATCCCTCACTGCCACCACAGCCGGTCTACTATCTTTAAGAAACTTAATGTCAGATGTTGTGTTTATTGAAAAACGCCCTTAAGTATTTAGCTATAGTATTTTTTTCTTGTGTGCTTTCAGGGAGAACAAGAGTTTTCACCGATAGCTCAAGTAGATTCAGATGACAAACTAAGATGGATACCGTCTGCTGCAGACATTTTGCCAGCAGGCTTGGGTTTATTCAAGGCCCGTGGAGCATATGTGTTTTAGTATTCTACGTTAAATCAATTGTTTTGTAGCCAGAAGTATTCACAGAGGCGGTTTGAGCCGGAAAATGGATACCTCTCATTTTCAATGGAAAAGTCATACTCCTGGGGTCGGTTTGCAGGATCTCATATTGAAAGGACGCGTTGTGCTTTTGAGGAAAAGAACAAGTACCGGACAGGCAGTATGCCAAAGTTAATGATGCTTTTGAGAGGGGGTTGGGGCATGGACTGGTGGAAAAAAGAGAGAAATATTACCTTAGTATGGTATTGTCATGAGAGTCGTCTTGTTTGCTAATTGTGCTGGGATTAACAGCAGACATAGCTGTGGCAAATCATACGTGAAGAGTGTGGGAGAAAATGAGAAGTAGCTTAAGTGGGTGAATGACTGTGTAAGCGAGTGTTGTGCATTCGAGAGAGAGAGAGAGTGAGAGATGGAGGGGGGGGGGCAATAAATCTAGGACAGGCACTGACTGCAGGGTGAAGGGTGGGAGGGAAAGTGAGGTAGAGAGGATTTCAGAGAGAGAAGGACAGCTGAAGAGGGAGGGAGGTAAAAGCAGTCGCAGAAGAAAGAGGAGAGGCGCAGAAGCATGGTTCTCATTGTGAGGTTGGGGGGGGGGGCGGGTTGATTTATATTAAGCACGCACAGGGGCAGGAGGAGCTCATTGATGTTATAGACCACTGCTGTAGGATTACAACATGTATCAGTTTCCCTTGTATCCCGTTGGCCTGAGTCTTTCACCGCTGATATCAAGAGACGGATCATCCAACAACTCAGAGGAACCAACTCCTCTTTAACAAGCTTTAACAAACTCATACAATGACCTTTGACCTCAGATTGATGCCGCATATCATTTAAAGCAGGGACAGTAACTGTATCCATCCAGATAGATTCGTCTCACTCATGTCGCCTGACATAGTTTATGTTTTAAACTCAAACCCCAGTGGCCCACGGTGCCGGTCTGTTTCCTCCTCGTGCTTTCTGCTGATTGCAGCACTATCTTTTTTCACAGCATGGGCCTTCATGTTTCTCAGATGATTTACTTGCACAGGGTGATGACGAAGACGTGTTTACATGCGTGATGGATTGATGGAATAAACCAACATGGCCAGGGACAGGATGGATGGAGGAGCCGGTGATCAAACTCTCCAACTAGTGTTTGGCCCGTTCTACCACGTCAATGAGTCAAATTTATCGATTAATTTCAATTCATGCTCTAGGACGATGTTTAATAATGAATCATATTTGACTTTAACTTGGGTAATTACGATACGAGCCACCACCACTTTTATGGCCTTCCAAAGCTCTGCTCAGACACGGATGAAACATCGCCATGGCAGCTTGTGCTAATAAAAATAAGGCGATCGCTCCAAAAAAAAAAAAAAAAAAAAAAAAAAAGGCAGCGATCGATTAAAGTCATAAATCAGGTGTGGTGTGGAGAAAATGGGTTTTATTTTTAGACCATATGGCCAAGCTCTAATACCTGTCCTTCCTTTTTACACAAACGTCCATTCACCAAGTTCTTTACTTGTTTGTTTTTTTTTTTTTTTACCACTTCTACCATTCACACAGAACAGAGAAGCAGCAACGTTCCCGCCTTGAAGAGGCCGAATCAAATCAGCTTTCTTCCTCTTCTTTCTGGTAGACTAGGCACAGTTTAGTGCATCCCACTTGTGTGGTTACATCATTGCCATTTCAGATCCACGAGGGCTCTACCAGTCAGTACGGTGCAGTCTGTAGGGCAAATTCAAACCAATGTACTCTTGTATACCCCTCGTTCCCAAACATTATAGCAGTTATATAAGGTTTTGCTGAAGTCTGTCCACAATCATAAGTGCGAGGTTGGACTAGTTTTCTTCGGAAAATTGAGAATGATGGCCTAACTCTGCCGTCTCTCTCCTGTCTACAGTGTTGTGGTGTCTTTCAGCTCATTGTGTTAGCTCTACAGCATGATTTGCCTAAACCAAGTAGACTGGTGGAGCATTGAGGAGGAGGAGCAGACCCAAACAGAGCTAAAAGGACAGTCACAGTTGGTTGCTAATGGAGCTCCATACATGTCTCAGGGTTTTTCCTGGATTAAAATGACGTGGCGGTGGTAACTGGAACACCCCAGGACAGGTCTGTTCTGATGATACGAGTCAGCAGTGTGAAACTCAAGGATGCGGGATGTGGGAAACATCCCTTGACACGATGACTGAATCATTTATCAGCTGTGTGGTTCGGTTGCAGCAGCATCATCTCTATGTGTGTTTATTGACAACAGAACAGCGTGTAGTGAGAACGTGAGGCTGAAGCAGAGGAGATTATAAACTAAAAAGGACATGTCAGCCCGTCGGTATGGTAATGGTAACGGTAACGGTAACGGTAACAGGTGACTGTTGCATGTGTTTGCCCCAACTCCGAAGCAGCGGTGGTAATAATGAAGCAGTGGCAGGCCGCTCACTGTCACTGAAACACTCCATGAAATCTCCATGGGATTAAATACATTGAGCTGCGAGCGTCGTAGCACGCCCGCTGCAGCAACTCTGGGTTCAAATTCACCCGGCGGCCCTTTGCTGAGTGTCAACCCCCCCCTCAATTCACTCTCTCTCCTCCTCCCTGTCTCTCTTTAGGTGTCCTTTCAAAATAAATGCACAAAAAAGCCCAAGGGAAAAAAAAAACATAAAAAACACTGACTCGTGAGCTGGTGGCAGTGACAAATTTAGCGGTGGCAGCCGCCACCAAACTCTCTGTGCAGGAAAAACCCTGTGTCTGCTCATTCACGTAAAGTTTTGCTAACAACCAAGGTGGTAATATTGTGTGTCAAAATCTTACTCAATAAAAAAAAAAAACTCTGCACAGTGGAAGGCCATATTAATGTTTTGATCAAGGTTTGATCAACTGGTTTAAAAACCTCACATTTCAGCCCTGACTACTGCTACATGCAACACGCATGAAGGTCAGTTCCTATTCATCTACCTTATTCAAAAGTGCGAAATAAAATCTTATTTTTAATTTTCAAATCTATAAAAAAAAAAAAAAATGTGATTCAGTCAGACAATGAAGATTACAGTTGCATTGTGGGCATTCAAACACAATGATAAACAGACTGCACTTCTGTTTCATTTTCAAATACTTCACCTGTTCACTAGCGACATAGCAGCCATGTGAAACATCAGCCAGGCCATCCACAGCAGTTTAAAACTCAATGTCTCTCTCACGACCCAGGGAGGAGCCAGTTCGATGTCTAGATCAATCCTTTATTCCCCGACTGATTGTGTCAAGGGTCGTTTCACGAATGAAGACAATCAAAAGGGTTTAATTCTGACTATCACACTATAAACCAAGATGTAGCTGCTGTGTCGGTAGAAATGCAACAGCAAAAATACAGCAATTCGCCATATAAACAAACTCAATGGAACAGAGCCACAGAAACTGTGTTGGAACAGACTCCATGGTAGGCAATTAAAAGACGGCCAAACCACTGATTTTTGTTGGTTTCCCACATCTTTTGATGAATAAAACTGAAAAAAGAAAAGAAGAGAAAAGAAAAAGAAAAGCCTCCTTGTTTAAAATGTGTCCAATTCTTGTCAGTCTTGGCTCGAGCACAGTTTACTTCCTTGTCTTAATGCCTGTCCAGTTAATTTAACTGTAGAAGCTGAGGATGTGTGGAGAGGCTGCCTAATTGATGGTTGAACTCCAGCCGGAGACGCTGCGTGCCGTCTGCAGAGAGCAGCCAGACTCTGGGCAAGAAAACCACTCCCCACAGCAGATCCCACCGTCTTGGCCGCCGCTGATGGTATTGACTTTGAGCTTCTGAAGTGAGGAGTCGTTTTCTGAACTGGGAGCTTTTGAATTGCCCTCAGTGATGAACCTGTCTTCACTCCCTGTTTTTAATTACATCTTACCCACCCTCTTATTCATGCTGCACTTTTGACTTCAACTGTGCCAGAGATTGTTTATGCACAAGCGCAGTCAGAAACACACGTCTGACTTCACAACAACCATGTACACAACTGAAAAATCAACACACTGATAAAATGTCCATAAAAACTCAATATCAGTAGATAAGCTGATATGTGCTGCTGTTCAGTTACATTGTATTTCACCGCATCAGTGGCTACAGTAGCGTGAGATTAGACTGGAAGTGGATACAGCTCAACATGTATTTTAAATCAGTGGCTTTCCTTCCCTTGTTGTACTGGAGTCACTGGGAGCTGCACTCTGAGCTGTGATCCTGAACTCACTGTAATTGCACTTCCATGTATCTGGAGTCATTTGTACCGGATTTCTCTGACCTCTACAGCCTCACCTGTAGACTTGTTATCAATGTGAAGTGAATCAGTAACAGTCCACTGTGGCCTCACTGTTTAAATAATGTTAACATTACGTGAACATAAATGTGCGCAGGTGGATGGAGCCACTGGGACGTCAGGGGCTTTAAGCAGTAACAGATGAAATGGTGGCTGTGGCGCCCTTATATATTCAACTATGTTATTCAAAATACATAGATTTAGGTTGTCATTGCATTAAAGTGCACTGAAAATAAGTAAAAGGAAGTAAAGATGACAACTTGATATTTACTTTAGAAGCAGTTGAACATCAGATGAGGGGTTAGTATATGTGTTACTTCAGCACCACGGACAGTGTCACCGTTTCACCAACACGCAGCACAGAGAGGCTGTGGCCCGAGAGGGAGGATGAAGAACACATCACAGGATACAGCAAACTAGTCTTTCTACCACTGTAGACAGTTTGGAACTGTGAGAAGTGTCAACATAGCATCTCTGTCATCGCATCAGGCCATCTCCGCGCCTTTATCTGTCACTGCTTTAAGTCTATTGCCACCTGGGGAGGGAGATGATGGCCACACACAACCACAGTGGGCTGTGCAACCCGCTCCACCGGGCCCATCTCCACCACACAGCCACACATATCTCTCTCCCTCTCACTGTCTCTCCATTGTTTCATTTGTTTCCACATTGAGCCGACAGCCCAGTTTGGGCAGCTGCCCACTGGGAAAACTCCCAATGGCCCCTCCACCACTCCTTATATTTCTATCCACAGAGTGAAATCAGCACATTGTCTCCAGGTAAACAAAACATGTGCTGCGCCAGTCTTTGTGCAAAATAAGAGACAATGGTAGAATAAGTTGTTCTGGGCTCAAAGTAATGAAGCGAACATCAGGCCAAACATGTTTTTATTTGACTTCCTTTCATCTGCCTTCGGATTTAACTGAAATTTTTATTTTATACATTTTTAAATGATTCCTTTCATAAGCACCAGGAACATTAGAAACGCAAGCAGCATTTTAAGCAAATTGTTGCATTCAATATTTATGAAGCATTCAGGTTTGTTCTGAAACCTGCACTTACAAAAACGTATCTTTTTAGATTTAAGAATGTGACAACACAGTAGAAATGGGTAGTTGTGAGTCTCCTACTAGACTGACAGAAAATGTATTGCACGCTACTTCTTATTTCGTTTAATTTTCACACAAAAATTCTGCAGATTTCTTTGGTGTCAGTCTCTCAAACACGAGGATTTCGGCTTTTCTTTGTTTCAGATTCTCAACCAAGTATAATTGAGTTTTGTCTCAGGATTTTAGCTCGTGATATTTTTCAGCATTTTCTTTCATTTTACAGGCCATTAAATAGAAAACTGGCAGATTTATCAAATGGTGATAATAATCATTGTTACACTTTCTGACAGCCAATCAGAGACCATTAATCCAGCCATCAAGAGAAATCTGTGAGGTCATAGTGTAAGTGACAGTAATGACTGCATCAAAACATCAGAGTTTGGTGTTTTGTCTGGTTGTTTTTTTTAATGATGTATTTAGCCTAAGATGATGTGGAACAACACATGATAGGGCATGATGATTGACAGGTGGATTCACCAGTCAGTTCACACATCAGCCTCATCAAACGAGCACGTTAATAAATCTCTGACTCCAAATAAATTGTCAAAAGTGTTAATTTTATGTTTTAAAGGGCCGTTGCAGCGTTTTGACTCCCTGCCTCACTGTGGTGCAACAAATTATTTATTTCATGCCGCTGCACAATAATGCGTTCAGGACAGCTTGAACCACCGGACAGGTACATCAGGGACCTCGCTCAACACTTTTCTAATTAAAGCACCTGATTGAATGGAGGCCACGCAGGTGGTTTTAATGTGATTTCAGTTTCAAGCGAGATGGTGTCTTGAGGGCTAGTACAATTTAATTTACACACCATTATTCATTTTTTATCCAAGGTCTTAATTATTGCAACTAATCAGTGTATTTTCTTCCTTCAGCAATCATGACGACTGTACACCCAAAGGCAAACAATGGCTGTGCCAATTGATTTTCAGTGTGTCTTTTTTTTTCTCCTTTTATTTTGATGCAGTAAAACTGATCGTTAGAAGTGACTGAATGCTTGCTGAATAATTTGACTCATTTTTGTACCGTTTTTGCGAATTCAAATGTTTGAAGCAGCCAATTGACGCTACTTAACAAAAAAGCATACAAACATTTCATTAACAAACGTTTCCAGGTCATAAAGCACAATTTGATTTTGACAGGGAAAACACAGCTGTGTTAAATGGTCATGTTGTAAAAACGTACTACCCTGAAGAGGCTACAGCAGGGCGACTGTTAAGGCACTTTATAATTTGAACTGGAGCCATGTAGAGTGCAGATTATCCAACTGTTAACTCGCTGTTAATTACCAGATGCTCCGCTGGTTACATGGCAGATAAGTCCGCAAGTAAAACACATACATGAGAGAGAGAGAGGGGGGGGCAATCTTTAACCCAGAAACAGTGCATCCAAAATAATACCTCATCGTCCATTACGAGCCAGCGCTATAGGAGAACAGTTTTGGGGGTGGAGGGGGGTGTGAAGTTGAGCCAATCGCTCTTTCCAAATGGCCAGCTAACAGGATAAGCACCGAATTAACTGCAGGGGAAAAGTTTGATTACAAGCTAATTAAATCTCATTTCAGCCAAGTATGTATAATCATTTTGTTTGACATAGATTTTCTAAATAAAAGTCAGAAAATCTCAAGGATCTAGTGAGCTTACTGCGCAGCCTGCACACTACTGTTACACATCAACTGCAGAAATCACATGCAACATACACAGATGTTTCAGAAACATGGGCCGTAACAAGCGCAGAGGCCCTGGGGTCCATGGGGTCAGGAGGCCAGGAAACAGCTACAGGGAGATACAGAACGAGCACAAATGCACACAAACTAGCTGCAATGAGATGCAAAAACAAACACAGAGAGGCAAACAACTCCAGCCAACGAACAACATGGACATATGTTGTTTTGTGCCCCTTTCAGTCGGGCACGTTGATATGGTGTGGCAACATTTACTCTGGTTGACTTCAACTTATTTACCAAAGTCTTTAAACTGTTTGCAACAACATGTCCCAACACATGAGCCACATTTGTAAGAGAATTGCTCATTGCTGAAATCATGCAGCCCAGTGACTTGGAATAAGTCACTGACTTTGTGTTCATAATAGTTTTAATAAAAACTAACATCTCACAACTCGACTCGCCACTGATCTTAGCTTTGGTTTAATCAACAATGAGGCCCAGACAAGTTGGGTGAAACGATGATCAGACAGCAGCACGGCAGTGAAAGTCCTGTCTAATAATGCTTGTGTTGCAGAGAACTGGAGAGCTGCAAATGCTCAGTTAAAAAATTCCTTTCTGTTTTTATCACATTTAGAGATGAGAAGATCTAAAACTTGCACCTGAAACAACATGTGAGTCAACGCATCAATGCGCTCATGTTCTGACCAGAGTACGTGAGCGGAGCGGACCGGGCGAAAATTTCAGCTCCTCGCTCACAGACCGTCAATGTGCACCGCTCGTCAGCTCCGCCTGGTTCTGCACATTCTCCACTCCACCACTTGCTCACCGCTCCGCTCAAAAAAAAAAAAAAAAGACTGCATCATACAACCCTCACTTGTAATCTTTGGTTAACAAATAAAACATGAGCATGGCCGTTTTTCCCCAGGCTACGTAATTTCATTTCATTTAAAAAAATACCACAACCGAACTCAACGAAGACATAAGGGTAATGTTTCGTTTTTAAGCCGACAAAAACAATTAGTTGCATTCTGGGTGGGGCATGAGCAGCCAGAGTGAAACTGGAGTGGGAGATAAGGCTCCGCTCCACCTTTTTAAAAAATACCCGCTCCTCGCTCAACCCAAAATCCTTCCGCTCACATCTAGTTCTGACCCATGAGTGCTGCATTGTGCCAAATCCATCATCAAACTCTGCCTTTGTTTTTGATCTCAACTACACAACTGTAGAGCATCATAAATGCATGAGTTGTGTTGCCATCACTGAGACGAGAACCACCTCTATGGTTGATCTTGCTGCAGGACCAAATATACTTAAAGTATGGCCTCAACACAACGGTAGTGTTTCCAGGACAGTACCGTGATGGACGCACAGACCGATGCAAAGCTAATGTACATACTTACAATAACATGTGAATCATGTAATACTGATGATGTAATAAAACAAACTCACCTCACTTTAATACTCCACCAACAGGTAGCTGTTTTCAAAACGTCTGAAGTCAAGAAGCATTGAACATAAGCACCATAGCCTGATTAGCTCTCAGCGTACAACCGCCACCGCACAAACCACCTCCGAATGCTCAACTAGACCTCACAAGCATCCTCGACTCTTTTTGGGTGTGTTCACAACTGATCACTTGTGATCCGATCCCCCTGTACAGATGTTAATGATTAATCTGAACCGAGCGACAGACTCGCACACAAGGTGAAAACGACAGTGTTTTCACAGTGTTTCAGCTAATTAAGGAAAATACAAAATAAAGCTGGAGGGCAGAACGTTCACTAAAGCAGCAAGCAATCTCCCCTCAGAGATTTGCCTGTCAGACTTTCTTGATGGCTGCGAGGAAGAACCCAAAGGGAAAATATTTGGCTTCTCAAGGCATAAAATATTGATGGTAACATGAACTAACTGGGTGTGTTTGGCTTGTGGATTTTTAGTTCAAATGTATTGATTCGACCGCAGAAAAGGCTAAAGCTCAGTTTCACATGAGTTTTTATGTACTTGTGCTTGTTAGTAAACTCATGCATGATTAGAAAAGTTCATTCATTCAGTTCAAGTTCCACCCACAGCTCATCTGATTTAGACACATCATAAATTAATCATTTCCATATTTCACTCATGTTCATGGAAGGATCCGTAGTTTCAGTGACTGACTGCTGGCTGGAGATCAGATGCTCAAACCAGGCCTCTCCATTGACGCCCTTTCATTAGCTGATTGGAAAAGGAAGGCGTGTTCAGAGAGCGTTCAGAAGCCAAACAGCCAAAACATTCCAGAGCAACTTTAGGGCAAAGTAGTTTATAAAAATCTGGGCTGAAAGACACTTTAACACCATCAACAATTTGTAACAGTTGTGTATAAACCAAGTACTCTAATACCTACTTCTAATGGATTAACAACCAGATGGTGCTACAGTGGATCAGCAGTTAGTCTGGCTGTAAGTGGATCACATGTCATCGCTCCCTCCTCCCAACAATCATGGCAGAAATTTGGCCCTGTCCTGTGGTACGCAGTGATGTTAGTCAACCGATCAAGCGGCTGCCCAGATGATCATCACACTGTCATTAGACCCTCTGGAGGACATTGTACGGTGGCCTGGAGGGCTCAAATCGCTGCAACTCAAGAACACACGGGGAAAAGTGCAAATACGTCACAGGTTCAGAAATCGTCATCAAGCACTTAGGACCATTGAGCTCCCAAGGCCACCGTCCTGTTGTGACCACTTTCAGAGGAAACCTGCACCAGCCAATGTAGCATGAAGGAGAGGAAGGGGGAGGTGAGTGTGCCTGTGTGTGTGTGTATGTGTGTGTGTGTGTGTGTGTGTGTGTGTGTGTGTGTGTGGGGGTGCTATGAGGAGGCGGCCACAGAGATGGTGTCGCCTGCAGGTTTGGTGGAGAGCCGAGATTGGTTTGAGGTTCATGGAAATGCAGCCAAAACTGGTCAGAGCTCATTTATCTTCCAAGACAAACCATATGGACAAGGAAGTCAGAGAGGTGTGTGTGAGTGTGTGTCATTATTTGTATATGTGGGGTACAGAAGCTTTGTGGAGACCAAACTGCTGGACCTCAGATGTTTAAAATAAAGCCTAAAATGGGATGTTTGGAACCAGTAATAATATGAAGTGAAAAATTCTGATACCAGTTAATCAGACAATCTTGTGAACTCAGTATCGTGTATCGTCTCGTGAGCTGAGTGTATCGTTCTGTTACTGCCAAACAGGTTCTGTGTGTAAGAGTAATAAGAGTAATGGCTGATTGAATCATCAGCATCAATGTTTTAGTCAGGGTGGATCACAAGTGTACAAAGTGACATCAGAGATTGAGGTTGACACCCTGAGTCCCATATGTGGGTTTAGGCAACAGAAGCACTTTATCGAGATGTCATGGTTTTAGGTAAATGCTAAAGACCGTAAACATGTTTTGTATCGTGCCCTTTTTCACTGTGATGATTTCATTATTTGAATGTTTTTCCCACCTCTGGGACAAAAGGTGTCTCATCATTTGTGATCTGACACGCTACAAACATGCCAGACAAACTGGGAAATACATTACACTTCAAAGAACTTACGTCTTTGAAGAAACCCAAAGCTGTGACACACCAGACCTTTCTGCATCTTAACCCACACAAACAAAGTTACTGTCAGTGACTCCTGAACACAACAGGAGGGAAAACCTTGCTCTCCTGATCTGAGAGTTCGAACAGAGTTGAAAAATAGCACTAATTGCCCCGTACACTCAGAAAGTGCAAAATGTGATTGTGAAACAAGGAAAAAACGAAACTTCAAGCTGTGTTATATAAAGCACGCCGCGGTGCAAACATAACCGGGATTTCACTTTCACAAATAAAATAACAAAATGTTTTCATGTCTTTCTTGCTGGAAATAAAAACTGTGGTGTTGGGGCCTGAGGTTCTTACAATCACCTCATCGTGGCCATCTGCCTCCGCCATTCAAACTAGTTCCAGATTACAAAATTGGACATAATTTCAATCCAAGATGCCCAGCTAAGAGACCAACAAACATCACATGAATTTGAATAAGCCTGAAGTTGTGTGTGCCAAAGCAAGGACAAAAGGTGTAATCCTTTCCAGGAATAAAAAAAAAAAAGAGAATTTGCTCTGATGTTGTGGCAACACTGACTCCGAGCATTTGAAAATGAATAAAAATTAATTTCTAAACACTACAGCAATTATTACAAGGAAAACACAAGGGAGAAACACAAGCATCTCACAGATAATCACTTCACTTCAGTCCATCTCCTCTCCGCAGGCAGAGAAACAACTTAAGAAAGGAAATAAATAAATAAAAAAAATCAATGCCATACATACAATCTCCAAGGACGAGCACCCTCCTGCCCTTTATATCCACTGCGTTGATCTTATGACTCAGACTTACTACTGATTATCTTCCATCGCATCTCTTTCACTCAACTCAGCCCGGCTCTTCTGACTCATTGAGCCGAGCAGATCGACAGAAGCTTGCGAATGGAAGAAATTAATAACGCAGTGATTTAAAGACAATTTCAGAGACAATTACTTTAGAGAATGAACGAATGGATTAAAGAAACAGCTTTACTTAAACATCTGAGCAGAAAACATGGACAATCTGCCTGCACCCTCGCCGCTCTTTGTTTGTCGATGACTGCAGTGATTTACCTTTCAACATGCAACTGTAGATATTAAGAAATTCTCTTTTTTGTGCGTGTGTGAGTCTTTATGCCAAAAAAGTAATACACTGAAGAATAAAAAACACCAAAATGAGCAGGATCTTCACACAGAGATAAGAACTTCAGTCTAAAGTTGGTCGAACTCTCTAAAGGCAAGCACACAGACAGAAATGTTTCAGCTCAGTCAAAGTACAGACAGGGTGAGATGGGAAAAAAGTTTGCAGTAAAACAATCTGGACTTTGTGGTGTGTTTGAAAATCAGTCTGAGCTGTCACACACAGGATCACTGCGTTTTGTCATAGCCAAATATGAGATGGGGAGTTTTGTCCCTGAACTGCTGGTGGCAAGAAGAAAAACAGGTGGAACACAAAAGAAACACTCCACTGTACAACTGAAAACCAGCTCTTAACAAAAATCTGTTTGTGCACAAACCATACAATGGTTTTAAGTTCAAGGAGACAGACAGACTTTTGGTTGTATGGGTTGTTTCATTTTGTTTTGTTTTGTTCTTTAGATACATGTGAGATTTGAGGATGAATTTTTCATTTTCAGTGGTGAGTGTGATCTCCTGTATCACCTCAGAGCACCCCCAAAAAATGCTGATGGAAATCATTACTTTCCCTAAAATCTGTTCTGTGTTTGATCTTCAGACTCTATCAGCAGAGATTTGATACTTTAAGTCAGAGGCACCTTCTAAAGATTGAGTTTGAGGGAAAGGGCCTCCACCTCATTATGCTCCCAAAGTCAGGTCTGACTTTAAATATTATAATATTGTGCAAAATCCTTAAAGCAGGTGCTTCCCATGAATCCCATCATGCATTTCACAGAGAGTTATGGGACCTGTGGGAGGTAATTAAAGCTGGCAGCCACAAATCTAGGTGTGCCAATTAGCAGCTGATAAACATGATAAGATCATTCATTTCCAAGTGTGTGCGTGGCAGATGTTCCAGGAATTCTACTTTTTTTGTGTAATCAATAAGCACCGGTTTATTTCAGATTTTTAGCTCAATAAAAACATCTAGAGCAGCTGATGTCACCAGGGGAACACACATTTTTATTTAACTATTCATTAGCATTTTGACAGTCTGGATAGAAACAATGTTTTTCCTGGTTGTGAACAGTACACAGTGATGATACATGACAACCTGCCATCACTCATCCTGCAGGAGCGGCACATCTCTCAGCTCATGACACCACCGCCATCCAGCCCGGAGGAAAAAAAAGGTTCGCAGCAAAGTCGTGTCCCAGCGCCCTGCTCCTGGCATGTGGCCCCATCTGGAAATATCACCACCCCAACGACGCATGCACTTGACTACACAAACACACTTTTCCTTTGCAAAGACATTGCCAAACAACAGTTGAGGCTGGTACTCGTTCAGCAGGCAAGCTTTCATGTCTAGGACAGTCAGCAGGCTTTATTATTCTTGCGCAAGCCAAATGGGCCGACAGATTAGTGGCCGGCTGCGAAAATGGGATTTTGATTTTCAGACCACATATTGGTTATTATCCTGACATGCTATCCAAATATACGGGCTGGATTAGCTGCACAAACCTCCCCTGAAGAGCGGACACAGCCAACAGACAACTCGACAGAAGTGCAACTGATAAACATGTTCATTCAAATAATCTGTGTCGTTATGAAATGGCCGGTGACGCTCCAACATCTGGGATGTGCAGAGGTAAAATGCCATCTCTGAGACTCTGATGGGTCCAGCGTGGGACTGGCTCCAGCTTGGCAGGATGGTTCCACAAGTCTGTGGGTGGGAAGCCAAGCTGGCGAGGGGGGGGGGGGATTTGCTTCACTTCCAGCTACTAGGACGGGGTGTCAGGGAGAAATAACAGGAGGTGCAAAGTTACGTCCGCCATCCCCCAGGCCAACAGAAGAGCCATCAACATCAAGAGCTGTGATATACAATGAGCACTCAGAAAGATTAGTTAGCACTCCAGCTCAGCTATGTCATTCAAAATGACTTCAAATTGATGCAGTGTCTGGTTTAACCTGATACAACCTGGTGTTTCAACAGTAAACCATCACGGCCAGCTGAGCTCAGGCCATCCCTCTTTCTTTTCGAAATCTGGAACCTTTACATTACCCAAAATGCAACTCAGTAGGTTTGGGTGTGCCTAATATAGCCTTTAGGCCACAGAGGTCTAGCAAAGGGCCATGGGTCAGATTTGAACCTCACACTTCTGCAGAAAGGTCAAAGCCTAAACGCTTCGTGCTCTATCAGGGTGCCTCATGTGATGTCACTTGAGTCAGCACAATGAAAAATCAAACATCTCTCACTGAGATGCCGTACAGCTCTCCAGACTTGTGGAACCATAAAAAGCTTTACAGAACTTTTTTTTCCCCCTCACCACATCTGCAGTTGTACTCTTCAATCCCCAAGGCCTGTAAACACACTTTCATGTGTGAAATAGGTGGATTTTTCTTCTTTGATGTTATATTTCATAAAAATGTTACAACTTCTTCTGGTGGAAACAGGACAAGAAAGGAAGCCTCTGAGATGATTCACAGCGGGGAACTGCTAGTAAATGTTAGTAATTGGACCACAAAAAGACATGAAACAAGCCTAAAATTCCTACACTGCCTAATGCACTAACACAATGATAAGTGGAAGGACATGATAACACCCAACTAACAGTGTGGCTTAACTGGATGAGATGAAAGTAACAGCAAGTCTGTGCATGACAGGACTAAACGTTCCCACGTGGAATCAAAGTGACTAAATCATAATAACAAATACCATCAAGACTTAAAATCTGGAGCTTCTCTGCAGGGAATACGTTGGGACAGATGGTTAACCTAGCAGCGAGAGCCCCCCAGGAGATTTCCTGGAGATGTGTCTACTCTCACAAATTATTTAGCCCCAACGATGTTTATCAATATAATTAAGCTAAATCACTTGTGGTGTTGACGGAGTGACGACGCCTCTGGCTTCTGATAAAGTCATCCCCGGACGTCCAGCTCAGGCCGTGGAACGAATGTCGGTCGCTGTGTCATCCAACATGTGAGCAGCATTTGGGGGAATTCATAAAAAAAAAAAAATGGAGCAGCACTCACACTTTAATCCGCATTAAAAGAACGGCAGTCATGATGAGTTCACTTGCTCATTTCACCCAGAACACATAATCTGGTCGGATAACAGGCTCACCTCCGGCGCTGTTGAGCAAAGGGACTCGAGTACCACCATGAAAAATGACTTCTTCAACAGCGCAGAATGTCACACTGCAATTGTAAGGCGGATGAACCCTGCGCTCCCAGTTTGCTCCGTGTTTGATTTCCCGGGGGTGGTGGGAGAGGGCGGGGCGCGGGAGGGGGGGGTGGGGCGCTCCTTGTTTCAGGGAGTTGGATCTCCCATCTTTCATTCAGGATGGTGTTCGTCTCGACTCGGAGTGGAGGGCTGTCAGATCCCAACGCGTCTTAAGACAACAATGAGAAAAAGGTTCATAATGTCATCTGTTCCCGCTCAGCTGGATTTGGAAGCACAGCTTTTTATTACCACCCTGACTGCGTGGTCTTTTCAAAGTTCAAAACTAACAGTTTGATATAACCGACACCCCCGTTTACACCTGGCATCAACATGTGTCTTGTATCCAGATTGTATCTGAATACAGTTTGACCGATAGCATTTACACCTGGCATTAATATGCGTCTCCAGTGTCCACACTGAGGTCCCATCACATATTTGCGCAGGTAAACTAAAAAAGAAAAAAGGAAATAAATAGAAGTATTTCCGCCTGCTTGGTTGTATTCAGATACAGGACACATTACCGTTTACACTTGTGTTCAATGTGGTCACAATGTGTCCCTGACCACCTTCGGAGGTGGTTTGACCAATCCGACCACAATCCATCCTCAATGTGTCTTGGGTGCGTTTACACCTGTATTTTTAAGTGGTCAAACACTATCCGATTGCAATCCGATCACTGAAAACACATGTTAATGCCAGGTGTAAACAGGGGTGTGAGTTAGCTTCTGCATTAATCTTATATCTTTATTTATGCCTCAGGTTGCATTAGTGTCTTCAAACTTTTCCTTTGTAAAATGAACTCATCCTTTCCAAACTGGAAATGAGCAAGTTTTTCCTCTTCACTCAACAATCAAAGTTGTTATTTTTTTTATATTTGCCTCAAAAAGCTTGTGTTTATGTTCGTGTCACTCTCCACTCATTTGCATTTCAATTTTCCTGAACTGTTTCAATGTGTGAGAACGAAACCAAATGCACCACTGACAGCTGAAAACGGCTGACAGTGAGAGGCCTGTTGGGAGCTTGTTGCTTTGCCAGTAATTAATTATCAAGCATTGGAAAGCGCAGTGGGATATTAGCCTTTTATAAGGGTGTGAATGCAACATTACACCAATCAGCATTATGCTGTTGGGGGGAGGGGGGTCATTTATAATATTACACCTTTTCTCTGCCAAGTCACAACAACTCAAAACCCTTTGTGAACCATGTCTCTGAGTGAGCTTCTTGTTGTCCTGATAGACACAAAGTACTACTAATAACTCATGATCCAAGGCATTGATTACTCAACACAAACTGTTGCAAATGTTGCTTCAATATTAAAACCAAAAACCTAACGATGCAAGAATCTGAGACACCTTGGTTTCCCAAATGATCAATGTGTTTGATAGGATAAATAATGTCTCCTCAAATGTTCAATAAAAAAGGGAGAACCCTGCAAAGTGTGGCGTCTTGTCTTCAGCAATCTGTGGCGTCAAAGATGCATGACATACAAACATATGCTGAGGCACAGCCCTCAGGCCAGTCGGCGCGCTTTTGGAGAAAGCAACAGTGTGTAACAGACGGTCAGCCAGACGAAAGAATGAACCAATGAACACACAACAGTACGGGACGGATCCGGGTCAGTTCATAACCTAATCCCAGGTTTCGGAGAGGAAACAAAAGTACAAGCACGTTTCAGTTTAAGTGCAAGGTGTTGTTTACTACACTTTCAACAAAAAGCGAGGCGAGGTGTTTGTGGACTGTTTTGTCTGTGTGTTAAAAAAAAAAAAAAAAAAAAAGACCACACTAAATAACAAAACCCTGTTTTCAACACAATCTGAAGCCTCAACAGGATGTGGTAGAGCTGGGCAATGTGGCCTAAATATAAAACCTCCTGCAATTTTAATTGATTTTTACCCATAAAAACAAACTACAAATACGTTTAAGGCTGAGTAGCTTGTATCTGGGGTAGCTGACTGTTTTCAACCTGTGGACGAACTCAGGCTTTTCAGCTGTACATGTGCAGTGGCTCCATATCTTTAACAATGTGAAACTCCACCACATCTGACTGTGTTGATGTCAGTGGTACTTTTAGGGCTGCCGTCGTCTTCTTCAGCTCACAGAGACACAGGCTAAATGAGTCATGCTGCTGCTTGGTCGCCACAGACTTTTGGAAAACTTTACAGTGGACAGTGGTTCGTTTCCAGCTGATCTCCTCACTGTTATTAGTTCACGCTGCCATGTTGAAATGTGTCAGAATACTATGAATTACTGAACATCAGGGAAGTAGTGGCGGCTCCGTAACGTAAGAACTCTAGTTGGAGTTAAATTCATTTTATACATTTTTTTTTAACATCACCCAAAAGACGAATTTATCGATAAAACCAAGTTGTCGCTCAGCTACAGGATCTGGACCAGGTACTCAAGACATGAACTGAAAACACAACCTTCAACATCTTTTTAGTGAAATCCTTTGTGTCGGATTTTAGCAGGATAGTATCAAGAGCAGTTGTTTGCATTTGTTTTTTCTCTTCACCTTCAACAGATTTCACCACAGGTCAAAGTAGCACTTTGCAGAGAGGAGGGGGGAGGCATTCATCAGCTCCGCTAATTGCAGTTTCACAGGCCTATCAGCTGAGCGGCGTTCGTTAGCCGACGGTGATCAGAAACGGGGACGTAATTTCTCGTCTTTGTCAGTAAGCGTCATTGATCGCCGCTATGGAAACACAACTCCTAGTTAAGAGAAAAGCCAGAGGCAGCTTGGCATTAGACCAACCTGAGAACACAATTACAGCACAATGGAGCCGAACCCAGTGGAGCAGTCAAAAGTGTTAATGCAGGCCGACCTAAGAGCAGTGCAGCAGTTTCCTGCTCTGTCTGCGGCAGGTCAATACATCACGAGACTTTTGGTTCTTGATATCTGGTTCTAAAATGTCCGATCAATTATCAAGTGAAAACTACTTTATTTTCCATTTTTGTTAAACACAGCTCTCGCAGCCAATCAGAGCACAATCGAGACCGTCATTAGTTAATCACTGTGTGCCGCCCAAGCAGCCCTCTGACCTGAACAGCTGTGGAGGTCGTACAATTACGATGCAAATGCTTCCAGATAAATTCAGATTTCAGATCAACTGTGAGTGTTTAGAAAAGAATTTAACTTATGTAATACGAAACAAAGGGGATAGTTCAATTCCACAATGATTTCAAGGTATGATGGGGCATTGATGAGCACTGTTAATGAAGATGGGTTTGAAAAGCTAGCTGTAATGATAATGCTGAAGGAGGCAAGAGCCTATGGGAACTCATTTGGGAGCATCTAAAATGTATTTCCTGACCAGAAATGTTCACTTGTATCACACACACACACACACACACACACACACACACAAAATACTATGTACTGTACAATCCACACAAAACTGAATATTGACTGTGTGGGAGTATTTACTGCAATAAATATATGAAGCTGCTTTGTTAGATTAATTCAGGCCTTCGCTTGTAAACAGTAACCAAGAAACTTTTAATTAAAAGCCTATTCAGTTGTAGCCAATCATTTATATATCGGGCCAGTGTACTGCAGGCAGGAGGCCAACGTTGGCCTCACATGATAATGGTTGGCCATAAGCGAAACAGCAAAGGCTCATCGTGTCGATCCTGCTCCAACTGTGTACTCGGCTGATGTAACGGGTCTTTGTATCACCTGCCCAGGGAATGCAGATGAACTTTAACGTCTCTCCTAATTATGATGTGCTTACTAATTGTCTGTTTTCCTTTGTAAACTGTTATAAAAAATATGCAAATAAACAGGGGCATGAATAAATAAAAAACATTACAAAGATTTATGTCTCGCCACTGGAAACTGCCCCACAAAATGTAAAAGGCATTTTTTAACTTGAAATCCAGTCTGGTGCAAAGTGAAACCTCCAACATCCAGCAAAATGGATTTCAAGTATTTTCAGAATTAGAGTAATGATGTCTTATGCAAAACTTTTAATTGTGTGGACCGTTATCTGCCACCGATAGGCTTGTGCATTTAGGCCAGACTCTCCTCCCTCATGTCCTCAGAGATCTCTATGACTAATTCATTATTCTAAGCCTCTTTAAGGTTGGCACTCAAAAAGCTGTGCGATCTCGGCGCGCAGACACAAAGAATGAGGAACTTTATTACTCTTAGTCCAGTTCACGCCGGATTTGCTCCATCTGTTTTGCCCCATTGCTCCAAATTACATATGCCTTGATGAGTGAGAGCATACGAAAAACAAAGGCAGGCGGGCACTGTTAAATATATATGGTTAATGTGATTCTAAACTGCATCATGAACCTCTCCGGCCTCCGCTTTATCTTCATCCAAGGCTGAGCACAGTCACTGATAGCAGCAGCCAAGACTCAAAGTCACCCCTCCCCATATTAAAGGCTGAAATAACCCTTCATAAAAATGGGACTATTTCTCTCCTAACAACACAGCTTATGAGTGTAAGTTTAGACACTTTTTTTCTTGGTGATTTCTTCCTCCCTACAGTCAAAGAGAGGAAATACAATTTCCCTGCCCCGCAGCCCAAACAGCTCCAATTTCTCCATAAGTGTTTGATAGGGTTTTAATCAATAGCAATGACTCAATGATTACTTGGCCAGCAGCTCAGGTTTCGAGTTTCTTAAACAAATGTTCCTGTCTGCAAACACTCCTCATCCACTGGATTTTTTTTTTTTTTTATATATAGACATTTCCAACCTCACCTGCAGGAACAAACAATTCTTCAGCCACTCTTCCTGAGTTCACCTGCAGGATTGTTTACAGCTCAGTGCGGTCAGTCGACAGCCTGAATTCAGGGGGGTTAGTCAGCATTTCATGGAAATACTGCAGTCTGTGGTCCAAATTGCACCACTCCCCTCGAACAAAAACTTAATCTAATCTTTTTTTTTTACTCCTTTTATGCCATACAAGCTGTGAAATGTGACATATTGTATCTAAAAACAATGAAATGAGCCTGTGAAAGGCTTCAGATAGTTCATCTGTTTGAGCAATAAAACATAAGCGACCCTGATGACAATATAAATTCTTGATAACACCTGCACCACTGTGTGTCTCCAAAATGTTTATTTATATATATATATATAGGAATCAATCTGTGACTGGAAAACTAACTCCTGTGCATTTTGCTGTATGGGTTCAGATATGTTTTTCACACTGATGAACATACAGCACAAAAAAAATCAACAGTATTGTAGTCTTTTGCAGAGCTACATGCAGTGGGGCATGTGGAGCTTGCACACCCTCTCCTGCCAATATAATACGGATTATTATAACAATATTTTTCACATGCTCTAATTGCCATCTTTTCAAGTGAGTTAAATGACAGCAAAATTAATCAAGTTCTCTCTTTTTTTTTTTTTTTTTTGCTGGGGACCGCGGGGCCTCCTTCTAATGCTTCACTTTGAGAACCAAAAGATTAAACCGGCGCTAATTGAACAGGTTCTTAATGCTCATTCACATCATGAGGGTGGTAGAGGGGGAAGACAGTGCAGCTCGCTTTGAATTCATGTGGTCTTGCTTCACATTACTCCACCAGCCAGTGCACAGGCACCACCTTCAACCAATCAGACGTCAGGTTAACAGCCGAGCGGACGTCTCAGATTTAAATTTACAAGTGTTTTCCTTGAGCATTTCTAAGGATGGCAGAGAATTTTTGGGGGGGGGGGGAGCGGAGGAAAACGAGATATGACTAATTTAACATCACTGCTTACGGGCAGGTTTAAGAGCTACAAGTTATTTTTTATTCATCAAAGTCGGTGAGAGAGAAGTGTTTGCTTAAAAAATCTGATTAAAACTCCAGCCTATGTTAAAATGTTAGCCTTACAGTTAGCCCAGCCCGAAGCAGACACGTGGAGGAGCTTGCAGCTTTCTCCTGCTTTGTCTGGGTTAAATCCTGTTTCATAGATTTATGGTAAAATTATTATAATGTCCTTTGGCCTAATATAGCATAGCAGAAGCTATTATAGCAGTCAGGGATTCCTTTTCTCTCAAAGCCTATGTAACCTAATAAAAAAATTGATTGCACTGGGCATTGCTCAATCTGGCTGCCTGCTCCGGGGTAGGAAAAAAAAAAAAAACGGATGTTGTTATAGACCACATCGTACATAGGAAATAAATGTAGACCTAAGTTAAGTTGGGACAGAACCATTAATTTTATCACAGTGAAATAAGTGCACCAATAATATTTTACCAATCTGACCATGGGCGGTTTTCGATTGCCTTACTCTGAGCTACACTGCATATGTTCAGGGGAAAAAAAAAATCAATTTCCATGCAACAGTTCAAGTTGAGAACTTTTTTTTCTGATGAATCTGTGAAAGTATAGAAAGTTGAGGGGTGTTTTCATGAAGCAGATCATCTGGGCTCCTTCCAAAAATACCAACAGTGACGGAGCCGAGTTCTCCCAGCCCTGAGCGGGGGGTTTATTCTGGATGCCATGAGCGGTCTCACAGAGCGGCTGGCTCCCCTTCTATATGTTCTGTCATATTTATATACAGCTTGAATGGGATTTTATAGGGTTATCGGCTGAAAATAGACACCTTGTGCCTTCCCAGGGCCGAAAAAAATAAGCCTATCTGCGACTGATGGGCATGAGGTAACTTTGAAATAAATCTAAATCTAATGTCTTGTTGGTGTGTGCACCGAAGCCAACACTGCACATCTTTGTTATTCAGTGATGCTTAGTGAGTTCCCTATTGTCACTGACAATAAGTGCAGTTGAATTAAACATGACAAAACAACAGAGGCCTGTTTTTGTCGGGGGTTTTGTACACGACATGATCACTGAAGTCAGGCAAATCCTGTGCAGTCAATGTTAGCGTGGCCTAATTTGTAAAGCATTTGTTTCCCTGTGTTAAAATCAATATGACTAAGATTCGAACTGCATGTTCAGCATATATCTGCAGCCAGACCCTCGATGAGTCCTAGACAACATTATTGACCACTTTTTATTGGGAGACAAACTCTCTGTGCTCTGTTCACAAATCGATTTTTTTTTTTTTTTTTTTAAAGTTTGGTTGTTTATAATTCTCCCATATTTGGCAGAGCTGCTCACACACCAAGGACACTAACAGGTCAAAGCCTTTGTTTTAATTTTATACATCATTTTTGCAGCACTTTTCATTTTTCTGAGAAAGCCACAGTATTTAATCCGGTGTCAGATGTGCGCTCAGTCAACGGACGATGAAAAGAGAAACCTTAGAAGTACTACAATGTAGAAATTAATTAAAAATTTTCTGTGGAATATTAAGATAAGCAGGATTAAATCAGAAAACTGAATGGAAAAAAAAAGAGGAATGAAAACTATTTGGTTAATACAACAGTTCTGAGGACTGTGTGGTAAAGCCGATTGTGCAACCCAAGGCTGAACAGTGAAGCTTTGAGGAATGGCAGCACTCCAGAAAAAAAAAAAAAAAGAAAAAGAAAAATCTGAAATCACGGCCAGGCCGCAGATCAAACTGCAACGTTTATTTACATCAACTTCAAAAAGCCCGAGTGCTCTGTTGAGCATACTCGAGCAAACCGCGCTGTACAAAGTGGGGGGGGGGGGGGGATGTCACTCAGACAGAAGAAGACTGGAAAACGTTGACGTCCTGTCATGTTCAGGAGATTAACAAGAAGAGCTGACGGGTCCTTGAGGCAGGTAAACAGGTACAGCCATGCATCAAACGTCACAATAGGAATGTCCGCTTTGATTTGTTGTTACTTGGACACAGCGGGCAGAAAAGCAAGACAAGGTAACACAAACCACGAGGCCCATCTAACAATGCAAGCTACAATCTAACTTGCTGTTTATTTTAATCAGACAAATAAAATAGGAGATGTTCTTTCACCTTTACGTGTTTCGACTATCAACCAGCTGACGGCTGTGACGTGTCGTTTATCAGCTGATGTTCCCAACTGAGGCAACAATAAAGTTGTCATTTTTATCAGTTTCTCCACAGATTCAGAAAAGACACAACTTCAGCAAATCATCCATTTTACTCACCTACGATGTCTGAGCAATATATCTGAGATTGTAGCTTATAAGAAAAACTGACCTTGAAATTTTCTTTATTCTATTGATGAAAAGCTGCACACCATAATATAAAGAATACAGATTCTGAGTTTCTATCTTTATCTGCCCACGACTTCTGCTCATTCTCTGGAGTAGTATGTATTTTTTTTAAAAAACAGCTCCAAATCCTCTGCTGCAGGTCTGTCTGGCCACATCCCTATGTCTTTTACTATCACTGCAGTAAACTTAAACCAACTCCTCCTCATGAAGAGCACAATCAAGTGACTGGATGGACTCTGAATGCAAATCTGATTAGCTGTAACACAACCCAATGGGAGCGTCCAATGCAGGGAGGTCACTCCCAAAGATGGCAAGTGAGAATGGCTCAATACAGGAGGGGGGGCACCGGGCAAACAGTAGGACAGTCCAAGTTTAAGGTGAGCAGTGTGTCTCTAACTGAAACCATCAGGGAGTGTTGAAGCTTTAAAGATGACATTTACACTGCTGTGGGCTTCACGGGGTTACATTAGAATATTATATAAACCTCCAACTAAAAACATGCAACAGTGAGTATTTGCTTTTTTTCCTAGTCGACTCCTCTGAATAAAAATGACACAGTCAGTTGATTCAGTGTGTGTGTTTGCAAACAGTGTTGACACCTCCACAGCAGTGGGAGAAAGTGAAGCCACACATACTGCATGCAATTAACACTAGGAGACTGTATGTGTGTGTGTGTGTGTGGGTGTGTGGGTGTGGGGTGGGGTGGGGGTGGGGGGGGGGTGCTGGTCTGGAGTTTATATTCCACGCTGACAGTGAGAAACAGTCATGAACTTTTGAAGGGGGGGGGCTAGATCAACTCTGTGAACTACAGCAGGAAGAAGCAGCAATCCTCCCAGCTGAAAACAATATTTTGCTGAGAAAGAATTAAGTGCTGGCCGGTGGTGGAGTAAGAGTGGGCTGAGGTTGGATGCCAGACTTGAGTGTGCATGTCTGAGTCCTATACCAGATTTGCAGCACTGGGAAATCAGTATGTGTGTGTGTGTGTGTGTGTGTGTGAGAGAGAGAGAGAGCTCCAACTCTGGTCATATTTCTTCAGTTTTCACTGTGCTGCTCAGACACAAATCCTTCATATAGCGGCTAGCGGTCCACTGGGAAATCCTGCTGATATGCAAAGCAGCAGAGCTAACACCTCCGTACCAGATGGTTTATCTGTTTTGAATTGGTTGATCTTTTCAGCCTTTACATCGTGACAAATGACATATGCTCTACGCACAACTAATCTTAAACACCCACAGATTGTTATCTCTCATGTCTGATGCTATTACAGGAGGATACCTTTTCATATCTCGCCTTCAGCAGAGTGAACCCTCAGCGCTCAGCTCGGTGTGATGCACACCAGGTGGAACAACACACTGATACTGACAGATATGTTAATTCTAAATCATATTTATTCTCCAGCCTATGCACGTATAATCCAGCCTGTATGTAAATGAATCAATACATATTTTACTGGCTATTCAGAACAACATTTAAGATTCAGTGACCACTTTAACTTTATAACATTGAATAGAAGTACATCAAACCACAATTTGTCACAACAACTGAACTGTGGCTTTACTGAAACAAACCTGCCATAAATCATCCCTCAGGTTTCATGTTATTTCACCTTGGGTCTCTTCCTATATGTATCTTATATTGTATTTATTTTGGTAACACTGTAGCATGCAGAAAGTGCTGAGATCTGAGAGAATGGTGGAATCAGTACAACAAAGTCCAGTGGGGCAGGAAACACAAACGGCCAGACAACGAGACGGGCTGTAAACAAGCCGACAGTTTAGCCAGATTATCTAATGGTTTACCTGTAGGTAAAACTGAAAGGTCGGAGTGCATCTGCTGCATACAACATATCACTATTATACCAGAAAATGTATCTGTCAACAGTGACAGACATATACAACAGGCATTTTGTTTAATTATCTACCAATTTAATAATTTGTTGCCCTGTGGGACTTGATCCAGAATTACTGCAGCTTTGGGAGAATGATTTTATTATAACTCAGAGAAATTACAGCCAAACAAGTCTGAAGCTCTAATGAACATTTTAATGAAAAAGGCTTTGTTAGACGAGAAGACAGATACCACTTTCTGTCTATAAACTAGAGCAAGCAGCTGGTAAACTCAACTTAGCTTAACACAAAGACTGCAATCAAAGGAACACAATGGTACATGTGAAGATGCTTCAGTGTTTGACAGTAGGGCTGCATGATATGGAAAAAGAAATCATACTGCGAAAAAGTCATTTTTCATATGAAAATAGTGTTTTTTTTTCTTGTCTTGTATCACATAAACGTGCTCCTTTATGTCCGGAGAATATGATTCATAGGCCGGGGCATCTCTGCAGCATCACAACGCTAATGGCGCCAACAATGCACATCACTTTGCAAATGCGAAAATATCGCAGCTCCAGCGATTTGGACCCAGCACGCAGCCAATTTGCCATTTGAATTATATCCCAATGAATTGCGCAGCCCCACTTGATAGCATGAAAACAAGGGTTTGAATGAGTGATCACTTCCCAACATAGGGAAGGTGACGGAGCTTTATCAGCACTGCTCTCTTATTGAGACCGTCTCCTCTCTGAGGTTATACAACCCTGGCTCCAAGGCAACGGGGAAGGATTCGCTCCCTCCTCATGGTCACATCAAATTGCCATATGTAGACATAATGTCACATAACATTTTCCCTGCTCACATCTGTACAGAGTTATATTAGAGGAACTAAAAGGGGCCACCTCCAGTGTAACCTTTCCTTCATTCTCTAACAGCTTGACTCCTTATGATAATATATGAGATGTACTGCCGTGACGAGGCTGCCATCACAGAAAAAAAAAGGACTCTGGTGCAGCAGGTGCCATCACATCCAGGTGATGAATTTAATAAATGTATTAATAACTGAGAACAAAGAACAAAAGAATCCTCTCCAGACAGCGTCCAAGCAGCGTCCATCCCTAGTGAGTGACAACAAGACACATTGCCGTGCATTTCAATCCAATTTAAAACCGTTTTTTTGTAGTTGTTGTTTTTCCCTACAATGCAAATGTGGAGTCTTAGGTGGTAAAAATGTTCCCAAGTCTGACTCACGGTACCAGGGGCGGTAGAGAAAGCTATTTCAAATCAAAGGCACTGTGGAATCTGTGTGCAAGATGCAGTGTATAAGAACTGATTTCACGACAAACATATGCGATCACCTAATGCAGGAGACAGATTGCCTCCCTGCCGAGCGCAGCTACAGAACTTCACAGATTCGGGAGACAGCTGGAAGTTGTCCATGCCATCCAAAAGTGCTTGTATCCCATCTCCCCTCCAGGAAACAGAACCAGGGAAGTCTTTGATGTTGTGAACATATTCTGTGTAAATGTCATGGGAAAATTTGTCTGAAATCATCCGATGTAGAGAAAAGATATTTTTTAATCACTGTAAAGTATTTAACATTTGGAAATATAAAAGATAACATAATAAGGACAGCACTCTGTTCTCTTCATCTCTGTGTTTAATCATTCAATATATGTGCTTCACACGGTGACATATAATGCGTTTGCAACCCAATTTCTCTGTGCACCGTCATCACATTCCACACACCAAGCCAAGCAGGTGGTGGATTACTTCAGACAGAGATTACCTCTGATAACGTCCAGAGAGAAACACAAAGAACAGCACAGCGATAACATCTCTCACACTGATTTACTGCAAGAAAAAGCAGACGGGCTGCACATATGGATTGGGAAAGTGTTTCAGAGTGACCCAAGTCAGAGGAGTTGACTGGCTGAGACGCAGTTACAATGCTCTAGATCAGCCAGGAGCCTTGAGGAGGACTCACAGACGAGAAAAAAAATGGCAAACTACAGTCTACTGCACACGAAGAAATGACCGTCTTGAGCCGATCTGTGGACCGAAAAACCCATGATGCGTGTTTTATTTACTGTACTTAATCTTTGCTTTTTAAAAAATGGATCTTTTTAGTCGCCTGAAAACCAAGTGGGTTGCATTCAACACTGTAAATCGATTGCTACCGAGGTATTCAGCAGCAATGCATGCATTCACGGTTCAGAGATTTAAAGATTTAGATCACCGACCATAAGGTCCATGATAAAAAAGACTTAATGCACTGTAAACAGAAAGTGCACTCCTTTAAGTGACAACTGCAAACAAGCCTTGAAGCCCTTTGGGAGAGGTCTTGCACATCACGCTACATCCGAGGGAACCAGTGCATCACAAAAGGTTCCTTTCACCACTGACGAAGGACAACGCTCTTAGAATTCACTCCACAACGACCACTGCAGAGCCACAATGCCTCACAAGCAAGAGCTTGGGGCAAAAACACAGCCCCCAGCATCTGAGGGATTCGAGCAGAGCTGTGCCTCACATACATTTCAAAGAATATTTTCCACAATCACAAAAAAAAATCCAATTTCAGCCTGTTCTGGGTATTAAATACAGAAAATCAATTAAAACAGACTGACAGGCCCACCTGGAAAATCTGTGAGTGTAATTACAGAGCAAGGCTGCAAGCAAAACAAGGACCTGTCTTTCCGGTAACAGCCTCTTTTTCCTTATTGTTTCCAGTAGGTGGTTGTCCCGCTGTTAAGAGAGCGCAGATTGGTTTTAGCCTTGAGCCCATCTGTCACTGTAAATTAAAAAAAAAAATCAACTTGCAACAGGGTGCCACGCTCCACAAGGGTTTACCATTATCTGATGCCGACAGCAAATGCCACAAAAGCTCTTCCCTAAAGCAGTGACTGAGAGCTGCTCGCGAAACTGAGAAGCCATAGGCTTTGCATACGCAAAAGGCAAAGACAAAAGTGACAGGTGCTCCAACAACAATGCAACGTTTCCACATCACAACAGTGCAGAACAAAAGGAGAATGAGTACAAAGCAGCGCTGACTCGTTTGCAGTCGCAGGGTGGTGATGCATATGGATGGGCGGCACGGTTTCCGCTGCATATAGATCAACGTTTTGCCACACAACTGGAAAGCTCTTCAAACACAGCTGAGCTAAGGCTTCGTTTCACCACATGTAAATTAATTAGGGTTCGAACATGAGAGCCGGTGTGTCACACTGCCACTTTGTCTGCACTGTGTCCAGTGTCGACTCTCTGAGATAGGCTGGTGCCGGGAAGACTGCCAACTACATACACACCATGACTGGGCAAACACTGCTCCCCAGGCCGTGTTATGCAGCTGACTGCAGATGCAGCCCCGAGCAATCACTGGTATTTAATCAGTGCATTTGCCACACCTAGTTCACCCTAACACTGTTAGTTATAATCTATTCAATCCATTTATCCAGGTTAACCACAACATTTACTTTCTACATGCCAGTTGCAGGCTCTCCCCCCGGCAGAGTCGAGGTGTTGAGCCAGCCAGCTCCTACCATCAATCTGTATCGTAGATAAGTGCCTAAACACCCATTAAATATGTGACAGCTGCTGGATGAAAAACACAACCTCTGCGAACCATTAGTCCATTAATCGATCAGCAGAAAATTAATTGGCAGCTTTTTTTGATATCTGCACATTTTCAGCCATTTTGCAAAAATGCTAAAGATTCTCCAGTCGTGATGTCATGGCATGTTCATAAAATGTGGTAGATTAAATGATTATTCAAAAAAATAATCAGTGGATTAATCTATGTGTACTGAAAATAATCATTAGTTGCAGCCCAAGGAAAAGCTCCTCTGCTCCGATTCCCTGAAGGATGATTAACAATGATAATTGGAGGATGATCGCAGAGATGGTCTCTATTTCAGACGAGGTGGTCCAACCTCCGTTATACGAAACCCCGGGAAATTTCTTTTAACTATGTAGGTTATGTTATGTACTGTGTATAATATTCTACCGGGGGCTCGGTACCTAACCTAATTAAGGCTTTAGCATGACACAAAACTAATGCGTCCATAGCACTAGTATCACAAATTAACACGTGCCAAAACATCTTGTTGATAGCTCATTAGTTCCTTTGCAGCTGCTTATATTTAAACTGGAGCTGTTCTTATACCAATACTATCACTTTAAATGCCTTTGATATGGCCTAAATACTTGCTCAATTGATGGCAAATAAAACTCCAGCCATTGGCGAACTGTACTCCTCTGTGCTGCTCGAAAGCAGGAGCCTGAACAAGAAGTTGTGCTGTGCAGCCAATGGCTGTTTTTTTTTTAAGTGGCAAATAACTGATTCCCAGTAAAAGGTGTGTAAATGTAACTACTAGCACTTAGGTAGGATTTCCCACTGGAAAGTGCAACCAGTAAAAATGCAATGAGTAGAGTGTGCATGGCTTTAATATCAAGAGGGGTTGGGCATGTTAGGAATGAAGTGTCTTCCATACCCAGACGTTTTCTGCACTAATATATCACAAAATTTCACACAATATCCAACTCAACTCTTTTTCGTTTAAATACAGACGTATGACAGCACAATGACTAACCAGAATTCTTGGCTTAAAAACGCTCTTATCAGCAACTGCGCTGAAGTGTCCTTGAGCAAAGAAAAACCTTAATCCCTATCAGCTCTGGGATTCCTTCTCTGAACCTGACCTCTGACTTTCATGTGGAGGAGAATGGTACAGGAAGATGGGTGGGGGGTGGGTTGCATTTTCCTTTAGGCATCAGTGAAGCATCACATTTAAACTGAGGTGGCTGGCGTTGCCCTGCTGAAGTCAATACAGACAGTGACCAATCACAATGGGATCGCGATAACAAATCCCAGTGAGGTTTTTATTTAATCGGCTCTGCAGAAAAATGAATCTTTAGCTTGTTTACAACATTACGTGTCAGCCAATATGTATGAAAATATAAATTTAAGGTGAGAAGAATGGGGAATAATAGATTCATTACAGCGCTGTATTTTCCCCAGAGCAGTCTTAAGGTCCATGATATTGCTTTTTCACACCTGGGGATTTGTCTGCGTAGCTGTTCATCGAGCAAGTCTACAGCATTTCTCTTGAGGTATTCTTACAAATTGTTTATTTAGCATATGAGTGGGACAAGGGCAGAGTGGTTTAAACTGTGAGGCTGAGTGCAGCAAGGCTTCTGTGAGTGTGTGTGTAAGTGTGTGTGTGTGTGTGAGGGAGTGAGGAACTTGAGGTCTCTGAAGCCACAAGCCTCTGAAACTATCCTCGGAGGCAACGGGCCTTGTGCCAAATCTGTTACTGCAATTACTTTTGACAGCAGCACCTTCATTGTCCAGGAAGGTGGGTATTCCTGCGCTAGGCAACGCTGACCACAGGCGTGAGAGGGATTTGTGTAGGCAGAGAATTGCAGCATGCAGCATGCTTGCTTCGCAGCCTTGGTGAAACCATCAAGGAGAGTATATTCTTTAGTGCACACGTAGGCGTTTCTTTTGTGTGGTAATGAAACTGAGGCAGGACTTAGTGAAAATGAGTAGGAGAGAGGAGATATTGTGCAAAATGCCTAAAAGGATGCAAGGGCTGGTTATGCTGTAAATATGGAAGACATTGCATCCTCCCTGCATGCAGCTTAACATTTACTCATTCCACTCTGTTGACTGGCAGGGATGTTCACCAATGTCTCGAGTCAGACTATGGTCGCCGCTCTTCAAGGCATCCACCATCTTTTCTGTCCCCAACAAACCAGAGCTGTCCAAAATCAGATATCGCAAAGTGCTTCAAACGACTTTATATTCCTACCGTCATCATAACCCAATTCAATTCCACGATCCCCGATTCAACGCCATGGATGACATCATCACTTTTGTAACACTACACACTACACTAACCCATCTGAGCAAAGGGAACTTGTATCTGGGACACGTCCGTCAGCAGGTGGATATTTGGCAGGTGTACCACAGGGTTGTGTGTTCAGCCCCCTCCTGTGCTGCCAACTACACCAACATCATCACTAAGTTTGCTTGATGACACAACCGTCCTGGGTCACATCATCATCATCATCATCATCATCAACAACAACAACAATGAGGACACCTACAGAGAGGATTTGAAGAGTGTGGAGACAACAAACTATATTAGGATTACAGGACACTGCAGGGGGCTGAACCCCTCCCCATCCACAAAGGTGATGATGTCAAGGTCACCATTTACAGCTCCTTCAGTCTGCATGTCACTGAAGACCTCTCCTGGTCACTGCACACAGACACCACACTAGAAACTCTGTTCCCTTGGGAGACTGAGGAAGTTCAGCATGACCACCGGCATCTTCATGGACCTCACCCAGACACCATCGACAGCCTGCATCATAGTCTGACATGGGAACTGTCTCCGGTTTCCTGGTCCAAGCAACCAGTTCTTCCACTATTGAACCACATATGACATTTTTTTGCAAAACTGTTGTATCCCTCCACAACTTTTACACATTAACCCTCATTATCATATATTTAAGTGGTGTCGTTTTACAATCTCATCCCATCTTTGAGTTTTATCTTAAACATCTAGTGCTCCTATTGCTAAACTGACCTCTTTTCTCATCCAACACATTTTATTGCACTGTTGACCCAGTGTTAACCTACACATGACTGATAAACTAACCTGACCTGAACGAGTGTCAGGTGTTTAAATTGAGCGACTTTAAATAGGGCCGCAATTGAACAGAGACTCTAGCATGAGGTGTCCCATCTCAATTTGCCTCTCAGCACTACACTTAATCCATGCATTGCAATGTCATACTCAGCCTACAGCTGGAAACAGTGCTGCTGCTGCAGCTGCTGCATTGATGGAAAGGAGTTGGATTTTTAAGGAGGATTAGTGTTTTGGAGTCCAAACAGATCAGTGGGATATGTCAGGAAATCATCTGTTGGGATGCTTGATTTGGACTTTGTACACTTTCCCATGCAGACTTCAGTTTTATGTGGGACAGACTACAGGTTTATGTGTTGTGTAAGAGCCCTCCCACTAGGAAAGAGACGACTTTGCTTGCACACACAGGAGATGAAATCAAAAGGAGATGGTACTGTTGTGTAATATGTTGTGAGTCTTATGACCCACTGCAACTGGATGCATCTCATTCATTCCTTGCAACAGTGCCATATTATTTGTGTAGTTGTATCTGGTTCATCTATGGGCAATGTTCAGCTGAAGACACAGGGATAGATCCCTCATGGCAATTAAACATACTTAAACGGACCTCAGAGAAAAATACACCTGAAGTACAGCAACGCTCCACAGGAGCTCACACTTTTGGCTGAGACAATTGTAGAAGTGTGTGTGTGTGTGTGTGTGTGTGTGTCCACTTCCCCAAAAAATGACCAAAACAGCAGCCACCTCTGCAGTAGCATGTTGCAGAAATTTGGCACCATTACTTTTCTATGCAACACAATATCATGAAAGCCTGTAGAAGGGAAGGATGGAGAGAGGAGGAAGGGTGGGGGCATAGGGTGGGAGGAGAGGGGGTGGAAGGAGAGGAAGAGGAGGAGGAGGAAGAGAAGAAAAGAGAAGAGAAAGGATGGGGGGGGTCACTCACCATCTGAAAGCGCCGCCACACAGATGAGGAGAGTCCATCTGAAATCCCGTACACCTGTCATGGTAGAAATCCCAAGTGGGGGGGGGGGGGACGGATGTTAAATCCCAGTTGTTCCAGCGGCCGATGACAGATAAACAAACCCCTCTGCGGGTGTTAGCCTCCACGCGACGCTGTTGCAGTTCCCTGGAGGGGGTGGGGGGTGGGGGGGTCGGTCCTTAAGTTTGATAATGCGCAATAGAGAGATATGTTATCTGCACGAGTATCTTGCGCGTTTGCTTGTGTGTGCGTGCTCAGACAGCTGTGTGTGACACCTCACTCCGAGCCCTCCACCAGTCCAGCCACAGTCCTCACACTGTCTCCCAATCTAAGGCACCGCCGAAACGCGTCTTCTCCGAGCGAAGGAGAGCGGATTTTTCCACATGGGAGAAGAAAGTTACGAGTATCCTGCTCCAAATCGGGCAACAGGGGGGGGGAAACACACCCGGTGTTCCTGAAACGGATCCAAGTCTTTGCGCGAAAGCCGACAAATGCCCCCCCTCCCAAATATACACATAAGAAAAAAATCATAAATCAGTGGACATCAGTGGAGAGATGACGCGCGTCCTGGCTCAAAACACAGGAATCCTGCGCGTTCAACCCCCCCCCCAGAAAAAAAATAATAAAAATAAAAAGGATCTGTGGATCAGTGTGAGGAAAAAGCAGGTGAGAGAGGCCAGCGGGATTTGTCTGTGTGATTAGTCATTCTCCAATTAAAAATTCAAACATGAAATTCCTTGCGCAAATCATGGAACCGCTCACCGGGAGAAGCAGAGGGAGGAGGAGGAGAATGCATCCGACGATCCGCACCGCTCTGCCTCAGCTCTCACTGACTTCTTCCCCTGGATCCCTTTAAAAACCTCCACAGGCGAAACAAGGTGGAAATATCATTCTGGGCTGTT
Source organism: Caranx ignobilis (assembly GCA_021432705.1). Lineage (NCBI taxonomy): Eukaryota > Metazoa > Chordata > Actinopteri > Carangiformes > Carangidae > Caranx > Caranx ignobilis. The sequence goes on along the minus strand of MU269980.1, from coordinate 9,666,159 downwards.
CAGTAAAACCCCGAGAAGCCCCGTGAGGTTGGCTGCAAAGGGAAAAGAAGAAGAAGAAGAAGAAGAAGAAGAAGAAAGGGGGAAAAAACTCGCTTTTCTTTTCCCCCTCCTCAGGTTTCCAGTAGTTCACCTACCGCAGCGTGTTGCGACAGTCACTCAGCCGGGAATCATGTCATGCCAACATTATACAGGAGAGGAACCGTCCAGAAAACCTCCGCTACTTTCTTATTCCCTTTTACTTTGTGGTGTTAAGCTCGAGAACCGGAGCGGAGCATCGTCGGTGCCGCTTTACCGGAGTCTGAAACACAGCCAAGTCCGACCAACTCTCCGCCTCGGTGTTAAAATCCCAGTGACCGGCCTTGACCGCACCTGTCTGCGGGGTCTCCACCGGGCTCGAAGCGTGTTCAGCCGCTGTCTTCACCGAAACAGCCTCGGTCCGGGTTTTTAACTCCGCTCCAAACTAAACGTGTTCACCTTTAAACATACAGAGACGCAGCTCGCGCTTGTTAAGCATTCGACATCATCAGAGTCATATCCGGTGGTACTTTTCAAAATAAAAGTAAATTGAAACTTTTTGGTCTTCATTTTTATTTCGAGCAACTGAAGTGATTTTTTTTTTCCAGTAGCTGAAAATACAGTGTCATTGTGTTCGATGCTTATGGACCTATACAATACAGTGATAACAATAACAACTATCCTACATTAACAAAAATGAATGAGAAAACAATAATGAGAAGAATATGTCGCAATAAAATTATCAGACTCAAGCTTGAGTTCAATGACAGATTTAAGGGTTAATACTGACTGTTATTTTATGATTGATCCCCGATAATCCATAAGGTCTATAATAGCAAATGCATCCTGAAAGACTCACAAATTAAACATATTTCAGAATTACATGAGTGTAGACTTTTAATAAATTTGTTTTTTGGCTTCAGATGAAATGCTTTCAGCGTCTTGCACGTGTATTTTAAGGCTCCAGGCCTCTGCTGTTAATTTTAGCCTGCAGTCACTCACCGAGATGACATGGTTTATTGTGCTTTAATTTTAAAGGTTAAGCTGCTGACTTCCGGTCTTGTCCCTGTTCAGTGCTGTGAACTTGGTGCAGCTCGAACGGGTGTCAGAGGCAAAAATTAATCACGTGAATGACTTACCCGCCTCCTCTTCATCAAAGGGGAAAGTATCCTGGTGAAGAAAGACCAAATGCGCGTGCCTAGTCACGGCTTCATTTGAGCGCTGCCAGGCGGACAGGCTTTTATTTTGGTGGGGAACCACTGAGAGTATCTCACACGTAATATCTGTCTATCTGATCTTCTTCAAAGTCAGGCTCACAAAGATATTTAAAAGTTCACCTGAAGCTAATAAGAGGCCTGAACTATCCGGGATTATATCATATAGATATCTTACACTTACATAAGTTACTACTATCAACAGGGAAACACTGACTTTGGAAACACATGGAGGGAATTTCAAAATAAAATGACCTTAACTATTGAAGATACTTGATTTTAAGTGGGAATCATATCAACTTCAGCAAAAAAACATGGGAGAGTCCTGCACATACAGTATGAGCACATGAACATGACTTTAACACGGATTTATTTCAGCTATAAAACATATAAAATGATATGTCTCTTTATATGAAGCTACAATGTGTGTTCTCTCCCAGCTTGCACTAACAATGACTCATTCCATATAGGTGCACTTGTTCCTCAGTATTGAACATGCTCTCTCCCATAAGTGGACATGTTATCAGTTTCATTACATCATACCAATGCTTTTAATACTATGTCACATGTAATGTCTACCATGAGGTTCCATACAGCGGCTAATAGGCAACACCTGAGCATTAAGCCCTTTCACACATAATGCTGCAGGTGAACCCGCAAAAATGTCCCTTAAAATGGTTTATAGGGGACAATTAAGAGACACCAAACAGCACTGAGATGAAAAGGAAGATTTTTACTCAGCTGTTGAACAAAGATGGATTATGAAATGAATTTTGCTGTTTGTTTGTTTTTTTTCTGTTCTGCTTGTTTGTCTGACTGCGCGCACACAGAGCAAAAGAGAGAGAGAAGGATGGGATGTTTAGCTGTGATTCCATATCTAGCTCCTGTTTGCTTACATGTCATATGAAAAAGTTATTTGCTGTATTTTTCTCCTACCATCAGGATAGATTAAATTAAAACTGAAAATATGGGGAGGAAGTCCTTGTCCAATTATCACTGGTGTCAAACAAGTTTTTCTTTCTGTATTTTTCTTTATTTCTGTATAGCAGGATAATACAGTTACAGACTAGATCTGACAGAAGAAGTATATCAGCAACCTGAAACTCAAGGCATTGTAACAGGTGTGATTTAATAAAGGTCTCAGCATGGCTCCTGCACCAATCCATCTCTCTGTCTCTCTATCTCCACTCTGAGGCTCTGTGCACACTGTCCACTGTGTAATCCCTCTGTGAGCTGCACTCTTGTCTGTGCAGGGGTCGCCTTTGCTCTCCGACAGTGAAGTGAGAGTTGTGGACAAAAATCAACAGAGCACATGGGAAGGCCCTGAACCTGAGGGGAACAGGGAAGGAAGGACGCCCGAGCCTCCTGCTGGTTTTCAACTCACTTTCTTGTACTTGTTGTCTGTGATCATGTCGACAAAGACCAGCACACAGTCAGCACAGCTGCTGCAGAGCGCCACACGGTGGTCTGGTCCACGTGCCAGCGGCAATAACGTAATTACAGACGTTTGCAGAACCCCATGCAACTTAAAAGTGACTCAGACCTTTGTTCAGACATAAGAGCAACATATAAAATTGCCAACATTTAGTTTAAATATAGCTGTTGGTTCCATTGTGGTAACTGCCCGTTTGATGTTGGGCACAAAGAGCTCATCAGGCTAATTTTTAACCTCATTGCTCATTGTTCAAGGTAAGTTAACACTGTAACAAAGCAAGGAAAAATCAAAATAAGTAAACTTGTCATGTTGTCTTAACCCTGTAATTTATTCCTGTTTATAATGCAGAAAGATGTTGAGCCCATTGTCTTTTTTTATGGGCCTCTAACAGGCAATTCCCACTGTGCCCTTAAAAGGGAAAAAAATGATGCCTGTTAAGTTTCTCAGCTTCAGCAGCTAATTTATCAGGATCACTTATGCAAATCAAGTCACTTGCAATTTTCCAGTTAGAGCACCTGAGCCACAGCAGCAGCAGGCAGCAGCAGGCAGCAGCAGCCAGGTGAGAGAGCAGCCTGTGGTTCCCTACTGAGGCCCGGGGAAAGACAGGCTGCCACAGGCTCTGCTGCTGCAGGTATGACATGACTGTTAATGGTTTGTTAATGCATTTGACTCCACAATCTGTCACTGCATCCTTCTGACATTTACCAAAGACTAATTGTCAAATGAAGGACTTATTTCTGCAAACTTGCATACTATTGAGAAAATAAGGATCCCCTAATGGTGATGAGTTAAGATGTGCTTCCCCTGGGACGTGGACACCACAGGAAAATGGACTGATTTTTAACTATTCGTTGAACTCAAACCTTGCACCTTTTCATTGTCACTTCAAAAGATGAAGACACTTTGTCAAACGTGCTAAGAAATGTTCTCACTGAGTGTGCACCACATGCCTGCACATGAATTTCTCATGCTCGCAAGGTTTGTGCATTTTGTCAGATTTGTTCCTTTTTGATGCAGCGTAATGGATTAATATCACAGCTGGTCGTACTCAACAGTATTTGGCACTACTGAGTGCAGTTGTTTGATGCTGGCACTAGTGTGGTAGCTATCACACTGTCATTTGGGCAGCATTTTTGAAGCTCATGCAGCGTTTGACACATCTTTGGCTTGTGTTGATGTTCAAATGTGTTGTGCAGAAGTTGTCTCTGTGTTTCAATTTGTCTGTCTTCGTTTATTTATTATTCATTCAAGTTTTAGTGGTTCAGTTTAAGAGGTCTTTGTACTTTTATCTCTGCTGCTCCCAGTGGGGTGTTGTTTGGAAAAAAAAAAGTTGATGTCATTTACTTCAATGCGCACATCAGGATTAAGCCCAGAGAGAGAAATAGCTCAATATTGAATATTTGCATGAATAGGAGATGGCCCTGTGTCAATGAAGCTTCCTGAGACATGTGGTCATCTGGCTTCTCCTTCAGTGCCAGCAACAGGTTGACATTTGTGGTTTTTAGTCAGACATCTTTGTGCCTATTTTATGGATTGGAGTGACATTTGGTGCAGATATCCACAGTGCCAAGGGGGTGAATCCAAATGACGCTGGTGACCCAAACTGAACTGATACATTCAAACTGTTGATTTTGTAGATCCTCTTATTATTTCCTCTGGTGCTAACAATGGGTTTATGCAAATTTGAAAAAGACATTCACATTCAGACATTCAAAAGACGTTCAATTTGGCCACATACTGGAAAGAACTGTGTTTTTTCTTACAAGGTCCTAAGAAACAGATGTGGCTGGACCTGACTAAAATGATCATACCAGTCATTAAACGCAGCTGCAGTCACAGAACACATGTGGAGGGGAGGGGGAAGTGTATAAAATGCACGTCTTAATTTATGGTGAGTCTGAGCGATGACTAGAAGCTTCAAGGCTCATAACAACAGAGTCTTAAAGGTTTAAATGCTGCAGATGCTTCAGCAATATAACAGTCCTCAACCATGCTTTTACAGTATGATGAAAGACGTAATGATGTGAGAAGTTATTTATTGCTTCTCCTCTTGTGTTCATGCGGTACAGAATAACATGATGTGTTTGGTTACATCTGTCTTTGTCAGTGTAGAAGTTATGCTGCATCCCTTTGGACATTTCAGTGCTGTGCTGATGTAGAAATGTGGAAAAAGAGCAAGTAAGTTATTTTGTCTAATCCAGCACCAGCATCCCAGTCTCCTCCTCTCTCTGAACTGATGAGATCCAAACTCACCTAAACTACACTGACACAGCAGTGTGCAGCCAATGACCCAATGTCCACTCTGCAAGCAATTAAAATTATCTTGTCACTGGGTCCATTAATTTCCTATAGGACTGATTGCTCTGAGTCAGTTTGGACTCTCATTAGGCATGAAGTTAGGAAAGAGACTTTTAGTTTTTTTCATGGATTCCTTTGCCTGCCCCGTCAGTGTGAGTTAGTTCTGTCAACACATGTTCAGCCAGGTTAGTGTCAAATGTACAGGAAGTAGATCACTGCGGCTCCAGCTGTCCTCAGATCTCTGTAAGTCTCATCTAGAAGAATAACAATGTGCAATGTTTGTATGTGGATGTGTGTGGGTGACAAGTAGACATCAATAATCTTGATTTAGTGGTTCAAACAAAGCATTTTAATCATCATAAACGAAAACATTATGATAGAATCGGAAATGAACGAAAGACTTAATTAATTTCCAGGAGGTAGCCTACATAAATAACAAAGTTGAGAAATTGAACAGTTACAGAGGTGATTAAAAGGCTATGACCAATAAGATAGACTATACACTCTTAAATGAATGCATTTTCACCAGGGAAAATATTATATAACCATATAAGCTACATTGTTTTTAACTATATAGGTACAGGTGTACAAAAAATACAATATAATATAAGAAGGTATAGGTAAAAATGTTGTGCAGGCTATGTGTGCAGCATATGCAATGTACTCACTTTGTTATGAGATGTGTATGAAATGGCAGAGAATACTATTGTATACTAAACAATATACAATAATGTACTGTGTAAGAAGAAAACAACAATATTGACAATATGATTATGCAGTGATATTTATAATGCCATGTAACCTAAAATGTGTAAAAGTAAATGAAGATGAGACCATTTAGATTTAAATAAAAAGAAAAAGAAAAGAAAAACAATAGTTCAGGTACGTCTGAACAGAAGTAGAGCATTGATGCACAAACAGCTGAGCTAAATAATACATTAGTTGTTCCTGCTGCATGTTTTCATGGTCAGATATATTGTGTTTATTAACAATAGGAAAACTGACCAAAGAGGCCGTCTATAGTGACAAAATTCTGCTTTAATATCTCAGCTGTGCAGCTCTCTTCAGCTCATAGGAGCCGTTCACCATTTTAAAGCCACTGTTCAGCTTTTACAGGCCACAACTTAACTGTGTGGACTCACTGGCACTGCTTGCACTGCACTGTTTTACCTCTTTAAAAAACAGCCCAATTGAAGGCTACCTGACCAGCACTACAGAGCAGGCAAACAGAGCCAGAGACTAGCTTGTTAAAACAGTGGTGGAGCGTTTAACAAATAAAGTGGCCGACATTTCCCCCTATGAGTCAGAGCAGAGCAGAGTAAAGCTAACAGGAATACTGGACTCCTCAAAATCAGCATTTTAGTATTTCAGACAGAGTGAGGGTCAGAGACCTTGTGTCAAATCAAGACTTAGACAAACTCCTTTGCCTTTGTATCCTCCAGACTCCTCTCCTCACTGGTTTATCAAACAAGACCATTAGACAGCTACAACTTACACACATGCCACATTTGGGCTCTGAACAGAGAGCACGTTAGTCCAGTTCTCAGGCCTATGCACTGTCAGATACACAGTTGAATTTAACATTTTACTCATAATATGCATGTACCGTAAATGGTCTGGGCCCTAAATATACACTCACCAGCAATAGTACAGTAACAGATTGGACCCTTTTGAAGTTAGAATTGCCTTAATTCCTTGTGGCACAGACTCTGCAAGGTGCTGGAAACACTCCTCAGGGTCCTGATCCATATAGACATGCTAGCATCTCACAGAAGAAGATGGAAATATCCCCCGCACTGTCACACCAGCAGCAGCCTGAATTCTTGATACAAGCATGATGTTTACACCAAACTCTGACCATTCAAATGGCACAGCAGAAGTCAAGACTCATCAGACCTGGCAACATTCTTCCAGTCTTCTGTTGTCTTGCCTCTTGTCCATCTGCTTCAAGTTTCCACGTGTTGTATGTTCAGAGACGCTGCTCTGCAGACTCCAGTTGTAACAAATGTTTGAGTTACTGTTGTCTCTCTATCAGCTTGAACTAATCTGGCTGTTCTCCTCTGACCTCTGGTACCAACAGGGTATTCTGGCCCAGAGATACTGCAGCCCACTGGTTATTTCTTCTGGTTCTGCAAGACGGTTGTGCATGAGGATCCCAGTCGATCAGCAGTCTGTGAAATACTCGGACCAGCCCATCTGGCACAAACAATGAAACCAAATGTGTTCATTTGCTGACATTGGCCTATTAGATACTGTGTTATTGAGCAGTTGGGCAGGCATACCTAATAAAGTGGCTGGTGAGTGTATGTACAGACACAGACTTTAACCCATTGTGTGCATCTTTAAGATAAGAAGATAAGATAAGATATTCCTTTGTTGTGGCAGCAAACAACACTGAAAGGAGTTTAGAGCACAGATAATAAATATAAAGACTGTGACTATCACTATTCAGACTGTGGGAGGAAGCAGGAGAGACCCCAGAACCTCCTTACTGGGGCAACAGTGCTGACCACTAACCACTGCACCAGTGTGAAGTGCCTCCCAGCCATTTTGCTGCCTACTTAAGATTGAATCTGTCTAAACAGTAACTGGCTTAAAATGAATAAAAAATAAATAAAAAGTGGAGGAAAGAAAAGAAAAGAAAACAAACCTGCTCTGTTCTCCCTTGTATTCATATAATCTTTTAATCTTGCAGTTTGATGAGATATCACCCATATACTTTATAATCTGTTCTATCATTATACTGTTTCCTTATTGTGCCTTTGTGCTTCTTTTGTTTCTGTCAAAACACATTGAATGAACTCTGTGTATCATAATGTGCTGTACAAATACATCTGCCTTGTCTGGTTGCACTGTGGTCTTCTTATTTTCTTTTACAAACAAATTGTTACCTTTAACATCACACCACCCACAGTGGCTGCACTCAGAAAACATGAGCGTATTTGTGTCTTCATGCTTGAGCTGCTAGCACATGAGACACTGAGGCAGCACCATGCATCTCAAAAAAAAAAAAAAAGGAAGATGCTTTACAGCCCCAGCGGTGGTCGAACCTTTCAGTAGCACAGAGGGCACGATTATTGGACGAGTGCACCGCCGCTCATGTTCCTCTTTACATATTTCTCAGACATCTGTAACCTCTTGAGAGACCCCCTGGTGGGGAGAAAAAGGGTGGACATGTGTAAGTGCGCAGCGGGAATCTTTCCAGACAATTAAAGCAGAACCGGGGGTCCCCAAGAGATCAGTATTGAGCCGGTGCTAAAACTAACTGTTTCAGCAGATTCAGCCTCCTAAGGGCAGAGAGCTGCTCTCATACACTGCGACAGGAAGGGAGCCAGTGCAAACCCGCTGCCCGCACTTTGAGAAGCTTGTCTGAGACTGTGAACAAAGATGTGAACAGATTGAAAGACAGACCCCTTGCAGCCACCTGGACCTGTCAGAGACAGAGACTCTTATCTGCCCGGTCTGGTATTAACACCTGGAACAGGTCACTTCCATCTGAGGCTCATTGGATCAGACTGGGAGGTGATACATATCTGTGAAAAAGCTGGACGCAGCTGAGTAGTCAGAGGCTGTGATCCAGTTGTTTCTGACTGCTTTCACACATTCACCTGTTTCCCCACCATAAACACATCAGATAGGAAAATAAAAGATCCTCTGTTTTGAAGGTTGAAAGAATTTTTACAGGAAAGGACTTTTCATTGTCATTGCAAAAGAAAAGTTTTCCAGACTGATTCAAATCCAGTTCTTTTACTTCAACGTGTCTCCTTAAAACAGTTTCAAGCTAAACTTTGCCCACTTATCTCTCTACTTTTGTCTGCATGTAAAACCCAAAGGAAAGGCAAATGTAAATATACATATTGTATGTATAAGATGAGATGAACCGCAATCACTTTAGGGAGCCACTGCAAGAAAAAATAACAAGTGCACTGCAGTCACTTTACGAGTCAGATGAAAGTGATGTCACTGCGTAAGAACTTCAGTCCAGTCTGTCATCACAGAGCCTCTTTCAGACCGCACCAGCTTTTCAAAACAGACTCGCAGTCTTCACACTGCCACTCTCAGTCGCATTTAATGTTGTGCTTAGATCTGAGCTCTGTTTTCAATGAGGCAACACCAGAAAAACTCCATTACACACAAGACAGGATGAGGCCCTGTGAGTGAGTCCTCCCTCTCTGCAGCGAGCCAGATCTCAGTGATATGTAAAAAACCTCAGACTGACGGTAGAGTTAGATACTCTACCTGTCATCCTGGTTAACATCTCCACTACTGAGGTATAAAGACAAGAAATCACCACAATGGCTGCAAAAAAAAAAAAAAAATCACTGTCTTTCAGAAGATGCAGACTCCGATGAGTCATGTCTATGTACAAATAGTTTGCAAAGTAGATTCTGAAGGACACATGATGGAACCAGCTTAAGTTTTCTATTAATATAATGAATAAATATGAGATATGACAAATTCACAAAGTATTCCCACTGACTGCCACAAAATTATCAAATGTTCTTAAACATTCTTTATTACATGACTTTTTATGTTTAGACTCTCAGCACAAAGGTCATAGTTCAATTTGATACAGAAAAAGCTCACTGCAACTTCAGACACAACCTGTTTAAGTAACCATGATATTCCCTCAAACCTTATACCAAAAAACTCTCTGCCTTTGTTGCCTTACCCTAAGCCGTAGGCGGTTGTTATGGTTTATGTTTTTTTCAGGAGCCAAATGTCGACACATGAAACAAAAGGTAAGTGAACAAAAAGAAACTTTAATGACTTACTGATAATGCAACACACACACACACACAAACTAAAAGCAGCTGGAGGGACCAGGGTCCAACTCAGTTCAAAAAAGAGAAGTAAAAAAAATAGAGAAATAAATAATAAGTAACAATCAAAAACCACATGGACTAGTGAACAGAGGCTGTGAACCAACAGGACAAACACACACAGTCAAGTAGCAGAAGAAGAAAAACATTATTTATGTACATACAATACATGAATCACACACAGGTGAGACACATGAGCTAATCACTGGAGGAAACCACAGGAAGACACATGATTTTCAAAATAAAACAGGGAACGTAAACTGAAACCAAAACAGACACACAAGCTTTGACAGAATGTGAACCTGTGGTCCAGTCAGTGATAAGGCTGCAGTTGTCATCACAACACAGTTTATACAATCTAAATGTCATCTGAGGGACAGATATGTTGGGGTTAGCGTAAGTTAGCATTAACAAGGGAAATAGCTAATAAAACTACCATCATCAGTATGTAAGTGAGGTGTTGGGCCACCATGTGCTGTCTCTGCAGAGCGGATGAAAACTGCTGTACCAAAAGATATTTCCTCCTTATAGTGTTTTGATGAAAGTGATGGTGGTGGTGGTGGGTGGAGAGGCTGCTGTCTGACCTGTCGATCCAAACCTCCCACAGGTGTTCATTTGGGTTGAGATGTGTTGACTGTGAAGGTCACAGCACAAGATTCACATCATTTTCATACTCAGTGACCTCTCTGCATGGAGGTGGTGGAGGGATGAGGGGGGGGTCACTATGGTCCTGTTTCATTTTCATGTTTATTCTTAAATTTTTCACCTGTCTGTTTATGGAGTCTATACAAAAACCAAGGTGCAGCCACATCAGTGCACCAGTTTTATGGGGGTTAGGTGTCAGATTATTTCTTGGCCACCTAACTTCTCAGGATCTATGCTGGTTGCCTGGCAACTGCTCCGAGCTAAAATTAAAAAAAAAAAATAGCCTGGTCTGGCACATAAGCCCCCATCAAAGTACTTTACATTGGTCTTTGTGAAGAGAACGAGACAGGTTTAGTCGAGTTTTCTGGAGTTTTTCTCAGTTTGAAGTGATTCTTATCAATAAATGTTTCTTTGCTGAGCTTCTGTCTTGTATATGGGTCAAAATGTGACCTGTCTTTTATTCTAGGTTGTAGTTTTTTTCTGAAGGAGAGCTGCATATTAATATCCCTACTAGTTTGTGAAACACAGTTTATTGTTTATCCTGCACTACTTCAGTATCCTTTCCTTTTTACTTTTTATTCCTGTGGGCTTGCCCACCCACACACTGGGGTTGTGGCAAGTTTGAGAGCCGTGGCTCCTCAGCAGGAGATCTCTGGAAAGGGAAGGACGTTTGTAATTCTGCGGAGTTTAAAAGCAAATCTGCTAGACAGTGAACACAAAGGACACGCAAGCGTTTCAAAGTGTGGAGCACAAGCCCAGCGTGTGGTCTACTGTAGCATCGAGTGCTGCAATTGTATCACAGTGTGAAATGTGTGTGGAGCAGGCCTTGTCACACCCAGAGCTGCTCGTGGCTTTACAACAACCTGTGAGATCCTGGCAGGTATCGACATGTTTACACATCTTTACAGGAAAAAGTCATTGAAAAGCTTAAATCTATATCTGGGTTGCATATCACTCCAAATATCCACCGCTCAGTCTATGTGTGTATAGATGAGAAGCCCTGCTATCAACTCTTCCAATTAACTTCTCATCACTAATTTAGATTTTTTAATTGACTATACTGTTTAACACATTTTTTCTTGGCAGCACTTGATGATACTGCTTCTCCTTAATCCAGCTAAAACATAATGTCAACAGCTGTCTCTGGTCTAATGAGCAGATTAGTGCTGTTAAGAGGAGATTGTAGTAAAGCACAATGCATGGAGGAATTACTGACAATTTGAGGTTGTACATCAGGCTGCCAGAGAAAATATGCTTGTAATCTCATTGCTGAGAGAGCTGCAGAACTTTATTAAAGGCCACTTATCAAGTGGAGGATCGGAGGTTTGGTCACTCTCAGGAACAAAATGAAAAGGTGGTGATTTTTTCCAAGGGGACAAATGCTGGGATGCCTGGTGCACACAATGACAGTCTATCACATAACATGGACACATTCCATCTTCTCAACTTTTTTAAACTAGAAGCTGATCAGATAAGACTGACCTGACCAGAATATGAACACATTTTCAATTTCCATAAATAAAATTAAAACACTTTATGCTGTTTTGGTCACTTTTTTCTCCTCTACAGAGCTCCCCCTACAGTGTCAGAGTGCATATTTCCACTGTCGCAAAAGCTCGCACTAACCCCCCCACGGCCATGTTTTCAATGAAGCTGGCAAGAAGGTAACCCATGGAGCGATGTCTACTGAGGTGGGTAACATTAACAAGAGATTTTGGATTACCAGGCATGCTCGTGTCGCAGTGCCATAAAGCAGTCCATGTTTCTCGTGAGATGAGATCTGGGACAACAGATGAGAGGTGAGAGCCTCCATTCTCCCCATAACAAGTCATTTAACCATCACAGTTACTGAGAAGCTGTTTAATTAAGGTGCAAAACTTGCAGAGTTCATCTTTAAAATAAATTAGAAAGTCATTTCTGTACATATATTGTTTAACATTAATTCCCATATATGAATGTTATCCCATATCAGAAGTAATCATAGATCAATAAACTTCATATATGGGGGTTGTGGAGGATGTGTAGATGCAGTAATGATAACTCTCCATGTAGGTGACATCATTCTTGATACAAGGACCTATATTTCATGTGTGTTTGTCTGTGGCCATGTGCATTAAACATAACTCGGTCCCAGTCACATCTCCAAATGTATTTGCTGTTGCAATGTGGCTGCAATACATGTAATTTGTAGAGGACAGAGTCACACGGAAATAAATAAAGAAATAAACTTAAAAAATAAAAGAAAATCACTGGGAGTGGACTATGTGATGGGTTCTATCTCAACAGGATCAGACATCCACCTAATAAGGTAATAAAGGTTGTGAAGTGTACTTTAGGAGTGCAAGGGGAAGGAGAGTAGCACCATTAGAGAGACTGGATAGCTGAAAGCCTCACTTAAATCCACTTAGTGCAGTAGCCACCTGTAACTCAGTGAGACCATAACCACCACTGATTGATTAGTAATTTGTAAAAGAAAAACAAAACAAAAACACACATACCAAACACGTGCCATGTTTACATATCTGTACAGTGATCTTAAAGCACTATGTGACTTTTGTCATTCAGCCACACAAAAACCCTTGGAAAAAGTGTAAACTTAACTGAAACTCTTTGATGCTTTATCCAGCGGCAGGTTGAATCTTAAAGGGTATTTTCATGACCACAGATGTTTTCCATCTGTCTGGCATGATAAATGATTTCCCTGAAGCAAAATCAGTGTTTTAATTCAAAATTCCCACAGACTGTGCTGCAACATGGTTCTGCTGCAGGTGTGGGCTTGTTTATTGAGGTATTACAGAACGGGATACACTGTTCTTCAAAAGCACTCTATTCACATCAATGAAAGCCTCCACACCACGCATATTTGGTGAGAGTGTTTTACAGGCTTCACTGGGCTTCCATATTTTCATGCACACCATAGTCTTTCTTTGGCTTTTCTTCCCAGCTGACTTCCTGTTGGCTCCCCACATGCATGAAAAAAAGCTGCTTGTTAGTCCATGCCTGAAAAAATTTGGCAATCTGAGTTCTGGAAAATGTATTTACAACAACCTGTACAGTGGATGTGGGAGTAACAAACCAATGAATGTTTCTTTTTTTTCTTTTTCCTCAAAAGGCTGGAATGGTCATAATAAAGTTTGAGCTTTGGTTAGCTATTAGAACAAAATTCATTACCACTGATTTATTCCCAAATACTGAGAATTGTCTGCGGCTAAGGACTCTGACCCTTAAAAGTCTCAAATTCATGTGTGTGATATTCATATATTTCATATTCATCGCTCTCTTCATGCATCTACGTTTGTAAGACTTGAAAAACATTAACTTCGCCCACACACACACACACACACACAAACAGGGTATAGCGCAGAAATGCAATGTTGCCTGAAGGCTGTGTGTAATTGAATCACATCTTGCAGCACAAATGTTTTGTGGGTATTATTATTTTTTATTTCCAACGAGTTCAGATCATAAATTATATTTTGTTATTCATATTAAATCTGCCCTCCATCTTTAAGCATAAAATAAGTTCACTTCACCTTTGATCAATTTTACAGTTACAATGTTAGGAAATATTACTATGACGATAGCCTCTCCCTGTGTGTGTTATGCAAAGGGTCAGCAAAAAAGATAACACTGATAATGTACATTTAACCTATATATAGGCCATTATGTTGACGTCAGTGTTGCCTTTGACTGTACATTTGCCGTCGAGTCATCTGCACTCACATTAATCACTGTTATTCTTCAGGCCATCTTCATCAGGATGAACACTAACCACCTCTTTGACTCTCCTGGTGGCAATGACCTCATTTTGCACATTAATCCACTAATCACCCTGAGTTCACCCCGGCATCTGCTCTTTATTATGTTCCCAGGGTTTGAACTTAACAAATCTTTCGTGACCTCCGACGCAACCGAAATTGCTTCTTTGTTGATGTGGATTTTTTTTTTCCCCTCCCTCTTACCCTTTCAGCTGCTTCCAAATATGCATTATTTACATTTCTCTGAGCACACTTGGCATTATCATATTGAATGTAGTCTTTATGCCATATGAAACACTGCATTAGAATTCTGGCTTCCTGTACGTCTTGTATTTGTTCATTTTTAACCTTGCTGGTGTCACATCCACTATCACTCCTCCTTTATTCACTGCTGATATGTCTTAACCCAATCTGGAGTTAAGACTATTAAGAAAGGCTTATCTTTACCAGAGACTGTACAGAAGAATCTTCCAGACACAGTATCACACTGTGACTCTGCAGGCTTAGTTGTGCTACTGCTTAATAGAGGTTATGGGTGCTATAAGCTTTGGACCTGTAGTTTGCTTGAGAAGCTCTTTCCATTAGTTTTGACTGTGGTTGAGATAATATAAACTCACTTTTCCACATTCAACTGCACGAGATGTAATTATGCTAATACTGAGCTGCCCAGGGTGGATTTAATGCTGCAACAATGATCCAACAGTCCTGGACAAACATCACAGCATTATACTGTACTGCCCTCTTGATAATGCACCAGTGATATTAATATATTTCAACAGGCAGAAAATAAACAGCCTCTTGGTCACTTGAGTTTCTCAAGGTTGTTGTGATGAAAGCTTCAAATATTGACGTGTTTACAAGACAAGAGGTTGTGATACATCCTCTGAGCAGTGCTACAGTATGTCTTCAGGTTGGAGGATACAGTGGAAGAGGAAAAAGTTTGATAGAAACAGTTCTTCTGCTGAACTTGTCCTCTCCTGGGCAAATGACATCTGTTGGTGCTAACCTTAGATATGTAGCAATAGCAAAACTTATATGCTTATCAAATTTATACATTGTTCTAAAACTCTACATCCAGGACTAAGACAAAAAGGCTTAGAAAAGTTGCTTTAATAAAATTGAAAACTTTGATACAAATACTAAGAGTCAGTAATAATAATTACTGATGTTGTTAGCATTGTTAGCTAATACCAGCCCGTAATAACACACTATGTGATAGTTTGCATATGAAAGTAACATAACAACATGTCTACAGGTAGAATTTGCACAATACTGTTGGTATGACTGATTTAGTGACACACAAACTAGTACTACAGATATGTACATGGAGCAGCCATCTTGGATTGCAAGCTCAGGGTTAATGGAGTTCTTCTGAGTTTCCAAGTTAGAAAATAGTTTATGGTGACGCAATGACTGGGAACTCAGAAAACCCGCCTTCCAAGTTATAATATAAAACACCAGGTACAACAGAAGACAACATAACTAAACAGCCCTGACCTTCCAAATGACACATGGGGATATTTTACACATGTACAAGTCTTACATGGACACAAGGCAAACTTTAACATCAACAACATTAAACACTTTACATCAAACTTCGAAGTACTGCATTAAAGAAAATGTCCTCAAATAAAGAACTCTCTACAAAAATGTGATAAAAAAGGTTTTTAAGACTATACAAACCTTCTGTTGGTTTCCACTGCTTCCTGAGGCTGTGCATAAAAGACCATCTTTGCCAGGCCCCAGGCCTTTTGCCAGAGGACCTCAGTACAAACAATGCAAAGGTAAGTGCTCCAACCATATGACAGGACATTAGGTAAAATTATTAAACACACATAAACTGTTCAAAATGTGTAATGTTATCATTTGGAAAACTGTTGGCTTTAACATAACCAGATATAAAGACATACCATAAGTGGTGGACAGGAGCTGATGTAGCTGCCATTATGTTTTTATGCCAGCCATAATGCATTGTCATGGCCACTTTTAATTGGTGTTCCTGGCTTCAATCAGGTGGATCTTCCTGTGCTTACCAGAGGGCAGGCACCAGACGACAGACTACAGGGGTAGGGCTGCTGGAACTGTCCTTTCTTGCGGTTGGCAACCAAAGACATTCAGGATATGTTGTGGCCTGATTGTACCTGATACAGACATAAGGATATATAGCTGGAGGCCACCGATCTAAAAACCAGGAGGATGGATTGTGTATCTGCACTTGTCGTTGTGCCCTTTCAAACAGTTGTGTAACTGAGAGGAGCCTCCTATGAACATTCTCGTCTGGGAACTGCTGAGTCACAAAGTATGAATATACAACACACTCAACACGTGTTTCCTATTCACATCCTACTCCTATATATTCATGCCTTTGGGTGCTGAATGTTGTAATTTGAATTTACATTTTGGAGAGACTAAAATCACTGTCATCCTGCTTTTATGTGTAATGACTGGAACCAGGAGTGCCATTGTAATATGCACAGCTAACCCTGTTGTGCTGCAAAATATGTTTACTGAAAAAAAAGCATCTTTCAAGGTTGCAAATTGCTTTATTTACATGCAGACAGTATGTCAGTAGTCCTAAACCAGCGAGACAACCTGACATGTGTTTATGATATAATATAAACCTGTTTACATGACTGAAGAATATATTTTGACTTTATGAAATAACTGTCTTCAGCATTCACAGTTTTTACTCTGCACTTATATTTCTGCTTTGAGCCCCAGGTTTGCAGCAGTATCTCTAACGCGGCTGTTCTCAGTGTCATGATTAGGTTTTTAATAGTCAGTCAGGTTTGATCATCTGCTTTGGTGACTATACTTGAATATGAGATTCACCGTCATCAAACCAGGAACTGCCTGTCACATCCATTTCAGTTTGGAATTTCTCCCAAATCTCCATCTTACTGACAATAAACCTGAGTGCGTTTTTACTTCTCAAGCTTAAGAAATCACAGAAAATCAATTTTATTATTACACGGTAGCTCAACCGAAAGCTTTAAATCATCAGCAACTTTATTAATTTGCCTTCCCTTTATAAGACTTTTGGCAAGACCTACAGCACAGTGAAACTCCTCACTCCACAGTGCTCCTCTGGATCACGACTCCTTTTATTTCTAACCTTTTCAAAAACGTGGCATAAGCTCTTGAAGAAAGGGCATTTAGTACATACAGTTTGCCTGATACCCAGCACATCCAAGGATTTCCAGTAGGCTTCCTTGAAATGTATGATGTAAAATGTATGATGTAAATGCTTTACAGTGACATTGTTGGATTCTGAACAAAACGTATGATTTTGTAGCAAACTGCAGAAATCTAAGTATCAGCTGCTGCATTTGAGGAATAGCATGATGAATTTTGGTCATTTCCATGTTTTCCAATTGGTTTAAAGATAAGTCTGCAAAAAACAAAATATAGACTTATACAAAAGAAATCCCGCTCAATCGTCACCTATGGGCTTCTATTCATGTGTGGTGGTGACACTAATGATGAGCTAGCACCTGCTAGCTGTGGTGTCTAGCATCTGCCACTAGCACCCAGTTCTGTGCTTACCGTGACGGCCCTCCTACTCGTCGCAGCATACCCCTCGAGGCTCCTGTTGCAGCGCTTCACTCGGACTGTATTCCCTTTTCTTTGCAGTCCTGACAACAGGGGGTGTGCACAGGGGGTGTGCACAGTAGAGCCCAAGAGGAGGGGCCCAGTTTGAATGTTGTGTTCACAAACTGCAACTAACACAGCTACACACTCTACCTTTAAGATCCTCCTCCATTTGAATCCAGTCCCACACCATCACTGATCTATTGTTAAACTAAAATTGAGGTTTTTCTTAGTTTGCTTCCTGAAAGACTGAGATTACCGTTTTCACACGACAACAGTCAAACAGCCCTCATCACCCTCCAAAGGTGTTTACTGATGTTTTACTGAAGAAAAAGAAAATTTTCCACTTCAAAACTGAAAGAATAATGGAAAAAAGACACACAGCCAAAACTGCACCGCTTTAAATACTGCATGTGGAGCCTGTGTCGTCCCTGATGCGATGTGACATCATGACACGTGACAGATTGAACTGTGACAGACTGAACTGTAAACACCATGTTAGCCATATTGTGGTGTCATTTTGGTTGTAAGCAAAGCTATACCTTTCATTGCTTTGCCAAAAATACACTCTGCATCGCATAGTTAAACTTAACAATCCCATTAAGCTGTCAGCCTTGCCGTGGCCCTGTCTGCTTGATGAGACTTTGTCTGAACATCTTC
Source organism: Caranx ignobilis (assembly GCA_021432705.1). Taxonomy (NCBI): domain Eukaryota; kingdom Metazoa; phylum Chordata; class Actinopteri; order Carangiformes; family Carangidae; genus Caranx; species Caranx ignobilis. Next base: position 9,647,720 of record MU269980.1, on the reverse strand, counting down.
TTCAAAGCCAACTGCTCTCTTTCAGGAATTTGTTTGAGTGGCTCACTAAAAAACAGTGGTGCACACTCTCAGAGTTGTCCTCAGAAGCCTCTAAACCATCACACCAGCCAGTGCCAGATTTTTGTCCACATGAGTGCATGTGGTTGCCTCCTGTTCAATGCAGATAGGCACATGTATCAACTTAGACCAGGACACATTGCTTTTGAATAATTGTCAACATAACTGTAATAACCACAATGCTGTGTTTTCTTCAGCCAAGTCATTTATACACAGATTTTAGATTATATTTTAGATCAAAATTTCAACTGTGGAAAACATTCACTGTTCAAATATTTCAAAATTGATTACTTTGTCATGAATGAGGACCATGACAAAGCCTATCATAGCCTACCATACAGTAAAGTGCAGTGGCCCCAAAGAGCTCAATACACGGCATGATTCCATAAGTCCACCACCACAACAGAAGTGTTTCCAGGGGACACCAAAAAATGATGCACCAGTTGGATTAGGGCATTATTTTTCAATGCCCGGTTGTGACCTTTGAAGTTAAAAGCATTGAATAAGAGTGTGTGTGTGTGTTTTTCTTTTGCCCTGCCCTTCAGCCTCATCCACACCTGTTTGTGTCTTTTTTTTTTTTTTTTTTTTTTAACTATTGTTTTTGACGGATCAGGATGTTCCTCTGCCAGATGTTCAGGTACTTGAGTGGCCCCAGGTTCCACTCTAAATAGTAACCCCACCAGCCCTGACTCTGCCACACTAACAAGAGTGAAGGAGAGGACTTTTCATTAACACTGATAGCCCCAGTGTGGGCCAGGAGCCATTGGATAATGGAGATTGTTCTGCTCCTCTGGCTCTTTCTGCTGCACTGGGACCTGGTTTCCCAAAAGGAGATATTTCATTATTTCATCCTCAAATGGAACACCTCACCTTTCAAGCCAGTGCCTGTGAAATGTTTCATTTAAATGCACTGGGGCTCTTTCATGTCATTGACACAGAGTCCAAAGGACCTGACCAAAAAATCTGCATCAGCAACAGGCAGAGTTTTGAACTGTAGTGTGGAACATTAGAGGTTATTCCTGTTCCCTGCAACAGCAACTCTCATTTTATTTAGGAAACATTGGATATGTGCATTTCCACCGTTCAGACTTGTAGTCACATGGGTCCACACCATTTAAAGGTCATTGCTTCAGCCCTCCCTCATGAATCATCTCCTGACCTGGAGACCGAACAGTGGTCACTTGTGGTGACCAGGACTCTCTATTAGGGACAAACATGTAATTTAAAGAAGACCTACAATGCTTGTCATATATTCCAATCATAGCTTGATCCAAACAGGAAACACTGAGCAGGTGAATGCCATGGCAACTCATGTGACTGAAGGGAGGGCAGAGCAGAACAATAGCAGAAAGTTTATCGCCTCAGCAGAGCAATGACTCATGAGTACACAGCCAAGACTATACAACAGTGGCTTCGGGGACAACTCTGTGAGAATGTGTTCCAGGCAGAGTCCAACCTGCACCCAGTCAAGCGTCCCTACGGAGACCCGAAAATGGCTGTCAACACACAGTGCCCATCCAATCTAGCAGAGCTCGAGAGGATCTGTAGATAAGAATGACAGAAAATCCCCAGATCCAGGTGTGCAAAGCTCATCACGTCACACCTCAAGAAGATCTGAGACTTTCATCACTGCCAAATGTTCTTCAACTATGTCCTTGGTAAAGGATCTGAATACCTATTTCAATTCATTTTTTACTTTTGGGTTTTTAGTTTGCTGTTTTGAGACATTACAGTGCAGACAGACAACAGAGGAAATTAACTTTTAGGATAAGGCTGCAACACAACAAATACTTTCCTGATGCCCTGTAGAAACATAGCAACACGAAGCCTGCGTGATGTGGTTTAGCAACAAAGTGCATGGAACAACAAAATCCAGAGACGAACACGTGACAGCAGCACTGAGTGAACCCGTGTGTAGGTCAGTGTATTCCAGGTTGTCACAGAGTAACCCTACGGGGTTTCCCGCCCCTCCATTCTGGTGCCACTGCGGGGGCTGGGGGGCTCTGCTGAGCTGGGTTATGGCGCCCTTTGGCCGGGCAAAGTGGCCCAAGGTTTGGTTTCTGCCCCTAGGCCTGACATGTTGCCCTGTGCCGTTGTAGCCTCTGGGGTTTCCCACTCCTCCAAAGAGGGGGCCACTACTGGACGTTGCTGCGGCGACAGGCACATTCTGGCACCACTGCAGGGGCCGGGGGCTCTGCCATGCTGGGTTGTCCTGATCACTGAATCATCTTTTTTTTTTTACTGTCCAGACTTGACAGTCCAACAGCTCACAGGCATTAGGGGAGTTCCAAGCACTCCTCAAATTCTTTCCTCCACATTCCTCACAATTCCACCTCCACCAGTGAGTGCAGCATGAAACCACAGAACAGTTGGATTTTACCTTAATGTCCACTGAGACGCAGACACCCCCACCCCCTTTCCTCTTTCTCTACTTCCTGTAAACACAATATTTCATTCCCTGTAGTCCTCTTATTGATCCTTTGTGCCAAGGACTTCTCCTGCTTTATCATTCAAGGCAGATGCTGAAGCGCTCACAACTTGACTTTTTCCATCTGCGTCATCTGACCTTCTTCTTAAAAATCACATGCCCATATTTTTCCATATGTTAACATGAACAATTTATCACCATTAAAATGTTCCACTGTGTAATATGCCACTGTCCCAGGAACTTAAATATATCTGTATGTTATTATATGCTGCTTGTCATCTTACATGAAATATATCAAGTCAAGATGTTCCTGAGAGTTGTAGTAGGTCTATTTTTATAATTCCATTGTTCACTGCTTATTCCGCTACAGTGCTCACCAACCTTTGCTTACTGATTCAGCTGATTTATATCATTACCTTAGTGGGCTACTGTCTCACCACTATTTTAGTTTTAGTACAGACACACACATGCGCGCACACACATACACACACACTTGTGTGACCCAGTCTATGGGAGCAGCCAACATGGTCTAACTCAGCCCCCCATTCTGGAAATACAAAATATGACATAAAATGTCAAGAGTGATGTTGACATCTATGTCACCTATTTTATCAGGTACAAATAATATACCCTCTGATCATTGATGATCAGTTAATGAAACTGCCAATTGCCATTGTAATTTGTGCATTAAAAGAACTGTATGATGCATTTTTTATCATATGTGATATGTTGCAGCCAAATTTGTCAACAAGATATATTTAATTCAATTATGATGATTTGTTGAAACAACATACTTTTTTTTCAAATGTATATTTTCCTATTGACTATTGATTTTTTTACCTTCTGGAAAAGTGGTCTCAGACCTTTAATCCTGTGTGATATCAGTGTATACTGACTGGCCTCAGCTGGATATATACTGCATTTATGTATGTGTTTATGTAATATAAATTCATATTTGATTGGACTATATATGTCCATGTGTCATTTTCAAATTTCTGAAAGGTTTTTCATCCATGTGCTAGTATTTCATATTTCCATATATGTCATTGTTGGAAATTCAATATAAGAATACATATTTCATTTACGTATGGGCCGATGACAACGTACTGACTGTGAAGTCCATGGATTATTTCAGGGACAGCTTTTCTGTTGCTGCTGAATATTTCAAATGACACTTTCCAACGCTGAGAGTATACCACAAACTAAATCCACCTTCATTGTATTGGGGAGAAGGCAGAAATCTCAGAGGCAGATATTCCATAACACCATTTGCCCTGTTAGATACCACTAGAGATAAGTAAAACATATTATTTGTTTGTTTGTGGTTTATTCTGGGGTGGTATTTGGATGAACCAACACTCTAATCCTTACATCAGCTTGTGTCAAACAATTCCAGTGTTTGCTTCTGTTTGTCTGTGACACTATTACAAATTGATGGTGTGGATGTGCAAATGAGAGAGTGATCGAGGCGTACCTCTCCCAGACATTAGTCTGTCTCATTTGCTTTAACACCTGTCAGACCACATTTGTTTATGCCGAACAGATGCACCATCAGGACAACCTTTTAGTTTTTCAAATGGCAGTTTGTCAGACTCTGCTCTGACCTCAGGACTTTCAAATGTTCTCAGAGAAGAAGACCTTGCAAAACGATGACTCAAAGCCATGTTCTCACTGCTGAGTCATTTGACTGCTGAATTCAAACCAACTGACGGCTGTTCGCATCTGTCGTCTATCAGTGTCATTGTTTATGAGTGGAAAATACATTAAACAATAGAAACATTAGATGCCTTTTTTTTTAAATGATTTGACAACTTGGCATGAGTTTAACTATTGATTATGTGTCAGTTTATTGGTTAAATGGAAATCTCAAATCCCATTTGGGTTAAAATTTAAACAACGCTCTTACCAATGTTAGAGCTGTCCAGTTCCATTATCTTTTATGTGAATCTAATGAACTGCCTCTCCTCTAACAGAAATTTTATTGTCATCTTTAGTATTTTACATATCCATTGTACATCAGTCATGCTTGCCTGCGGACGACATCCAATTTAGTTAAGCCTGTTGTATCTAGCTATATTAGACTTTGGCTCTGAGATGTAATAAAATGATGCCTGTAATAACTGATTAAATACACACTATATGTCAATTTAGGCCAAGAAAACTATTAAAAAATGTAATTCCCACCCACTATATTCTTCTCTAATGATTATTGTAATAATTAGCCTGCAGCTTTAGAGGGACATGCTTAGATTTTAGATAGACTCTTATTTGTGTCATACCTGTTCATTTCCAGTTGATGGCAGCAACACAGTTGAGGAGGATCTAATCTCCTCCTAAATACGAAGCAGAGCAAGAAGAGGAGGGCGGACAATGAAGACGTTTGTTGTAATAGAAGAAGAATGAGATGTTCGGGTGCACTTTGTAAAATATTAACTTCGATGTGGGTATGGTTGGGTGTTCAAGCTTTTACCACCGAGGAAGAAAGAGTAATGGATGTGATTTTCTTTTCTTTTTTAGCAGAAGGAGGTAATGGTAATGTGTTTTTGGTCAGGGCTATCAGGCCAGGTCGCTTAAACAAGATAAAGCAATTATTTAATTTCATAATAAAATTTCATTTTATTTAATTGAATTCATTTCAGATTGTTCCAGATTTAGAAGGTAGTTTAGTCTTCACTCAATAAAACACCCTCACATATGTTTAAGAGGAGGGTAGACCTTTAAGGTGGGGTTATCAATAATCATGAGATAAATAAATACTTAAAGTGCTACTATCACCATAAGTGCCATAAGAGAGTGATTTACTCACGAGGTGCTTTGTGGGATAATACCCTATCCTGCTTTTGGTTGCACTGAAAAGTCCCTATCTATTGTTGGTTCCCACAAACGTTCGCTGAATTGCGATATTCCCGATGGTCCCTAAAGGCAGCAGCAGCGGATGAAGGGAAGCCTGGTAACGCTGTGACAAAGCTAACGTTATCTGTGTGCTGCTAAGCCCCGTGAACGCATCAGCTTTGTCAACATGCATTTAAATGTTGATGCAGGCTGTCAATCGTCTCGCCGTCACCTCGTAGCTTCTTCTAAGGCCTGTTAACAGATTCACCATGCAGTGTTTTAACGAACCGAGCTAGCCGGGCTGGCTTACTGTTTTTCTCGTCGTAGCTACTATCAGTTGACCAGCTAACCAGAACGAGTTGTTGTTAGCTTAAGCTAGCTCGGTGAATATGGCGATTGTGTCTGGCTCCTGTGCCAGGGTAAACGGCTCCAGAAACGGGCCCTCTGTCTCGGCTACGCCTTCTGGATCCAGTGGTCAGGCTCAGCCCATGATAGCGGTGTGGGAATGGCAGGATGACCTGGGCTACTGGCGGCCTTACAGCGGCCAAGTGAGCGCCTACATCGAGCGGTGTCTGTCACCGCGGGGCCACAGAGGAGGAGCACCCGGCTCAACGAGCATCTGTCTCGGACAATCAGACCCAAGTCTGTCGCCTTATCTCATTGACATACCAAGCTTGAAACAGTTTCGGCAGGACACGGGTGAGCATATGTCACACATCGATATCAAGTTCATGTCAGTTTTCATTCATGATCATGTTATAACGTAGTGCCTGGAAACCCTGTAAATACACCAGGCCCGGCTGGCCACGCTAGCCACTTAGCTTTAGCTAGCAGGGCGCTGTTGTTTTGATAAGTGTAAACCTAGCTGCAAGCTAAGATTAGCCAAGTACAGGGTGAAGTTGTAAAGACAGGTGACTCTGAAATTCCTTTGTGTTACCTAACGTCAGCAGACTAGTCCATATATGTTAGTTTTAACTCAACCTCGGTTGACGTCTGTAACGTTAGAATATTGTTTTGCTTCTTCTTCTTCTTTTCTTTAAATCTCAATTGATCTCAATTGATAGCCAGTTTGATTGAGGTGCAATAGAAATGCAAATTCACAAATATAATTGGGTGTTAGTAGTATCAGTGCTCCTCCAGACAATGCTAAGAGGTGATTTTCAAACGGAACCATAAAGTAGCATCAGCCAAAATGACTGAAGTGGCTGCCATGAGGGATGAGCTTGCATTAAGGCAGGGATTATATGGGATTTACATTACTGACATTTTCATGGAAGATTTCTCAGCTTTGAGACCTGGACACATTTCTGTTATGCCCCCACTTTGCCATTTAGCTGAAAATGTATGTCTGGTTTTATATGTAAGACTTCTGCAGTACAGCTGTAGTTCAGTGTTTTCATTGAAAATCATTGTTGTGTTTTTCAGGAAAGACACGATCAGTGCGTCGGTCCCTGTTTGCCCAGTCCTCAGGCCTCGGCAGTGGTGTTTACTGGGAGTGGGCCAACGATGAAGGAGGCTGGACTCCATACGAGACACGAACCTCTATCCTTTTGGAGCACAGCTATCAGGCCCGTCAAGGCACTGCAGATCTGGGCCCACATGGATACAATTACATAGTGGACCTCACATCTCTGGCCCAGGTTAACAAAGCAACAGGCTTCAGACGGCAGGTGCGACGGCAGTGTAACCTTCCATACCCACTGGCCTCCTCTGGGCCCCCGGCCATCCCCTCGGGCCTTGCTTGCTCTTGTCAACAGTGTTTGAGCCACAGTAGCACAGGACCCATGCCCAGCCGTTCACGACATTCCTTTACATCAGGGAGTCTGAACCGGCCCAGCCTCCAGGGGACAGGGAGGGCTGCAGCGGCTCACCCCACTTCTGTCTACTCGCCGTACCCCAGGAGGCCCCTCTCTGTTGGTGGAATGTCCTGGGGCAGCCCCTGGCCTCCCCCACCTTCTGGTAGTCAACTGTCTGCGCCGCTTCTGACCAGCTCTACCAGTGCAAATGGGTTAAGGTTGGTATCTGACATCTGTGTTGGGTTGTGACTTGGTTTGCAGTTCCACACGGATTAGAGCAACACAATGGCAGTGATGTGTGTTCCACTGAATCATTTAGGGGATGCATGACATCGACAGCTCTCCACCCTTCCCTTCCCCTTTGTCTGTCTTTCTCCACTTTGACCTATCCTGTAAAACAGGAATGACAAAACCTGATATGTAGCTGCAGCCCTGCAGTGGTGTGTGTTTTCAGCCACAACACAGAAAAACTGCTTTCAAACACAAACCTGCCTACTGATGAGATATTATAATAATGCAATCCTTCTTTCTCTTGCCTCTAATTTTCTTCCATATTAACTTTCATTTAGTCTGTTCTTGGCCACTGGATATCAATAACAACACTGTGTAGTGATTGCTCACACTTCTCAGTGGTTGTTATAGAAGGTGCTGCTACCAATAATAGATAACAGTATGCATTGCGTTGCCTCATAGCCTAACTGAGCTCTAGGTTTTCAGCGTTCTGTGGCCTCAGAGAGCGTCAGACCTTCACTTTTGCACACTTTGTGTTGTAGTTTTTATTTTAAATGGTCACTTGCCGCTTTGAGCATAATTTTCACTCAAAAAATGACAACGATGAAGTAGAAATGTTTTAAATATTTTGTAGATTAATTAAATATCAAATATTGAAGGCATTCATTTACAAAAGTAGTGTGACCAGATGGACCTTTTTTGATTCGTTTATCCCTCAGTGTCTAGCCCTTCTCCAAGGCTGTCCTTGGCAAACCAAACTTAATAGTCCAGGCAGGTGTAACCCTGTATACATAAGTACACTTCTGAGTGTGGATCAGGACAAGGGTGTACGATACTTTTTAAATCGTGGTTAAAGGAAGACATGAGCCAACTGGAAAATGGACCACCTCAGCAGTGTACCATCAGTACACTGGTAGAGCAGCTAGGCATAAGCCACTCTGATTAAAAGGTAAATGGCAGCTTGTTTGGAGTTTGCTCAACAGCATTTAAAGGTCTCTAAGAGCATGAGGGAAAAAATCCTCTGGTCTGATGAGATGAAAATTGAACTCTTTGGGCAGAACTCCAAACACTATGTCTGGCAAACAGCAGGCACTGCTCATCACCCAGCTGATATGGTAGTGGCGGCATCAGGCTGTGGGGTGGGGGCTGCTCAGCAGCGGGGACAGGGAGACTGGTCAGAACTGAGGGAATGATGAAAGCAGCCAAACACATAGAAGTCTGTGAAGAAAACCTGCTGAGCCTGCGGTGAGGATTCAGCAAGGCAATGGCTGAAGCATAAAATACTTGAGTGTCTTCAGGACATCCATCTTTGAGTGGCTGAGTCGAAGCCCAGACTTAAAAAAAAAACCATAGAACATCTGTGGAAAGACCTGAAGATGGCCTCCCATCCAGTCTGATGGAGCTCGAGAGACTCTGCCAGGAAGAATGGGATAAACTGCCTGAATCCAGTTGTGCCGAGACTCAGAGCTGTAATTGCTGCTCAAGGGTCCTCTACAAAGTGCTGAGTCAAGCCTCTGAATACTTCTGTAAATGAACAGTTCACTTTTAGATTTTTATTACACTTACTCATATTTAGCTTTTTCATATTAGTTAATGTTCTCATTCCATGTGTAGCTTTCAAATTGCCTGTCATTATGTGGCTACTGTTGTGGCCGAAACCGCCCGGGCATGCAGCCCACAGTTTCCTGTGGACAGTAGGTTAACTGATGTCAAGAGGGCCTCATTTTATCAGTGACACGTTTCCTCCTATTGTGTTACCACATCCTCTCATGTGGGTGATGAGGCTAAATGATTCCCATGGGAATTTGTATGTTATTTCACAACTTTTTTTTTTCTTCAAGCTCTACTTTTTGTCACTTGGTGTGTTTGAACATTTGATTCCCTGACTACAGAACAAAGATAAAGAGGATTAGTGCTGGAACACTTACTCACTGAGTTGATGAGTGGTGCGACAGAAAACGCCAATTATCTCGATAAGTGATTAAGTCACTCATTAAGATAAAATAACAAACATTTGTTCAACCCCGGATTCTACAAAGTGAGGATTTGCTTTTCTCTGTTTTACATAACTGTCATATCCACCTCAGATTATTAGAAGATGTGGCATTGGGCAAATCCTGTAGGGTATTTGTCACTTTTTATAGGATAATTGTTGATTGAAGAAATGATGGCCAGATTAATCATTAAAGGAGATAACTGCAGCCCCACTTTGAATTCATTTTAGAGATCGGTCATCCCCTTATACTAAGAATTGTTCTTTTTCCACAGTGAACACATTTGTCGGGTGCATATCTATCAGTCAGTCTCCCTAGCCGCACATGCAGTCAGTATTGAGCTATTGTTAATCAGTCTCCGATCCTCATGGTCGTTCGCTGGACCTTTTGAAGATAGTCTGTTTTTTAGATGCTTAAGTAAAGTTTGCAGTTAATTTAGGAGCAAGTTTTAATTTCCTTTCTTGATCTGGTGCTAAAGCCTTTTCATAATGTCACTGTACTTAAAACAGTCTAATCCTGTCAAGTGGACTGGAAACTTAAATGGTTCTAATGGTCTTTGTTTTTCTCTCTCTCTGCATCTGGTTCATTACCGCTGTTTTTTTTTTTTTCCTTGACTGACTGTTTCTGTCCTTGTTTCCTGTCCTGCAGTGTTCCCTCCATCTCTGTGCAGCTGAACGGATCCACCAGCGTGAGCTCTGCCCTGGCAGGTAAAATGGGCCACTAACCATCCATCCTCACTGTTACCTCTGCTCAGTCTGTTCTGCACCACACGCTTTGAGTTTGTTACAGGTTTTATTCGGCGTGAACACCAGTGGTTTACGTGCCACACCTCTGCATGTGTCCTGTGGGTGTCAGTCTGTTTAGGAATAACGTGGAGGAGGGAGTTAAAAATAAAAACAAACACACCCCTAAATGTTAAGCGAGCTTGAAAAGCATAAAACTGAAAAGAGTCGGGGAAATGATGTCCCTCTTTATTGTTGGAGCTATCAGAGAGGCTTCAATTCAGCTGGGAGAAACATAATGCAGCATGTTGGCTCAGTAAATATGAAAACAGCTCCCACACAGGAGGCTCGTCTTCTATTGAAAGCCTACACAGGTTTCCTCGTGTTGTATAAACCACTTGGCCCTGGATGCAAAGGATGATTGACTTCACTTTTCAGTCTTCACACTGAAAGATAGTAGCTGTCCCACAGCTCCACCCACCCTGGTATTACTCATAAGACAGACACAACACATCTTAATAAGGTCAATCTGTTAGTTCACGTTATATGGATATGGAATAGAGCAGCTGAATGATGCTGTGAAGACGTATCGACGACACTGATGAATCTCTTGTGACACAGCAGTAACACTTGTTTTCATGACTTGCAGAAAGCTGAAAGATGCTGCAGTTTCACTTCATTCACACCCATTTCAGGAGTTACTATTACACAGTACTCACTTTGAGTTGGACTTTTTTATGAAGATATCTTTCAAAGGACATTGCTCAGTATAAAGTTCTGAGCTTATAATTTGACCTCAGAAGCGTTAATCTATGGATCCAGTCCAACCTGTCTTGAGTCAGCAGTCTCGGCTGTAGGTGGTGATGGTGTAACAATGTTGGGAATGTTTTCTTGGCACACTTAAGCCTCATTTTGACCACAGAAACTTCCCTGGAACCAGGAACTTTTTTTGCCTTTAATTGACAGGACAGTAGAGATTTGAGACAGACAGGAAATGGGGAGGCAGAGAGAGGGGGGATGACATGCAGCAAAGGGCACACATGGTGAGGACTATAGCTCCTGCTCAACCCAGTGAGCTAAACAGTGCCCCGAGAACCCAGACCTTTTTAGGAACTATGAGGTCAACCACAGGAACCAGGGTCTAAATTTAGTTCCAGGATAATTTATCTATTGCCAAAAAAGTCCCTGGTCAGAGGGTAATGCTTTCTGAAAGTTCAGGAACATTGCAGGGGTGTGCTCCCCAAAATTGGTGACCGTTTCAAGTACTCGCCACATTTTATTTCTCGAACCATGTTTAATAGCCTGCAGCTGCGAGCTGACTTTTTCGTTTTGATTAAAGATGGGAGTTCTTTTCATCGTGACTCAAGATTGTAGAAGAAAGCTTATGACAGATGGACTGATGACAAGGTGCAGGCCTTGCTCAGCATTCATGCAGAAGACGATGTCCAGTGGGAATTGAAATCTGTGGCCTGGAACAAAAAGGTCTGCACCAAAATATCTACAAGGCCAAGTGAGCTGAACAGCATCCACACTGCCAAACAGGTCCAGGAGAAGTCAAAAAAAAAAAAAAAAAAAAAAATCAGTCTGATTTACATAATTTTGGTTGGACTTCAGGCTCAGTGGGCCACAGGAACCTTTTTAGTTCCAGAGGAAAATGGCCAAAATGCACCTTTTACTTTAACCCCAATCAATCATTGTTTAAATGCCACACCACCTTAGTATTGTTAGTTACCATGGCTACTTCATTTATGATGAAGCACATCTGGTTTCAGGAACATGACGATGAGCTTAGTGAGCTTCAGCGACCTCCCTAGCCTCCAGACCTTAGTCCAGTACAACAAAGGAACGCCTTCTGGGGCACGGTAGAGCAGGAGGTTCACGCTATGACTGTGCAGCTGAAGAATCTGCAGAAACAACATGATGTAATGATGACAACATGAAGCAGAGCTTCAGAGGAAAGTTTTCACCATGTGGTGGCATTCATGGTACGAAGAACTGAGTCTGTTTTGAGAATGAAGCGAGGAGCTACAGCCACCCAGTATCAATGGTGTATGGTGTTCCTCACTCAGTGTGAGGCAAAACAGACAACTTTAAAAACAAAGCAAAACAACTTTAATATGTATTCAATAGTGAAAAGAAGCTAACATTAATGTCTGAATCAATGGTGCAAAGTTGGTATCAAAAGCATGGATGCTGTGTGCACCGAGCTGTCACCTCATTACAATCAAATAACAAAATTGTCATGCATGCAAGTCAGTGATGTTGTGTTCAGTGCTCGTTAGTCAGTGACAGACATTAATGGTAATCAGTGTTTTATTGTATGCAAATTGTTTATTCTGTTTATTCAACCATGTAAAGTAAACACCACGCCCTCCATTACTGTCAGGGCGAGATTTGACATGATAAAAAAAACATGTATCCATCTTTTTGGATGTTTGGATCAGCGTCATACCAAGTGATAAAAAAAAAAAGTCCATTAACATGAATGTTTTTCTCACTGGGGAATATGTTGTGGTATCGTTACAATCAAATGCTGCACACCCAAATGTAATGTAACAGTGTGGCACAAGAGGAGAAGAGTCACTAATCCTCCAGTGTCATGTTATGTAACAGTGTCTGTCTGTATATTGATAGTTAACCTTAGACACCAAAAGCTAAACTGTTTACTAGACGGAAGAAAAATATCTTTCATTGCTTTGAGTCAAGTTTTCATTTGTAATGCAATCGATGTATTATTTTTTTTTCTTCAGAAGGTGCACAGTGTTGCTTTAAATAATTTCATCACCCCTAATCTCAGATCTGCAGCAGCCAGTCTCATTGTCAGGCTGTTCACGAAGATTGTTGTTCTCATTGTGTAAACCATTTCACTTAGTTCACTGACTGATTGGTCTGAGTCTCAGCTCCTGGTCGCCATTACTTCTCAGTGGATCTCTTCTCTAAACAAGATTAGCTTTAAGATGAGTCCATAGGTACACTCATTTAAAGTGTGTTGTTTTTTTTTTATAAAAAGATCAATGTGGTTTTATTGTGAAAGGTCTTAATGCTGTGTGTGACTCAGTGTTTTGTGTCTGTGTAAAAAAAAAAAAAAAAAAAAGAGGGTCGCAGTGGAAGCATCAGCTTCTGCTACATTTCTCATACCTTTGATTTGTTCCTTTCTACTCCTGCATCTCTCCACTTGCTCTCAACCCTCACCTGCCCCACTCTGCCCCGCCCCGTCCTGTCTTGCCTCAACTCAACCCAACCCACCCCACCCCGCTCCAGGCATGGCCTCCATTTTGATGTCAGCAGTGGGACTCGGCGTGCACTTCACCACTGCCCCCCTCCCTCAGCAGCAGCAGCTACAGCAGCAGCAGCAGCAGCAGCAGCAGCAGCAGCAGCAGCCTGCTCCTTTCTCTCTTCCTCCTCCTCTCCTCCCCCCAACCAGCAGGCCCAGCAAGCCCCACAGCAGCAGCAGCAGCAGTTCAGTTAGGAGAGCAAAGAGGCAGCACAGGAGAGGTAGCTACCACGCCACCTGCCCTTCCTCCACCTCTTTTTCTCCACCGTTCTCTTTTTGGTCCAGTTGTCATTACCACAGGCTTGAGGAACATTTCATCCCGCATCAACTCACATCCATTTGTCTTCAAGCATTCACAGGGCGTGTTCACACTGCTCCGCTTTTTGTTTTAGTTGGGAAAAAAGCGCTGCTGCAACTGCATATTGTGCTACTATCAAGCGAAGAGATTAGCCTGTGAAAACTCTGACCTCTGCTGCTCTCACCTCCAGTTCCATCCCAGTTGTCGTCGTTGCTGTCAACATCAGCTGCTTTACCTCCCATAAAACCTCGCATCTCCATAGTTGTTGGTCAGCCCTCAGTGCAATGTGCAGCGCCTCCCTGACCGTCATAAAAGAAACTGGTGCTGGGAGTCTCACAAATGTGGAATAGTGCAAATGCTGCCTTAAAGCTGTGCAGATCTAACATTAGCATGTTTAACTCAGCCTTCATGTTTGACAGGATTTAAGCAAGTTGACAAAACGACCTGAATACAGACACGTCTGGGTAGTTGACGAAAAATTCACAACCTAAAACTAGGAATCTAGTTTCTTTCCAAGCAGCACTGAAGCTGCTCTCAAGGCTCAGGGTGGAACAACATACTAAAAGCCTTAATGTTGGGTTCTACTTGGATTTATTACCCACCTGTAGATCAACAGGTCATTGTATGAATGGTCATATAACTCATGCCCCAGGAGCCACTGCTGCTGGGATTAATCAGTCAGCAGAGAATGAATGCACAGCTGCTAGTTAAAGTCGTTTCTCAAACTAAATATTGTATTTTCAGCTTCTTGAACATATTTTTGCTTTGTGGCAGATCCTCAGACAAAACATTTAATGACATCTTTGGTTGTGAAGAACTTTCGGATTTTTACTGTTTCACAGACAAAACAATTTTTCAATTAACCAGGATAATGAACATCAGATTAATTAATCATGAAAGCAATAGCACTTAGGAAACCGAGCATCCAGCCAGCCTTAAATCAACCTTGGAGATAACTCTACATCATATTCTCCATTCAGCCTGGTGTACATTAAAGTGGTTTCGCTCCATAAATACATTAATGCTGTTTGTTGGCTGTCAACAAACAAAGCAAGAGAAAAAGGCACAGTACGTGTTTTGATGCAGTGCAACTCATTTAAATTGTCTTCCATGCTTTGTTGCTCATCTGTATAATGAGCTTCATTTCATCGCTGCCTCTGTTTTTCTGCCTGTTTTTTTCTTCTTCTCTCATCTCTGCATTGTCATGACACTTCCTCTGCTCTTAAATGTGCCACTTCCTAACCTGAATACCTGCATTTGAAATTGACAGTGGACACGAGAGATGTTAAAAAAACAAAAAAAAGTGTTCATGTCTGGAAAGTGATCAGTTATTTTTCCTCATCTGTTCTAGCCAACTTCTTAATACGTTAAAATCCTGAATTACATGAAGCTGGCTTCTGTAATAGAGCCATAAAAAAGACACCTGAAGATGAACGTTTAGTTAGAATCTTGTATCCTAAACAGACTCGACACTCGTGTGTGTATGTGAGAGAAAGTGTCTGCATCCATCCCTCATGCTGCTCACTGTCATTATTCATCAACACTGACTGGTTCATTCTGCTATCATGCATTCAGATCGTCTCTGTGGCTCTGCAGTGTGTGTGTGTGTGTGTGTCTGCATGGTTTACATCAGCCGTCTCTTCAGTTTATGTTTGATTAAACATTTCAATGTATAGAGTGGTAGAAACATAATGTTTATGTGGAAATGTGGGATTGTGATGTACCTGGTGTCAGGAAGACAATCACTTCATCTCATCTCATAGTGTTGTGTTGTCTTTTATCTATGGCAGCTGTTAGGACTTCTTGTTGTAGTATATGGCTTATTGTAAGTCATTCATTATTATTATTTTTTTCTGCTTTGTCCCTCTCTCAGCCTCGGCTCAGAGACCTGAGGAGGTGATTCAGCGCTACATGGAGGTGGTGGCAGGAGTGCCAGATGAGGTAAACGATTGGTCAGCTTCACAGACGCTTTGCAGATTTCAGCAAAGAGTTTTAAGCTTGTTGTGGTTCTTATAGCTTTGTGCTGTCACTGGTCCCAGAATAGATGGGTAAACATTTTTACACAGTGACCGACACTCAACACAAAATTCCTCCATGTCCTCATCAGGACTGCATCATCTGCATGGATCAACTGTCCAATCCATCTGGCTACGAGACGTCGTCTACGGAGGGGGGGGGCAGAGCATCCTGCCAGAAACTGTGGGGAAATTCATCAAATGTGGACACACCCTGCATATGCTCTGCATGCTGGCCATGTACAACAACGGAACAAAGGTACTGGATGCATAACAAACGTTGCTTTTAATTTATTTTGGTAAATAATTTATAGATTGATCTGGAGGTTCTTCAAGAATGATGCAACTGACAAAGCTCAGAGATGAATGATGTTTAGTTTGAATACAGAGCACATCTTAGACAAATGGTCTGACATTTTTGAAAATGAGATCTCTTCTTATTCCTGCTGACAGCCAGACGACAAGATTGGGTGATTGGCTGGGCTTTATTAAAGCGGCAGTATTGATTCAAATTTTTTTTTTTTTTAATTTGGATCAGAAAGGTCCCTTTTTAGACATGCAGCAAATTTTCTGTTGTGCAACAATTTGTCAACAAGCTTTTTTTCCACGCTCGATATTGTCATGTCACGTTGGTGGCCATTTATCCCAGGAGCATTTATATAAAGGCAGTGGTTCTCAACCTGTGGGTCAGGGCCCACTAGTGGGCCACATAGGTATTGCTAGTCAAGAAATCATTTGCAAAAGGTACAATTTTGGTAAAAAGATTAAAAAAAAAAAAAAAACTCTTATTAATATTGTTTGTATACAGTATGTTTTGAAATGATATTATCTTTGAGAAAATGTGGAAAATCAATCATAGGAACCTTTATGTAGTCATCTGCAGGATCATATACTATACACTTTAGTGTACTCAGACTAAGAGACTCAGACTAACTTAATCAAAATGGATGGCTGATGAGCAACAGGAAGAATGAAAAAGGAAAAGCCTCAGGAGACAGATGGTGAATTGACAAGTTTTCTCTCCATGTCAAACAGACAAAAAAGAGCTTCCTCTGCTCTCAGTTCTGAACGTTCAATTGTTGTAATTAAAATAAAAAAGTCCTGTGAGAGGGCATTGATTTTATTTTCCATATTGTTAGGAGTCAGATGTGGGCTGCCAGCATTTTTGAGCTTTTCAAGTGGAAGAGTTAAATAATAAACTTCCTCCTACTTTCCATATGTATTGTACAGACATTCGTGTAATACTTGTTCATCACAGCAGAGATGCAGTGATTCAGTGACGGAGGGAATAGCAAAACAGAAGTCATCAGTGGATCAATGCATATTTGATCAGCACTTACTTGGTTTGTATTGATCGGTGGTGTTTAAAGGGCTCTCTGGCCGTGCTCTTGTGTTTAGGACGGCAGCCTGCAGTGCCCCTCGTGTAAGACAATCTACGGAGAGAAGACCGGCACGCAGCCCAAAGGCAAGATGGAAATTTACAGCATCGCCCAGTCACTGCCCGGCCACCCAGACTGTGGCACCATCCAGATTATCTACAGCATACCTCCTGGCATACAGGTAATGCTGCACACTTTGACAGCAGATAAAGTATGTGTCTGAAAATACACGCTACGGCAGAGAGCTCAAAAAGTCACTCAAGCGACTGGATCTGGGGTTTCATTATAACCCTCCGCATGTCTAGAATTTATCTTTTAATCCTGCCCAACACATTTTTTCCTCCTTTTTGATTTTTCTTTTCAGCACTTTGATTCCCTGCAGCAGACATGATACATGATAAGTCTCCTCCTGAACCTAAAACAAGAAGAAATTTGTGGCCAGATTTTGGAGGATTAATTATGCTTTCCTGGAGTTTAGCGCCCCGTCCACAATTAGAAAGCTGCTGTTCTCCACTAAACATGCAGAGCAGTGTGACTTAGCTTCAGAGAGTATTTTGGAAATGTGTATTTTATTTATTAACAGAAAACATTGGAATTTGCTAAGGCGATAACAACCCAGTCAGTGGCCTCCAGGAAATTGGATTTTAAAGTTCCCCTCCAGAGATGTGTTATTAAACTATTTTAAAATACTCAGCTATGATTTAGTATTTATATCTCGGTTTTCTTCACATAAATAGCTGATGTCTGAATCCAGAGACTGTCTTTGGTTCACTGCTGCTCCCAGTGTGGAATACTCAGTGCTGACTGCTTATTTCCCACATATGTCTTATTAATATATCCATATGTTTTAAAAGGGTGTTTAAATTGCCTGTAATTTTTTAAGAAATGAATATTAGTCCTGTATTTGTTAAAATACTAAAGAAAATGTATTATCTGCAAAATGTTTGAAAGATCAGGTAACTATAGACCTACATGGGCCTTTTGTTTTTGTCTTTAATGATAGTTGCACAGGAAATAGAGAGAGAGAGTGGAGACAGTTCAGTCCAGTCTGGAGTCGATCCAGTGACCTTCGGCTCAGTGCTTGATATGTCCATATGGTACAGAGTAGAGCTTTGATTGGGCTCAAAAAATCTGTCTGTTCCCAACCTGAGGCAGAAAAAAATGTGTCTGAGTCCGAACCACAGCAGCTGTTTTGGGACCGAGCCCAGCCCAAAACCCGAATTAAGGAAAAAAAAAAAAAAAAAACTAACACCAACAGATTGATTCACACACAGAGAGTGCAGAAGTTCAGAAGCAGAGTTGATGACAACAGCTCAAACATGACTTAAAAAACATTGTGTGTGACCTCGAACTGAGCCCGACCTATGACAGCAAATTTTGGCAGGCCGGGTTCGGGTTCGGGCACCACTCGAGGATAGAGCACCAATCTAACCCTGGATCCTAAAGGGAGTGTTGCATTTTGGTTGTTTTTAGCCTTAACATTGCTACAGTAACAGGTTCCACCACATGCAGCTGTATTCCTAGCGTGTCTGTTAGAGTTAGTCAGCTGTAGAAGGGTTACGTTAGCCCAGTTTAACCTATGGCAGCCCCTGATGGCTCCTGTTAAATGTCTTTGCTGCCACGGAGGAATTAAATTCTGCACTTGATAAAAAGTCAGAAGCACTTTCAGAAGTCCTAACTGCAGAAATGGAGCGGGAACCAAATAATTCATCAAGCTGCCAAGAAACGCCAACGTCAGTGGCTAAAAAGCCAGAGAAAATTATTCAAATCAGTCCAGTGAGGCCGAGTCAAGAGGATGCGGCTGGTAGACGAGACGCATGAATGTGGGAATGACACCCTGCTTTAATGAAAGCATTTCATGTTCCTTTTGAACAAGAGGAAAAACTTTGTATTTCAAGGGAAGTTTCCCAGCAGCATTAGTCTGGAGGTCTAATGTGTCTTTATAAAGTCTGTTTCTGTAAACAGGTGTCACAGCAGGGCCTTTAATGATCGGGCCAGTGCAGGACATTACAAGGAAGCTGAACATTAGAAAATGACTGGAGGGCAAACTGCCGTCTGCACAGTGATACCCAGAGACTTCCAAATAAATTTTTAACGGATTGATGCTATGGAAGAGGACTCTCCTCTGACCCATTGTGCACGGTTCACACAGACGAGCCTCCTTTATTACATTCTTTTGGGCAAAAACTTTAATTTCTTTTCTTTCCTGCTGTAACGATGAGTGAAGATAAAATTCAGCAAGGAGCCGTATATAGCAGGAATCCGACGTTACAAGAGCCTGAACCTGATTTTTATCGAGCCGTAAAAAACCTACAAAAGCTCAGTTATTAGATTATTTTATGAGTCCAGCTGATCTGAAGTATTAAACTTTATGACTTTCCATTCATTAGTCCCTTTTTGTTCTCCTCCACCAGGGGCCGGAGCACCCCAACCCAGGACAGCCCTACACCTGTAGAGGCTTCCCTCGCTTCTGTTTTCTACCAGACAACGACAAGGGCAGGAAGGTAAAGAAACAACATGTTTTATATCTAATTGCCGCTCTTCGGTCTGTACTACAGATGTAAGCAGGTCACAGAGGCAAACAGACACTCAGCATGTCTTTACTGGTGTCACTTTCCACCTCCACCTCAATCACAGTCTGTATTCAGGGGAGTCGTACTCATACAGATATTTCAGGGTTTCAAGAGCGCCGAGCAGAGAGGCACAGCTGAACCAAAGGCACCAGCCTGACACATCAGGTGCACACAGCTCAGCGCTATTAACGCACGACTCCTTATAATGCGCCATCAGGGTCGAAGTGTGTTTCTCTGATTAACATTTTGTGCTCATTATAAAGCTGCGTTGTTTCCATGGTGAATTAGCAGCTCATTTCCCTCATGCTGGTAACCGCAGATATACACTGGAGCTTTTATAAATAATCTCTGATGTAATTCACTAATGGAAAATTGGATTAAATTATTCCAGTTGTAGATTCTCTGTGCTGCGCCTCAGACTCGCTTCCACCGTCAGACTCCCTGATGTGATGCTTTCGGTGCAACGCTGATTTGAAATAATGAAAATATCCCTGATCGGACACGAGCCTGTGCCACAGTGTGGTAAAACTACAGGAGCTTTTCTCTGGGTGAAATCAGAACAGTGTTCAGGGAGCGCCATTCATTTCAATCAATTAGGCAGCATGTCTGTCCTGATTAACTACATAATCCCACTTTGGCTGAATTGTTTGTTTGTTGGCTGTTACATCTGTGTCTGCTTGTAATGACAGCTCTTACTGCTCTGTGGGCCCCATGGACAACAGAGGCTGCATCCACAACAATATGTTTTAGTTTTAAAACACAGCTGAGTTTTTGAGACTCTTGGAAATGAGACCAGGCTGTGTTAGTCTGAAAACTCTGGGGTGACATCGTAGTCTTGACGGGCGGAAATGGTGATCTTAACAGAGGGGGTTCAATTGTGCACTCTGACAACCGCCTTTGTTTTTCCTCATCACTCGTCAGTCCTCCTCATTATTATAGGAAGAAGACATCTCTCCTTTTCTCATGGACACAATATTTCAGTGACTCCTTGATGGACCTTCTTCAAATAAAATCCAGAGGGTTCAGATCACTTGTTTTGTCCAATCAACCGTAAAGAAGCCAAAGCTGTTTAGTTTTTATCATGTCACATCATAATAAAGGCAGAAAACTCTCATGTGAGGAGCTGGAATCAGGAAGGAGAAGGTAGATCTGAGTGTAAAAAAAAAAATAAAGTTGCAAATTTGTCAGAGGAAAAACAAAAATTTGTGTTTACATATACATTTTGCAAGGTTGGACAGACATTGCTTGTTTTGCATTATGCCTGCAGCGGAAGACCTTATCAGAGTCTACTTTTCAGGCGGATTCAACAATATGGGAATAGTTGTTATTTTAGCCCAGGGGCACCAGATCATTATGGTGCATGTGTCCTTCCAACTTTGCAGTTTAAAGGTCTAAGAATGACCCTTGCTAGATTATATCATATGCCATCACACTGACCCTGACCCATGCTGCACATTCTCTGCCCGTCTCTCTGTTGAAAAGGTGCTGGAGCTGCTAAAGGTTGCGTGGATGCGACGCCTCATCTTCACCGTGGGTACATCCAGCACCACCGGAGAGCCCGACACAGTGGTGTGGAACGGCATCCACCACAAAACGGAGATGATGTCCAACTTGTCTGGCCACGGCTACCCGGACCCCAACTATCTGGACAATGTTCTTTCTGAGCTGGCCTCTCAGGGCGTGACAGAGGACTGCCTCAAACCTCTGGTAGGAGGCAGCGGCGGCGGCGGAGGTGGCAGCAGCAGCAGCAGCTAGGTTACAGCTCCCAGCTTCACACACACACACACACACACACTACGACTCACTGCTGACCACCGAGTAAACCCTTCAAAATCCACCTCTGTGGCCAAGGTGGAGCTAACATCCACCTCTCTCTCTTATGTAGTCTAAGTCAGCGCCTGCCCAAATCTCATCGAGTGAGCGAAGGGGAGAGCTGAGTAACCGTCTTGATGCTTCTTTGGATGGGAGCACAGTGGAGTGCTGGCTGAGAATAGTTAATGCACCACTACATTCCCTCTCATCACATATGCCAGGAGACCGAACTCTGAGAAAAATGAGGCCCCTCTCACTCTGAGCCTCTTTTATCAAACCTCCACAAACTGGAGACCTCTTTCTTTTTCTTTATTTCCATAAAGCCTCATCTGTATCCCCTTGTCCGGTTACCATGAGAATGGTAGCTCACACTGGGGATAAAAATCTCATTAAGCACTTTAGTTCTGACAGTGCATTTATCGGAGGTGTGTGATTTCCCGGTAAAGGGCAGTTAACTTGTTTCAAATTGGGAAGTTATGCAATTTAAGTGTTTCTGCAGAAAACATTTGTGTTTAGCACAACGACACACTGAAACTTTAGTAGCAAAGTGAGTATATACTATTTGATGAGAAGGGGCAATACTTAACTGTTGTAAATAAATAAAAAAAAAAACATGAATGAAACAAAACTATGTTAAAAAAAAAAAAAAAAATACAAATAAAAAATAAACAGGTTGTGACCACATGCCAGTCAAGGAGGATAAAGTTGTATATTTTTTAACATTTGACCATCATTTGTCATATTTCATTCCCTGAACTAATTTGATAAGCAGATGTCTGATGCACTCACATGGTGATTTTTTCATGTTTTTGAATTTGCCGTTGCTGTGCCTGCGGACGTCCTGCAGGCCTTGTTTTTGTCACTTAATTTGTGAGTTAATGTTACCATGTATGTGAGAAGGGACAATATTACATCGTATATAGCTGGACAACCTCAGACCTTCTGCCCAAACAGATGAAATGGGAAAAAAAAAAAAAAAAAAAAGCTCTGGTTGAGAAGATTTTTACAGTGTGACAATCAAGGTCATTGAACTCGTCTTGATTAAATAAGACGTGTGAAGCCGTGGTGGGGATGGTAATGATCCCACCGGCTTCAAACTCACCTCCTGTATTCACATACATCATTCTGCTCACAGTACTGCACTACAGTCACTGAACTGAGTTACGACATGTATACAAGCAAAACTGGAAAAAAAATGTCTGCAATAAAGAAAAAGGCAAAACTAATCTCTGACCTCACTTTTGTCCTTATTTTATATATATAAAGATGCCAATCTACTTGCATGAATGCTTCACTTGCGTTTCGATCCACTGATCAGGGTCGTGAAAGAGCGAGAATTAATTCCTCATGGGGCCCATGATCATTTAATGACTGGGGAGAATATTGTAGTGTTTGCACTTCCTGTGCTCCTGATGTGCTGCTGCTGTATGATCATCAGACCTAAAAACTCTCAATGGACGGCTGCCTGTGGCCTCGCAGATTGAAGAGGCACCACATCACCTCCTGACTTCTGGAAAAGGTAATGGCAACATTAAGAGAATCATAGAGTTGATTTATGTAGTTTTGCAGTAATAGTCGGCAAAAGTAGAAGAGACAAAACACTGGGAAGAACATATGTTTGTTCACGCTCAGGCTAAAGCTAATAAGGTATTCAGCATACTCAAGCTGGTGCCTGCCAGGTGTTTGCTGTGGTAGTATATGGTCAATGTGACAAGCATAGATGATTGAACTCACACCAGTATTAGTAAGTGGATATTTGCCCCTGATATTTGCTTTAGAGACAGCTGAGGAGCTTATAAATGTAACTTCAGCACCATGGACAGCGTCATGGTTTAATCAATACACAGTAAGGGAGGTGGAAGGCAGGAGAATGGCAGGTGCACAAGTTTGTGCTGATATTTTTTCAGTGAAATTGACAGGTATCTTCAACAAATATGATCATATTCCATAGAACTATTAATATAAACCAGTTGTGCCATTTGTCAAACCACCAGATGACACAAAAGTTAGCTTAGGGACAGAACCATGGGAAAAACACTTCACTGCCACCAGTTCCCATTTTGTCATCACTTATTGTGATTTTAGTGGCTTGCACCGAACAAAGCAGCAACATCACTTAAGAACCACTGGATCTGAATTTATTCAGAATTCCAAACAATACCATCCTCTTTGCTGACAGTTTGACTGAAGTGTGAAAAACATCAGTTTCAAAGATGCACACACACAAACAAAAACATTGAGTCCGAAAACCCGAAAGTTTTTTCTCACATAGAATCAAACTTTCAGAAATCTGAAAGTGAGTTTCAAGGAAAGACTTCAAAGACTGAATCAAAGCTTTGCATCACATCTTCAGCCTTGTAGCTCACGTTAAAAGTGAGGTTTTGTCAATTTCTCTGTTAGGAAGGTGAATGTTGTAATATTACTTTTCCACTTTTTAATAAGTCCTTTGAGGGTATCTAACCTCTGAAGTAGATGTAAGAAATTTAAAGCAGGCACTATCTAAGGTTTTACGATATCTGGGATGTCTGATTTGCACCTTTGCTTCCTGACAAGAGTGAATGACAGACGTGTGTAGCCTACAGTATTCTTCTAATTAGTTCATAAACGAATAAATGGATTATTTTAAATGAACAAAATTGTTAAGTAGGTTTAATAGGGTTTAATATTTGCTTCTGTTTGATTAGCTGCAGTTCATGAGGCATTGGAGGAAGCACAGGAGTTGGTGGAACTGGCACGTGTTGTTCCCCCTCTGGACTCCTACAGGGTACCAGGTGTGTGTCTGATGAAAACTTCAAGTATTCCCATTCAAACACATCTATCTTTGTTGCTTTCTGAGCAGTTCAGCCCTCTGCATTCAGGCTTGTGCACTGGGCCATGGTGTTGAGGTTTGGGATTGCCACTGATGAGAAAGAGGTCATAAGGCCAAGTCTCAGACACGAGCTGCAACCTGTTGATGAGTTCTGCTTTGTGTGTCAGTGCCGGAGTGAGCACTTTTAGAGTGAGTCTTGTTGTAATTACTTGTACCTTGTATTGGAGTCAGTTCCAGTCTGGATGACGTAGGAGGAGGGCACACAGACAATGCCTGAGCGATTTCAGAAGCACTGCCCAAATGCGAGGGTCACCTTTGGCAGCACAGGGATCAGATGTGTGAGCCCAGAGGTAATTATTATCCACTTGAAGCCCCACCGCTTTCAAAGCTTTTGTTGAAGTTGCACCCCGTGGTGCAATCACTTCTCCATCAAAATTATTTCCTGGCTCAATCTCTGATGAGGTTTTGACAAAGACGTGAGGGGTTGTGGAGGTAATGGAGCCAGGGGATAAGGCTTTGGCAGACAAAGGCTTCCACATTGACAGGCTACTGGAGGGTGTTGGAGCCAAAATGATCTTCACACCTTTGGAGCGGCCAATCCAGTTCAACAGAGAGGAAACTCAGAGGACCCAGACCAGAGCCAGACTCTGTCTTCTAGCTGAGCAAGCAATTAGCCAGATAAAACAGCACCGCATTTGGGATTTAGCACTTCTTCTTTCCTTTGGCAAGGAGAGTAAATCAGATGTGGTTCTGATGTGCCACCAGGGCTGTCCTGGTCCTCAAGCTAAGCTCCATGTTATATTACCACGTTATCTTATTACAAAAATCCTTATGTGCTTTCACACAGATTTTAATTGCAACTCCCTGGGAGAGAGAGTTGTATCTTTTCTCCTTGTGTAACTGGATAGCGAAGATCAAAAACAAATCCATTTCGGAAACCTCGGTTCACCCTCCTGTTTTTTTAGTCTCTTTTTCACCTGCTTAGAACTGAACAAAATGTTGTCAAGTGTTTTCTTTACTAATTATGGCTAATACACGGCAACTGACACGTACAGCTTTGGTATATTTCTGTATGGTTTATGCATAATCACCTACACCCACACAGGCCTATTATTTTTCCAGCCTTATACAGACACCTGGTCTTTTAATTTTCTTTAACAACACTAATTAGATCAGTGTGTCCTGAGTAGCCTCCATCCAGCCACTCCAGTGTCTCCTACTCTTTCAGCCAGGTTATTAACCACGAGTATTTTTCTACCTTTTCACCTTCTCTCTCTTAGAACTCACTGAACTGAGTTTAATGCTGGAAATGAGAACCGTGTAATTATGTTAAAATGATTCTACCATTCAAGTTCAATATAACCACCAGCTCCATTTCAAAGTCTGTAACACTCTCTTCTCAGAATGTGAACACAGACTAAGTCCTTCAACTTCTTTTTGTCACCGCCTTCCACTTTGAATCTGATCATGGTGCTGCCTGGTCGTCTTGAATTTTGGATTTTACTGGTTTTGTTCTGTGTTTAGATCTGTCAAGGATGATCACAAACAGTCAGCTCTATCTAGAGGTGTGATCTAACCCGCATCTGTCAGTTGGATTGGCTAAAAGCACCACACCAGTTTATTTGCATATAAAATAGGAAGTGAGAGCTAATTACAAGTGGTCAAAAGAGATGAACAAAGGTCAAGACGGATGTGTAGCAGCGACGTAGCTGCCCACACACATGAGATAGATGGTGTGTTCGATGCTGTTGCTTTTCCGTATCTTTTTCAGGTATTAACATTTCTAAACTTGTGTAAACTTGCTTTGACGCTTCAGTTTTTTGTTTTTTCTGAGTGCCAACACACCTCGCCCAAGTCACACATGCAGAGAGGTTGAAGGATTGTGTCTGTGTGAATGAGAGAACGAGATGAGTGACACATCAGTGAAAACAACATGCCAGCATCTTGTAACCAGGGTCGACGGATTAATCATCCCCCTGATCAATCAGCTGATCTGAGCCGTTCTCAGACGTCAGTATATAACAGTAATGGTGTGTAAGAACCGGCATGAACACTTTTTTGTGCCTGCAAACTGACTGGGTTTAAGAAATGATGTCCACTAGAGATAAATAAAGTTAGTATTCTGTTCATTCAGTTTGTGGTTCTCTCATTTCGATAGGTTTGCTCCACACAACACTTGACTGCTGCGCTGCACTGAGGGCATTTGTAATAATGAAGGTTATCTGTTGTTAAACAGTAAAATCTTGAGCCTCTGATACATATTTGTCACAAGTGTTTGGACGATATTTGAGGGGGTCATGTGAGCATGAAGAATATCAGCTGATTGATCAGTTATCAGAGTTCTTACTCAATAACATCGCTATTGGCCCCAGAAATACCACATTGGACACATGTGACCTAGGTTCTCTGAGTGGAGATCTATCTCTATCTCTTCATCCCACATATTCCATATAAGGACTGACCCCACTGGGGCAGCTGTTGTGGATTATTTTAACACACATCACCTGTGGTGATCACACACACACACTGATTGTCAATCTGTGGCTATATAAGCCCCATCTAGCTGCAGAGATAGTCACTAATCACTCTCCATAATTTCACCCCCACCTGCTGACACAGAGTCAAAGTATAGCCCATGGAGGTGTGTTTGTTGTACTTTTGTTCAGATTCCCGTAGGAATTAAGCTACCCGCTGCCAAATACGCCCGTCGCCCTCCAACTAGGTCGGATTTCATGAGGACCTTTCATGGCAGTGTGTGGCAGGCAGCTCTGTTGCTGACACATAAGCCACACTAGGGATAGAGATCAGCTGGGAATCACCCCCACCCATGTGCTTTCACCAGCCTCTATGGGTAAGTTGAAGCTAGAGAGGGGAGCCCATAGACCACCTCTACCAAACATCAAGTAAGTGGATGTTGCACACAGTCTGTCAAATACACACTTCTCTCGCTATACTCTCAAGAGAATCAAACACACAACTGCTTGCAGTGGGAATCAAGGAAACAGAGTGGCCTCACAAGGGTGGGGCTTATATAGCCACAGGTTGCCAATCAGTGTGTGGCCACCACAGGTGACGTGTCTTAGTGAGTAATCCACAACAGCTGCTCAGTCCCCACACATATGGAACATGTGGGATGGAGAGATACATTCCTACTTGGGATAATCTTGTGTCTATATACACTATAGATGTTTGAGATATTGTCTTCAACAAACTCCAACAAAATGAAAGTGCAAGGCAACACATTTTATTTCAAAGGCCTAATTGGCGTTAAGGTACAGCATATTAAATATCGTTAGTCCAGAGACAGTCATCGCAGAGTAACATACCATTCTTTCCTTTACATGATACATTCAGGCTGACTTTAAATGAGATATTTTACATATTGTTAATGTGGCGCTAACATAAAAAGGCTGTTTACTTAAGGTCTGTCCTGTTTTGCTTCCTGCTCTTCCAACTGTCGACCAAACATTGAGTCCATTCTGTCTCCTTTTAATTTCTAATGGCTTGTGGTCGCCCCGACACCCAATTAGGACACTTCACTGCTGTTGTTTAATTTGATTTGAGTGGTTACCTGTAGTTACTGAGTGACTAGTAGCATCTGTGTTAGTGTTGTGATAGTTCCTCAAAGAGCTGTATAACAGAATAATGTATTTTACATCCCTGCACATAATGTTATATTTCAATAAATATAATAAATAAAAAGTACAAATATCTGAATGTTATGGAACCAGATCGCTATCAAAGACATTTTTTTTTGTCAGTAATACATTGCAACCAAATGCTGGATCCAGTGCTGGATCCATGACTCAGCTGATGGACACATCATAAATGTGAGGGCAAATAACATGACTTGAGTAATATCTTCAGC
Organism: Caranx ignobilis; assembly: GCA_021432705.1. NCBI lineage: Eukaryota > Metazoa > Chordata > Actinopteri > Carangiformes > Carangidae > Caranx > Caranx ignobilis. Next base: position 9,619,632 of record MU269980.1, on the reverse strand, counting down.
TTTGTGGAAAAAAAAAAACAAACTATTACCATCATGATCAGCTTTAGAGGGAAATAAAAAAAACTGATAAAAGTCCTGCCGACCACTGTGTTAAGGCAGGAGACAGACAACAAAGCCAAGCTTTTGCCCTGCAACATTTTTGATCCACATACATTCTGTTGTTCCTCAGAACATCATTCACAGAGTCAAACCTTCAGCTCCCTATGTTCAGTCTGGAGAGATTGTTTAGCCTCAGCACTCTTGACAAAGTGTTAGTGTTGCACGTGGAAGAGTCGCCAATATCACTTTGACAAACTCCTCCTTTATCCCTTTGCCGCAGTCGAGGTTTGTCCTTCAGTAATTGACTTTTCCGGGAACCTGCACATTCACTCCGCTGTAGTCCACCATGTACATGGGCCACTGCTGCAGGGACACACACATGCACAGACAGACAATGATAGATGAATGTCAGTCATAATGGTGGAGAAAATACTTTCATTACAACAAAGAGGGTGTTGACCTTGCCTCAAAACCAGCTTTAATATGAGCAGACAGTTGTTTGCAAAGCACGGCCTGATGTGACCTGTTCACAGAGTCCATCACTTTTAGACTGGGACGACACATTTCAGCTCAAGAAGCTGAAATGTGTCGTCCCACCGTCCTTCCTCATGTTCTGGCCCTGCCCTCTGTTTTCTAAACGCTATTTTGGGATCTAATGCAGGAATAGCTGCATAACTGCAGCCTGATAAACACCAGGACCTCTGTAACACTAATGGATTTAATAGACATTGATTTTACTTTACTAGAAAAGCCGACAACCTGTCGTCACGCTCAGTGGTTCAGGGAAGTGATGTAAATGAGAGAAGTTCAGTGATAAAAAATGAGAAACTTTTCTGAATGAGTCTAACTCGGCTCTAAATTTGACATCATCTTTACTGATACATCATCAATACATCACATTTCAATTCTTAAACTGATCTCTGAAGAAAAATAGGCAACTGTTGTCTTAATGCTGTCATCCATGTATCTCCATAAGCTGTTGAAAACGTAAAACGTAAACACACAGACAAGTTAACACTACTGCAGTTGAACCTCCATGAATCAGCTCAGAGATCAGAGGAAGAAGCTCCTCAGTCAGTCATCAGTGACGCTCGTCAGTCCATCCAATGTACACAGGAAACAGGAACTAATTCATTACTCTTAAATTCAAAAAGTAAACAAGCACAAGCTTAAAGGGGGACTATACAAGTCTGGATGCTTATTTGCTGTTTTAGCGCTTTTTTCTCTACACAGCTCCCCCTGAACAGTTTTGTCAGACGCTTTGGAGGGAATTTAACATAAGTTTCAGTTTGCAATGCAATACCAAGAGAAATGATCATTTTAGCACCTATGATAATAACATTAAATAATACACAATAATTTGTAAACAACATGCCATCGCCATAGCAACATACTGTCACGTGTGTATCATTTTGCCGTTGTGCCCTTCTGTCGAACCGCTTGTTTATTTTTCTTGTTCTGTCTAGCAGCTGTTGTCTGTCTTCCGGATTCCATGTGAATGCAGCATAAACCCCCCCCCCCCCGACATGTGCATTTGGTTTCAGACCCAAAGCTGTTTAATTAAGGTGCAAATCTTGCATAGTTCATCTTTAAGTAGAAGAACTGGCCTTGAGTTGAAGCCCACAGTATCCATGGCAACATATTCCCTGTTTGTTGGGAAAGTTGAGTTTGTATCTGTTTTGTTATCAGAAAAGTTGCCATCGCTGCACGTCGCCCACGCTCTGTCTGATGTGAACAAACCTGACAGCTCAACTCGTCTGACTGACAGCTGACACTGACAAATAATTATTTGGTGTTGAAGAGGCGTGGGTGCTGATGGGTGGGGTTATTTCTGTGTGTTTGATTTAGTTGTATTTGGAGCAGATTCACAGACTGAAGTTGTTTCTTAAAGTCTGAACCATGTATCTATGGTCACAAGATACATATGTACAGTAGCTTGTGAGCCACATGTTCAAGACCACTGCTGTTATTAACCTCAAACAAACAATGCCCACAAAACAGGTTGAGGGCACTGTGCTTCGAGAACAAACAAGAATTTAGTCAAGCAGAAAGTGTTTTTTTGTTGAAAGAAATAACAGTATTTTAATAAATTATCTCTTATTTATTTATTTATCCATTAATTTTACTTTAGACTATTTAAAGCTGTGATGTGTTGTTTTGACAGAATCTGGTGTGAATCTGGAGCTTCCTCTCACTCAGGGCAACTCTCAATTCTGAAATTCCCCAATTACCAAATTAAGCAAATTCAACTTTTTTTTTTTTATTTTATCAACTGATTTACACACTTAATATTTCAGTCACAAAGACATCTCTTGAATTTTAAAAACAGCCCAATTTAGTAAATCACCAGTTGACACTTGCTGGAAATGAGACAAAAGATTTCTGAACTGAAGGATTTATGAGTAGCTGGTGTAACAGTCTCTTTCTGGGGGTGACTGTTGACCTGCCATTCATTTTGGGAAGGAAAACATGACCTTTCCTGTTTTCCATACATACCATCACTGGAATCTGATTGGTTGATATGCCCAGGTCAGAGGAGGCGGGTGCTCTGTTGCTCTCCTGGACTCTCTTGCGCTTTCGTCGATTGGTGGACGCGTCTGTTCCTACTGGAGACAGGAGAGGAAGTGGGTATCACCTTCACGTGGCAGCGATAAGGTTTAATTAAAACTCGATTCAACTGCATTAAAGGGCACCTACCTGTGTTACAAGCCTGGCTACAGATTTCTGCAAAAGGTCTGTGTGAGAGAGAGACAAGTGTCTGGGTCAGCGACACCAACAAAATAAACAACAGAGGGTTTTGCTTTAGTCGAATGTTCACACTCATTTTGGAACTAGAAAAAAAAATCTGTTTGATTTATGTCTTTGCCTCCATTCTTTCATCATAGCTTAACTGCTTGAGTGTCAAAATATTGTTCGTTGTTTCATATTATTTACATTTGCTGTTGAGGAAGATTTATTCTTTGACATCTCAGAGGCTGGATTTAAATCCAATGCATAAATAAACTGTAATGAGCTTAAGTAGCAAGAAGCAGAACCCTAAATTCCCAGTGAAATGTACAGCGTGGTGACAGCGAGAGGGCTGCTGAATATTCAGGTGTCTCCAGCACTCACTGTAGCTGGCTCTTGATGTTGAATTTTATTTTATCCATGGCTTGAAGGATTTTCTCCAGGCACACGATGTCGTAGGTGTTTGGGTTTCGGAAGGGGATGTCGTCTGGAAGGCCACTAACTTCTACCGACTCTGGACTGCCCGCGGATTAGCTTGTATGGGACCATGACGGAGCGGTCCAAGCCCAGAGCCTCACCTGAACACACATTGAGACAGCAGATGAAGCACTGAACAAAAAAGACTAGATGCTAGAAGTTTTCCGTTCCCTCTGGAAAAGAAAAGCAAAAAACCCACACAAAAAACAAACTTACTTTCAAACGTGTGTAGAAAGTGAAAGTTTCCTTTTAACCGCAGGAAAGAACAAGTAGAAGTGCCCGAGGAAAAATTAGCTGAATACAAGCAATTATTCTGGTAAGTGTGTGTGTGCTGCTGTCAAACTGAAAAACAAGGTGTGTGTTCCGTTTCTGAGACGAGGCATTTTTAGTTTTCCTTGTTTACAGTGAGACTTCTCGCATATTTAGCCTGCAGTGCATTAATGTTCATTTAAATAATTCAGGGAAGCTAACGGTAGCTATGATAATGATGCCACTGTTTAATGCAAACATTCAGTGACATTCGATTGTGAGGTTGAATTATGTTTTAATCCCTCAAACCCTGCAGCCTGGCAGCAATACACTGGGCCTTGTTCATGAATTTACCATTTTCCCTGAACCCCTCTTGCTTTATACCTAATATTACCTTATTCAAATCGACCCCAGTGAGATCCTCAGGAGTCAAAAAGTGTGTGCTGCTGATTTCCAACAGCCCTGCCATTACGTGTGATGTGTAGTTAACTAGGGTTGTTTGAAAAGGGAAAGATTCATTCACAAAAAATGTCATTAAAAAAGCCTCACTTCGCTGCTATTGGAAATCAGCAGAAGAAAATATTATGAATTTAACACTGTCAGTCGGTAGACATGAAAAAAATATAACTACAATGTTCATCACAGAGCTGCACCAGGGCAAAATTTAAAAAAGAAACAGTTTTATATGTAGTTACATGCTCAAAAAAAGTCATCCATGAGTGAAGTATGAGGCACAACTCATGATGATGAAATCTAACAGGAAATATTGGAAATGTGTGCAAAGAATTCCTGCAAAGATCTCAGGTGAGGACCACAAACAAAAACACTGCTTAGTGTATCACCCAAGAACAACTGATTTACCGTATTTCTTGTTGAACAGTTCCTTGACCTGCTCTCGAAGGACCACTTTCTCTCCCATGCGGTTAATATCATCGTCGTCTGTCAGGTGAAGAGAATCCGTTAATAATAAATTTCAAAATTAAGTTCCTGATGAAAAACAACACGAAAAATCTGGATTCTTTTACTCACCGCTTATGGAGGCGTAGGCCTTCTTTAGTAAAGTGACTCGTCGAGGTGCTGAAAAAAAGAAAATCAATAAAGGGACACATTCATATTAATATAAATATTACATGGCTATAATATTGGTTCTCTGTGCTTTAGAGATTATGGTTTATTAATCAGACTTCATCCAAAATCTAATTCTGTTCCTACCTGGTTTTGGAATGAGTCCTTGAAAAGGTCTGCAAAGAGAAGAGTGGCACGAAAAAGTTACATTAAAGAAAAAGATGAAAGAAAGCATAACTTAAAATCATGTTACAGTTAAAATGTTTGATGTTACATTAATTCATTTCCTACAAGTGTAACATTGTCTCAATCAAATCAAAATCACTTTTTACTGTATCCGTTAGCAACTTCCTATGCAAAAAGCTCCAGTGCAGATACCCCATGTAAAGTGTGACTGCAGGGCCCAACGATGCCACAGTGGCCGGGTATTTACCCGAACATCTCAGAAACAGTTAGAAGACGGGTCATTGATTTTTTTTTTTTTTTTTTTTTTTTTTTGTCTTCTGATTGGAGCTGATCTGAAGATATTATACAGATTTTTTAACACAGCCAGATGCTGCCTTTCTCGTTGATTTTACCACTTTCTGACTTTTGGTGCTGATCAGACACATAAAAGTCTCTTTAGTATTTAATCAGCATAAAAGTATTTGGTATAAATTTGCACAAGTGAATAATAATTTTAAATCATTTATCAAGAAAAAAAGAGAAACATTCTGCACTTCCAGCTTCTCAAAAGTGAAAGTTTGCTACTTCTGAAGATGTCTCCTGGAGCTTTTGGAACTTTTCTGACATTTCTGGGAACAATGGATAAAATGTAAAATTAATTGACTGATCAGTGATGAGAAGAATCACTGAAGCTGTGAATACTTCCTGTAATTAAAACCAAAGCACAGTCAGAGTGTTGAGCAGCCTTGGTGGAGGATATTTGGTGAAGTGTTTTCCAGCAGTCACTTGTTGATGACTTATACAATGCTTTTTACCTAGTTTGATTCTGACTTTGCCTCAGTTAACCCTGAGCTAAAGTGTTAGCACCGAAAGCAGTAAACCGAGGCTCCCACCTGGTGATGGTGAAGCTGATTTTGTCAGCGACCGCCAGGATCCTCTCCAGGTTCTGCGAGCCGAAGGTGCAGGGCTTTCTGAAGGGGATACCGGGGGAAGGCCCTCGATGATGACCGAGTCCGGGTTGTTCTTGATCCTCTTGTAAGGCACTTGGACGGGATACTTGATGCCCAATGCCTCCCCATATTTCCTGTTGAACAGATCTTGGACCTGCTCTCGCAACGTGTTGGCCAGGTCAATCCTGGACAGCTTGGACTCCAGGCACTCTGGGAACAGGAGACACAAGACACTGTGAAATTTAATCTTTTTAAATTTCCATTCCAACAACAAACTTCCTTAAAACCTCCTACACTCTATTTAAAGTGAGGGTGGCAAATGTCAATACACAAAGCCTATTCAAGTTCGAACAATGGACTGCATCAAATCTCAGTTTGAAAGTCGACTGAAAGCAAAAATTGAAGCCTGAACAAACCTGAGAATCCAGGTCTCTTGGATACAGCTGCAGTATCCTCTGTTGCTGGTGCTACGTCCTTGGTGTCCAGCTCTTTGGGGGAAAATAATCATTTAGAAAGGTTAAACTCCTGTTTTTGCCTCTGTCTCTTAAGATTTCCTCAACACAACAAACACTAAGACTCCTCGCTCCGGCAGCTGAGCTTTGTCAAAAAATAAAAAAGGTAGAAATAGCTGCGGGAAATCCCTGCAAGCACTCTCCTTTGTCCTTGAGGGGAAGGTGCTTTTAAAAATAGATTATGAACTAGAATTGAACTCACATAATTTCAAGCATGCATAGGAAAGTGCAAATAGTCAAATTTGAGTCAAAGCTAATTTTATTTATGTAACCCAATATCACAAATTTGTCTGGAGACGCTTAACAGTCTGTGCAGTATAATAGCGTCTTAAAGTTGCATTATGAGCCTCAAGATGGTGGAACTGTCTCCATAAAACCTTCCCACTGTCTGACACAACTTTATTTTCTGAGCTTTACCTACTACTGTAGGTAGACTGGCTGCAGGTTTACAGCCATTTAAAGGGTGCACTGCATTTACAGTAGAACATGAATATGATGTTACAGCTTTAGAAGAATCAGGTCCACATACAATTAAGTCAAGTTACAGTTTCTCCATCTTCTCACTAGTTATATACCAATGTCTACAGTGAACGGTTTTGTGGTTGCAGCAGTGACAGAGGCCATTACAGACACAAACTGCTCCCTGGTATATAATTGCAGGAAAACAACACTAGCAAAGTTCCTCCTGCAATTTGTAAACAGGTCACAATCTCAATTTGCACAATCTAAATTAGAAATGACTAATGTATACAAAATAATGGGACTAGGAACCAGAACAAATCATTACGTATTCATGACCACGACGTGCACAAAGCAGCTTCAATTTTTTTTCAGCAAGGCTTTTAGGTAAATATGGCATTTACGGCACAGGGCTGGTGAATAATATAGCTTCCTGAGGTTTGTTGTTTTGTTGTTTTCATGCAATCTTCCCAAACAAAACCTTAATGTATCTCGGCCTGAATTTCAACTAAACAAAGGCTTTTTAATGACGTCTTCCTATTCTGATAAAATGGCAAAACACATTATAAAGCAGTGAACAATTTCCTGTTGTTTTTTTTTCAGTTACCATTTAAATACATTAAGGATGCAAAGCAAACATCTGCAACCAGAAGTGGAGGACAGACCTACCCGAATCACAGACGGGGATTGAAGGCATTTCTTGTTTTACTTGCTCAGTTAACAGCTCAGGCCTGGAAACAAATTAAATTTCAATTAAACATTAAAGGGGTATTTGTAAGATTCTTCTTGCTAGCAGCAGGTGGTGGTGACGGTCAAACTTAAGCCAGTGTTTCATTTACAAGACTGGGGTTAGATGGTTAGCATGCTAGCTTCAGTAGAAAAAAGATGTGACAGAGACGAAAAGATAACAGTGCTCTTGCTTTCCACCACTGGAGACAGCTGTTAGTGAGCAAAGGAGTGAAATCTGATGCTGCTAGTAAGTAAACAAATGTCAATGCTAACATTAGCTATGTAGCAATAGCAAAACTCACAGCTAGCTACTTCAAAGCGTCACTTCCTTCTCTGAAGAAAACCTGGTTTAACTGTTAATACGCGTGTAACTGAAAGTAAAAGTGTTAATAAAGAAAGCAATATGCAGATGAGAGTAAACTGTTCCTTCACCTTTTGATAACAAACTTTATCTGACTGCTAGCTGCCAGGATCTTGCGCAGCTTGGCTGCTCCGAAACAGTTGGGCCTTCGAAGGGAGATTCCCTCCGGCAGTCCAGTGACGTACAGATCCTCAGGGTACATCTGGAACTTGGAGTAGGGCACCTTGGCTGGTTCAGGTAGACCCAGAGCTTCAGCTGAGGAAGAGGAAGAGCAAAAGGACAGAAACAGAGAAAGAGGCTTCACTTCACTGAATTAGTCCGACTCAGCATGTTACATCATCTCACACACCACTGTGGTGACAATGTTAATATTCACAAACAAAATAACTGAGAAAATTAAAAAATAAGACCCAAGTATCACTCCATCAGTACTTAAATGACTTTAGCAGGCCCCACACCCTCTAACCTGCAAGTATAATCCTAGCTTTTCAAAATAAATGTTAGCAAAACAGGAGATATAGCAAACCAGAGCTAAAAATTCAAATAGAAAAGTCTAACTAACAACACTGATTTTGTGATTTGCCTGCTAATCCTTCAAAGACACACTCTTTGATTGTCACTAACGCATCTTCACAGGCCTTATTTCTCAGTTGTTGGAAGTTGTTGATGAGCTCTTTCCCTCATAAAGTTTCTTAAGTGCCACAAGACTGCTTTCTACCTCTGCTTAACCTCCTCTGATGTAAAATTTAGATTCATTTGCCCCAGCCTGATTCTAATGTCTTCAATTATTTAATATTCAAATACACTTTATAGGCTCAACTTTTTAATCTCTGTACATGTGTACTGGGTGTGTACATGTGGAGGAGATCAAAGTACTATAGCGAAATGAACAGGCCTGACGTCAGCTCACAGCCTCGGGAGGCACCGCTACAGGTAGCTTACCGTACTTAATGCTGAAGAGGCTCTCCACTTGTCTCCGCAGCTGCAGGATCATTTCACCAATGTCCTCCACCAGACTCCCCGCTGAAGGAGTGCAACATATAAAAAAAAACGGCAGAACATTTACACCATGAACAGTCAAAGGAGAATTATTACACAAGGGCAGCTCAGTTAGTGGGAGCCATCACATCTGTGAACATTATCACTTCTCCCCCCCTGCAACTTTATTTTGACGAATGCCCGCTGTCCCATGCTGACCTGATAATGACAAACTGACTGTGCGGTGCATTAATCACCACAGACCACATCAAACAGATGTAAGTAAGGAGAAAGTGGGGTTGAGAAACAAAGTTGGGAGTAACTCTCGGGGTGGATGTGACTACAATTAACTACAACACACATGAACTTAAAGCACATAATATCAGTTACCATGACTACATGTTGTAAAATGAACAAAACAAAAATCTCAATGACATTTTGCATTTTCTGTGGTCAACTTTAAGAGCTTAGTTATACAGTACAGTACAGAGAAGTCATTAATCACTTCATGTCCAAGGCTAGAGACACAACCTTTAAATCAAACGGGTAATGGTGGCCCTGAGAGCTCCACTCACTGTATTTTAACAAAAACACATGGAAGTTCACAAACAAGCTGCAAATTCAGAAAACCTTATCAATACGACAGCATACGCTGCACATTCACAAAACAGGGGGACACTAAAAAGTGATGCACCCGACGGGACTCAGATTCTGACTTTTAAGTTTAAAAGCATTAAATAACAAGTGTGTCACAGCAGGTTCATCACTCCTCTCTGTTTCAATTAATTCCAACAGAGAGTGAGAGAAAGAGAGAGAGGGGGATGATATGGGGCCAAAGGCTGGACGCTGTTCATGGCACCACCCCTGGAAACACTTACAATATGTATGTATGTATGTATGTATGTATGTATGTATGTATGTATGTATGCTGTAGGATTGAATTTGTAGCATGTTTGTCTATTTGCATGTGTTGTGATGTGTTTTTGCAGCACATGTGTTGTTGCTTGTGGTTTCTAAAGCAGCTGTGTGTTGAGCCCCCGGGGCCACTATAGACATACACTATATATATGTTAAGGCTGTAGCTGGACTCTCTGTAGTTACACTGTGCAGTGTATGACCAGATCACAAGTTTCGTAGCTGTTGCGTTATATTTACATCTTCCTACACAATATGTACATTGTACAGTCATAAAAAAGGGAACATGCTGTGGATTTGATCATCAGTATCCATGCTGTGGGATGATATTTTCCCCGCCTTACCTTCAGAGGATCTTCTGATGCTCTGGGAGGCCGCACTCGGTGACAGAGCTTCAGCTGCAAGATGCAAGAACAACGTGAGACGAGCGAAGGCACAGCGGCTTTCATACATTCACACAAGGAAACAAATTCAAAGTTGTGATGTGTTGTTAACGTCCTGATGGTTCAACATTAACTGAGCTCAAAAAATAGTACTTTGATGCACACTTGTTAGTGTGAGTAAACAGGTTTGCTTTGACTAAAACATTCTGTTGTTTTTTCTGCTTGAATGTACAGAGGAGAAACTAACAATATACATAAGAGCATCGCTGCAATAATTCCATCATTATCTGTTGCCTTTCAGTGGATTGCATCATGACAGGATTGTGTGATCACAATGAGTTACTCTTTCACTCAGGTTGTTCAGGTGAATGACTGATGATATTAAAAGACACAAATGAAGCCCTCACGTTTGTTTTTATTTTATCTGATGCAATGCATAAAAGTGGAAGTTTAGCAGATCACTGAATATTTGATCTTTTTATGTGGGATTTTTACCTTTAACTATTATAATGTGATGCCGGTGTTATATTTTAGCCATAATCCACCACTCCAACATTCATAATACAACAATAGAACATAACAGAGTTAGTATTTATTCCTTGGTGCACATTAAAATGCTAATTATTCCTCCTGCTTTATAGAATATATTAGATAATATTAGACATTCCCAACCAAGGTCTTAAACACTTGACAATAATTATTTGAAAGATGATTTAATCTCCTGATTAGAGCTGACGAGTCTCCACTGTAATTAAATTTCACTGTGGCACAAATATAAAGCTTGTAGCACCTGTAACGGCAAATAGTACAGAGTGTGACATTTGCTGCACTTACCTCGGTTTTCTTTCCTTTAGAGGTCATTTGTGAAAGAAAAGAAAACTTAAACAAAGCACAATCAAATAAAGAAAAGAAATCAAAACACCTCTTGAAGGCACTGGATGCTACACCCAAGACCACATTGAGTAGACTGTCAAAAAAAGACAGCTGCTTCATTTAAGGTAAAATTAATGAAAACAACACTGAATTGATAACACAGCAGCACGTGCTTACAGTTTGCCAGAGTCCCTTTAATTAACTTCTGGCAATTCAACACTTTCAGTATTAGGGCAGCAACTTTAACACTTAATCACTTACAAAGTCTTAAATAAGATTTTAGCAGGTGTCATCCTTTAACCAGATGTAATGTGAGTTTGCAGTGTTTTATCACAATGCTGCACGGTACCTTTTCCAAAGTGTAAAAATCTGTTGGTAAAAGTGGAAGGAGAGAGTGCAGTCTACTCAAATGTTCTTGGTGAGCTCACTCTAGTCACTGATGGTTTAAAGGTGGGAGTTGTTTGACTCTACAGACAGATCTGTGTTAGATGACAGGGAGGGAGGTTCAGGATCTTTGAGGAGCAGTTCAGTCTTTCTAACATGATATCTAGTGCTAAGTGTTCTGGGCAACAAGACTAGAGGAGAATAAGACTCACAATCTGGAAATGTGCACGATGCATCAGTTTTCCGAACTGAAACGGCAAAATGAATTTCAGTTCGTCCTCTGACGTAATGACAGGAGGTGACCCAGAGAGGGACTCAGAGCCTCCATCTGATACATGGTGCTGTTCACAGATGAGAGTGTGTGTGTGTGTGTGAGAGAGAGAGAGACTGTGGGGGAGAGAAAAGCTACAGTGGGTCAGAACTGGGGAGGTGGGTGGTTTTTAAGGTTGGGGTTGTGTCTAACAGGGGACTGGGGAAGTCCGGTCGGGAGTGTGGAAGATAAAGTAAGGTGGTTTCATACGTGCTGCAGCATATTTAGCACCCTACAAAGAGCCAGAGTGTGGGGGGTGTTGATGGTGGGCCCCGGTGGGGGTGAGGGCGGGAGTGTTGTTGGCTGTAAACTGTGGGGTGGAGCTGGCATTCCAGGAGCTGCGGTGAGGAGGAGGAAGAGGAGGAGGAGGTGGTAGACGAAACGGGAGGCAAAGTTACCTGTGTGATTCTCCATGGGGTGGTGGGGGGCCGAGGGAGCAGGGGGCGCGGGGGGAGCGGAGGGCGAGGCTGTGGCTGGACATGCTGCGGCTGCGACAGGCTCGGCCACAGGCTCGCTGGGCTCCTCCCCACTCGTACCAGCGTCTGGAGAAACGATATATTTATTTAGTTTTTTTGCTCGCTATCAGCTTTTCACAAGTTCTGCAGCGTCACACCGCCAACACAAGAGAGCGACAGGAAATGTCAAACTGCTGATATTTCCTGTTTTCTTTCTGATATTCCTGGTGATAGGCTGATATCAGTTTGAGCCTGCAGACACACTGCCGCTCAGTTTAACAAAAGAAAACAGGAGGGAGGGAAACGGCGGAGAGAAGAATAAAATAAAAATGTTAAAATGTGATACTGACATAGATTCAACTGTCTCAGCCTCTGGTAGTCTCCTCCCTTGAAGTCTTTAGTCTTGTAAAGGTGAAAGAAAATGTTTGAAATGGGTTCAGATAAAACATAAATCTCACCGAGCTCTTTTCCACAACAGAAGGGTAATCATCTTTTATCATGGAGCTTCCTGTAACTATGAACTTTGGAGAATTGAGATCTTGAACTTCTGCTTGTTTTCCACTGTATTTTACAAAACAGAAGGTTCCAGATAGACGTCACTGAGACGGCAACGCTGCTGCGCATCAGTGTAAAAGTGACGGACTTTGTGAGCGCGGCTGTACAGACAACAACAGGAAAACTTTCATCACCTTTGCATCAGCTCAAAGACACAAAAAGAGTAAAACGGTGGTTCAGAGGTGACGACACAGTGGCTCAACTGATTCCAGCTGACACCGCCGTTGGCAGCCGGGAGACAACCTGGAGCTTGACGTGTAGGTTCAGGGATTCAGTGCAGCAAAACAACAAAGCACAGTGTTCTTATGGAGTATTTGTGTAGACTGTCAGAGTACTGGGACGTCCTGGACCCAAAGCTGCCCCCTATGGGCTACCACTGTAGTTACAAGTACATACACCAAAGGAGCCCATATTAGTCAGAATAAATATTGCTAAGAAATGCTGGCACATCAGAATGAGGTGAAGACGCCAAACAGACACACACACACACACACACACACACACACACACACACACACACACACACACTAGTGAGATTTATGCTTTATAGGTGTTTTTAAATGGTGCATTTTGCTTTTAGGAGATAAAAAGACTCAAGGGATGAGGACTCACTTCCTCGCCTCAGAATGACCCAGTGCATCATGTTCACTCCCCTAAACTTTTTTGCAAAAATGGAGATGGAATAAAAGCAGTAAAAGCTGTGCCAGTCAACATGTTCATGTATAAGCCTAAACCACAAAGTGAGTGTCCTGACCTCACCCAGTGTGACTCTGTGGATTCACTATGTGGATAAACTGTGGCCACTGTCAGAGAGTGCTCTCTACCACTGAAGGTGACAAATGAAATGAACTTGAAAGGTTTTTTTTTTTTTTGGCCTCTCTCAGGGTTGGTAAACACGAGCATTCTCTGATATTGCAGTGCACAGTCTTTGGCTACTGAAGTCTGCAAAATTCAATTATGCAAAGTTGGGCGGTGGAGCTGGAGAAGAGGCTGCAATAGATGAGGAGGAGAGGCCACATCTACTGACGTAAATCCACTGATGCAGTATCTGATGACATAGTTTTACATTTGGACGCGGGCTCACAGACAGAGTGTCTGAGTGACAATCTAAAGCCATCACTGGATACTGTGTTTATAGTTTAAGAAGTGAGCAATTTCAAAGCTAATGGCTGCTTAGCGTGTGCTCACTTACCTGGCACTGTTACTTGAATGATTTCCCCATCTGGAGGCTCTGTTTTAATCCTTTTCAAAGGAATGCAATCTCCTGAAGGACCTGCGGGGATTGAACAGTTCATTCTGCCTGAGTTCCCATCAGTCTGTGGGCGCTGTGTGTTTATGGCTGCGTTAAACAGATTTAAGTCACCAATAGAACATGTTTGAACTGAGCAGACTGCAAAACATGGTGGGGGATTCCTCTAGAATACTTCCATAGAAGGTTAACGTGAAAAAAAACACTTTCATTTGATGCTCATAAATGTTTTTTCTGTTTAATGCACATACCTGCTTCACAGTCGGCCAAGGGACTCACACACGCACTTGTTGATCTGTGAAGTAAAACAAAAAACATGCACACAAACTGAGCGATTGATTAAAGGTCGTACATCGTATCCTGAAATGTCCATGTGCAGTGTGGTTATAAAGCAGCTGTAGGGTTCTACATTGATATTGTTTATATATCAAAGCCTCATTCCACAGAGAAACTGAGCCTTAAACCAGCTGTCGTAACTTCCTGTAACTTTGTGATGTCACAACAAAGGAACCACCCAGCTGGCTGACACAAACTGTTGTTAGTAAAGCTCCGAAGAGAAGTCTGACAGAGGAGATGTTTAACTACACTGACATGGTTTTGATTCTTAAAACCTTGTAGAACAACACCTTTCACCTTTCACATCGTCTGTGCAGCGACTGCCGTTGTGACAACAGCTGATATTCTCAGTTTCTGTATTATGTAAGCTAATGTATAGAATAGATATGGTGCCACCATACACACTATAAAACTATGAGCTTATTACATACAGTATCAAGTTGCAGGATATAAAGAAGAAAAATCACCAAAATGAAGCCAAATTAAAATATGAATTAAAGGCTGTCGCTAAAATTAAGCTTATCACGGTTAGTCTCACAGCAGCTATATAAATGATAAATTCCGTAAAGCAGCATATTTAAACTGTTTAATTCGGTCCACACTATGAGTAATGGCAGTTATAAATGCAATATAATTTGGCTGCCTGCCACTATCTCATATTTCCACATTATAAACAAAGTCTGCGGGGTAATGCTCGATGTGTGTGTGTGTGTGGGCCGTCTTACCTGCTGCTGTGAGGATTGCTGACCAGCTCGGCTGCAGTGGGCGGAAGGCTCAGATTGTCAGGGAAGCTGTCTTCAGGCGTGGAGCCCAGGTCATGCTTTCCCTCCTCCCTCGCAATCTTGCCGGCAGCTTCAGTAAACAAGACACAAGAAGATAAACAAACACTGCATCCCATTAACAGAGAACGTCTGTGGGGTTAAATATATAAATAAAGACTTGACAGGGGTGGTAGTCTGTCAGCCAGTTACTGTAATTAATTGTAAAGCTCCTGACAAATATTGTATGACTGAATGGCTGGGGTTAGGGTGAGGTTCAACACTGAGCCTACATGGATCCCTACCAAAATAATTACGGTTTTTCCCAAATTCCCCCTGAAAAGACGGAGGTCATTTTTCATTTTAATGAAAATGCACTTGGGCAACAAGTCTAATTAGCTTTAATTTTATCTCATTTTCTGTTTCTTTGTACAATATAGCCTGTCTGGTAATGACACTGTTCTTAAAATATTTGGATGTATTGGCTGATATTAATTTTCTCCAGCACATAATAAATCCACATTTTTCTTCAGAATTTGAACAGATGAAAACAATAAATATACATACGGAGCAGCATATTTCAGCTCAGAGATCTAAAATAAACCATGACAGTAACAATGTATCTGCAGTGAGCTCTGATCAGCTGATATATTGGTCACCAGCTGATTTATTGGTCGCCAATCAGCAGTTACTATCTCATACAGTCTCCATTCATGTGATTAGGTCCATCTAGTGGAGACTAAGCCAGTTAAGTTCAAACAGTCCTGCAGAGTGTCCTACTGCCATGTTGACTAGTATGAGATCAGTTTGTGTTGTAAATGTTTTTAGAAATGTATAAACTGTGGGGTGACAGTGATCTCAGGTTCATGGGATTTGTTGGCTTTAACGATATTTTGGTAGCTGTGATAGACATAGATGTCTGACACCTACATGAATGTATATAGTATTGAAAATGCAGCAAGTTTTCACTTATTCCATTTTAAGGTGATTTAGAGAGTGTGGTGTCTGTATGAATACTGCAAGAACTATCAGTGTTTTGTGTATTCTGTATCTTTTCACTGCATATTTTCATCAGTAAGTTTGTAGATGTGAATCTTGCTGCAGTAAACAATAAGAGAAGTTATCTTTAGTTTCTCAGACTGACAGAATTTTCATTGTTAGTTGCCAAATATCTTGGTGATCATGTTTCATTGTTCATCTTGGACCAAATGCATGGATCACAGGCGCCACACGTCACGCTTCTCAACTTTAGACTGGGACAACATAAATCACAACCCTAATGGCAGATTCAGAGGCAGTACCTCCTTTAACTGTATTAAATTAGGCTGAGAAGTGTTCCTCATATATTGTCCACCTCATTTATATCAGCTGAATCGTTTGTGTCTGTGGGACTGTTATATTATAGTTAAGAAGTACATCAATTTAAGGTGGTAATTATATAATATACTGAATATGACCCATGTAAAAGACTCAAAGTCATTAAGGTCAGTTTAACGGTTATTCTGACTCAAAAATGTATTCCCTCATGTTGCTGTCAACATTTTCCCACAGAGAAAACCAGCAGCTCTACAATAAATGTCACATTTTTCCAGTATAATTCAAAATATTGGAATGAGAAGTGACAAATAGGCAGATCAGCTGCTATTTAGTAATGAGGCCAGCACACAGCTCATATGCATGAGAAAATTGTTGTTAAAACAAAAAAAAACTAAATGAATCACGGTCTTACCAGTGAAAATCCTCTCATCAAACATTCTGGAAAACACAAAAGAGAAAAAAATAGGACATTAGTCATTGAGTTCAAAGAGTGTTCCCGCTCTCAGGGCAAACATCACACCGAAGCCGTGTACATGTGGAGGAGCACATCATTAACAGCTCTTCTTTACGCACATTAGCCGCTATTTAAACCGTCAGCCTCAGACAAACAATCGAGTAATTGAGTCGTTCCTTTGTTTTCCACTGAATCTCTGACAGAAAATAACAGTGTGGATGTGAGAAAGAGCTTCTAGGCGCTCAGTCTGCCGCTCCGCCGAGACCTGCTCCTCCTGCTGTGATTCTAATTCATCTTCAGACACCAACTATTTCTTCAAGTTTTGTTTATTTCCATCTGTTTGAAAAAACCTTTCGGGACAGTTGATTTAAGTTCTGAAACTTCCAGTTGGTGAGGAGGGCCGCTATTTATAGCTACTGTACATCTATAATTAATTTACTACCTTATTAAAGCCAGATGACCTCATTTTATATTTCGGGGTCACTGCTGAACAAGACTAATCTACAAGACTACAAGTTTTTTTACAACTTAGTGGAGCAAGAAGTTTTGTCGAGAGCAGTGGTTCCCAACCTGGGGGTGTGAAGGTATTTTCATTACAGTATCCTTTTATTTAAATGGATATAACTCTCTAGCATGTGGTGTGTATACTGTACATACCACATATCAACATCCATAAGATCCATAGCAGACACTAATCACCAACAGATAGAATTAAAAGCTGATTTAACAAGACAACCATCAGAAAAATGATCTGAGAAGGTTTTTTTGTCTGGATGTGAGCCAAGAAAATGTCTGCCCTAAATCCAGATGTGTCAATGTGTTGTGTATGGTGGCCTTGTTAGGATCTGTCTCATCTCAATATCCAACAGCTACAGCTGCACTTTGAGTTGAACGCAAACACAATGCTAACATGTAAGAATATCAAGATGTATTATATATTTGATATTTTTCTTCAAGAAATCCCTTGAAAAGATCGAACAAACAGCTTTTTGTTGTTTTTCTAAGGTCAGATGTGTCTCATTCCTCTGCTCCACTGTTGGTGAAAACACCAACAAACCACATCCACATGGGCACTGTAGGTTATTTTGACTAAATGCCAAGTACACAATCCCACTGGCGTAAACACACACTAGAAAACCAAACTATACTCATCCCTGGCTGAAAACTGTCACTGAAAACAAACCATTCTGTCCTGTTTGAATAGTATTTGTTAAAAACTACACTATACAGAAAATTACTGAGCTGTTTTTAAAATGGAAACTACAGAACTGTGACCTGTTTTAAAAGACTCGCTGCTTCTGTGGAAAACCAGTGGGTTTGGGGCTGAGAGCCAGACTGAGTGGGAAAGTCCTGAGGCATTAAGAGACAGACTAATGCATTGTGGATTTTGTTGACAACAAAAAAACTAACACTCCCCTCATCTCTTACGGGTCTTAGGTTGTTAGCATGTCGTCTTCCACCTTCCACCTATTGATCAATGTTACAACATGTCACTGTGGACCTGAGTGATGGAGCTCTGTGCTGAATGACCAGCTGACCAATCATGTCACGACTGGTTTTTAAAAACACCCCATTAGATTTTTATCACAAACAGGACTCAGCCAAGGAGATAAAAGGTGCCAATAATTTTGAAATTGAACTGCTCATAACATGGGAATTAAATTAGGTTGTAATTACATGTGACATCATCTTGGCATGATTAATAGCATGGCTGCAGCTTTATAATGAAAACTGCATTTTGGTTTCAATTAAAAGCAGCAAAGCATTAAAATCAACCATCATCGCTTAAAAATGATCACAGTGTGTCAAGAAAGAACGGGACCCAAAAAAAAAAAAGGAGAACATCAGGCCCTGCATCTGGAACATCTCTCAATCACAATGGGAACGTGATGTAATTCAGAGTCACGTCTTCAATCTTCCTTAATTGTATTAACGCTAATGAACTGCCTGCAGGATTCGTTAAAAAAAGATGTGTAATCTCAAACAAGGCATGGTGGCTCATTTAAATTAGCTTAAACAAATGGGTGGAAGAGCAGCCGTTAGCGCAACATGCTGGCGAGGGAGAGTCATCTGGGACATGAACAGGAAATGGTGGGCCGTAGTGCGCTGACGGAGGCAGGCGATTTACACACAGATGGTATAGGCAGGCTCAGTGGGTAGCGGCTTATTAAAAAAATCCCTTCTAAATAAAAGTTTCAGAAGCGATGCCATGCCATAGTTTGGTGGACTGGAGCTGGATGACAGTGTAGAGGCGAGCGTCTGTCATGAAAGTGAGCATGAATGCACCCCAGAGATCCTGTCATGACTACAAATGTACATCACTGTCCTGAAGCTCTCCTCACCGTTTGACTATGAAGCGGATCCCGTGGCGCTCGTCCAGGATGCGCTTCAGCTTGGGAACTCCGTAGGTGCAGGGTCTCTTGAAGGGGATCTGGTCGGGGATGCCGATGATCTCCACGGCCCCTGGATCACAGGCTATCTTTCGGTAGGGCACAGGCACCATGTGATCTAGACCCAGGGCCTCAGCTGGAGGAAGACAGAGAAGCATTGTGATGCTACTGGAAGAAAATCACCTTGCTTTTCTCTCCAACTCTATGCAATTGTGTGTGTGTTTTTTTTATTCTACTTGATACATTTGTTCCTCTACAAACACTCATTTGCATAAGGAAAATCAGCCTCCAGTGGGATGCACACCGCAAGTAAAGGTTCACAGACGTGGAGCTAATTCCAGCTAAATGAGAAACTTTAAGGGAATGATAATCAGTGCTGTGGGCTCGGATAAAGAATTCTGGGAACAGATCCCATGAGCCATAATGTGGAAACTGCTTGTAGACACACAGAATCTGCAGGGTAAGTAAACGGCAGCATCCTCTAAACACTTTCAAATAAGCTGCAAAACAATGCAAATACAGGATGAGAGTTTTATTTTCTCCCTCAGACTTTTATTTTTGCAGCAATTAACAGTAACGCTGTGGCTACAAATGTGTGTCTTGTTTGTGCATCGCTGAAGAGAAGATGATCAAACTAAAAGCAGTGACCTCAATCTATCAACATCCATAGACACGCCAGAGAATCATCACCGTGTGCGAACAAATGCTCGAGGAGGCAGAGGTACCTTTCTGAACTGCACCCTATAGACGTGGAAACAGTGAAAAATCTAAATGCAGAGAAGAGGCGGTTTCTCACCGTATCTGCTGTTGAACAGAATCTGAACACATTCTCTCAGGGTGTTGATGTCTTCCGTTTCCCGAATGAAGGAGTCCCACTTTTCTGCAGGAGGAGAAAGGGAAACAGTCACGACCCCCGTGTCCAGTGTTTTATGTACAGCTGATGTTTATTGGAGCTTTAACATTCAAATGAGCTTTATTTCATTGTAGTGCTAAAGATCTGAAATTAATCTTCTCCATCTACTCAGCGTCAACTTGGGAAATGACTGCAATCTGCTTAAAGGATTAATGTTGACATCTTAGTAGCTTAGCCCTTAATGGTTACGGGTTAGCAATGTTCAGCCTTGCTTCAGTAAACAGTGTTTAGCTACTGTGTGAGTCTGCAAATGCAGGCAGAACAAGAGGGAACAGAGGAAGAGATGTAAAACTATACGAAGCCTACTGACTGTGTGGGAGGACATTGTAACTTTTTTTTTTTAACCATATTAGACTTCACCTGACTGATTTTAGACACTGATGCTGAAAGGTTTTTCTTTGTTTTTGCCTGTGAGTCTGGGTTTTACACTGGAAAAAGTTCATAGTGTTCTCTGATGAGTTTCAAAACAACCTCAAATATCAACCACTAATAAAAGTGTGAATAGGGTTGGTTGTGGTTTAAACAAGGTTTTCCAGGAAGCTGCTGCACTGGGTCAGAAATAGGGTTACTTCAGTTTGTATAGGTTTCCTGAAATGTTGAACCTTTGGATATCATGCAGTCACCATGAACATTCAGCAGGTTCATTATTACCAAGTCAGTGTTGGGTGACAACCTGCTCCAACTCACAGAACTTTATTTCTAAAGGCAATAAAGCTTTCCAAGAACATACACTACCTGCATGTGATGTGAATTATAATAAAAATAATGATGCATAATGTTTTTATCCTGAATTTTCCACATTAACTTCACAATCCCTGTGAAGCACTGACAGCATTTTATCAGACTTTGAAGCCACTTAAGAAGAAACCTGGGGGAACATTTGTTCAGTTGAAATATTAATCTGTAAACCTCTACAACTTTGCCTGAAATGGTGCATTTAGGTGCTTTCAAAACATATTTATGTGGAAGTGCTGGCTGAGACAAAACCTGTGAGGCGTTTACTTGCCCTGTCTGACTTCACAGACCTGTGCAGATATACCTGTCGTCTCTAGACATGGTGACGTCTCCCTGCTAACGGTTCTAACCCACCTGATTTTTCATGAACGATGGAGAAGAGCAGCCTCTTGGAGATGTGGATGCCAGGGGGGCTCTGACCTTGCTCACCAGGTAGTCTTGTTGTCTCATCTGAAGTTGCAAATGAACATGCAAATTAATTATATTCAATTTGTTTCACTTTCACTTCACAAAGAAATTCAGCAATTAGTTTCCCCAGCATTCGGTATTTTAACCCTAATTAACTCTGAAAGACACCGGATCACCAGCATAAACAATTAAAAATATATATATTTTTTAATTTTCTTACATTGTCAAGATGCAACTTTTACTCTATAGTTCAAACACAGGTGAGTGAAGGCACTCACTGCTGGTGGCTGGGAGTTAAATGATTCCTCTAGAAGTCAGAGCACAGCAGAGTAAAGTGCTGGTTGAATGAAATAATGACTGATGTAATAACCTCAGTTCAACCCACACACACTGTCTAAGCACAGAGTGAAACACTATGATTGTTATTGTGAATGTTATGTGCACTTTACCATTGTTAGCACAGTCCTTGGCAGACATGTTCTTATCTGTCCAGTTGGCCAGTCTGTCCTTGCCCAGGTTGAGGAGGGACATGGGCTTGAAGTCCAGCTTGCTATCTGGGTGGGGTTTGGAGGACATGGGCATGCCATACAGGAAGTTTGACAGAACAGAGTTGCTGGAAGTGGCGGGACTCGACGACGTCACTACCTGGGCGGTACTCTTCCCAGGGCCGTGGCTGACGGCGGGGGAAGTGTTGTGACTGACGTCGGCGCTGGACTTGGCTTCTCGAGACAGATCTTCTGCAGGTCTGAGCACAGAGACGAAATCAAAATCAAGAAGGAAAAATTACTGAGCAGAAGTTCCACTAAATCTGAACCAGAATGTTTGATCTTCTTGGAGGGTTACACACACTCACAGCTCCACATCAAGCTTTTCTGTTTGCCAATGGCTTTGCTTGCCAAGCTTCTCTTGGCTTATGTTGTGTTTGCCGCTGCACATTTTGAGAAGGACAAATGCATGTGTCCCATTACGACACAGCCTTGATAGCTTTTGGAAGTGGCAACCGAACGATAAATGAAATGAGATGACGTTCTGTCAACATGGTGTTTTCTCCAGTGGCTGAACTCTTCACTGTTCTGTGCTTGTCAGACAACAAGTGCCAAACGGCCTCATTTGAATCTGAGCACGTTTTGACCACAGTTAGTGTTGCATGTATTTTCCAACTGTTCAAATATTTAAATTCATCAGACAGCGGGAAAGAGAGGAAACCTCCAATTTGTTGTGGGCAGAGGCATGTGAGAGTTGTTAAGAGAGCAAGCACATAGAAGGGTCTTATGCTCAGAATAGGCTGCTGAACTAGAACTGAAAAAAAAGAAACTTTATTTAATGACTCAGGAGATTCAGAAACAGAAAATTAGCTTCTTGTATCTAATAGGTGATCTAATGAAGCTGTAATGAAGCGTTCAAACCTCTCTTGTGCAAAAAACAAAAACAAAAAAATTCATTTTCAGTCCTGTGACACCAGATCTCCTGATCTGGACCAGCTGAATTCAAATATTCATTTGCAACACTGGTAAAACAGCGACGCAGCAGGAAGTCACAAGCGAGTCACATGCAACAAAATGTCAGGCCAGAATCTGAACCGGGGACGTAGTGGGCACACTGTATGGTAAACATCACGGAGATGCTTGTAGATCACTCCACTGTTTACATGGTGATCATCATAACAAAAGATGACACGAGAGCTGCCATGACAACCCCCATGTCTTTAACATCCTCTCTCACAGTCTACCAGCCTTTCAAACTCATGGGTCAAGAGCTGTTTTCACTCTGGTCAGGACCTATTGACAGTTTATATATGTTTCATATCACAAACATTAATTCATAGGGATGGGTATTTTGCTTACTGGACACTGCTGCTGATCTGGCTCCACGTGGGAAGAGTCTGTGTGTGTGTGTGTGTGTGTTTTTTTTTTTTTTTTAACGTGTGTAAATACATATTAGAGACTGTGCCTGACTCCCACCAAGAGGATTCTGGGAAAGACCAGGCCTCTGTGGAGTTACCCGTCCTCAGAGATGTTGGCCAGACTTAATATTTTCATTTAATACATATTATTAACAGACTCTGTGTTACTTGTATGACTGTTGTTGACAAAACACACATCAGTGCTCCTCGTCCAGCCTCTGTAACTGATCCTGGTAAATATTGCCAGCATTGTTATGAAGCAAATATGTTCTGGACAGACTGAGCTGTAACCTGAGAGAGTGTTTTTTCCCAGCTGAATTAAAGCCCCACTAATACACTACAGTCTGTCTGCTACCAATATCTAGCTGCACAAGATGCCAAGCCAGATATGTGCTTCCAGCCAAACACAAGTATGTATCTCTGCAAAGCATTAGAGGCTAAACTGATATGACAAACATCTCCAGTTCACTCTGCAGTGATCAGATGTGAAACATCTGGTTTCATATTCTCATACAAGCTCTCAAACAGAAGTCTGTTATGCACAAACAGCAGAGTTATTGTTCAGAGTATAACAAACATCAGACATTCATGTCGCAGACTCACCGTTTCACTACCAGCTGGATTCGGTGGCTCTGCTCCAGAATCTTCATCAAGGTCTTAGTGTCGTACTCGGAGGGTTTCTTCAGCGTGACTCCGTCAGGCAAACCATGGACCACCACGCAGCTGGGGTCTTTCTGGATCCACTCGTAAGGCACAGGGACCAGGCTGCTCTTTCCCACAGCTTCACCTGAGTGTTGTGAGAGTTAGTGTGAAGCATATATGGTTCTATTTTTATCTGTATACCTTGTATAGTTTGTTCTTTTGTATATATCGTTCTCCATTTTATTCGTAGTGCAGTGTGACCTTTTGTGTCTACTGCTGCTGTGATGTAAGAATTTCCCAGTTTGGCATCCATAAATCTTTCTATCTATGTCTAATCAGAGCAATAACTATGGCAACAGCAGGAAACAAGAACACATTTATTTTGGTCCCTCCTTACTGTAAAGCACTGTGAAGACTTCCTCCACCATCTTCCTCAGAACAAAGATGTTGGACTGAGCCTCTGATGGAGCTCTGGCTTTCCCATGCTCTCCATCCTTACTCAGCTTGCTCAGATCGCCGTCCTGGTCTTTGGTATGGGCATTAGCTGTGGTCAGATTTTGCAGACATGGCACCCCTACAGCCAGATGACAAAAAGTCACATTGCAATAACAAAAAACAAAACAAAAAAACAGTGTAAAACAACATTACAGATGCTTGGGGGTAGGGCTGAGAGAGCTGCAATGTGAGCTTGGAGAAAGGTAGATGTTGCTTCTCTTGTGTTTTGATTTCCAAGTTTCCAAACAAACAAAAAAAAAAAACAGATGATTGAAAGACTTAGTCCTAAAAACTAATGAATATGTCACCTTTTGAATAATAGTACCATGTAAAATTAATGGCTTGTTTGTCTTAGAATGTATTGGGATAAACCTAAAGCATCTCTGACAATTGGTGATTAAGTGGGCAACACAAAGCCACTTAGTTCAATTCTTCCTCATTTGTTATAGTTAAAGGCCACGTATCTGAAGCCAAAATCAGCGGGTTATTTCTATTCTAATTCTCAGATAAACAACACAAACTGGAGCTACTGTTGCCTGTAACAGGCCAGGAAAACTCATTTCACCTTGTACACGCACACAAGGCTGATAATATTAAACTGTGTAATGGGAGGTCACAGCCCCGTAAATTGGTGTTATTAGCAGGGAAACATTGTGAAGTCTGGGAACATTATTTGCTGTTTTACCTCAGAGTTCAAGGTCAACAGGCGAAGCTTCATGTCCCAGCACTGACTCCTCAAATGCCAGCCTGAAATCCTGCATACTAATTTGTTTATGGGAAATCAGGGCTGAATGGAGGGGATTACAATTTAGGTAAGAAGTATACTGGAAGAGTTTCATGTAGTGAAACTACAACGTAAAATTTGCAGGAACTGAGTAATAGGAGCAGACTTGTTCTGAAAAGGGGATGCTCTTGCTGTTGAACTTGATCTTGAGCTATTTGTACAGTTGTGCTATTTCTACATTAGCGTTAAGACCTGTTTACCTACCAGTCTATAAGAAACATTATGAGTTCAGCATCAAACTGATGCAAGAGGGGATTGCAGCAGTGGCAGCAGTGGCAGCAACAACCCTTCTGTTCTCTTCGCTGAAGTTTGCAGGCTAGCTAACCAGCCAACCTGAGGTCGGTCAAACTGTCACTTCATTTTCCGATACTGAGTTGCTGAGACGTCTAGCCTACTATTAATAAGTGACACTTCTCAGAGAGCGTATTATAACCTCATGTCTTGCAAATGCAAGGATGGCTGAGACTCTTGGCAACTGTTAAGTAAACAGATGTTAATACTAACATTAGCTATGCATCAATGATAGCCCTTTTAACCCCCCAACAAGTAAAAGCTGCAACATTAAATTAAACTTGTCCTCTCCATAAGTACCATAAGTCATAAGAAGTGTACCGCAAGACTTAACACATAAAATGATTCTGCCAAACGAGATAAGACAAGCCAGTTTTCCTGAGATATTTAATCTGATGAGGAGCAGAAATGTGTGAAACTGAAACTGCTTTGTCGATCCAATCATTTCATGTTGAAGTAATCTGATACCCAGCGAAACTGCACACTGCTGCAGTTACTGAAGCCGTTTGGCTGAATCTGCATTTTGTACAATAACAAACTGCAAAATCCTGCAGGGACCGGCCTGACACACGAGTGCATTTTATGTAACTGTCTCACAGCTGTAGCCATTATGAGACTGATCAATGCTCTGTCAGGGTGGAATGAGCGAACACAGCCTCGCAGGGAAGAGGGGGACTTACGGCAGAACTTGTAGAAGTCTGTTTGGATTTCCCTCCTGGAGTTGAGGAAGACTCTGCCCTTTTCTGTGCCGACAGCAATCACACTATCCTCGTGTACGGTCACACAGGCCACCTCAGCGTTGAGCTTGGACATCGCCATGCACTGCAGAACAAGGACACAGGCATTGCTAGAAATTCAGGAGTTCATTATAAAAACTGATTACTGGAAGTACTGCAGTCTCATTGTCTTGGCATAGAAAATTAAATGGTTAATTCCAGCGTCATAAACTATCACAGAGTTTTGCATATCATCAATTTTTGTTGGTCAGTGCATCTTCAAAAAACATATTCATAGATTCAGACCCCAATGTCGCTGTTTATTAAGATGTCTTTGCAGTCATTTGTCTTGACACCACACACTGAGACATCAAGAACAACACTGACATGTGTGAAGCTTGCTTTGGGACATACCACTGAGTCCAGGGCAGACACCAGGCTAGTGAGGATCTCCTGTCTGGCTGACACCAGTGGGACCGGCGGCTCGCCCCGGGAGTTTGTCCTGATGCCATCACATGCCAACTTCCTCATCTGAGCCATGCCTCTGTGGAGACCAGATGAACACAGTTTAGACACGTGGTCATGGTGCAACATCAACAAACCCTGCATGCATATGCATTCATGTACACATGCGGCAGTGACCTGCATTCAAAGCAGGTTCTTCTGACATCATTTGGTTTGGCGTTAAGCAAATACAAGATTTCATCATGACCATCCAGCTGACACAGGGATCTGGGAGACATAGTATAATGGCCTTTCTCTCATCTGGTGTTTTGATTTCATATAAAAAAGACTGAGCACACAGCCACATTAATGGCTCTTGTAAACATGCTCACAATGACAATGTTACCAGGGTGATTTCATTAGGTCCCATTTGCTATGTTTATAATCGTGGTAAAGTGTGTTTGCAGACAAAAATTTGCTAATCAGCAGTAAATACCAAGGACAGCTTTTGAAGCCATTAGATTAAAAAGAAGAGATTACCAGTGTTAGTAACACTGAATCTGAGCACGAGCTGCTGAACTACGTCATAATGGATCGTCATTTTTTCGAGACCTTTCACTCAAACAGACAGATGCAGTCAGCCTTAAGATGATACTAGAAGAACATTTGATTCAAAAGTCGAGTATAAGTTGAAATATTTTACTGGTTAAACAAAAAACACAGCTGGAGGTATGAGGTAAAAAGTCAAGAAATTCACCAAAGTCCTTGGGTTGTCTCTTCTGACAGATATGGAAATCAGTGGCAGACCAGGAAAATAATTGATCCTGGGAATCTGAGTCTATTCCACCACCAGGCTAACCCTCTTTGTTGATGTAACAGTTAAAAGACTAGTTATAAATTTGGCCACTATGTTAATGGAGGAGGAAATTTCTCCAAATAGCAAAATACATAAATCAGAATGATTTTTTTTGTTGTCATGGATACTGTCTGTGTATGGCAGAAACAACAATGAAACTGGTGATATTGGTCTGGTCTTCATCATTGTGTCACACAGATGATGTGTTTCCTGTTTTGCTGTGTGAGTGCTGGCACAGCCCACTTTTTAACACCAAGCTGTTGCGCTCTTCACTGACCTGCCCTACTGGTGACCTCTCTTATTTCTCAGTATTTAGCTGAATCTGTGATGAGGGCTTTTCACAGTCTCTCCCCTCTCTGATTCACTTTTTGTTTTTTTCTGACCTTCCATTTCTTGCAACTGGCATGTAAACGCCCTGCAGATCTAAGAGAGTGGAGCTGTAATACATTCGACTGCTGTGCATCACCGAGACGCTTGATTACATTCGTTGCCAGATAAGTGGATTTGATTGGTCTCATTCTTGCTCGCTATATTTTTCCTGGTGAAGTTCACTATTGAAGACCAGAATGACTATCAGACCACTGGGAAATGTTCAGAAAATGTGTTCCTAATGCACAGTCTGCCAGTGATGGACATTATTACCAAATTTCATGTCAATCCATCCAACTGTTGCTAAGATACTTTAACTAAAATCCTGTGTTTATGGTGGTGTAGTCAGTAGGATTCATCCTCTGTGGACCACGAGACCATCTATTGACAATGTGACGGTAATCCATCCGATAAAAAAGTGCTACGCCATCCGGTAGCCTGACACTGTCATCCCTGGAGCCACACTGCTAGCATGGCTAAAAGTTACATCCATCTGAAATCAGCAACTTGTGGTCTGACTTTGTGGAGTGGGGCTAATTAGAGCGCTCAGATGATGTCATGTGAACCCATTTATAATTCAGTTTCTCTCCTTGACAGATGGCAAAGGAAAGAGAGATACTGACTTTAGATAAGCCTGACTTTCCTCAACCACTGGAGGCAAAACACCATCATATAACTGCTTCATACATTTGAACAGATGCCTCACATCAAAATGATCTCAAACTCCGAATGTAAAGGTAGTCACTACATATATAAAAGTAAAGGAGCAAACAGATAGGGATTGGAAAAGAAAAACTGCTCGGCTAAAGCCAGGAACGATGTTCTCATGGCAACTGAAACCCGTCTCCTTGGAAACTAATCTCGGGGCATTTGAACAATGCAGCTCTGGCCTTTAATCTCTCCAGACACTGGGAACCATTATACTAGCCTCTGGCAAGCCCAAACCACTGACTCAATAGAGAGAGGACAGAGAGGTAGAGAGCGATAGACAGAGGCAGAGAGAGAGAGGGAGAGAAAGAGGAGGGTGGGTGTGGTGGGGTTCAGCTGCACCAGTCTGAACGTGCCAAGTCTATTGGCCATCTAAATCTG
Organism: Caranx ignobilis; assembly: GCA_021432705.1. Lineage (NCBI taxonomy): Eukaryota > Metazoa > Chordata > Actinopteri > Carangiformes > Carangidae > Caranx > Caranx ignobilis. The sequence continues at coordinate 9,590,897 of MU269980.1, read as the reverse complement.
CCTCCCCTGAGGCCACAGCAAACATTAGCCCCCCTCCTAAATTATTACGGCCTCGAAATAGATGGCCTCTTTCCCTCACATATTTAAAAGGCAAAGGAAGTAGCAAGAAGGAGAAAGGTTGGGATAAGCGCCGGCTCAGGATAATGCCGTGTCAATTGCCTTGAAAGAGGAAGCTCAAGCATAATGTCACGGTGCTGTTATGGTTCTCAGTGAATATTGAACAGTTCAGTGTGGAACAACATTAATAAATAAAGCGACACACAATCCCCACGAGTCTATTATGAAGCGAAAAAAAAAAAAAGCAAGATTTGTGAATGCAAATCAGGCGGTTGCCCTGTTGACAGAGACTGATGCAATCGTTGCGGACATGCCAGCACTGCTTGCTGTGATTTCATCCAAACAGTCACTTTGACAAAAGCTCACTTATTCACTGAGCCTACAAAAATCAGCCAACAAACTTTGTTATTAGGAGCAACAGGTTTTGTAACTTGTTTAACTTCATGGACTTTGCCTTTTCATTTCTGGCTGCCGAACAGAGTGCTCAATAACAACTTTGGAGGGAAAACTTTGTCAACATCTGTTTTATCCAATAAAGTTCTCTGGTCTGTTCATCTGCCTTAAATCATTTTTATTCATGCAAAATGGGATTGTCAAGACTGACCAACACAGTCATAAAAAGTACTCTTGTATTCTAGTGCCAAATCTTCATCAATTTATATAATAAACGATTGATACTATGCAATATTATGATGTATCGATTTTATTCCCTCTCCCCTTGTAGATACCACAGCTCAATACAACCAGGGACCGGGGCTTTCAGGCGTATAAAAAGGGTCAAACATGACCATATGAATCTGTACATCAGCAATTAACTACAGTTTCTACATAAGCTCTTGTGTGTTTTCGCAGGCACTTATACTGAACATGTTAAACTATTCTAGATAAGCAGTAATTCCCTGTCACTCTCTCAGATCTGTGCTATAGATGGCAAAAAAGCATTTCTGTCTCGCCTCAGCGGCAGACGAGATGCAGTGGTAATACAACTCAGATGGTCTGTATGCATAATATGTAGGACTTAAAAGCACTAAATATATCTTTTAGGCCACTGCATTTGTTCTTCAGCGTTAGCACTGTGCAGGCTGAGACAAGCCCGACTCACACACCCACAGTAAATCACTCTCTATATGTGAACCCTATTGTGTTTGAGGAAAAGGGTGTGCGCGTGACTATATATTCCTTTCAATGTAGTAATCTGGTTACACACAAGGTCACATTAAAGATATATGTGTTTCCAGGACGTTGGAGTTTATTGGAGCTCAAAATACCCTGCTCACCCACACAGGTGTTTTCTATTATTCAGGCTAGTTAGACCTCTGCTCAGGTAGAGGTTGGATGGGGCACAACTAGGAAACCTGTTGAGGTCGCAATCTTTACGAACCAGAATAATTGGATGCACTCTGTTTGAATGTTAAATCTCTATCTTTTCCACATGCAGTCCAGAGCATGTGAGTGACGATTTACACGATGCCGTCAATGATTTCACACTGCTCCATTAGCCTGCTGGTTGTAGTAACATGCCAGGAAATGTCACTGTTAGGTTTTATGAGAAAGGAAATGCATTCAGCACAGTTTGTTGGGTCTCAAGGATACACACAATACCCTTTTGTACAAACCACTGAAACTCCACAGGGTGCCTTTGATTTCTTTTTCACTGCTTCTTCGTGCTGGCAGAGACAGTATGGTACATTTTCCATTTGGATTCAACCATGAAACTCTATGTGTTTCATGGTATGTTTTTTTTTTTTTTTTTTTTTTTTTTAATCTGTATTGTTTATGATGATGATGATGCTGGTATTTTGTCTACTTCGCGCGCAACTGGCTCAACAGGCACTCTGGTTCTGTTTGGCACTCTGGGACAATAAAGGTGTAACTTGTCCCGCCCTAACGCAGCGCAACAAATCTAATAGGAGGGCCACCAAGATACCAATCATAGTGTAACAGCTACATGCCCATTAGGTCTAATTAGGTGAGATAAGAGAAAACACCTGTGAGGATGTACCACTGAAAAGGTTTGTGCGTAAGCCTTACATAACATGACCTGTTCATTGGTTAAACAGCCAAACCACCCAAATGTCTGGATGACTTTCGACTTTTCTTCGTCTACAAAAGTAACATAATGCGCATGACTGAACACTCGCATTCCAGTTATTGAATGATGCACAATAGTTTCTTTTTTGACATACCTCCAACAACTTACAATAACTCAGGGTGTGGTTAAGTTATCATTAGCGCAAACAACAACATAATCCTTTTGTTTACACCCTGAGCCTGAGGCCGTGGCCTTTTGGGAATGTCATCACTGATGTTATGAATGCCAAACAGGATTCAATAGAACACACCACACCAGAGATATGATCTTAACATATTACTGAGGAGATGTTCACTATCCACCACAGGCTTACGGGACAAAACTGAAGCCACGTCTCGGTTTGCAATACTGTATCTGACATTTGCACTTAATGTGGGACTGGACTGATCATGCATCAGTAGTCCTTTAAGTCAAAAATAAAAAATAGAGCCAAACAGTAATAAAAGCCAACTTACATAAGGACGTGTACCTTTACATATTTCCCTTTTGTTCATAAACATGGTCGTATATATGTAGGATTACTTCAAGTCAAAAATTTAAGATGCCAGGAAAAAAAGAGAGAGAATAACAGGAAATAACTAAGGAGTGATTATCTCATTTCCGTGGTATTAAAAACAACAACAGACTGCGGGTCAATATGATGTATGGACAACCATTAAAACACATGGACAAAGGACTTATGTTGTCTGTTATGCACATTTAGCAACAACAAACAGTTGGCCTGACAGAGGTTATATGCAGGAATGGGAGTCTGCGGTGAGAGGTTCTTGTGCTGGAAAACGCTAGCAGGAGAACTACTATTAATTTCACATCACATGAGAGTGGACAGGGAATTATTTTTGAAAAGCTGGACCCAGGAAAGAGAGAGAGAGGCAGAGAGGGAGAAAAGCTTGAAACCACTGGATATGAGACATGGGTGCAATAAATAAGAATAAGGGTCTGCTCCACTAAAGGAAACGAGCCTGTACAATATGTCTTTTCTCTCTCTTGTCTTGTGAATTCACTGGGTCAGACAGATGTAGCTGACAAAAGTTTTATTCCAGTCAGCTGTTTTTTCTCTCTCTCTCTCCCTCTCTCTTTTTTTTTTTTTTTTTAAACAAACTTAGACGCGTCTGCTATCAGCTACAGAAAGACAGCTGAGGGCATAACCAAAAGAAAAATACTACTGACATTGTCTGGCTCCAGAGACATGCAATCAAACACTCTCACTTCAGTCTTTTATAAGTTTCTCTACTCATGTCTTTTTTTTTTTTTTTAGTTTGAGACCCACTGCAACCGTGCTACTTTAGGTACGAGATTGTAATTAGCGGTAGCAGTCAGAAATTTGTTATCAAAGTTTACAGCACACTGAACCAGTATAACGAGGTTGTAATAATTCAATATTACTGTTGATTATATTTTGCCGTGTTCAGACCGTGCTCTCAAGTTTAAATGCGCTGCTTCTTCTCTCGTTTACACTGGCTAATTTAGCTAGCTGGCTTTGTTGTCCTAGCTGGTAACCTTATAGTCACTGATAGCAATGTATGGTGGATAATTTAGCAGGCAGACAGACGCTATATCCCGGTCGTAACTGGGAGCTAGCGCTCCGGTCGCAAGGTTACAGGAAGGAGTGCCTGTGGGCTGAGATTATCGCTAACTAACAATAACCTGGCCACGATAGTTCCCATATGTCTGACAACCGCCTGTCTAATTAGCTAACGGTGTCATAATAACGTTGAGCTAAGCTAGCATAAACTCGTTAGCTCCACTGCGCTAGCCGTCTTGCTAGCTAGCGCTAGCACTTTCCTTTCATCTCCTCCCCCAGTCCAGAAATTAGGTTATAATCTGTAATTTCTGAATGTACGGCCACAAAAAGCGACACACGAAACGAAAACACACTACATAACAGTCCACGGATATAAAAAGAGAGAGCCAAATCTCACCTTAATTAGCGATTAAATAGCCTTGTTGCTGTTGTCAATCCCGGAATAGGTTTATTCCCCCGTTTTAATCCATCAGAAACGCTCACAATTCCCATCCACAATGTAGCTGGAGCGTCCGCTAAAACATCGTAATCCGGAACATCACAATGTTGACTTCGATCGCACGTTTTATTGTCTACTATTTGTGTATATTTTCCTCAGTTTATTTCTCTTTTTTTCCCTTAACAGAGCAGGGTGTCCCTTTCCCCTTTCTTTGTTCTGTAATCCAGTAAAATTGAAACTCATTCGCCTCCTGCTAATCCCAGCCCAACTCAACAACAGCATCTATTGGCTGCGATTTACATACAGGATTAACGGAGGAACCTCCGGAAAAACCCTCAGGGAGCAAAAATTTTTTACAAGGAAGGGGAAATATTCCCAGTGTTATTTCTTATTTTATTAGGGGCTGTGACAGTTTAAATCACTGTCTGCCACTTGGCTGCAACTTCAGTCTGGACAGTTTTGCTTTAAGAAAATCCCTCATAGATTGCATGAAGGCGGTTTGATGTGATCGTTGTACAGTATCCAAATTATTTTTAGGATTAGGTTCTGTCCAGAGTGGATAAACAGTAGCTGCATGAATCTTCTAGCTATGACAGTTATACCATAGCTCCTGTGATTGCCTAAAATAGCTAATGTCTGTTAAATATAGGGGAAAGTTCACATCCTGGGGGAACAAATAGTTGTCTTATAATAAACACAACAAAGAAAATCTATTTGGACAACTCACTGTGTCGCTGCAATCTGGTTAGTTTCACTTACTCTGGCACAAATCTACCCTAGCCTCATTTCAGAGTGCTTTTCACCACAAGCAAAACTGAGCCCGAGCCTGTGATTCACATATGCAGCACTTTCCGTTCCCTCCTGCAAATAAGTAATCACTTATTTATTCAAATGTCACCGACACAACCAGCCTGCCCTCTAGCAACAAACCGAGATGTGTTGATAAGCCCTGACATTTGCCAAGGCCAACAAATAAAAGTGATATATGTGGAGGTTAGGAATCCAGAGATTGTAAATAAATATGCAGTGTCTGGATGTTTCATCTTCACCATCAAGAAACTTGGCCCCTATTTCACATAAAGGAGTTATTGCCTCCTCTTCTGGTTGACATCAATTCATTTTAATACCAAATATTTCCCTGAGATGCATGTGTGATCTACAAAACAGAGTTTATTTTAGCTCAAAGCTAAAAGTTACTGTGTGTGTGTGTGTGTGTGGCTGAGGAAGGGGTAAATGGTTATGGTTGCTGGCTGAATTTCCCAAACCGCCACCCTCTTAGCAGCATGAAATTTAACACCACCTCATCTCTGTAGAAATACACCATTCTCCTGCGTTTTGCCCCCCCCCAAAACAAAAACACACAGAGTAGAGACACGTATGAAAGAGTGTGAAATAAAACACCAGCAGCCCTTGCCCACATTGTTAATATTTAATGACTCAATCTCCGAAACCATTGCAGCAATAATCCAAAGGCTATGAACCCTCCAGCTAAAAAGGCCTTGTACAATATCCAATGGAAAATTTAGGTTTTGTCTGAGTTGACCAGCGCCTGCCTTACATATTTTGCTCAGGAGACACTACTTCAAGACTTCCACATCACTCACCTCTGTGTAATGTCTCCTGCAAAGCAAAAACAGCCCATGGCTGAATACAAACAGGATGGATAAAACAATATTTGGAAGACTTACAGTATAAATTCTTTATGTGTTGATAACATTTTTTTACACATGAAATCCAGATGTTATCAACCTGCAGGAGGATGAGTAAGTTAAATCCATTGTTTTGGGTTTTAGCTCCTGTGACAGCCCTTCAGTAGACTTAACAAAAGGTTGGTAAAAAGTCAAGCGGGCTCAAATGGGCTACAATGCACCATGTGCAAACATATATACACAGTTAATTAATACTAATGCATGGATAGAGTCTGTATCGATACATAAGTCCACAGTAAATAAGATAGCTGATCATTACTGACAGAGTTAAGAGGTGCATCGGGAGTTTTGGTGAATGAAAACATCTGGAATAATTCACTATGTTCATTCTGTTAACACTCAGAGCTGGATTCAGCAGGTGCCTTAATATCAATCTAAAGTCCTGGTAGGGAGTCTGCGCATGTGCAGCGGCTAAAAAGACACCAGCCTTTCAGGAGACTGACCCAGGAGCCACCTCACCCAACACCTACAGAGAGGATTGGTATTGAACTCATCACAGTCAGTCATGCAACACACTGACTGTGTCCTGCTCTAACAAGGAATGATGTAAAATCCATCGGTAGAACAGAACAAAGTGTATAAATGTATGTGTATTGTTAAGATTTCCTCCAATCAACAGTTTAGACACTATAGAAGCTGATGCTTGGTGTAAGTTGCCATAGCAACAGTAGCGATCCTTTACCCCACCTCAAACCAACCATCCTGCCCTGTAGGGAATAACACTGTTCCCCTCCATCTTTGTTTCCATTAAAATATATATATCATGACGCATCGTCCATGATTGGTTACTTAATGAAGACTTTTATTCGGGATACTTCAAGAGTTAATGTTCGCTAGACAGCACAGGGTTGTTGCACACGTTTTTGTTACTGACTTCATGAAATATGAAAAAAGACCAAAGCCAAAAAAACAAAAACAAGCACAAGAAACAAACGACGGACTTTTTAAAAACTGTCCTTTTGTGTATCAAAAGGGGTTGTACTTGAAGATCAAGCAAATGTATTTTAGCCATACTTTGGCAAAGATAAACTAAAATAGTGTTTGGAACGTACTCAGCAGTCAGCACATGGACGGAGAGAGGACCTTTTGTAGATACTCTGAAACTTTTCCCCAAATAAAACTGCAACCCAAAGGGATTAAACCTGATTCACAACCACGGATTAAATAAAAGACGTTTCATGGCCACTTTCCAAACCTACTGTGTCTGTGTTATGAGTTTCCTTTTTTTTTTTTTTTTTTTTTTTTTTAATACTTCCAGTGATGCTGATCACCCACAAATGAGCACTGAATCAGGAGTGTGAACTGCGATGGCTCTGCTACCAGTCCTCTCGTGAGGTATTGAGAAAAGGCGACAAATGAGTCCAATTCTCTCAGCGCTGTCGGTGTCGTTCCTTCAAGAGCTGCTCTGAGTGTCACTGGCCAAATGCAGCCCGCCTACAGTACAGATGATTATTATTACAAAGCTGGAGGAGCAAAAGTAAAAGTAATAAATAAAGAACAAACAAAGCAATCGAGACCCAGTCCTTTTAGTTCTTCATTTCATCGTCCGTCAGCCGTTTCGCCTCCTGGATCAAAATTCTGAATTGTCAAAGAGTTCCTGGCAACTTGTAGATTCAATATTTCTAACTAGTGTAAAGCATCAGAAGTTGCCGCGCTGAGTGTTTATCAGCGGTTGTACCGATAATATTCTCTTCATGTCCATGTCCCATGTCCTGATTATATTTTATAGTACTTTAAGCGGTCTTCATGATTAGCTAATAGGTGCTTTCTGCAACAACACATAAATTCACTGGAGATAGAGATTTCGCTGTTTTGGTTTTAACTGTAAACTGAAATGTTCTTCAAGCGTGTGTTTCCGTCGTGGGATCAGGAGAAATGTCGCACAAGCTTTTTCCTCTGAAGGTGTACCTCTGCACGTCTCAGTCTCAGTCTCATCTCCTCCGCTCATATCAGTGTTGTTCCTGAGGAGACAGAGAAAAAAGACAAGACGTCTCAGAGCTGACAGGTGTTAATGACATGACCACTTCAATAAGAAGGTAGAAAACCCAACAGGAGGATACCAACGTCTTGAGCACTGTTTGACTCCTGGTGATGAATTCCATTGGCTGAGTTGGCCCCATGCACCTGAAAAACGTGAACATGAAGTCAAATAACTGACATGTTTGGGTTATACACATTTTTTTTTGATCGAAGGGGATCTCCTCAATAATATCCAGCTACCTTTTCAAAAACAAAGACCGTTTCAGATGGGCAGAATCAGAATAAGTCAGTGTTTCCAGTCTTTAGCTGCGTCCCACTGTCAAAGGATCCAAGGTTCTTACAGATGTGGCCAAAAAAGCACTGTTCTTTCCAATAGGTGGATCACCTTGACTCAACCTATCGCAGTGTTTCAGCTCAGTTCAACAGCAAACAGTACAACTGTTCAAACCCAGGGCAGTAAAACCTCAACTTTTTGTGAGAATTATACATGTTGTCAAGGTTGATAGGTTATGAGTGTGAAAATCCACTGCTAGAGACTATCTTATTTTGCTTCGGCCTTCATGGTCTACGACGGCTAAAGTAAAACAGGACACAGCTTTTGTTAAGCTAAGCTTAGCTAAACTACGTGGTTACAGGTGGTAGTTTCATATTTAAGGCACAGACATGACATGAGCAGTAATGTTCTCTCCTGTAATGCTCCTCAGGGGAACAGAGAAGTGCTTTTCCCAAAATGTCAAACCATTTCCTCAGAATGTGTCTTTGATGTACACACATGACTTCCTCTCATGTTTACATAACGCCCTGTCTTCTGCATGCTCTTCCTCTCTGGCTCCTTTTCATAAAACATGTCTGTGAGAGCGACGTGTCTTTGTAACTTTACCGGGCTTTTTTCTGGGTGTTTACGCATGGCTTGGACGAGCTGGTCCACTTGCTGGTTGTGCTCCAGAGCGTTCCTCAGGGCGTCCTCGGTGCTGAGCAGCCGCTGGCGCAGGCGGGTCACCTCCGAGTCCAGAGCTGAGGGGTCCAGCATCGAATACCGTCGGTGATCAGGTGAGGACCGTTCCCGACCCTGAAACACACGCACACATACTTAAAGCTGATCATAATGAAAGTCTGCTGTTAAATAATTCATATCACGTTATATAGGTGATTAACATGTGGGAAAAAGATGATCATGCATTATTCATAAATCCACAGTATTAACATCTGTGTATGAACACCAGAATAGTAATTTGCTGTAGCCATGTAGTCAGTTTATGTTTGTTGCCACTTTTCCTACTCCATCTTAACTGTTACCCAGCTGTAAGAAATGTGGATTAGAAATTAAACTACCTGCGACAAATGTCAAAGTCCAAATTCTTCAGTGAAAAAGTCTGGAGAAGTGTATTTCAGACCCTCTCACTGACCCTAGACACTGTCATAGCCGCCCCATCGTTTGCCCTACTTCTGGCTCGTAGATCAGTTTTGCTCAGGTGGAAAGGAGCTTCCCTTCCCACACACTCCTGATGGCTGCAGGACCTCATGTCTTGCCTAAGGCTAGAAAAAATATATCACTCTATTCATAGGTCAGAACAAAAGTTCTATAGGATACGGGGACCACTTCTTGCATATTTTCACCTGATGACCTGATGTTACAATTGACCCTTGACAGTACCAATGCTGCCCTTGGCGTTCCGACAACTGTTGTACCTTATGGCAGTTGTATTGCTGTGATCCTGTAATGTGTGTGGGTTTTTTTTGTTTGTCTTAGTTTTTTTTTCTTATTAATCTAATGTGTTTTTCCCTCTTTCCTTTGGGATAGTAGGTGGGGGTGGGAACATGTAACTATGCAATATTGTGACCACTTTCTCAGTACTTATTAATATATGGATATTTATCAATAAATAAGAACAACTTTGACCGTTTTTTTACAGTGATCATGTCAGTAAAAATGTATTTTTAACAGCATTAGAAACTGAAAATCAATGTTTCTTCACCTTTGCTGCATCGGTTTAAAGACACACACTTAGGATTTCTCTTTTAAAGAAAGTGTAAAGCTTCATGATATTTACCATCTTTTCTACGAAAGGTTTAACCACCATAGAGTAAAAAAAAAAAACACCATACAAGAAAAACAAACACATGGAAGAATCAATAGGGTTGTCAGCAGAGAAATTACGGCAGCAGCTGAAAATTTCTTCCACTAAAATGTTGTCTGTGTCTGGACAGACTCGTCTGCTTTCTTGTTCTTAAACTGATCTTGACCTGAATTTCTCTTTGACAAGCGCAAAATAGATTTATGCGGCGCTCCGTTCAAGCCCGTTTTGCTTTCAAGTTTCTGGGGAATTATTGTAAAACGGTCGGAGCTGATAAACCTCACAGCTGGTATCAGATTTTCATCACTACGCGTTTTCCGTTTTCACATCGTCCGTCTTTCTCACCAGTAGGAGCAGTTTTTCTCGCAGGGTCTTGATGTCATCCTGGAGTTTCTGTTCCTTCACCTTCCACTCGGCCTTGTGCACCTCTCGGTTCAGGTCTTTCTCCATGTCCCGTGAGTGGCGATGCGACTCCAGCAGCAGCACCCTCAGCTCATTCAGACTCCTGAAAAGAAAAAACAAGAAAAACAAACCTTGAGCTTTGAGTGTTTTGTTAATGCTGGGAGGAAAAAAAAAAAAAAAGAAAGAGGCCATTTTCCACTGGTGTAATTCTGGTCTGCAGGACGGCTGCATCTCACTGTGAACTTGACTGCTCTGATGTGCAATAATAATAGAGGCAGTGCAGATTCGCTGTCAAGGATTATATGAGCAGTACATCTACTCAGACCTTCCACAAAGGTCATTACTATTTAAAAGCTCAGCAAACCCATTATGTGAATAATGTGTTGGTCTGGTCAATGGGGACTGTGGAGGCGGCTTTGCTCCCAGAAGATGTAAAAGCGGTTGGTGGTTGGACGCCTCATCCCTAAAGCCAGGCGGTGCAGTTTGACATGAACAGGCCTGACACTAATATCACACACCACTTATACTTCAGGGCAGCTGTTTTCTGCCCCATACTTATTTTAGGTCCCATGTATTCAATTGTGATAAAGCTGCACTTAACATTTGGAAGAAAAAATGGTTTTGAAGATGTTTTCTCTTTGTGCTTAAGTTGTTAGATTACATATTCAAATTCAAAGCTGCAAATGCATCATATGAAGGGGAAGTAGGGTGTAGTTTACAAGCTGGTGTTGTGTTTCTAGTTTGTACCTCTGCTGCCCCAAGTGGACAAAAAGAAACATTTTATATTTTCTTTAGTGAAGCAGTGTCTTCCTCACTCTCTTCATCCTCCTCACTGTTTCTAGCTGCACTTCTGGTGATGGAAGGACCAAATCCAACTGCAGAACTGAGCTCAGTCACACTGATTCATGGCTAACACAGACTTTCTCTGTGTATTTTTTCAATGGCGTTACAGCCTGTGTTGGACTGTCCTTGAATCACCTTGGCAACTTCCTGAGATAAAAATGTGCTGCACATTTTTTGAGGCGATGCGCTTGTCTGGTCTCCCAGTATGATGTCACAGACGGAAATAGCAGCGGTAACATTAAGAGAAGCAAATGATACAAGCCTCCAATAACACTGGTTCAAATGGAGACATCCACTGAATATTTCAATGGCATGTATATACGTTTATTGCATATAACATAATTGCCTCACTGACGATGCCTAGAAAAATATTCCGCCGCAGCCAGAGGCACTCACTTTTAGTGTCTTGCAGCTTTTACTAACATCATAACCATCAATAATATAAGAGTTGCATAATGTAAGATAGCCAACAATGTAATACAATTATGTGACCAACGTGAGTTCAAAAAGTGCTGCAGACAGATGCATTGTCTGAATGTGAATGTGCCTGTGGAGCTCTGCAGTGATGCTGTGACAACTTCCTCTTTACACTTGGGTGGTTAAATAACGACCTCGGCCATCAGGAGTTTTATTGAACGTAGCCAGGTTTGGCAGCTTCGGCCTCGGCAACAGAAATGAAGCAGGGAGGCTGGAGAGAGGGCTAATTCAGTCTGCGACAGGTGGACATCTGGCAGCTCTTTGCCGTTTCCCTCTGCTGCTCTGGAGGAACAGGCCCTGAGACTCAGGCCTCCTGTTTCACAGTGATGTGCTGCAGCCATATGTGCTGGGTGAGGAAGACCAGCGGCTTTACACGCCGAGCTGGCAAAGCCAACATTTCAGTCACCACTTGAAGTGATCTCCACAGTTTAACCGAAACCTCACCTGAGAAATTTCACGCACCTCTGTGATCTGTCATAGATAACTACTATCAGCATCCAAAACAGGGTGTTCTCTGGTGTTATTAAGGCACAAATTTGTGAGAGTTTGCAGGTCTGGAAGAGCACAGGCACCACCAGTGAACACACCATCTAAGTCAGTGAGGAGGTGCAATAGGAATGTAGCTGCATCAGCTGAGTTTACATCGATGAGTGAATGTTGGTAGGTTATGGATTGTCTTGCAAAAAACAACAACAAACAAATTCGCGAGTTGTTTTCTCAATTTTAGATCTTAAAAATACAGATTCTACCCTCAGGAGCTGGCAGGGACCAGAAGATCTAAAATCAGTGCAAGTGTTCAGCTTTTTTGGAGGAATCAAGTCTCCAGTTAGTTACCTATGAAGACAGATGACACTAATTACATGGTCAAACCGCAGGCAAGGCTTTAAGGCATGAAGACCTGTACAATCAGCATTGTTTTATTTATAAAGTTCCTGTACTTGGCCCTGAACGCCTCAGGAATACATTATCCAATGATATAGATACTCTGGATGCTATTACCTAGGGGGGTCCTGGGAGTAATTCAGATCAGGACAAGTCTTTTAGTTCCCACATGAAACAGATCTCTTAAAGTGCCCTCATCCATCTCAGCGATACTCAGAAAACTGCTGTGTTTCTCACTAGAACACTGTAAAGTCTGTACTTGATAGTCTTTACGGAAATTTATAATGTAATTTAATAATATTATTTTAATATTAATATTAATAATGAAGGGACAATAAAGATTTAAATCAAATACATAGCTGCATCTCCATACCTCTCTTTCTTCAGTAGCTCCTGACTGATGCTGACCAGCTGCCCAGAGGCATCGTGGGACTTCTTGGTCATGGACTCCAGCTCCGCTTCCACACGCAACTTCTCCCTGGCCAGGGTTTCGGCTTTCTTCTCCCCAGAGCGAACTTTGCCCTCCAGAGCTGGTGGAGGAGAAAAATAAAGAAATATTTTGGGTGTGAATTTAAAGTGAAATAACGTACCATCTTCACTTAGTGTGTTTGCTGCACTGATTTACTGGCTCTTTTTTGCCATCTATGTATATGTGTATAAAAATTAAGAAATATTTCATCACACACCATAAGGCTTTGGTTCATATGTGTAATCGTTAAATGTGACAACAGCTATGTCGTTATCAATCATTGATTAAGTGTTCATAGAGTCGAGGAGGCTTCACAGGAAGAGACGTGAGTAGTTCATGTACTGTTCATAAATGCTAAATGTTGGATAGGCTTAGATGGACTTGTGCTGTTAACACAGAAGGAAACAGTTTACATTCTCAGTCCAGTGATTTCATGATGATCACCAGTGATAAAAACAATAATATATAGGGCTTATTGCGATGACGCAAATGGATCTGTTTACTGCTACAGTTAGAGAATAATTTGTGTATAATCACATATATCCTTTATCCTGCTCGTGCCTATTACACTCAGCATTTAAACTGATACCAAAGGATCTCCTGCAAGTAAACTAATCCATTTCAGCAAAAACTACTCAAATCTGCATCTGGGAGCTCAGCGTTCATCACTTACACCACTCAGAACATGTCTGACTTTCTCTGATCAGATCTTTGCTCACTGATTAGCATAAGGACAAAGGGCTTTTCATGGATATCCCCCTTCTGCTAACTCAAATGTCAGCTTCATTCACTTCCTCTGCAGATAAACAACATTAAAGGCATCGACATGAACTTTCTACTGGCTGTAAGAATCAATCATCAGGGCATTCAAACTTTGTTTCATTAAAAAGCATACAATCAAACAGAATAATATATCAATAATCGACACATCATGTGTAATAACGCAACTATTCTCCACTCCATGTCTCATTTTAGTCCTTTTTCTCCTTTTAAATTATTTACACTCCACTCTTCAAAGTGTGTCAGTTTGATTATGTGAACTACACAAAGCCGTTTGATGTGGGGGAACTTTTTCCTTTTCAGAAGACAGCAGGTTGACAGATCTCTCGGTGGGCGATCAAAGATTGTGACGGCAAAGACGAGCACGTTCCACTGCGCGGTGAACTCGCCATGACTGAGTGGCAGAGAGTGAAGTGGAGCCTGAAGTTGCCACACTAGCAGGCGAACAAAGGGAGCGACACTTCATGTCGTTAATGTGACGCGGATGACGAGTTTACACGCGGAGAAATGTGACATGAAAAGGAAACGCTTCAGCCAACTATCAAGCTTCAACTTGTTTTAAACGTGGTGTGATAAATGGTCAGGCTTCACAAAAACAGTGTGTGATTTTGTGTACAAAAAAAAAAAAAAAACTGCCGGGAAAAAAAGAAGTTACTTTGGAAAAGGCTGTGATTTGCTCTCGAAGATGAAAAATTACCTGCAATTTGAGATTTGAGGGCCTCGACCTGGGAGGTGAGAGTGGAGACCTCCTTTTCCCTTTTCAACAGCTTCTCCATTGTTTCTGAAGGAAAACAAAACAACTGTAAATGCCTTGCAGTGTTCAAGAAATCATGTCAGGTGTACAGTGCAGATCTGAAGCTACAGATCATTCTGTCAAACAGATAGGTCAGGTATTTGATGTGGGATCCAGGATTTTCACGCAGCGGTTAACGACTATTACACTTGGAAGACCACCCATAAGAAATAATAATAAAAGTGACCACAGGCTCTCTTTTTTTTCCCATAATTTAGACTCAAATTCTTCAACTGTACAGCCAGACAGTGTATTTCTGTCTTCATCTTGCTGTTGTTGGCTACATCACCTCTTTCACCTGTAACAAATATGCACACCTCCTCTTTTTCCAGTGTAAACACTAAAACTCTGTTTAGAGTGTAGTCTCAAGTTAAACGGTGTAAACTAACAGTTACCACTCTGATTTTGTTATACTTTTAGCATTTATTTTACACCGAACGCAGTTATGTCGTTGAGGATCTTTGGACATCATTTGTCACTGTTTTTGGTTCATGTATAATAAAGAAAGCAAGTTTACCCATTATTAAACACTTGATAAGTATTTCTTTATGGTACATTCTGAACAGATAAAAAATGTGGCCAATCTTAATTAAATATTCCGTTGACAGGCATAAAACCTATACCTTTTTGTATTTTAAAAAAGTAAAAAAAAACAAAATACATTGTTGTACAAAAATCAAAATATTTCTTTTTGTCTGATCTGAATGGAGGGGTCTGTTGGAGTTTGACTGACAGCAGCTGGCAGGTTCCTGAGAGCTAGTGCTGTAGTAAACAAACTTTCTCTGTAGCTACATGTCAAGGGCAGACTGTGTGAGCTGTTGTTGCTGCTGGTTGTGATGGTGGTGGTGGTTGTGTAGCTACAATGTGATCGACACTGGACCACAGTGATGTCTGCAGGGACGTCCACACTCTGTTTCATGTGCTGCAGCTGAGCAGATAATTAACAATCTCGGCTGCACACTGACGTTAACGGTGCACTTTTCCCCGGTGAAGGTTTGTCTGGTGGCTGGTTTAGTGTTCAGCTGAAGCGCAGGGGGAGACGCCTGCTTGTGTTTGTGACTGAGATTAAAGGAGACTTTAGCTAATGTGGGTTGTTGCTCTGTGTGTGGCTCTTGCATTGAGTAGCAGCAACTGAGTGTGTCCTTCTGCTTGGACTATGACACAACAACACTGGTAGAGCTTTCTGCACACCTTTGATGCCACCGTGAATTCAAAAACTATAAAACACAAAATTCCTCCTATTTAATCTCAGTTGAACTGGTTTTGTGCCTGACTACATATTTTCTCTCTGCTGGTTTCCCTGCTCTGAAGTGTTGCTGGCAGGTAGATTAAATTGCAGCTGCACAGAGCTAAGCTACAGCTGTAGCTGTTTCCCCTATTTCCAGACTTTCTGCTAAGCTAAACTAAACGGCTGCTAACTGTCAACGAAAATGTCAAGTTATGCTTTTCAGTGGAAGAAGACAGAAGAGTGTGTTTACCTGCAGTCTTTACATGCTGAAATGGACATTATCTGCAGTTTGTATTCAGACATGACATAAATGCTGAAACATAAAGTGTTTCTAATAGTGGATTGACAAAATAAATATTATCAAATGATTTTTAATCACTTTAGGGAATAATATCAGGACTTCGATACCTTCGATATTCTGTTTTAGCTTCATCTTCTCATCTGAAATTTCATTATCCTCTATCACCTGAAAGAGTTGAAATTAAAAAAAGACAGTTATTCAACAATCAGGCTTTTGGATTTCTAACTTGTTCCTTATCCCTTCTTCTCAGCCACTCACATTTGCATCATGGGATGTGTAGCGGTCTGCCTGGATGGCCTGGAGCTGGTTTGCCGTCACCCTCAGCTTCTCTTCCAGTTTCTGGATCTCCTCCTGGCTCTCTGCCTGGGCTTTCTGCAGGGCCTGGTAGTCGCTCATCTTCTTCTCCGACAGCTCCAGACGCTCCCGCAGCTCCTCTGTGCTTCTATCCTGCTCCACCCGCAGCTTCTCCGTCTCTGCCAGCCTCTGCTCCGCCTTCTGCAGCTTATCCGTCGCCTCCTCCAGGGCCTGCTTTCCGCTTTTGGCCTCGGCGTCGGCCCTCCACGTCTGACTGCCCTCGGCCAGCTGCTCTTTGGCCTCCTGCAGACGGGTGGAGAGGTCCTCACGCTCCTTGGTTAGAATTGCAGCTTCGATCTTATGCTTGGCCTTGAGATTCTCCAGCTCCAGCTGGTGCTCCATCTTCAGGCTCTCAAGAGTGGCTCTCAGCTCCTGGGTGTCCTGCTCCTGGCCCTCTGGAGTGGCATGATCACCACTCAGCGAAGCCTTCAGCTCCTCCAGGGATCTCTGGTGGTCGCTCACTAAAGTGTCAAATTTAGCCTGCAGACAAAAAAGAGAAGAATTATCTGGTTGCACCGGTGATTATTTAGGAAACCGCTACTCAAATAGATCAGAATGAGAGAAATGTTGATTTCTCATTGCTTTAATACAAGCTCTATTTTCCTTGGTCAAAGTTCAGCTTCTCTCTGCTGTGAGTAGAATTTAGTGGGAGAACCTGATTCCTCTTAATCCTCACACATACGTCAGCATGAAACCTGCCACATTTGAAAAGGTAAATCCAATCTTACTGCTCTTTGCCAGTGCAGCACACACACACACATTCAAACTCCATCACAGGGAGCCGGTGGAATAAGCCATGACTCTTACTAAAGTTGTTTGAACAGTTTGTATTGGATTAGAGAGAAAGCAGCAAATACCTTCCAGGTGTCCATCATCTCCATGTTCTCCTTGGTGGCCTGTTGGACTTTCTGCTTTAGCTCACTGATCTCCTGGTTCTGTTTATCAACCAACGCCTTCAGTGAGTCTGTCTCCTGCTGGCTCGCCGCTAACGCCGTCTCATACTTCTCTTTCAGCTCACTGCTCTCCTTGTAGTGCTCGCGGCCCACCGTCAGCAGCTGCGCGCGCAGGATTTGAGCCTCCGGCTGCTGGTCGTCGGACCCCGGGGCCACGTCGCCGTCCCCGGCAGCCTGCGAGCCGGAGCCGAGCTGAGCCTGGAGGTTCTTGATCTCAGCTCTTCTGAGGGTGAGCTCCTCCTCCAGTTGCATGATACGACTCTGCTCTTCAACCGTGGTTTGCTGGTGAGGAAGAGAGCGACATCCATCACTGCTATTAAAACGCTTTTCTTTCACATTATTGCCACAGCAGAGGGATGTCAGCCTTTCAAAAGAATGACCGTATTACCGTAACAGGTGGGACACCCTGCAACAGAACGACGTCATTCCAAAGAAAAGGTGACACTGATTTAAGAGCAAAGGAAAGGAAATCATTTAAAAGGAAATCAAAGGGAAACCCCTGAAGGTCCTTGCAAAGGCTTGTAGACAGTCGAGTGCATTCCAGTAGAAAATACAATACAGAACACATTAAATTAAGTATGAGGACAGCGACACGTTGTCTCACTGTTTGGCTTCCTGTTCAACTCCTCAGATACAAAATGATACAAAGACTAGTAGCCATGTTTCTACCTGGTGTCAAGATTTCACACGAGTGCACATGATTACATGTCAGTCACACTGAGAGCAGGCCTTTCAACACTCAGTACAAATGACTGTATTGAAAATAGTATCAAAACAGCTCACTGCTTGTTCCAGGTATGTAACTGGTGAACTTTTGCAGCGCTGGTTGGCGAATTCATATTTTACAGCATTCTATAATCTATATTCTAATGGATCACTCAACAAAGGATCATTTGTTTACATCTAATGTGTTAGGGGTCGATTGAGATTAATTACCGCCAGACTCTGCAGAACTCTGTGGTTTTTCCTCAGTTAAGAGCTGTGGAAAAACACTTTTTCTTAAGTCAAAATCAAAGTCAACTTTATTGTCAATCCTGCTACATGCACCATACATGTCCTGTACATAGTAGGTATAAGAGTGTAAGATATAAAAAGTAGAAGAATACAAGATATTAAAAGTATGAAAACTATGCAGTATGTGCAATACATTAAAATATAAGGTTCAACCTGAGCAAAGGCGGTCAATACTGCAAAACTAGGCACACGAGGGTTTCTTGTTATATTTACAATTACACACAGTGCAAAATATAGACATAGTGTAGGTTTGTTACTATAGCGACCCTTTTCATATTATACATACTCATTTAATTTAATTTAAGGTGAAAATATTGATCAGAGCAGCTCTAAGCTTTCCTGAATCAACATCCATATTCAACCAAATGTGCTCACGCTCATCTCATTATCTCATTATCTCACACAGTGTTTCAAAGATCACACAAGCCATTAAAGTCACTTTATGATGCTGCCATCTGCACCAAATATGTTAAAAGTCATTGTATCATTTCTATCCAAAGTCATAGCGCTAAGGAGCCGATGGATTAACGTGTCTCTGTCCAAATATTTGTGCAGCTCACTGTATGTGCAAAGAAGTGGAAGATGAGAGGAGAGCACAGCCATTCTCTGATCATCTAGAAGCAGCCAAGCAAATATAATAAAGCCGACAGCAAACCTCCACACGGTGACACCGCACACACACACACACACACACACCACTGCAAACGCCCACCACACGCTTGTATCCAATCAAAGTAAAAAACAAAAACAGAAAGGAGATTAAGAAGGAGGACCTGCTGCACAGTGCACAGATGTTAATTTCAACCATCTGGGAAAACAATCTACCAGACCTCAGAGTGACTAGTTGATTCATGTCAGAGATGTTGTCTGTATAGCATTCAGATTACAGCACAACACACAGGAGTAAAAGAGTGTAAAAAAAAAAAAAAAAAAAAAAGGTCTATGCAAGGTTAATGTCCTTGAGCATCTGAAGTCGATTTGAAGTCAAGAATTGAGATAGCTGAGCAGCGGATCAAAGCCAAAACAAGATCAAATCTCTTTTTCACCTTGGTTCTCTTACCCAACCTCAAGGATGCTGCATCATGAGTGCATCTTCCCTGTTGGCAGAAGCAGACCTTACTGCATATATAGGAATCCAGCATTTTCAAAGTGCTTTGTTATCTTTTGATGCCTGAAAATTGAAAGCACACGCTTGTACGCTTTTGTTTTATGATACCGTTGTCTATTATTGAAGAGAGGCTCTCTCTCGTCTGAAGTGCAGCGCTGCATGTCAAAGAGCTATAAAGGACGTCCTTTTTGCTGCACTTAACTATGGCTTGTAAATGGGCATTTGTCTCGGAGGATTTACTCGGAAAATTGTGGATAAATCCCATCAACAATTTAACCATTTCTCATGTGTTTGCTAATTACACAACTGCTCAGAAACGATCACAGGACTTAGGGCAGATTTATCCACTGAGAGCTCTCCTGCTAAAATGGAAGAGGGTTAAGTCAAATGTTACATCCTGGCATCTGAAAGTGCAGCTGGCAACGGATCCACACGGCAACCTTGAAATAAAATTCAAAAAATAAATAAATAAATAAAGTCACGGTTTCAAAGAAAAACAAAACACCGGCTACTGCAACAGAAGACGTGAGAAGCTGAAGCAGCTGAGAGCAACGACTGGTGCCGTGTTTCCTTTCACAGGGGAGTGTCTGGGGGAGGTGGAGGGGGGAGTTAAGGGTGAGGAGTATTATAACCGTGATTCATGGTATGATAGTGACAGAATGAGGGACGGGAAGGAGCAGATAAAGTCAGTGTGTGTATATACTGTATGTTTTACATGTCTCTACCCTCGTGTAAGCTGATAAATAATCATCCATCAGTGTCATGTTGACTATGTGTGGCCTCTGTTACTATGTAAAAGAAAGTGTGAGGGTGAAGCTTAATACTCTATACAGAGAACATTGTGATGTATTATTAAATATATTTAAATATAATTTCAACAAGTCCCATAAAAAAGACCAAAACCAATACTAACCTGATCCCCTGACTGACAAATCATTCATTCATTCATTTATCCATTAACCATGGCACTTATTTCTTTCCTCATTCTCTTATTTTATTTATTTATTCTTTTTGTTTTATCTGCAACCATCTTGTAACTTTGTAAATACGGTAAGTTCACCCTGGACAGGTGAATCACAGGGCCAACAAACCTCACACATTCATATTCACAAGTATGGGGACTGTCGAGTCACTAATCGCACTTATTATCACTAATAATTTATTATTATTATTGTTATTATTAATTGATAGGAACACATTGTAATTTATTTTGAGTCAGTCCTGCATTAATTGCCATGCTGCCCAGGAAACACCATCTACAACATCCTCATCTCTATTAGTCCACATATGAAAACAGTCCCAAACAAAAGCACCAATCATTCCTGTTTGCTACAAAATACAGATAGCAGCGGCCTTAAATTATTATTTTTATAGATTAAACTCAATGAATATGTGAGCCTTCATGTTTTCAGTGAGAGGCTTAGTGGCACAGACGAGCTGAAGAAGTCAGAGAGAACAGAGACAGACTGAAACATTCTTGGTTTTGGTCTTTTGATGGGATTTGATAGAGAGTGATGCTGCCTTATCTATTAAACTCTATTATTTCAATATTGACAGTTGTTGAATCTTTACAGAAATCAGCCTCATGTCATTTCAGGTCCTGACACAAGCTGTGTTACAGCTGCATTGATATCCACTGTAAACATATTCATAATGTCAGAACAGATGGTGATGCAAATTTTGAGCTCAGATGTTGAAATGAAACCTTTAACATGTAAACATGTGCTGAGGTAAAATATCTATCATGGGTTTGTCTCTAGTTTGATTCGATGCAGGTTTGGACACCAGAGACAGGTGGCGTACGACTGGAGCCTTGCAGCTTGTGAGTTATGCTACCATCAACAAAGAAGCAAACAGGTGCAGAACCACACAGAACAGTGGCTACAGGCAAGAGGCTCGTGCTTTTTTGTGTGTTTTTTTTTTTTTTACCCTCCTCCTCTCTAATTCTTTCTGAAGTGCCTCTGCTCTCGACTTTTCGAGGAGCAGGCTCTGCTCAAGCTGACGAATATGGGCATGTTCCAATTTCGTCTGTGTCTACAAAAAGAGACAAAGAGAAAGACAGAGAGAGGGGGGAAAAGACTCAAAGGGAAAAGAGAGCCATAAAGATCGGAGGGGAACGATAAAGATCAGAACAGACTGTCAACAGATGATGAAAGGGCAGCTTTGTAGACAGCAGCACAGTGCAAGAACAGAGTTGATTATATGATGGGAAGATTTGAAGTGAAGAGGCTTGAGAGCAAAGTCAGATCACATCTGAACGGTTTGATTTCAGACTCTGGAGTGAGACTGCACTCGCACGGAGAGAGAGAGCGCATCTTGCAGTGAAGAGCGGGGAAGGACGAGTCTGTGATCACTGGTCATGTGTAAGTGCTTAGACTCATGTCTGTGCTTTGATCATGTGCTAAATATTCACATCCATACATTTTATAATCTTTATATTTCATTCATTTAAATATTTATTCTCATTATTAAACATGGTTTGGAAACACCATAAACACACACATGCTGTTATATATTTGATTTAATCCCACACACACACACGTTGCCCTGTTTCTGCTGCTCTAAGAACTCACCAGAATGCTAAATGCGTACTAATCCGCAGCTGAAAATAGGTCCCCGACAAATGCACTAAATGCTCCTGTTTGAGTCATGTGTACTGATATAACTGAAGTGCTCGGGTGTTTTAAGAAATCATTGAGCCATTGAAAAAGCAAAGTTAATTTTGGTATTAGTTTTAAAGATTGACATGCTCAGCTGGAACCAGGCTTGTGCCACAGACTGGGTGTCTGGAAAGCACTGAGAGAAAAATATGAAATATTTCCAGATTTATAATTTAACAGGGAAGCATTAATCATTATGTTAGAGGATGGAGACGGAAACTGCAGGTGTAGCATAAATTAGTTTTTAAAAAAAATCTGTATTCTTATCTGAAGGATGTTTTTAAGGCTAAAAAATGTCAAATGTGCAACCACAGATGTGTTCTTTTGGATTATACCTCTGAAGACTAAGTGCAGCCACGGCCAGCAGCACATTAATATAAGTCAACAAATTATATTTACCTTCCATTCAGGTTCTTTCTCAAGGGGCAGACGGCAGAGAGCACAGCTAGTGGACTTTATCTAACAGGGTTCAGACTTTGCAGCTGTGCTTAGAAATTAGATACGACTGACTTCGGTGAAGTCAGCGATTTATTCATGGTTTTTAAATCCTCACTTTTTTTTTTGTTTGACTTCCATCCCAAAAATCTGCGGCAGCTGAAAACCACAGCTCTGTTCATCAGGTCTCTCTGTGCTGCTGGGGTAAGCAGTTATAACGAGCGGAGTTATAACAGAGGAAGCTGCCAATCAGGTGTTTGGATGGAGGCTCTGTGTGAAAACCTGGCCCAGACGTTTGGCCCTTTATCTCGTGCTGTGGTGCAGTATAAAGAATGCTGGTCCCTGAACTCAACAGGAAGCTGGAGGGGAAAACTTCATGAGAGGACCCTGCTGGATCTGGAGTCAGCGTCTGTCTGTCTGTCTTTGAAGTCTGTTCTCAACCTCCTGGTGAATTCAGACTGACTCGTAGCGCCCCCTGCTGTTGCGGAGGGTGAATTACTGTGTGAGAATTTATTTTGGGGGCATTTTGATTTCATTTGGATAGAACAGTGAAAAGAGACAGGAAAGCCAGGGAAAGAGAGAAGGGATGTAGCAAAGGGTTGTAGGTCAGACTTGAATCCATGTCCAATGCAATTAGGACTAAGCCTACATAATACACACCCTAGAAAGTGAAACACTGGGCCACCCAGATATACATTTTGTACTTGTAACAATCGAAAGAGGAGGTTTTGAATAATAAACTTAAGAACTATGTGCTAATTAAAGAAGATTATTACACAGAGCCTTATGTGAGACTTTAAAGAGAGTACAGAGGTCCCTGTGTGCCTGGCTAAGAACTTGTACCTTAACACTGGCAATTGAAGTAGGCAGATACAAAGACATCCCTGAAGAGCAGTGTCTTTGTACTTTACGTGGCCTTAGTGTCATTGAGGATGAATTTCATTTTGTGTTTTATTGTCTGCTGTACAGTGATTTGTGACAGCATCTGTTTGAGAAAATGTAGTGTAAGAGCCCGATTTATTTTGTTCATTTTGTTGGTCTGATGTGATATGATAGGTCGGCTCTTTTTTTTGTTAAAGTAAGATTTCTAGAAAAAGCCTGACAACTAATAAAGAGGACACTTTATTGAATTTGTAAAGGAAATTGAATGCTCTGGATCCTGATAATTGTTGCTGGATGGTGTCTTATAAACCCATTCAGGCTTGGCACCATAAGGTATTCAAGTAGGACATTTATATAAAGCAATCAATCAAGTTAGACTGTATTTGTATCTCACACATGATGCATTAGATGTGTTGTGCATTTGTTCTGTAAGTACATTTTGTTTTTGAAAAACTGTATTTTTTGGTGTTTCTTCATTTCAGTTGTCTTTTGTTTAGTTTAAGTTTTGGATCCGCAGCTCCTCTGCTCCAGCTCGTCCTCCCTGATTACGCATCTTCCCAAACACATGATCATCAGTTCTGCATCAACCCTTCAGAGAAGTGCCTTTTTGTCTGGATCTCCAAGGTTTTCATTATACGATGCTGTCTGTTGTTACACAGCATGACAATCTACTCAAACATGGCCCGGTGATTTTATCATTAGTATGAGGAAACACATACATTCATATAATGATAGTTTATAGGTTATTAATCATGCTGGTAAATACCTCCAGATCTCCTTTGGTGATGGACTCCTCCTCTACTCTGAACTGGAGGTCCTCCACTTTCCTGTAAGCAAAAGTTGGATCAGTAAAGTCCTGTGGTATCTTATTGTAGCTACACACTGTACTGTGCACATGCACCTCATTGTTGTTCACCCAGAAATAGTTCCTGCATCAAGCTTTCTTTTTCCTTAAACCACACGTTTTTCACATTTATATTTCTGTTTGTGTTCATAAGTGTGGTTTAGACTTCAGACACAGCTGGCCTGCCACTACTAAACTGAGCTGAAGTAAGCTGACCACATCCTGAGTCCAACTTGTCATTAACACACAGTCATGAGAGTGATAAAAATAAACACATACAGCGCAAACTGCTTATATGGGACAGGGTTTGTTTGAATAATTAGCTTATATAGTAATCAAGGCGTCTGTGTAGAGTCTCGTTTTAGGTCTTTTCGTCCATGATGACATCAGGGGAAATAACAGAAATCTGTTGAACTGCAAGCCGTCATACACTCAGGTTCATTTCTAACTTTAGATGAGGTCTACAGTGTGTAATTTAAGTTCACTGTGTGAGTGGGTAGTTATTTTGCCTTCTGTCCCTGCTCCTTTTTGTGTTTCAGGACTCTCAGAGTTTATTCTCTCAGGTTACTCTCTCAGGTTAATTATTGTCCCTGCTCTCACAGCAGCAGCAGCAGCAGCAGCAGCAGGTGTGTTACCTGGGTGGAGTGTAATGTTTTCACACTGATCCTGAGTGGGCTTAGAGCAGTGCATTTTATCTTGAAGTTTCATTATGTTATATTCAAGCCATTAAATGCTAATCCAAATGAGAAATAAGAAAAGGGAAAAATTGGTTCATTTCAGTTTAAACACATTTAAACAGACGAGAGGTGGCTTTAATTAGAGTAAAATATGACACTGTGATCAATTCCCTCATGTATTCATGGTCTCAAGATAAACACTTCTTTTAATTATGTTGATGATATAAGTGTCAGCACTGAAAATGAAATTAAATAAAATGAGGAAACCTTCAAATCTATGACAACAGGAGCAAAAATATAATTCAATACCTAATAATGTAAGAATGTGCTTTAGGAGGTTAGGAAGTTTAGGAAAGGACTTCTGAGTGATTTTACCTTTTCTCCTCTTCCAGCTGATTGGCCAGCTCCAGTTTGTCCTTCTGTGTGCTGGACAACACGGCTTTGACCTGCTGGAGTGTGCTCTCGTTCTCTGCTACATACTGTGGAGAGGAAGAGGAGAGGTGACGATGAAGCCCAACACCAGATTTACTGTTCTTACTAACTGATCCTCCTGCTCCTCTCTGGCAGACAGTCACCATCTCCGCCCCCATACCTGCACGTGCTGCGCCTTGAGGGTGCTCAGCTCCTTCTCCACCTCGCAGATGTGGCTGGTGGCCTTGGCAACCTCGGCCCGCTCCAGGTCCCTCTCGGCCAGAAGCTGCTCGATGTGCTGCTGCTTCTCCTTCAGCGCCTCCTGGAGAGCGGTGGTGCCGGAGATCTTGCGGGCGTAGCGCGACGACGTCTCTGTCAGCTTAAGAGGGAAAGAGCATAAAACATAAGGAAACGTGGGCCGAGGGGGGAGGATGAAATATTTAAAGGGTGAGAGGATGAGAAAAGGAAGAGAAGAGTCAGAGACGGCAGGAAAAAACTGAGACACTGATGCACAAAGGGTCGAGAAAAGACGTGTAAATCATGTCTGTGTCTCAGATCACATGTCTGATCCTCTGACATCAAACCTTATTGTCTCAAAGATCATGATATATTTATTTCATGATCAGGGAAACAGCTTCTGTGATCTCAACATGAGAAACTTTGCTTTGTGACGAAATTTAAAGTCAAACTTGTGTTTTTGATCAGTAAAATAACTGTTATGTTCATTTGACACCATGACACTTCACTTTCATGTGATCACAGACGAATTATTTCATGATCAATAAAGAGCAAAACTTCTTATCCCTAAAAAAAAAAAAAAAAACAGGTGTGTTTAAAGTGAAAATAAAAATGTCACAAACGTACAAAACACAGAAATACTCAGGCTTGTGTGTGAGTGGCTTCCTCCTGACAAGAGGAAGTTCAACAACAAGTTCGATATGGAAATTTAAATTATATATATCTCACAACCTTGACCGAGAGTTTGTTTTCCTTTTATTCTCTCAGGGAGTATTTGACTATTTTGGGAAAGTGTAAGATCAAAAAACCCAGACATTTACTTTGTGATGAAAGATGCAACGTTTTCTTTCACCACTAGAGTATGCTCTTTGACAGGATTCCTGTCTGACCTGTGAGAGGAGTTCAGAAGCTTGGATAGAAGCAGAAGAAAACTTCTCACAAACAAAAACAATCCTGCAGTTTGAAGAAAGAGCTGACGTCCTCATCATATCAAACAAACACATGGGTTAGGAAAGTGATGGATTCCTGCTTTTGTGTAGGTTCTGTGTCACTGAAAACTGCTGACTGATGTTATTAATATTTAAGCTCTCTGTAATAAATGCAGCACGTGACGCAGAGACTGAGGCTTTTAACACTGTGTTAAATATGGGAGGGGAAACTTGTCTGTGTCTCAGATCCTCGTGTACACCTCTATTTCAGTACCTGCAGATTATACCCATGCAAATCAGTGATGACTTCCCTACCACTGCTGACAAAACTAATTATGGCATAATTGCAGTACAAGAGCTTTAGGAACGACGGCGAGTCGGAGTGTTTTGTGCTGTGTGATCAGGTTGCCTCCAGCTCTGTCTGATGCTGCTGCCAACAATTAAGCAAAGTAAAGGGGAGTGTTCTCCATCCCAGATCTGGCTCATGACCAGGAGCTAAAATCAATGGGAGATATCCTGACGGCTCATTCGTTTTAGCTTGTTGCCGAGCATCACAGAGGACATCACTCTTAAAGACGCAGCGCGTCGAAACAAGACCCCCCTTTTTAAACTTCTCTTCCAGCTGCAGCTCTGATGATTTCTCACGCAGGGGCAAAAAACGCAGAGTCAGTGAATCAGAGCTTCACAGTGCCCAGCAACAAAATGCAAATTATTAAGTGCTCAGCAGCTCAGAGACTATTTTAAATACAATCCCATTCATCACCCCACTGTCTGAAACTGGAGACTTCATACTGTATCTCGCAGAGGAAAAGTTAAAAAAAAACTTTTATCTGCAACAGTTTCTTTTTTGTATATTTAATAACAAATTGAAACTCCGGTGTCCATTCTTGTTATTCGTATGTCTGTAAAGTGAAAGAATTTTACTTTATTACTTGTTAAAAAGGAAAATTAGAGTAAATTTAAAGGTTTCTTAAAGTTGTGTTCAAGATCTTCTATGTTAGAGGATCTGTACTTGTTAGTTTCATGTCCTATATATACAGTATGCAAATACATTCACTTCTGTGTTTTGTTTTAAGTGTATGTGTCATTTTGTGGTTGTATGTGATTTCGTTTTGGGTGGAACCACAACAGCAGGGCAGGCCCTGCAGGCCCTGTAATGGAGACTGTCACTGACTGACAAAGTGATCATACACTTACTACTGGTCACCTGAACGCCACATGACCGTCTGTAATGTTACTGACTGTAAGAAAATGATTAGGCTAAAACAGATTTTATTAGGGAGCGTTCACAGCCTGCAGTGTTGCAAAATTAGAGCCTTTGTCACTGTCTTTTTTTCTCAAACTGGTACATGGCTGGACCAAGCTTAGGGCCACATCTCCTCTGGTTTCTTGGCTGCTCTGGAGCTGCATGGAAGCACAGGAGCACTTCCAGTTCACTGAACCTCACATCTGTCATTTTTCAAGTTTGTATTTACACATAATGCTGTAACTTTTACACAGGAAATGTGTAATGTCAAAACAAAACTCCATACAAAACACAACTACGGCCAATGTTATATGTCAAACTGAAACAGCTATGTTTCGGACAGATTTCTATTTTAAGTTTCTGCTGTCTGACCACAGAAACTAAAAACATGAAAAATGAAAGCAGCTTAACTCTGAATTCGGCTGTACTAAAATATTGCGCAGTTCAACTACATCCGCTATTTCACACATTGACCACAAGTGGTCCAGCCATACTCAGTTCTAGGTTTTGACCTTGTCTTATTTAATTTCTATCACACACCTGTGAGGCACCCTTCAAACTCTGGTTCTGAAACTACAGAAGCACAAAGTTTACTTACTCACTTACCGACTTTAAAGGAATTATTTGGGGAAAAATGCTTTTTCACTTTCTTGCTGAGAGTTAGGTGACAACATGAAAACCACTGTTGTGTCTGTGCGGTAAATATGAGCCTCCAGCCAGCAGCCAATTAGCTTCGTTTAACAAGAAGCCTGGAAAAAAGGAGAGGCAGTTTGGTCTCATCTTGTTTGTTTCATTTGTACAAAAGCCAAAGGGTAAGTATGACTTGTTGCGGTTTTACAAGGGGTGATGAGCAGTGACCTCTGGGAGACCCCCACAGTGAGGACAGGACCGGCTGTGGCTTCATAATTAGTGTGCGGACATGACAGTGGTCTCGACCTCCTCCTCTAACTCTGCAGGAAAGCCTCAGCTTGGGCGCATTTCTCAAACCCGCTGAACAATTCCTTTAAGAACAGCTCATCTCGCTCTGTGTGAACAGCCCCTCTGTTCTCAGTGTGTGTTTGAAGCACATCGCAGTCGTCTTACCAGTCCAGCTCGGCTCGGTCGTCCACCCACGGAGGAGGCCACCGAGCTGACTGAACTGATGGAGGAGCTGCTGGGGCTGTGGGCCAGAGAGGAGACGCCCATGGCCACACGCTTGCTCTTCTTAGCCTTGGCCGGGCTGGTGGAGGGGAAGCCGATGCGGATCACTTTGTGGATCGGAGCGAACAGGCCAAACTTGGGAAGACACTGGAAGTACCTGAAGCAAAGAGAGAGGACAAGGGCAAGAGATTTCAGAACTGACCACAGACCTGCTTTACAAATACGGAGTATTAATATAATATAATATAATATATAATATAATATAATATAATATAATATATAATATAATATAATATAATAATAGACTTCCCCTGTGCAGAAGTGCTGCGTTTACAGTATTCAAATACGTTATTAAGGACATTCACTGACATTTCAATTGATACAGTTTGAAGAAAATATGAAACAAGTCTGAAATCTGAAAATATTCGGGTGTGAATGTGTCTTACATCCCTAAAGTAAATGATTGTATCTTTATAATCATCTATTAACGTGTAAAATAAAATGTTCCATGACATGAGCAAGAGAGTCATTATCTTAGCATACTACACACAATAAAACAGAAGCCCAGGAAGCAGTCAGAGGATCCTGCAGGACCTTTATCCTCTAATAACAGGCTGGGAACAGGCAGTGAATTTATGTTTTAAGTCTCTTTAATTCATCCAAAGACACTTGTGTAGTTGAAGTCAGACCTATATTATGTTGTTAAAGTGCTGAGATATAAATCTACGATTCTCTACATTCTACCCTGTTAGTAGATGATTTAAAATTCTGCAGCCAGACTTCTGACAAAAATACTCTACTACTACTAATGGTGCCCCGTCTCCTCCGACTCCCAGTTAAAAGCTAAGTATAACTTTTAGTAATTATCCATCATCAGGCTCTACAAGCTTGGACATGATGGAGCTGCTATCCAATTCAAATGGCACTTTTAAAATCCTGAACATCCCAAGTAGGGCTGCACGATTCTCTGGCGTGATTTTTTTCACTAATTAAAATATATATTATTTATTACCCAAGACTCACGTACATTCATTTGATTTCATTTTATTGGTGTTATTCATTCTTGAATTTTCTGCTCTTACTCTGACAATTATCATGTTATTGTGAAGCTTGTAACTTTTATATATAAAAATAAATCTAAACGGATGATATTTTACAGGCAGGAGCTGAAAATAAATCATCAGTCAGTAGTTTAGTAGCTTTTTCTGTGCTTTTTCTGATCTTCTTTCAATTATTTGTTGATAAAGAATTTAATTTAACATTATATTTGCACAATTGTAAACAGTTTAAAAGTCACCAATCAATGATGACGTTTTTGATATATTCATTCTCAACACTTAAAATATGAGCTTTTTAACAGAGCATATGCAGTTTTACTTAAACAGTGAACACACTTTTACACTGTTTCAGTAGCAGCCAGGTATAACCCCACTCCCTCTAGGCTTCTGGCCTCCTCCTGCTGTTATTAAAAACCCATAAACTTGCACAAATAAACTGTGAATTAGACTATTTGAGGATTATAATGGTGAGGTTAGAAACTCTGGAACAATTAGACCCAAGTATGAAAAGAAAGTACATCTGGATTTGGACTTCTTCATAAATAATGTGCCAGTGACTGAGCTACTTTACAAAACTTCTTTCCATTTTTGTCTCCTGGCTTTAAATTTCTGGCTGCTCTCCAAACTGTCTGAAAACCTGCAGTATTTCACTCATTTTAACAGATTTCCCACCACTGGGAAAGCATGCATTAGTACAGGTAAATCATAAATATGACGAATGTGATCAACAGTGTTAAAAAAAATGCCTCTGACCTTGAGGGTCAGTCAGAGTGATTTCATGGACAAACAGATGAAAGAACAAAAAACTGAATAGATGGATCCACAGTCTTCACCTCGATTTCCTTTTAGGGGAAAAAGCAAAGGAATTTGGGGAGCTTGAAGCATACATAATGTGTTTTGTGTGTGTATGTGTGTGTACCTAGTTCCAGCTACTGCACCGTCGTTCTTTCCCAGGGGCTCGTCGAGCTCAACCCCGCACCATTCACCCTTGGCAAAGTCCGTCTCTCCCATGTAGCGAATGACTCCCATCTTTGAGCCTCCGACCTGATGACACACAGGAAAACACACAACTGTTAATGTGTTCAGTGATGAGTCAATACAATACACCACATTAGGCTGTTGTGGAAGAATTATCATTTCACTTTCACTCCTAATTTCCTCTCTCTTGGAATAAAATATTCACTACTTTATTTTGAAAAAAAAAAATTCAGTTAGCAGCTTCTGTGGCAGAGACTTGAGACTTGGCTGGAACTTCAGACGAATCTTTCTTTATTCATTTTTACTGCATTAACATGAAGTAACTGTCTGAGGCTGAATGTTTTTTCCCTCCCTTTTCATCATGTGTGACATTAGAGACAAAGGAGTGATAATGCAGCACATGCTTTGAATTCCTTAGATATGGCAGCGCTGTGGCCTCAGCAGCACATGAGGCAGTTCATTACAGTCACGAGAGACTTGAGACTCGACTCAGACGCACAGAAAGTGAGAAAGTACAGCAGAGAAATGCTGAAAATAGGAGATATATTTAATTTTGAAACTGTGTCACGCAATTTGTCAACCTCAGAACTCTGACTGTATTTTTCCAGTTGCGAAATGTCCTCTTTAGTTCATTTTTATATGATCCTTTTCTAAAAAGTCCTGTTTAGAAAAACTAAAAGTAGCCAATATTACTAGTATTTGAAAAGTCCAGGGTTGGTCAGACTCTGCTCTCCACACATATTATACACTCCTACATGCACAAACAGTGCCTGCATAGACAGAGCAGGCAGTAATTTAATCACCATGATCATCAATGATACATCAGTCACACTCATGACAGTGTTTGTTTTGGATGGTCCTCCCTAAAGCTGAGCTGTGTGTGCGTGTGTATGTGTGTGGCATCATTTCGCTAAGCTGCCAGCTGAGGATGATTTCTGACATCATTCACCACTTAAAGTTTTAATCCCCAAGGGTCAAATGACGACCGGCTGACTGACTATATCTGCTCAGTGTAACCAGTCTTGTTCGAATTTCAAAGACATTTGAACATGACCGTAGGAAAATCACAGGTGTAAATATCAAAATTAATGACAGTTGGGTTAATTGAGCCACTTCATCATGGGGAACCTGGTGTTGTGCACACTGCTGACTTTCACAACCTGATGGGACACTTGAAGTAGAAAAGAACAGTTGTTTATATCATTAGTAACATCTGCTCCTTTGCTACAATCGCAAGTCAAAATGACTGCTGTGCAAAAAAAAAAAAAAAAACCTATAAATTAGCTGAAATCTTATTGGATGCAGTAAACTGACAAAAAAGCAAATATGCCTTCAATCTGGTCAGTTTGCTGAACTAATGAATGCAGTGTATTATCACAGCTGAATAACAAGTTTATTCTGATTCACCACCACTGTCTGCTCAGTGGTGATATGTTACTGTGCCAACTCCTCCTGTGCTGGAGTCTTCTTTTCACATCACCTAACTTAGTGCATGCCAGCACCAATCAATCACATGTACATGAGCCAAAATATAAGGCTATTAATAGACCCTTAATATATTTGCCAGTGATATGTGTCTTTTGCAGTCAAAGGAGTTTTTGTTGCCTTTTTGCTTTGCGCAACACCCTGGCAGTAACTCTGTATGGTCTGCACAGCTTCCAGGTTTACACTATACAAATATATTAGACCAACATAAGAAATGCAGGAGAAAAATGGTGACATCCTGAGCAGTGGGACATTTTTAATTTTTCAGTGTGAATCCCTTGGTCTATGAAATGTTGAGTGACACAAACACATCATTGTGCTGGCTTCACATTCTGTTTGATTCAAAGAGAAGCAGCAGGTTCTCAAATTTGAGAAGCTGAAACTATAGAGGACGCTTCGTTTCCTTGATGAATAATCAACGACCAAAACAGTTGCTGATAAATTTGCAGCCTGTCATTTCAATCTGATTCATTGTTTCAGCTCTACTCTCTTCCCTCAATGAATCCAACTTTAAGAGTATACTGCACATTTCATTTGCTTTCAACTAAGTTAACTCCAGAGGAGTAAAACTCTGAGACCCAGTCGCCCTCGTTGATATATCCAGGGTGCCACATCTGCTCATGTCACAGTTTCCCAGTCACTAACAGTCAGTTTCCTGTTAGGAAGATGGTCTGAATATCCAAACACACACACAGCAACAGAAATGGCCACTTGGGTCAGCCAGCGTGCAAAACAGAGCAGACCAGCTGCTGAATATCTTTCACACATGGCGACCACATGTATGAGACACAAGAACTCATCAGGGTGAGCAAACACCCCACCGTTCACTACTTCCTCTAACGTTTAAGAAGAACATCAACCATCAGAAGCAAAACACCACAAAGCACCAAACGTAAACCTGACAAAGCAAATAAGATACTCTTGTTATTAAATCTGATTGCCATTTATTTCCCTGATCATTTCCTTAAATTACATTTTAATCCTGCATCTAATTAATCACCCTTATTCACCCCTAATAGATCTAATGGTTTTTCTAACTACAATACCAGATCCCCACTCCCAGGCAGTTGTAACATTAATGTGCAGAATGTGCAGGATGTGGGAATTTGCAAAGACCAGCAACAGATGTTTTCACACAACATCTGCTCTTATTTACAGATTTAATACCAAACATGCACAATAACAATTTTTTTTCTAGGGTGCTTCCAGAGTCGATCGGATCTAACATGGAAACCAAAAAGAGGGTGTGGTGAGTCACTCTTCAGCTTTCTATTGTCAAATTAATATTCCACTCCTCTGCTGACTTGTCCCTCTCTTCAACCGCAGAGGCCAGAGAGGGAAGCATAGCTAGAAACGCTGCTGTGTCACCAGACATTAAACTGAGATGGTTTGCTGTCAGCGTGACTGTGTAATGTCTCAGTGACTCAGTGTCAAAATACCAGCAGTGCTCAGACTGCCAGTCAGCACAAGCCCCCGTCTTGGCTCCTGTTGTTACCAATCTCATCCAAAAAGCTCCATGCAAAAGGTGGTTCAAGCATTATCCTGGTGGGGACAGCTTCATTTAAAAACATTAAACTGCTATGACTTAAACTGACCTTCGTGAATTTATGAATATTATTATTGAGAGGTTTAAACCTGTGACTCGGTCAGCCTAAAATATGCTAATTGTTCCAGCACATGCCAGTGGCTACTAGCAAAATTAAACGATTTCCATCAGCCTCAGCACTTTATGTGAAGAGCTACGTAATTAGAGGTGGACCAATTACTCAATTAACTGATGCATTAATCAACAGAAAAGGAATAGGTAATCATTTTGATAACCCAGAAGCAAAAGCTAGCTGGGTGCTAGCCAGGCGCTAGCGAGGTAGCTAGCTTCTCAAAGAGGGTTTATTTGTTGTGTTTCCTGTCTCATATCACAATAAACTGCTACACTTTGGATTTTGGACTTCTTATTGACTAAAACAAGAATATTTCACAGCATTTTCTTACATTTCATAAGACTAACAATTTATCAAGACAAATAGGCTATGCAGATTCATCAGTAATGAAAGCTTTAGTGCTAATTAGGTAAATGTCATTCAACTGCAGCAAACTAAGATGGTGAACTTAAACACTGCACTAGCATGCTGGCATGAATATGTAGCCAATAGCCGCTGCTAGCATGGCTAAAAACTCTTATTCTTGTTACTTACAACAAAGCTGGTCACGAAGATCTATAGTCCAGTAAAATCTTGTTCGGTTGGTTTATGCATTGCTGCATGAAACTTAATTTAGAGTGAGCTCATTAATTCTTTTTCATGTTGAAACAGGCTTCACTTTAATTTCTCACTTATCCTAATATCCTGTTATAATTCTGTATTATGCTTGTGTTAAGGGACAATCACTTTGACTGGAGGCCAATTGAGTGGCTTAAAAAATACACATCACATGCAACCCCACTAAAAGAAAGCACTCCTGTGAACTGTACTAAACGAAAGCGTAGCCTAGATGGCCTCTGGTTAAACACTACAGCTTGCAGAGAACAGGCAGTGTTGTGCTTCCAGTGGTGCTCATACGTCAAAAGGTGCCAAGGCAAATGGAGACACTAATCATGTGTTTAGCCTCTGAGGTTTGGAAATATTTCTGCAGCTCTTTTTTTGGTCAAGTTTTCTGAGTCATCTCCAGATAATTTAGCCATGGACATAGACACAACAGAAGATGTTTGACCTTGGTTGAAGATTAGCCTACTGCAGGACACCAGAATGATACACTGCGTGGTCAAAGTGTCAAGGATGCTTCTTGCTCAAGAAAATGTCAGTGTTGAGTGAAACCCTCTCCTGCACATAATTTAACACAAGGTGGAGAAAAACAGTCTTTGCTTTGTGTCCACAGTGTGTAATCTGAGTTTCACACTTTGTGCTCATTTCACAAAATTTTAAAGGTGGTGTTGAATTTCCAGCCACGGCAGAGGAGGGGCGTGAGACAACTGGAGGGTAGCATATCCACAACACCGCAGTAAGATAGATTACATGGGAGAGGCTTAGGAAATAGATGGATCCACTGATCAATGTGTCAGCAATGGTCTCTCCTCTCTTAAGTGCTGAAAGTAATCCGGAGTGATTTACAATATTGACCAGTATAGCAAGGCTTCTCCAGCTCCCCGTTTCCAGCTACGCAGGATCTGATGCTATCCCCTGTGCCCATCAGTAAATGGAAAGCAATGTGACCCCAGGGCCGACAGTTTCATCCGGTGAATTGTACATACTGATGGTAAAACAACCAAAAAGCTGTTAAAAATATTATCTCTTGCAGATGTTTACATGCCAACCTAAATACCACAACATTTTAACCAGTTTCTGGGTTCAATGAAGGACAATAGGAAACTAGACATGGGGAAGGTTGAGTTGTTGTATTAGACAGAATAAGGAAAAACAGAACTTCCCCAGGGGCTTCACACTACGCATCATATTACACCGCACCAATCTATCTTCACTAAGGCTTGCATGAAATTGTAATTAGCCATCCACTGGGACTCTGAAACATCATCTATTTTCAGCTACTATGGATTATCTGAGTCTCAAATAATTACAAAAACACATTAAATTACAAATGTCGAGGGTAGGGCTGCAAGTTTCGCATAAAAACCCATCTTACTGTGATTATATGGGCAGATATTGAGATTACAATGTGAATGTCATTTTCACTTACTAAAGTCATAAAATAGATATGACGTTCGTCTGGTCTTGTACCAAACACATATGTAGCCTACTTGTGATTAATTATGCAGCCCACCCTATGTACAGACAGTGATTTAAAGGTGTAGTTCAACAGTTTGAAGGTGGTTTTACACCCTTAGTTTTTCTTATCTTAGCACAAAGAGTGGAAGAGGAAAACAGCAAGCTAAAGTCTGCTTACAGCGGTTACAAAATCATCTACCAGCTTCTCACTAATTTATCAAGTAGCACATCATATCTTTCTAATCTAAAAATGTAACAATATAACAACATTTTGTTATTAATAAATAGTCCCTCACATGACACCCCATAAAACATTTTTACATGCTGTTGTATGGATTAAATAAACATGTTATCACTTGAGTCTAGCTAGCTGTTTCTACCTATTTTAAATCATTTTGTTAAACTAAGCTGCTACTGACAACAAATATGAAAGTGATATTGATCTACTGATCTAACTCTCTACCAGAGAGTGAGTGTGTCCATTAGTGTTTCTGAATGATGCTGGAAGGAATCACCTAAACATCTACTCAGGAAAGACTTGATCAATCAATATGTTTTTATATCAACACTGAATCAAAATACTACGTCTCTTTCACCACAAATACAGTGTAGGATGTACCTGATGGTGGACACCAATACACAATAAACGGTCGTTTATTGCAGGGGACTTTTTAATGACTCTTGTTAATGGTTTCATTAACTCTGTCATGTTGCTTGTCTTTACATGTTGACTTGTTTCTAGTTTGTATGTTGCTGCTGAATGTTGGTATTGACCCAGTGACATGCTGGTACCATGCTGTAAAGTTGCCCATAGGTGTGTGTGTTGGTCCACAGACCGTGACAGACTAGACGTCTGTCCAGGGTGTACCATGCATCTTGCAGCACCCCGCACACCCACCCCTATCAATTATGCAAAGGATAGGCATGTATTGGAAATGTTGGATGGAAGAAAAATCTGCAATGAAACCCAACTGGTGCTTTGGTATATAATATTCCCACAACTAATATTTATGGAAAACCACAGAGGGAATATGTTCTTTCTTCCTGGAATGCCGACATGTAAACAATCCTGTTGAATGAATGAATGACCCAGTTCTACATTCTTTCTATATATGGCCCTGTCAGAGATATTCTGTGCTTTCCTGGCTTTTCTTTCTCCACAGACTATATGATTAGGTAAACCCAGTCTAACAAACCATCCGTGATCCATCACTCACCAAAACTCGATCTCCAACTCTTAGATCCTTATCTCCAGCTTTCTTTACTGAACCGCTGTCAGACATGTTGGACCCCGACTCGTTGCCTGTTTTCACAGCGCTGTTGAGCAGGCCCTCTCTGAGTGGCACCACCACCCGCTGCCCAGGAGGGGCGCCGCTGCCGCCCTGCTGAGTCTGATTCTGAGCCGAGAGCGAGTCGGTGGAGTGGCTGTCGCTCCCCTCTCCGACCGGCTGTCGGGTGAGCTTCGAGGGTCGCGTGAAGATGCCCTGGAGGGGTTGGCATTCGAAGTAGCGCACGCCACCCACTGACCCATCGTTTTTGCCAACTAGGTCGTTCAGTATCACGCCCGCCCACTGTCCTGGAGCAAACTGGGTCTCCCCTAGGTAGGCAATAACTCCTGGTTTGACGCCATTGACCCAGACCTGTTCACCAACAGTGTAGTCCCCCAAAACATCATCGCCCTCTTCAGAGATTTTAGTTGGTGTGGTGGGCTTCAGTGGAGTGTCTGGGGACAAACAAGTAAGAGAAAAAATATGGATTATTCATCATGTTCCAGGGCGTCCTAAGTGTTCACAGAAAAAAGAAAAACACAAAAAAAAAACAATGACCATTACTGGAATAAAACTGTCAATAGGAACAAAATGAGTGCTTTAAACCACCTAAAAACCCTTGCAAGTGGTAAACAGTGCATACATTGTGAGAACATCCTCATTCCCAGTCCAGCAGGATAGCCTTCACACCATTCATCCTGTCTGACCGTGTCATGCCAGCTAAAAAAAAAAAAAAAAAAAAAAACCTGCTTGTGTGGCAGCATCCAGCATAACAGTGCAGTTTGTGCAAGATTAGGGGTTACTCTAATTCCTCCTGAAAAGTGGGTCAGAGACGGTATCTGTGATGTGCCGGTGATTAACCCTGCCATCCGGCCCTGTGATATCGCCTCTTTGACACATAGATGAGCTGGATCTCTGGCGTTTTCCACAGCAGCCAGTAAACTGAGCAGGGCACCATTAGCACGCGGTCTGCTGCACCGCACTGCCAGTAAAAGTCTGTGTTTATCTGTGTGTGTGTGTGCAGGGATGGTTGGTGCCAGGGCTGTCTCTCCGACACCCTGAGAGAGGGCCTGGGGGCTCCGTGGGCCCCAGTGGTTGCGTCTTACGCCCCAATTGCTCCCATATGTTGTTATGTGAGACACGTTTGGCACAAATGCAAATGGGTACAAGTTCAAAGAGGTTTAATCTTGATGATACAGTTTAAAAGTTTTTAGGAATGTGGTGGACGGCTATTTTGAGAGAAAACTGTTGCTGACAATTTTAGTCAGGCTAAAGTAATTATCTTAAAAAACTGCGAAACTGGAACATCCTGCTTTGCTGCATTTTGTGTCGTGTCATATTTCAAACAGATGAACAAAAGGTATTGACAATCACAATGCAGCGAGAGTAGTCAGGTCCCTCAACGATCGGTAATGTGTCATAATGGATCTCTGACATGGAGCATCAGCATCTGTGTTTGCCCCACATTGCACAGTGTTTTCTGTAGTTGCATCATTTTCTCTATCCAAAACGCCGGAGATGGTTTGGAGATGGACTTTCATACTTACAAGGTTGCGCTTCAGTATCACAGTTTATCTTGACTTTAATTTCACTATGTCTGAGCTAAAGAGAAAGTAGTTTATGGGTCAAAGTTACAACTCTTAAACTCATAATCTGTGAAAATGGTTTAACCAGAAGCTGCCTTCATCAGCTCTTGTTGACGATCTCCATGTTTTCCCATATTCCATGTTGTAAACAGTTTTCCTGTCTGTATACAACATTTATTGCACGTCTGCCCGTCCTGGGTGAGAGATCCCTCCTCTGTTGCTCACCCTGAGGTTTCTCCAATTTTAGGGCAGAGGATGTTTTCATGATGCTGTGTAAACCCTTTGAGACAAACTGTTTGTAAAAATGGGCTGTACAAATAAAATTGCCTTGCCTTGCCTTTAAACAGCAAATCTTAAATAATAAAAACTATGATCATAACGTCACTTTACAAAACTCTACATATACACGCCTCTACTTCTTCTGCAGTTTTGGAAGTGCACTTGCCTAAAGGAACGGTCAGATTCAATGCTGGAGATGCAGTAGCACAGACCACTACATTTCCCATGATGAACCTTGACCGAGAAGCCTGACAAATACTACGACTGATTAAAAAAGGTCAATAATTAACATGTTTTCATCAGTAGGCATTGATGATTAACATGCATTTGATTTGGTTCCTTTATCAGGATGGGTGACGGACAAAAGATGAAAAAAAAAAAAAAAAAACCCAGCAAACTCAACTTAAACAAATCCCTTTAGTAACACTATGTATGACTTGTAATACTAATTATACAGTGATTTTTGTGAGGGTTGAACCGATGCAGCTCACCACCCTGCGCAGCATTTAAAAACCTGAGCAAACCCATGATTTGTGTTGCTGAGGCAACAGCAGAAAGAGGGTAAAAGGATCCTCGGCAGAAGGAAGACTGGAAACACAGCCCTTACTTTCACTATTGTGTTTGGCCACCTCCCACCACCATCTGAATCCCACTATTCATCAGCTCTGCACAATGAAACCTCCACAGCTTCCTCCCATCCCTCCTCCTCCTCCTCCTCCTCCCCCCAATTATCCCCTCATCTCTCCCTACTTTGGTTACACACACTCACAAACACACACACCTCTTTCTCTGGCCACTTTAACTCTGGTTATTTATGATTGTTTCCCACAATGACGATCATATTCGCCGCCTAACTTGTCTGTCGGCCTTGTTTTGTTTTAAATAGACCTTATCATCAGTTAGTCAAGGGCGATATTGTGTTGTCGTCTCCAGCAGTGGTTGTGGCAGCTGTGCATGGCCGAGCAGCGCAGACAACAACAGATGGAGGGGGTTGAGCCTGAGTGTTTTTTGACTTCTTTTCAATTTGCTGCTTTCAAATGGTCAGCGTTTCCAGGTAATCTCACTGCACACTTCAAGGAAATCAGCAGCCAAAGTGTTCTGTCCTGCATATGCAGAAAATGCCACAGGAGACAGTGTAATCCATCATTTAACAATAGATGTGAGATAATTACAGTATTACAGAGCACAGAGGACTGGAAACAAGTACATATGGATCAGATTGTTGATCTGAGTTCTTTCTTTACTGCATTAATTGTATTCTATTAGACTATTGTGGATAATGTTGCACATCAGTGCTCTATGGCAACAACCTTCCCTTCATTCGCTGGACATAACATAGCATATATAGCATATAGCATGTTGCCATAGCATTATCTAAAATTCTCAAATATAATGAATTACAACAAATTCATTATATCACAATATATAGCTTCATAAACAGCTCACTCTATGTATCTGATGGTGTATTCATGTGGTGTTGGAAAATTGGAAAAATTAGTTTCCAACAAGTAAAATTCATATTAGGTCCGAACAACATGTAAATTATGTTGGTATGACTTATGATTTGAGTTGTCACTGTAATAGAGGATTAGGTTGTAAGTGTTAGTTGCTGTCTGCATAGAGTGACCTAGATTGGTAAGAAAGGTTATTAGTAGTAACTTAAATAATAAGTAGAACAAACACTAGAAACAGCTGGTCTGAGCACAACATTCGTGTTGTTTCCAGATTGTGACTAACATGCACATGAACACACGACAAGTCTGAAAGACCATCCAAGGAGCACCTGAATGCAGCATAAATCTAATCCAGACTGATACAGTAAGTAAATCCTCCATCATGAAGGTCATAATGTTCAGGTTTTGTTGAAACTAAAGGGGTAGTTGTGGTGGTTTGAGACGCTGCCTTTAGTACAAGTCCTGATTTAATCCAGTTGGTTGGTTGCAGGTCATCCACTTCTCTACCATATTTCCACCCTCACTGTTGTAAGCTATGATTTTAAAGCCAAAAATGAAAAGGGAACAAATACCTAGTGGATTAATGCAAATTGGCATTTGAAGTGCGGTAAGTGCAGATACTGTACGTACAGTAGGAAAAACTTTGAACACATGGAAAAAAAAAACCCTGCAAAATCTCTCCAGTAATGCAACAGGCTGAAAAGACAGCAGAGCTATTTCTGTGGAGGAACTAGCTCCCAGGGTTCACAGGAGACGTGGCATCACGAGAGGTGGCACAGCTCTGTTGTTTTCACTTCAAAAGCAGGCAGAGAAAGGCTGCCATACTTCTCCTCCATTCACTCCACGACGGCAGCTTCCTCCAGGGGCTCAAACGCTTCTTTAAATTTAGCAAACTCTGCCAACTTCCGTCACAGCGGACCCTTCTCACAGTCTCCTCGGCTAAAACCAACAAACAGGGGGCGGCTGAGATTTGGAGCATGAGGCCGGGTCAGTGTTTAGACTATCTGGGGCAGGAAACTAATCCCTCCATGTCCTCTCTGAGGCACCAGAGTCATCCCAAACATATCTTATGAGTGTGTCACAGATGAGGTGGCAAGAGAGCATCAATTAATCATAACAGTCATTTAACTTACTAACAGACACTGACATCAGTCACCAGGATGAAAAGCACCGGACATTTGCAATATTTCTACTTTTAATCTGAGTAACAACAACAAACTATGTAGTTGTATTTATAGATACAGCAAACATATTCCCAATTCAAAGCAATAACTTTAGTTCTGATTATACAGTATTTAGCAATTTCAAATATATCTTATAATCTCTGTGGATGTCTAAAACTATTCAAAGTTCAGTTGTAGATATCTGAAGCCAAGTTACGACCGGTCAAACCTCTGGTCGCAGATCATTTCCAGATGTGTTTGATAGCCTAAAAAGCTTAGTCAGATTGAAATATTTGATTGATGATCCCTATTGCTACTTTATAAAGGGTATCTACAAATACACTTTAACTAGACTAGAATTACAATGTGACCAATGAGAATTAAAACTCAGGATGCCTCCATTGCATTCTGGCCTTCAATCACACTAACATTAGGTATAAATGAAGTGTGGTTTCCCCTCACTGTAATAAAACAGTGTGATGACGTCTATGAAATCACCACAGGTGCTTTAACAGGACTTTTGTCAGCTACAACAGTGGGAACCAGAAAGTGCTGCTGCATCCATCAAGCCTGTGTATGTTCTTTTTGTGATAAACAGGATGTGAGAAAACTAATGAGTTCACGTACAGTCAAGGCAAACTCTTTTTTTAAAAAACCACAGGCAAGAATTTAGATGAGCTGTCGTCATGTTAAGGACGGAAGCCACCTAACAGCTGACGGGCCCTGAGCTACAGGCTTCAGTCCTGGCTGCAGTGTTTGGAGGATTAGCCTTTTGAGCTGGTAATGGATGAGTACAGACTCAGTTTGAGCTGCGATGCCCTCCA
Organism: Caranx ignobilis; assembly: GCA_021432705.1. Lineage (NCBI taxonomy): Eukaryota > Metazoa > Chordata > Actinopteri > Carangiformes > Carangidae > Caranx > Caranx ignobilis. Next base: position 9,548,144 of record MU269980.1, on the reverse strand, counting down.
CGTAGACGGAAACAAAAATGACCTCCAGGCCAAACATGAAACAACCGGGACAGATGTATGAAAGCAATGCGTGTTTGCTCTCCCCTTCAAACTGCTTATAAAGAGCTTCAACAGAGCACAGGATGGATCTGTTTGTTTTGCTCAGATTGCTCACAGATTTACAGACTTTAGACCGCTACTCATATCTTACTATTATTCCACTTGATGAAAACATTCAAGGATGAAAAGAAAGATGTTTATGAGTCCAAGAACTGTATTTTATTTATTATTGATAGCATTTAAAAGCAGGAGATTTAAACTGTTCTAATACTCGTCTGTACATATCAGGTCTGCCTCTGTTATGGTTCAAATTAAGAAAATCATGTCTGTATCATGTTATTGAAAAACACTACTGTCAGTTGTGGACAAAATAAGATCCATTATATAAAACACTTCCCAACTTTTGGAGCTTTAACTGTGTGTTTTTTCTCCTTCACCACAGTCAACATGAACCATGACACACTTGTCGCAGCCTCCGATAAAAGGCCTCCCATAGACACTGATGAGAGAGGAGCGCAGTATGAGCCAAGAGAAGGCCAGCTATTCTTCCGCAGGCTTAAGCTCGGAGTGAAGCTGTAATTTAGCAGAAACAGAGTGAACATGTGCCTGTGAGACGTCATGTGAGCGAAGACTGGGGAGGACAAACAGTGGGGCTGAGTTTCAGGGTGAGAGCAGCTGTGGTTACTTTTTGCAGACAGGGGTTGTAATTTTGATCCTGAGTGTTTGAAATATCCAGTTTGTGTTATTGCTCAGTTTTCCAGAAGCTCTATGGTCAAAGTCATGTCTCCACAATTTACCATTTCATTTCAGATATCTGACAAGTTATATTTCATATTGATGTTATTGTGAACAAATCCAATTAAAGGGCCATTAAACCCACAATACATCACCGATCTGCTTGGTTCCTACTACAGATACAAAATAATAAATGCATTATTTGAAGTGTTAAAGGCTGAGGACCATTCGATGGAGGAACTAATTTCAGCTGTGGATGAATACACGTGGTGCTCTATCAGTGTTGATATTTAGCAACAGGACAGTGTTTACACATGGATCAACATCATGTCTCCGATGAAACTTTTGCTCTGGTTTGGTCTCCGCCAGCTCCTTAGTGAAGTCTTTCTAGAGATACCTGGTTATCGGAACCTGGTCTCAAAGCATTACCAGTAAAAACAGGTGTGGTGAGAGTAAACCATCGAACTGTGGGCCCATCAAACCAAAACAATGAGCTGAAAGATGCTAAAAAGCATCATGGAGCTTAGGTGGACACTCTAGGGACATATTGTAATGCTCTGTTTGTAACTACTGATCCTATTCAAATACAGTCATTTAATCCATTTCCTTGACGACTAGCTAACTGGCGGAGCTTAGAAAAATAACCACACATATCAAATTAACCAACCAGCATCTTGTGGATTTCTCCTGGTGATACATGATGATCTATTATTTTCTACATAAATATAGATTACTGTCAATGGGGGAAGAGTGTGCTGACCATCCAAGCTAAGAAGTAAAATGCTGCACTGGAGATCTCTATAGATACAGGAAGATTAAGTTAAAGAAAACACTTCCCAGCTTTTGTGCTCTCCTCTAATGTAATGCAGCTGAGCTATAGTGAGTCATTAAAACAAATAATAGTCTCCCACACTTCCGGTGATAAGGAGAAACAACTGGAAGAGAGGCATTCCTTTTATTTTCCATAGGGTCAGGAGGAGGAAGTAACTTACTGTCTTTAGGGACGACGGGGCTGGATGTTCCGCCCGCTGAGGTCCTTCCCACTGGGCTGGAATGCTTGGGCCCGCGGCCAGGGATTTTCAGTCCACTGGACTTGAGCATATTCATTCTACGGTGGCAGGGAGACGGCCCGGGACCTGAGAGCTCCTCCCTGGGTGATGAAGGCTGCGGATCCGGGCACTAGATCTGGGAGGGTGGCTGTTGCTCTCCATGTTTAGCTGCTGGGATGAGAAAGGGAGAAATTATGTTATAAAAACATAACATTTTAATGGGCAAATGAGGTAGAATGAGGCCTGACTTAAAAGGATGCATGTTTGTGTCACCAAAACTCTAGACCTGTTTGAACAGATCAAACTCTTGGGGATAAAGCAGAATAATGAACAACTGTTTTCTCCTGAGAGGAACAAAATTATGGAAGATGACAGGGTGCACAGTGTCTGCACCGCGAAGAAAAACAAAACAGTGGAAATAAATAGTGTTTACGTTGAGATCTATGCAATTTCCAGTCTTCTTATTATTGGAAATTACCATATATTTCATTTTGTGCAAACTTGACGTTACCGAGGTATCAGCTAACAGCAGCAACCCGGGGCTGAGACCTCCTGATGAGTCACTAAATAAATCTGAGACTCTCATGTTTTCTTCTTTCCTGTTGCACACTGGATACTTCTACCTCCTCTGCTCACTGAAAACCCTACCAGATGAAACAATCTGAGAGACAATAAAAAAAAATCTATTTTTGGATGAACTGGTCTCAAGTCGTGCTGACACATGGTCCATAAACCTTGACAAGCAGAAGAAAAATGGTAGAAACCACTGGTTCAGAAGCAGCCCTGAGCCCCCTGATCTGATATTAACGCTACTTTGGTTCTTATATACTCTGTCAATCCTACTGACCAAATAACAAAGGACCCAATTGGGGTTATTTACATTAAAGGGTAAGAGGGCGTCACCATGCCATTGCCAACTGGCACCGATTATGTAGGAGACTCCATTGAAAAAATGCTGCCTTATGTTCATATTCCTGGTGGCTACACTTACATTGCCCTTCCCACATAGTAAAACAGTTACTACACTGCTTCAGTAGTGCCCCTGAGCAAGGCGGGAAGCACTCACCTCATTAATCATAAACCCAACACTGTTGCACCACAGATAAAGTTTACTGGAGACATTGTTGTGGTTGTATTAGCCGGTTTTTAATCCAATTTTAACCTGGTTAACTATTTAACACCTGATAATCCAGCTGCACATGTAAAACCAGGTCATTGTAATAAGACTGCAACTGTTTTTAATCATTACACTTGTCACAGCAAATGCATCATCATTAATAACACCCCACTTCCTCATATATCCTCTCATGCTCAACTTATCAATTTCCACAGGGTACAAGAATGTGACTGAAAGCCAATGTAGGCCGGTACCCAAGTGGAGCATGGCCTACAAATCATGGCTCAGGGACCATTAAGACAATATAATGCTGTTATAGCCGTCAATAAACAACACACATCTGGTTGAGGCTTTTAAACTAGACACTGGGTGTTGGGGGGGAGAAGCAGGCACATATCAGACCAGGCTGGTGAATTTTATTTACTCACATTCAGATGATGCATCTTCATTTTAGAGCAATCAATCCTGTTAAATCTGTCGAGAATGATGGTTTTGCTGTGAGTAAAGTCAAAAAGAAGGCCTCTGTGTGTATACAGCAGAGATTTAGCCTGAGCTATTCTTTATGTGTGTGCACAGGCCTGCTTTAATTCTCCAATCGACACCTGGTTTCAGTGAAAACAGGATGAAGGCGTTGGGATGATAATGCGCACCTCTACAAAATCTAACACAACGCCAGTTTGATCCATTGTTGTAGCTACTGCGACAACGTGGTCCAGACTGCCCTTCACTTAAAACCCCCGAGTCCCTCCCTGCACAAAAAATTCACACAAAAGCACATTAATAAAGGAAATTACTAACCTTCCTGTTTGAAATTAAAGCGTCCGTGAGGCGTCCAACAGCCAGCCAACTTTCAATTCCTTGCCTAAATAAGAAGAGGGGGGATCAGCGGCTGCCACTCCCTGGGATGCAAATATGGATGCTGAGCAGAAACTGAGAGGAGCAGCCAGCGTGGATCAGCGGCTGATGGCAACAACTGCACACACTGTGTCAGCGACAGACCGGCGATGGGTGTCACTGGTTGGTCCGCCGGTTCATTTTTCAAGACGATAGCTCCACCAAAAAGCGGAGGAGATATCGGACATGTGTCGTTGTTTCAGTGGCCCACCGCTGGCACAGAGGTCCGCACGGTTCCCGAGATGAAACGCAGCATCAGCAACACTTAAAAACCAACTTTTCTCTGGTCTGGTTCTGGTTTAAGACGCACACTGGCTCGGTTTCTGACTCCTCGGGTCTGATAAATGTTCCCGGCCTGTCTCTGGCTCCTGTCTGGTTTCCCACAGTGGTATATGGGGGTTTGTTAGGTTTGCACAGCCTCCCTCTGACTCAACCCACCGGCTAGACTGAACAAAGGGGTTGGGAAGCAGAGCCTCCTGTGGGAAAGGCAAGAGTAGTCCACAGTCAGGCTGTGCTCATCTCCGTGACGTACCCCGTTTGAACCTATGAGGATTTTAACTCGCCCTCACTTATCGGTCACAACAGATGACTCACAAAGCGTGACTCAATACCATTTCCAATTACTGGTGCCACTTGTTCAGTCGGCTTCAGTAAAATCCACAAAAACACACCTTTAGCCACGTTTTCATGGAGAGTCCTCGTGTTCTTCACCCACCGTGGACAGTGTAGCGCCGTTGGGAAAACACATAGCCTAGCTAGTTTAAAAGTCAGACTTTCACACATGTAGCGTCCTGTTTAAAACAATATGCGTATGCCGAATGGAAAAGCGGTTCCTAGTGTCCCACAATATGTTTTTTATTCACTTGAAAGTACTCTGCACCTTTATCTGTGATTAGAGAAACATTACATATAGAATATTTTCAATGCAATTTGGTTTAGGCTTTTCTCTCAGACCGACAACAGGCAAAGCTGCAGAGAACTTACTGGTAAATTTAAGCTATTTAAAACACACAACGTGTAGAAAAATAATATTGTGAAACTGGTCATTACAAGGCCACGGTCAACACCTGAACACACACACACAAACAAAAAAAAACGCGTGGGCGATTCAGTATATTTCTCACTAACTCTGTGGGTGGGGCCAAAACCTTTTATGTGGATACTCTTTAGCGTTTCCGGTTGGATTTAAAGGCTGTGATTGGTCACATTGTCTTCTCCGTGGGAGTGAACCGGTTTAACATCTGTGCCGCCAAACAGAGACCTCTGCTGCTGCACCGCTCACACACTCCCTGTCAGGTATACAGATTATTATTATGTCAGATTTCAGTGGGCTATGACTATAACGTACAGTTTGCGCCACAGTTTATTTTGCCGTCATTTCAGACACTGTAACCAGCAGCTCGTCCATTTCTGTCTCCTAGTATCATCAGCAAATATGTAATTTCTTGCATTAAAATGGCTGCAGCACAGTTAACAGGACTGGACTATTTACATTGTGCCTGTTCATTGTGCTAAACATATCATTATTATTTGGACTGATTTTTCAACATAAAGCTGAAGGAAGTAATACAGACACATGCACGTATTGATTATACTGTTTTATTTTACCTCATTTTAATATAGGCTATTTTATTACTTTCATGTAATGAAAAAATGATGCTTTAAAAACTGAATTATTCATTCAATATCTTAATCTACTTATAATTACAGTCATTGTTAATTTTATTTTATTTCTATACATATTGACAATAAGTGATGTGATGGAGAGTTGCAAAAACCCTCAGAGGGGCTTCACTGGGTAAAGAGTAGCCTACATCATATTAATCATGTAAAAAGGGAAAAGAAAAAACTGATATGATTAATACTGAAAAGAGAAGACAATGAATGGTAACAGAAAAAAAGACACAATTAAATCAAAGTAGATGAAGTTAAGTGCACAAAGTAAATAATAATTGTCCTCATTAAGGAAAGTAACATGTTGGTCTTTATGGCCTTGGTTATTTCAAAGCTACACAACGAGTGGATCAACTTATTTTGTGCAATGTGAAAAACACTGCTCCTGGTGAAACAGCAGAGGCTTGTTATCAAACTGTGCAGCTCCACTTCACTCTGCAGAGCATTTAAGCATTTTTTACCTCATTTGGTTTAATGGCCTGTGGCTCACTTCAGTCTCTGTGCTTTCATCAGCACCATCTCCAGCCACAGGAGGTAGCTGTTGCTCCTGCACCAAACACAAGGTGATAATATGTTCATTTTCTATTTACACAACAGGAGCGATCAAAGAATTAATGATTGCAGGTACATGATTGTTTAGGACCTAACAGACATCACATCATCAATTTCTTATTTTGTAAGTAAAAAATTAAAGCAAAAATGACCATTCCAGCTGAAACTGAATATTCAATTTAATTACAATATAGTGTTTTTTTTTTTTTTGCATACAGTGCATCCCTTATGTACAGTAGGCTAATGAAAATACACAGCAAATGGTAAGAACAGATGTGCTGACAGAAATAAAACAAGAAGACGTGAATGTAAAATGCTTAAACAATACAGGTCAAAGAGAGGAAAGTAACATTTAGTTGAAGTAATGATGAATAAATACGTTTTCACTTGTCAGTGTTCACACAGCCTGCAGACCATGAATCCCATAGTTCTGATGCTCACACAGCAGAGCTCACTTTCCCAAGAGCATCAGTTCTGGGAAACAGTAATAAGGTCAGTAAAGACAAACTGTCTGTACACTATTAACCTGACATGGACTACATTACAATGTTTGTCCTGGCACACTGGGAGCTAATGTCAGTGATCAGGTGAAACGACTGTAATTTGGAGCTTGCAGTGCACACACTTATTTCCTCACTGCTGCCACTGTTATTAAACCATATTTAAAGTCACGTCCACACCAGGCTTAACACAGTTAGAGGGATTCAGTTATATTATCTTCAAAATCTTTAAGTGTTTCCATTATTTCCCTTGTTGCTAAATGATGTATAAGCTTTTGTATCTGATACTAACTCTGCAGCAGCGGTGTTGTGTCAAAACACTTTACAATACAGTCTACTGTGTGATTCTATTCAGTCATTACAAAACGTTGCTGATTCCACCTGGAAGCAGTGAAAGAAAACAAGACCACGTTGAGCAAGGAACAACATCTGGATGTGTTTTTTAGAAAACAGAAATAAATCATACTCTTAAATATTGGATACCAACTGGATACAGTACATTACACATCTTATCCAGTATGTGTGTTGTCTAGAGGGGGCTCATCCAGCACTGGGCAACTGACCCTTGACTAAAAGGTTGACCCCACCCTGCACGCTCTGGATGATAAATTGACACCGGATCAGTTTAACACAGGGTCACACTGCGCCTCGAGGGCTGTCTGTGACAAGGAATGACTGACTCTGTAGTTTATAGATTCTCCTCTTTGTTTTGGTTCATTGTTGGAGATCATTGCTTTTAATTTTGTCTAACACAGTGTTGTTGTGTGTGGTGCTGCAGAGGTGTGCGTGTGTGCAGCCAATAACTCAGCCATTCAGACTCCCACACAGGAAACATGGTTTGCTCATCAGTGCGAATGTTGAGGACATAAATGATTCTTGGATTTTACATTATAAATTATTGTTATTAATCATTGATGGCAGCAATACGGAGAGGTCTCACATACAACTTACTACCAAAGACCTTATTAATGTTTGACAAGATTTGTATTGTCAATACTCACAATGTAAACAGGAAGTAAGTTAAACACATTTTGAATCCTGATAATTACAACAAAGGAGCCTTTTTGTTTCATTTTCCAAGGACAGATTGTTATTTCTGTATGAAATGTAATTTTATGAATGATGTGTCATTACAGTTTTTCCTGATGAGAACCTTTGCTAAATTACTGCTGAGGTCATGCATATTTTGGTGCAGCTTCTGAACTTTTAAGGTTCCTTCACTGATGATGTTTGCTGCTTTACTCTATGTCTATGAGACAGTGACTTTTGTCATCAAATACAACAGCAGTGATGTAATCAGGTTGTATCCTGATTTTTTTTTTTACACTTTTTTTCATTGAATAACATACACATACATATAACATACAGGCTATACAAATGCAAGTAAAAATAGGCAAATATGAAAGATGTCTCTTATAACATTGTGGACCCCAAAAATATTAAAGGAGGACTCAGGACACCAAAAGTGGATTTGTGGCTTTTTACTAAGCTTCAGGCAGCACAGGCAGAAAGATTCAGAGTCTGCAGGAATCACACCAGGTAAAAGTAAACTGGGAAACAATCAAACACAGTCTTTTCATACCTGTAGCAGTACCGGATGTCAGGTGAACAGGAAACGGATCATGCAGGAAAATAGTCAGTGCACAAGCTCATAGCTGTAGAAAAGGGACCAGGTTTGACGCCTGATGTAAATAGAGCGACCTCTGCTGGTCAGAATGTAAAACAGGCAAATACAAAGGTTTGGACCTAATAATCAGCTGTCAGTCAAAACTAGTGTTTAATAAATATTCTAATTGGAGTGATCAAAATGTGCATGAAATGTTCATTTCAAGTTTGATATTTGTTATGTTACTTTACCATCAAATTTTAAATTGATATTTTTTAAAATTCGTTTTACTTGATTCATCATCTTCTATCATCTACATCTATATATATCATTAGGGTTATTGTCATTCAGTGTATTTTATATGTATGACTGTATGAAGGGATATATATACATATATACACTGTTGCACATAAAGTTGGAATAATTCTGCTTTCAGACATATTCCTCTTTTTATTACACATCAGTAATCACCTTTGACCAGGTGCAGCGATTACATACTGAGTCCCAGTTACCCATGTAAAACACATACATGCTTGTGGACAGTATGCCACCACGTCTTAACGCATTGATCTGTGTCAGGGTTGGCCATACTCAATATCAGTGACTGGGTGACATTTGAAACAGTAATATTGGACATTCTCACCATGAAATCCCCTCAAATATGTGTTTCTGTTAAACTGACCGAGGTTCAAAAATTGAAACAAGCCCTCCATCCTGTTGTGCAATACCCCAAGTTATGTTTATGCCTCAATATACAGTTTGCAAAGGTTAGTTGTGGTTTAGTTTTTACAGTTTGGAAGAGATTGACAAATTAAGTTTTAGAAGATATGCACTTCAAGAATAAACCACACTGTCACAAAAATTTCATGAGAGGAGGTAAAAGAAATTCATTCAATTCAATTTGATTTCACTCCAACTTTATGGGCGATAGCACGTTGATGTATGTTTCTCTACTCTTCAATTTTCAGTACAAATATTGTAAAAACTACTACCAGCATGGAACAGTGAGCTGTCCACATGACTACCCCATTCATATACAGGCTCAAATTGGCTTGTTCCAAACTTCCTGCCTCCTTCCTCCCCCTGCAGCTACAGCCTGCCACATGGGCACATGTCCCACTGGGGTAGGAGAGCGACAAATCTAGGAGATGACTGCATATAATCCAAGTTTGGCTACCGTGTCAATAATGGCTTCAAAGTTCACATGTCAATATACCCCTGGTCACATAGAACATGCTCTCCTGTCTTTGGTGCTTTGTTACTTTGATTATCACAAGTTTGTCTGATTTCAGTGGTCATGATGCTCCTTTCATTTATTCACTGTGAGAGACCACCAGTCAGTAACAAGAGTATAACAACGGGGACACTGGCTGACCTGTGCTGCCTCATTAATATGCAGTGTGTCCAGATAATGCCCCTCTGTGGTTCATAATAATAGCTCAGTGTTTCTGAGTGTGTGGACGTTGCCCTCACAGTCTGCTTCATACGGGAAGTGACTGGATTACAAGCTAATCCCATTATGATGCTGCTGCCATGTGAGGGATTAGAAACTAAAGGGCCGAGCTTTGGGATCCAGATCAGCAGCAAACAGGGCGACTGTAAATGGTGACACTGATACACCCAACAATGGCACAGGTAAACAGCTTACATGACAATGACACTGACCGACGATAGATCATCTGTCATCTGTGGGCACACTGACATGGTATGTATATTTATTTTTATTGACTTTTTTTTTAATGACTTGAAGTTGTTGATTTAATTAGCACTGACAGTCTTCAAATTGACACCCCAGCAGACATTTGATGGATGACAATGCACAAGTGGTAGCCAAGTTTGGTGTTAGCTGAACTGAGCTTCAAATTAACAATATTAATAATATGGCAGTGTATGGAGTCTGGATAGTGCCATCAAAACAATTCTTGACATTAAAAACAAAGAAACAAACAAGACTTCCATATAGATTAACCGATTACACAAAGAGTCATTAATGGTATTTATCCCCTCTTCTAGCCTGTAAGTGCTGATTTAATGATTGTAATGGAATAACAAACATCATTCACTGGTTTAATATTAATACTGTCCTTCAAATCAACATCACAATGTTTGCTGGAAATCCACAGTGAAACATAAGATTGACAGAGTTTCTTTCATTGACGGTACATGATTCATAAAACCATAAATAATATAATTTATTTATAATTTATTGTATCTGTTGGGTTTAATCTAGATGATATTAAATGAAAATAAAACATCATTTTAAAAGCATTTTAGTGTTTCTCTTTACTTTTTCCCGTCTTGCTTCGGGGCTGCTTATTTCGCTACCCATTTTAATTAAAAATACAGGAAATGCACATAAGCAGTTCTGTGGATTTCTGCAGAGTGGGCTGATACACTTTTTAAAGGACAACTCGTTCCTGGGCTCTTTTCTTTTCATAAAAGTAACAAAGCAAACAACCATCAAATGTTTTGCTTAATAAAAGAGATTTTACTCAAGCATACGAGAAACTGATGCTGAAACATTCATTCTGTTACAGGGGTCTGCTCAAGTTTGTTTTTGGACCGAGCTGCTGTCGATGGGATACCAAAGGTCTGTTTTGGAGGGGTGACCAATGAGAGAATGATTAACCTGGCTGGCAAAGAGGATGCGTGTGTCACTGTCAGAGGTGTCAATGTCAGTGTGTGTGTATGTGACAAGAGGTGAAGGTCTGAATGAGGGACAGATCTCACTCTCAAACAAAGACAGCAGAACATCTGACTGAGACAGACGAGAGACAGTGTCAGGAGGGAGACTAGGTGCAGGAGCACAGACTTTAATTGTGTCTACTGTCCTGCATTATAGGGGTTTTAAGTGAATAGTCTTCTAAACGGGCAGGACTTCAACAAAGGACTGAATTTCTTCTTAAACAGTGTATGTTCTGAAGGTGTTTCTCTCCCTCGGTCCAATGCAGCCAGCAGACTAAGTGCCATTTAAAAGTACAGCAGCAGCACAACAGCTGCGACTATGTCAAGGTCTGAGGAGGCAGTGAGAGTCTGATACAGGAGAAAAGAAAAAGAACAACATTTGTTTCCTTACTGAAGAAGCAGCAGCAGGTTCAACAGAAAAGACCACTGGATAATACAATCTGAGCAGACGGCAAGCTCGACTGTATCTTCATCCTCTACCTCCTCATCTTCCTCTCCAGCTGCAACTTCAGCTCCTGCAGCAAACAAACATAATCAAATCCTCGGCGAGTCCAGGGCTTGGCTCTTCTACAACCAGCACCAGTCTCAGGTAATGCATGTATGTGGGTTGTGTGTGCATGGTGCACATCGGTGTTATGTTGACGTAAATTTGTATTAATACAGTTATACTACCTGGAGGATGATGGATGAACGACTGCAGATTTTAAATTATGTTTGGCATTTAATACTAACAGTGTTTCAAAAGGGCAAATAGTTGGCTGCAGCTACACAGGCCAAAAACAATGTAGCGTACGAGAAACAATCTGGACCAAAAGATAACCTGGACCAAGTCTCGAGAAGATCAGTCACAGGCTTCAACCAAACAGCAGTTTAAAAAACAAACAAACATTTAGGCCTACTTTACATGCATGTACAAATGTGACATATAGGTCTATGAGCTACACCAACATTTTACAATGTTGTTTTGGCATTAAGATGCGATATGCGCATTGAACAAATTTCTAAATCTGATATCGAGAGAGATGATAATTTCTGACTCCTGCAATAGGCCTACAGTGAAAGAAAACACAAACACAAAAACAAGTTGTGGCAAAATGGCTGTAAAAAGCCACAGTCACTGTGGTTACTTCAAAATAAAACGACACTGCTAACTTACGAACTAACAGGACTGTAGAGGACTAGCAATAAGGCTACAGCAAATCCTATAGAGGACAGCAAATCCTATAGAGGACCACACGGGGTTAATTAAACCTGATGGCTTAAATGATGAGAATTTAAAATGGTTAAATGCTTCATTTGATCCAATGTACTTGTAGCTATCACTGCTCATTAACTAAATCAGCTTTAGCTAATCACAAGTTGTTAGCTTTCAGGCTATGTGTGCAATCTTGAACACATCTGACCAGAAAACTTGTAAAAATGCAAAATCCTGTTAGCCGAGGGTTTTTGTGTTGTAGCAGCAGGTGTTTGGATGAATTAGTATGCTAAACACTTAACTAACAAACAAACAAACAAACAAAAGCAGATGCTTGATCCGATTAGCCATGCCGAGGCTAACAGTTTAACAGCAAAACTTTACAGTTGCGTAGTTGTAGTAGACACGGTCATGATACTACTGTCTTGTCAAAAATAGCTTTTTTGTGATTTAACAGGAGCTGATCTCCTTGGGTCAGTTTGATTGATCCCCTCTGTGTTTTCTTTTCCCATCATAGTTATCACCATGGCATCAGCAGCTCTGGAGCTGATGGGGTTCTTCCTGGGCCTGTTTGGGATGGTGGGCACCCTTGTTGCCACGGTGCTACCATACTGGCAGACATCTGCACATATTGGTTCCAACATTGTCACGGCCGTGGCCAACATGAGAGGCCTGTGGATGGAGTGCGTCTATCAGAGTACGGGGTCCTTCCAGTGTGAGACGTACAACTCCATGTTGGCCCTTCCCTCAGACCTGCAGGCAGCCCGTGCCCTCATGGTCATTTCTGTGGTGCTGTCTATCGTTGCAATTGCCATGTCAACCCTGGGCATGCAGTGCACTCTTTGCCTGGAAGGCTCAGGTGCAGTTAAGAGTCGTGTGGCTGGTGCAGGTGGGGGCTTATTCCTCACTGCGGGCTTTATGGCGCTCATACCTGTGGCGTGGACCACGCATGAAGTAGTCCAGACCTTCTACAGACCAAATATCCCTGCCAGCATGAAATATGAGCTGGGGGAGTGCCTTTACGTTGGTCTGGCTTCAGCGCTTGTCTCCATGCTGGGAGGGGGCCTGCTGTGCGTGTCATGCTGCGAGGAGCAGGACGGTGGCCGTGGGCGACGGCACGGCGGAGGATATCCATACCCAGTAGGAGGCAACATGCCTGGCATAGGGGTACGGACAAGTTCACAGACCTACCGCAACCCCACCCTACAGGTGGGGGGCACCAATGCACCCAGCAGGGGGCAGACACTTTTGCGCACTGCTAGTGACAGTTCCCATGTGAGTACACATGGTGTCCAGGGGGGGAAGAAGCCAACTGCAGCAGGATATGACATCACTGGATATGTGTGAGCTCACTGCCACTCCATCACACTTTTACATATTACTTTCAATAACCTTATACTCACTTTAATGCTATGTATTTTTATAGTGTATTTAATCAAATGTTGTCATTGTGTGTAAGCCTGACAGAGCAATGTGTTGTTACTGTTTCATGTTCTGCAGTCTGTGGTGGATCATTTTGTATTCTTTATTGGTAAAATAACAGAAGTGTCCAAGTAGAAAACAGTGGCAACTGGGCGACTGGGAAGTTTTCTCCCTGCATCTTTTCTGACGACTGTATACTTTTTAAAGTCTGCAGGATGACATACATTTGCATTAGCTCTATAGCAAAGAATTTCTTATGTAGAAAAGTGATAACACAACCCTATAATTGTGTAATTGTATGTGTGTGTGTGTGTGTTTTTAGACAAATTTCATTAGAGTGCTGTCATTGATATTAACTTGAATTGATATTGGTGTAAAAAAAACCCGCATCAAGACAGAATAATATAAGGAAAATAACATAGATGTTTGTTAATGTAAACATCAAACATATATCAAGTCTGACATTGAATAGACTTTGTGTAAGCTGTAATCATTTAAACTCCAATGTTGATCCTCAACTATCAAGTGAGACAAAGTCTCTTGATAAGTGTCACTCAACTATTTGTTGCATCTGTGAACATTCAAGTGACTAAATCCAACCCTGTACTGTATCAACTGAAACTCTGACTCACTGCAGCCTGGTGATAGTTTGTCCCCTGGCCTGGACTGTTCACATGCAGAAAGTGTAAATAAATGAAATCTCACCATTCCCCTGATAAATCTCTAACTGTCAAGTGTGTGCCTTAATATCATAGTGTGGAAATGTTATTCTTGTGGCTTGGAGCTTGTGGCTTCTTCTTGTCTTTTTTCGTGTCATTGTTTTCAGATGATCATCTCTGCTGATCATCAGGGATACTGTATTTCCAGAACACCAATATTGTTTTTAGGTATTTTTTATTTGGAAATAAAAGCAAACATTTCGTATGTACTATTTGTTGAAGCCTTTTTTCCACACAATTTTCAGTCACACCTGTATTTGACAAGTCACCAGTGCTACTACCTTTTCTTTGCATATTTAATGTAGAAAAAAAGTGTGTACTGTCCAGAATAGGAAAAAGATCACAGCCCTGAACTAAAGGCAAACATAAGCTCAACACAAACAAACCCAAACAAACAAAGCCAATACTTTAGTCCGATCAATATGCAGTTTAAGTTTGACCAAGAGATGAAACTGGAATTCACGTGCTTGCAAGGTCAGCTCAAAGCCAACTTTAAGATTTGAGGTTTGAAAAGTTCTTCAAACATACAAGTGTCAGGAGGCGACAGCGTCTTGATCGTCTCTCAACCAGAACTTTATGGCACAGTTTGTACTTGAATGATTGTGAGTCTTCACCTGGATGTGTGCTGATCTTTTTTCCCCGGGTCTCGGTGGATTTAAGAACAGTCCGATCACACGAGCAACAGGCTTCATTGTGTCTTAGTTTAGGGACATCATATAACTGAGGTCATTAGTCTTGCAGGACTCTGTACAAGCTCTTTAAGCTTCTGTTCCTTGTGACTGCAGCTCCTGGTGGTGGAGTTCACAGAGAAACTGGGACTGTGGGACGGACAGGAACTGACCTGGTTTAACGAACACAACTTTGACCGAGAGAACACCAAAGAGATAAGTGGATGAGGGACACATACATTGGGGCTGTGAGAAAGACAAACACAATCTCAAAAACATACAGTAGATTCTTCTGAACACTATTTTTACAGATACAGTTTGCACAGCCAGCAGTAAAAATGAACCCTGGGTTATCGTTCCCTGAGGATAACAAGGGAATAAATAACTTTGTTTTTAAAGACTTATTCATTTTTATCAAATCTGAAACTACTTTCTTTTATATAATGATGAAGATGTTCTGACAATCAGCCCTGATAGAAACATGGACCAACCGGCAGAAGCACAACACAAGTGAGTCTAATACCAACCACTCTATAGAGATAACATGAGTGTAATGGACAGTTTATCAAGAACCTAATTCAGCTTCAGAGACTGTATGGATTCTTTTGTTAGACCAAGTCCTCTCCCAAAAACAAACTAACTCTGAATGACTGGATTGGCTCCATCTAGTGTCTGACAGAGGAACGACCCTGAATTTCAATGAGTCTTGCAAAAATCATTATGGTTGACCTTCATGTTTCACAGCGGTGGAATTTACAAACTGATTAGAAGCCTATGTGTATCAACCCAAAAGAAAACCACAAACTGTGTGCCATCTGTAGTGATCATTACACAACCACCAAATTTATACAACCATATGCATTTATTCTATACTCTGCCACATACATGCCTGCACCTAATGATTTGAGGGTTCATTGTCTGTTAGAGGTAGATGCTCAGTTGGTTACAGAAAGAAAAGCTCAGTTTTTGTCTTGATAAAAGTTGAGAGGTGGTTTAAGTTGAGCCTCATTTATATATTTATGTAACAGAACCTTTATAGGATTTGGACAGAAAGAATTGTTGGTTAAATGTGCATTGCGTTTGAACAAATATTCAAAGCTCTTATGAGAAAGAAAATCATGTAGTTAATTTAAAACTGGAGCTAAATGGTAGAAAAAAAACACACAAAGGACATTGAAGTTAAAAAGTAATATTTAAATACAGAAGATGGTGTAAAACAGACATTTATTGATACAGCAAAGATGAAGAAGACCACTGTGAAAAAATAAATAATCTACAATTACCTCAATCACAGTCTGTTATGGACAACTCCATGTATAAACATGTGTTGTTGTTGTTGTTTTATTTCATCTCCTCCTGCACTTGCTTCTCCTTCTGTTTCTCCTCTTCCTGTCGATCACGGCCAAACTCTACCACCAAAGGTTTCCCTAGCAACCGGTATCCATGGACCAACTGCAAGGCTCTTTGGGCAATTTCAGCATCTGCCAAAGGAAAATAAATACACCTAATAACAGACTTAATGTACAATGGAAATTACGCAGCCGTAAGGTATAAATGATGCTGCGTCCCTCCCTCATCATCAGTCTGTGTCTAACCTGGCAGAGTGATGAAGGCTTGACCCTTCATCCTTCCAGTCAGCAGGCGGTAAACAACCCGGGGCCCGGTCTCTGGCTCGAACCTGGAGAACAGCGCCACCAGCTGGGCCACAGATGCCTGTGCACTCATGTTCTTCACACATAACACCTACAGGGAGCCACACCAAAACAACAGTCGACAGTGAGCCACTGCAGAAACCTGTTGGAGCAGGTCCAACCACTCACTGCTTTTTCTTTAAAGCACCGCATCACACACACACTATACAATGTATTCTTAGTGAAGTGAGGTTAACCACACAATGCTGGACTACTCTCATGACTGCCTGTCATGCCACCGCCACACCATGTTCAGTGTGCATCCAATATAATAAGGGTGTGGTGTTCGGTTTGGAGCTGCAGCCACAGGGAAATATAACAACAGACCACAGCAATTATAATCCTTTTCTTTGGAAGCAAGTTCAATTTATGAGCCAGCTCTTCTCCAGCAGCAGATATTGAATGTTTTAAATGACTGTGAGGTGATGTATTTCATGATAATGCTTTATTTTACGATCGTCAAGCTGTGGTTCGAGTATGGTGCAATTATTAGCTTTAAAACTGTGCAGTTTCTCTAATGGTTTCTCGTGATGGAGGTTATTGCATTTTAATTCGTTGAATGAGGATTTATTCATCAAGCTGGTCCGATTCAGTGCAACATTTTATGACTATATACTGAGCTGCTCTTCATCAACAGCGGCATATAAAGCTGGAAGTCAGATTTAAAATTAAACTATGTACTCTGCTGCTAAATAAATAAAATGCACGTTTAGACGGAAGTGCACACTGTGAGGTGATACAATACTGTTGGGGAACAGCTGAGAGCAACAGATTTTTTTTAACATCAAATCCTTTTTTTTTGAATCTCTGAACTGGATTTTACTGGTGAATAAGTATTCTTTATATTTGTGTTAGAAACTGTTTGCATTGTGGCTTGGTTAAAAGAAATGTCTGATGTGCTAACCATCACGTTGACCTCGTTTACACCCTAACCAACACTTTTGTGGCTGTTGACACCTTAGAGGGCTTTCCCGGCGTGTAGTTGCGGAACCTCTGGATGCTCCGAATCCCGTCCTCAGATTCACGGTTCTGCAGGATTTCCTCGTCTGTAATTGTCTCAATCTCCCCTCTGACAGTCAGTGGCCCCCCTGGACCCATCTTCACTGCTCCACTCAGACTGCCGATTGGCTGGTTTATTTCTATCTTTACAGGAGCAGCTGGTGGTTGCTCCTGTCGGTCTTGAGCGTGCAGCTGCTGCGTTGAGGTGTCAGAACTTGACTCTGGCCGACCTGACGATCCACTATTTTCCCCCTGCAGCTCTGCCTGAGGCTCCTTAGATTGGTCATTGTCTGTTTGTGAGCTTTGTAATTGGTCAGATGCAGTTCTATGCGCAGACAGGTGTAGTGCTGCAGTGGTCTGTCCCTCCACAGAAGTCTGTTGTCTGTCCTCGTTAAGAACATCTCTGTAGAGAGTGTCCATTGGATCAGAGGACGACGCCCCCTGGTGGCCCTCCTGGTTATCTTCATCTGTGGAGAAAAATACAACAACCCTGATAAAACCTTCTGATATGGACTTGATGAAAATTGTATCATATTTCTCTCCTTTGTACTGTTGTTTGAGCACCTAATCTATCCTAATATTTGGTAATGTTTGTTCTGAATGATTATTGCTCCTACTCTATTCATTCATTCTTTCACATATGAGATTATTCAAGGATGACACATTTGGCTGCAGATTATTGCCTTTGATTTGAGATTAAAAAAAAAAAAGAAAAAATAGAACAGAACAGAAAAATACAGTGACCTCTGAAAACTCAGGCAAACAACAACTGGTTCTTCATGGGAGTTGCATGAAAAAAACCACAACATATTTCTGACTTCCAAAACTGTACTGAAGATGTCTGAAGGCTGTAATCTAAGCCCTGGAACATAGATAACTTAATTTTACCTTTCTAGAAACTCTGTTTTAAAGCTGCTGCTCAGGAACACAGAGTTTCTAAAAGTACTAAGCAAGAAACTCATCTATTGTAAGTGCCTGAATAACCTGTTCTTTTTTCATTCTGCTTCTTTCTTGTCTGGGTGTGGATCATTTTGTATGATTGATGGAATAAATCCAAACTTTCTGTATATCTTGTTTGACAGTGATGACTGCCTGTCTGATGACTCGCAATACCTCGATGATAAAGCGCAGTGAGGAAGCCAAGCCGGTCATTTCCTTGGAACAGTGCTTGTTCAATCTCCATCTCTCTGCGTGACAGTGGCCGGCTGCTGGCAAAGCGCTGCGGACGGGACAGGAGCTCCGCCCTGGCTTCAATTTTGTCTCTGATTGCTTGCAGGCGCTGCTGCTTCGCACCCGGAGCTGCACACACCCCATGAGTCTGTGTAGGCAAAAAAGTCATATGTCAGGCATTAGTTTGTTGATCTGGCCCACATGTGTTCATAAATATACAAGTACATGTAAGTGTTAATATGACAAACCCCAACCCATAATGACTTATACATTTGGATACATCACTCATGTGCTGTTTGAATATTGAGCATGAAAGCATCACTTTCACAAGTATTTCTTAAGCCCTCCACTTCCAAGCATGCAACACAGTGAAAAAAGGGACTGACCATGAAGGAAAGTAGAAAAAACATGAGGAAAACACATACTAAGTAAATTAAGTAATCAAACCCAGCTCTTCCTGTTCTCAGGCATCTCAGTGTCTCCAGTAGGTTTTACCTTCTCTGTTACCTCTGGTGCATCTCTACTCTGCCACAGCTGGATCTCAGCGTCAGTGAGGCCCAGCTCTCGCAGGCTGGCCAGTTCCTTCTCCCCATCCTGCAGGGCCTGGAACTGGGACAGGCTCCTCACTCCAGCTGCCTGCTCCCCAAATGGCCGATAAAGTGCCGCCGGAGCAAAGCACTGCCTCTTGGCTACACATCTGTAAGACAAATGATTCCATAATGAGATCAACACTAGGGAACTCTGTGTAAATAAATGTACATCATGCAGGATCATCACACAGCCCTGCCAAATGCAGCTGCCATCTTATCAAAGAGCAGTTTTAAAGGGACACTTTCAAGGTCACATGGCCTAGATGTTGCTTCTGATGTTCGACAACAAAAAACTACGGATAAAGAATGATTTTGTAAGACTCTGTAGCCCTGAGGGCTGTGTATAGAAAATCCTCCAGGCTGCTCTGTGGAAGACTGTGAAGGTAACATAACAGGGAATTTGATTCATGCTTTTGTCCAAAGCACCTCACAGTAAGAGTGTGTGATTTATTATTAAGCTCCAAGAGCTCTGGTAGGGATAAAGCTACTGACACTGCTTTCTCTTCCTACTCAACTACGCATGAGTACTTTAACTAGTTGTACTTGTAGGGTCAGATAATGTCTTAGGTTTTAGGCTATGATCTAGTATTAGTGTAAGATCTATGGCTTGATAGCTGCCAGTTTTTTGTACTAGAGAATATTTAGTTTGTTGCAAAAAGCTGACGTCCTCAGACAGGAGGTCATACTGTGTTAAATAGCTGAGTGTACTATTTGTATAACAAGGAAGGAAGGAAACCCCCACTTGGCTAGAAGTGCAAAAAATGTGGCCAAAGGACAATATCATATTTTAATGGTAAACCTGTCCTCTGAAGATACAAAGAGATGGTTTCTGACCTGTCGATGTCAGCATCGGTGTGGAGCTGCTGCAGCAGGAGGCTGTGCAGCTGCCGCTGGCCCTCCGTCTCCTGTTCCTCCAGTAGTGGACCATCCTCACAGGATCTCCGGGTCACTCTGAAAATGTAACACAGAGAGACACAAGCTCAGACACAAGGGTATGCCGGGATAACAGCGGGAGCACACAACCACCAGCATAAACACAGACGACAGTATTACAGTTCTCTTCTGTGACTTTGTACTCCTACCTTGTAAAAATGGCTTACAGTACCACAACTAAACTTTTCATGTGTCTTGACTGCAGCAGTAATTTAGTCCATCAACATTTAGTGAAACATCGTCATGATGCTTTTTTCAGCGTGAGTGCTTGTTTTTATCAAATCAGCACAAACCCAGGAGATAACTGGTTTGGAGTCCCATAAAACACAGTAAAATCAATAGGAGACACATTTATAATGGAGGACCATCTGAATCACAATATATAATCAATATCACCTTAATGAAGAACATATTCTGCAATGAGGATAACACTATTTGCCTGACATGAACTAAGATAAAAAAAAAAAAATTAAATAAAGCTGGGCAGTGGAAAGTAACTAAATACATTTAATTCATAGTTTAATTCAATTTAATTGAATCAAACTATTAAACTAATTAAATTATGAATTTAATTCAAGTTTTTTAAAGAAATGCATTAAGCTATGTGAAGCTGTTTGCAGCTCCCAGTGAAATTTGTTACACGAGTTCATTTAAATAAACTCTCATAGAAATAAAGCTCTTGTATGCCTGTTTTATGAATACAATTGACAATTCACATGCTGGTACATGTAATTAATTGAAACGCCCGGAGGAAAAGAGCAGCCAGGGGTGCGACAAACGGTTAAAGTTAATCTATGAATGACGAAAATGTATTCGTAAAAGTATAAAAGTCAAGATTAAAAGGGTTTAACGTGAAGCAAAGCGTACACAGGAGTGAAGGACAGAAGGCAGTGCTAGCTTAGTTGGCTGCAAATATCTCCATGACAACAGCGGTGCAAATAAAGAAAAGAGAACGACCGGCGTAAAACGAGCGTAACGACATTAATCTACTATTTTCTTAGACAGCAGGTAGGTCTAAAACCAATCCCGCGCGATTCAAATACCACAATTTATTTAATGTTACTGGAATGTCACTCTGATAGCTGAAGTTTTGTTTACCTTCGCATGTTTCCGCTTCGTACTTCCCGTTCCGGCGTGAGGGATGATGGGAAACGCAGTAGAATAGCGGCACGAACCACAATGAATCTCAAGCATAGA
This sequence comes from Caranx ignobilis, assembly GCA_021432705.1. NCBI lineage: Eukaryota > Metazoa > Chordata > Actinopteri > Carangiformes > Carangidae > Caranx > Caranx ignobilis. Next base: position 9,526,709 of record MU269980.1, on the reverse strand, counting down.
TCTGAAGCTTTACGACTGCACTCGAGAGAAAATAACACGACAGCCTCGACTGGGCTCTTTTTTTGGGAGTGAAAATAGAACCATGTGTGTTTTATTTACGGCAGGATTTATTATAACCAAAATAAAAAGGCTATATATGGTGATTAAAATGAGTTGTTTTCAGCAGTTTGGGTTTATTGTGTTCTTTCAACAGAAATCCACATAAGCCCTGTCTTGCTAGATGCAATTGTTTTGTTATGAAATATTCTCTGTCGAAAAGAAAAACCATATAACAGTTGAATTGCCACGCCCTGTTGTAACACAGAGGGTGTGGTTTTAACCGTATTTTTCATTAGTTGGCTCTTTTCCCTGTTGTATCAAACAGCTGCTGCAAAGCCACACTGAATATACTCTGAATCGCTCACACCCTCCCCACCCAGCTTAACTGTCCTCAATTAGCCTGCTGGCTGACGTCAGTAAGGTGACATGGGTGCTTCTCTTCCCCATCTCTGAGCAATAAGCTGCCCGCTGCAGCAGCATGGCATTAAGAGATGGGGGGTGGGGTGTGTGTGTATGCATGGATGCCAGGGAGAGTGGTGCTAGTGATGGTAGTTGCATGCAATTAAAAAAAATTCTCATGCAATAGTGATGCGCGGTTCTGCTTCTGCTCCTGGTCCTCTCTCCCGACCGCTCGCCCTGCCTGCCTGCCTGCCTGCCCGCAGCCAGTGTCAGGTCGCCGGCAGCGCGGCTCCTCTCCTCCCCGCTCCTCTGCAGGGCTGCGGGGCTGCGCACAGCTCCTGACTGACAGAGAGATGAGGGGTGGGGACGCAGGGTGGGGTCACAAGCAGGGAGAGGCGGAGGAGGAAAAGGCAGAGAGAGAGAGCCCAGCCCTTGAATACACGGCAACAACACGCCGACAGAGAGAGAGGGAGAGGCACACAGAGACTGGCTGTTTTATTTTTGGGGGGAAGCAAAAGGAGCCTTCGACGCTGCGGATATGAACTGAAAAGAAACACTAGAAGAGGCAGGGACCGTGTTCTTATATCCCGAAAATTTACTGTAAAGGTGGAAAACTAGTCCCCCCCTGAACCCTCCTCTCTCCATAACAGTTCTTATTCAGATAGAGCTACACCCAAAGCCCCGACCGACCCCCTCCTGCTCCTGCTGCTCCACCCCTCCGCCGCTGCACCGCTCCGGCAACCGAGATGCACACGGAGACTCGTAACAAGAAAGTAAGTGCACGTTATTGACTTTGCCCTGGTCAATGAAGGAGAGACACATCTACCTGTGTGGGGTGCTCCGCCTGCACACAAGAACAGTTGACATTGTGAGCTCAACATGTTGCCAAATATGAATGTCAGTAAATGTGTTGTTGTCTATTAACAGTGTATCCTCGGCAGGCAGGCGGTGTATTTTGCAATTAGTGGAAGAGTTTGGTAAGAGCGAGCTCATTGCATTGCAGGAACATCACGCTGAGAGCGCAGTCATTTCCTCCGTTGATATGGAAACCACTCTGCCTCCTCTGCCTCTTCCCTCTCTCGCTCTCTCTCTCTTTCTCTCTCTCTCTCTCTCTGTGTGTGTGAGGTTAGCTCAGGTTCAATTTTAAATGCTCTGTGATCTCTGAGAGACAGGAAGGAAACGGAAGGCAGAAACTGCAGCTTGTAGGACACCATCTTAGCTTTTAAAGGGCCAGCAGCCTCCTCTCTGATACACTAACACACACTCATACACACACACAACCCTGGGAAGCAGCCAGGTGCACTGCCTCCAGCTACACTCTTCAGGGCCCTGCTGCCGACTTGAGTCTTAAAATGAGTCCAGCTCCAACACAGTGTGTTTATGTGTCACTTTGGCTGCCAGTCCTTGCAAAAAAACCAAAAAAACCTAAATAAAATCCAGCATATGATCAGACTGATTGTCACCAATCCAGATCTTTGATGGTTTGCAGACAGAGTAATGGAGCCAAGTTATTTTGGACAGACACAACGTCCAAGTGAACTTTGACCTGCAAAGTTGCATGGACGACCAGTAATGACATTTGATGTGTCTGGTGTTTGGTTGATTCTGATTGTGTAGCTGCCAGATGACACACAAATGACTGCTCTATCACTGTTGATTTGTTTGTGTTTTGTTTTATTTCATTTTTAGTTAATGTTTGCGTCACTGATATCATATTTCAATAAGCACATGTTTCCATAAGCAATGTTGTTGAAACATTAGTTTCAACAACATTGCACAATGGTCTAAGTTGCTCATGTTGGTTACATATAAGAAGCAAAACCAAATGTTTGTTTGAATTTTTTTGATTAATAGCGCAAATTTGTGTCTTGCATATCCAAGTTTTTGCTAACATTTAATTTCTTGTGTTATAACAGTTGCCGCCCACCACAGTGGTTTAGATTTGTTAGAAAAGTTGTTTTCTTTCTTTTTTTATTGGCAATGACCTTGATATATTAGAAACAGATGTTTTACTGTGTTTTTCTTTCTTTTTTTCTTTTTAACAACACATCTTCCATGTTGTTTTTCACATTCTGACCTGAAAGCACAGGAACTCACCAAAGTCGGACTTCTTAAATCTGAGGAGCATGTGAACTCACCATTCATCTTCATTCTAAATGGCTGCAAATGAAAGTTATAGTCTGTTGATTATTGTTTTTACTAATCAGTTTATAGTTTTAGGCTTCATCATGAGTAGAAAGAGTTAAAAATGTCCACTGGAGATCAAGATGATGTCTGATCTTATCGCCATTTTTTAGATTAATTAGTTCATACATTCTTTGGACTACGAAATATCAGAAAACACTTAAAATGGCCATTATAATATTTAGAGGAGGAGACATTTCCTGAAATATCTGTATTTGTCGAGCTGACACTCCAGGTCCAAATATATTCAGTTCAATGTAAGACTGAAAATGCAGGGAATTTGTACATTGGGGCCATCGAGTGTTTAATTTTGCTTAAAAAAAGAAAAATAATTTTATCTATTAATCGATGATCAAAACAGATGATTCATTTAATCGTTGCAGCTCCATTTAAACAGTTTATTTTCATATGTCACATTTGGAAACCTGGAACCACGGAAGATTTATGTTTATGTGTTTTGAAGAGTGATTTATTGATTATCAAAGTAACTTTTGCTACGCTCTGCTGAAGTATGGCACAAGGCCTGCAGCCAGCTGCGCACCAGCCTGCAGGCAATGGTGGTTTTAAAAGTGGTTAAGCGGCTGTGAGAGAGAGTTGTTAGTGAACTTGTTCACACCGACACACAAGTATGGTGAGCAGGCACTAAGGGCCTGCTCTTCACCTGTGGTTTCAGCTGTGTGGACACACAGCATTTACTCAGTTTGCATATAACTGGGTGTATTCATAGTACGTTGTAAAGTATATTAGTGGCTGCCTAATTATGTTTCAGCCCATTTTATGAAATGACACATCACAAATTCTCACATGTGCCACAGAAGTCTGTGCAACTGTTTGGTCCTAAAGTAGACTGATGTGCAGTCACAGACATGAAAACCAAGAGCACCATTGTTCCACTTTGTCACTGAGATGGCAAATTAGCAAAACCTTCAATCATTGATAAAAACATAAAATGGCAGGGGCCTCTATTTGATCACCTCAGACAGTTATCTTGATAACCATTACCATTTGGTTTTAACACTGTGGATTGTTATGTGTTATATGCTAACATAGGCCTCTCTAAATAGCATTTCCTCTGCTGCTTCACACATTGCTTCTCTGTACAGCCTTACAGAAACTTGACCAATAGTGGTTACAACCCAACTGACTGAAGCAACTCTGCCCTTATAGGCAAAGGTGGATTAGCATAGCTTGCAGGTTATCTGTACCTTGTGTGAGCGTTTCTTTTGTGAAAATCATTTTGAATGGTCAAAGTACTTTGGGTTCTCGGAACAAACATGTGACTGCTTGGCTCAATGAGGTGCTTTGAGCTGAGAGTGCAAACCAATAGATCCATCTGGAGCCTTGTGACTGAAGTCAACCACTGTCAACCCCACACTGCGCAACCCTGCCATTTTAACAGTTGTAACCACAGCAAGTAGCTTTCAGGCTGCAATTATCCAAGGGAGGTGTTGTCACGCCCCCCTCCCATGCAGTTATAGTCTCAATTAATCCATCAGACAGGAAAGACAAAGTTATGACTTATTCTGCGCATCTGTAACTTAAACAGGAGCATCACATTATTCATCAGATGCACTAAATTCAGTTGAAATCTGCGGCCAGTGTCAATTCATCCTGAAAAAGATTGCAGCAAAGTTGCCGTTAAATGTTGCATGCAGATATTTTAGGCTGAAAAACATTTAAAATCAAATATGAGAGCAGCAGGATCAAAAAGAAAACGCAGCTTCAGTCAGTGAAGACGCTGAAAAATAGGCTTGCAGTCGATGTGTTTTCCAGATTCAAGCAGGAGTGCAGCTTCAAGTTGTGACATTAGGTCAAGTGAGTTGAATTCAAATAGGAGGCAGCTGAAGCTCTGACACTGTTTTGTAGTGGTTTTCTGTTCGTCTGCTCATACTGGATCTGCATGAGCCCTGTGAGCTCACTCCTCCACTTTAGTGACGTCAAACTCTTCACTAGTCCAGCTGATTCCTGTTACCCAAAGATGTGACATGTTGAAATCAAACTGGGCCGCGTCCAAATTATATTCAGGCCAATCAGGTCGCCTTCTACCGTGGATCTGAGCTGACTTCCTATCACCTCTGATCATGTGTTGTGGGATAATTATTGCTTTCTTTTTTTGGACAGCAGAAGGAGAGTGTGGACTGTGAAGAGCATGAGGAATGTATTTCGGTATCTGATCACGTTCTTTGGATCAGGTCCAGTCATCCTCAGAAGTAATATCATACTTGTGCCCTGACAGGAGCCTGCGTCTCTGTAGGTGGCGCACTTTCTTTCACAGCAGACGCAAACAAATCAGAAACATCAAATGCATCACTTAAAAGCTTTTGGCAACTTAAATGTGAATATTTACATATGTTTTAATGTGTCATCAGTTCAACTGATGGTGGCAAAGCAGATATTTATTTACACAGTGTAAATACTGTGGGTTGTTACCTGAGGCTATGCGGCGTTACATCACTTGCTCAGACGTTAGACATTGATGTCAGCCAGTGAGGCGACAGAAATGATGAAGCGTGTGGGCCTTTACGTCTAAGAAGTCCAGATGATGAGCTGTCATTGTATTTTCTCATTGCTTGCTCTAGATGAATGTATGGAAACACTTTCGTTCTCCCTCTCTCTCTGTTTACTTTTACCTTTGACCCAGATAATTATTTTCTGACACTGTGGAGCGGAAATCAATTTCCTCTCATCAGAGTTAAGGCGGTGCAATATTGGAAGTGTAGTTAACTGATAGCAGTGAACTGATTTTGTGTGTGTGTGTGTGTGTGTGCGTGTGTGCATGCGTGTGTGTGTGTGTGTGTGTCGGATCAGCTGGCCTGTAGATGTGAGAGCAGGGTCAGTCGCACATTCCTGGGCAGGGCATCAGCAGTAAAGGGCCCTTGAATACAAAGTCTGCCTCTCTTTGTGTGTGTGTGTGTGTGTGTGTGTGTGTGTGAGAAAGAAAGAGTGTGTGTGTGATGGAGAACTGATGCCACACAGTTGACAATAATTAGCTATGCTGTACAGAATTTGACCAAACTACTGACATTGTGAACATTGTCTTCCTTTGATATTCCCTTCTGTGCTACACACACACACATTTGCACATGTGAACACACATGCACACACCCATGCATTGTCAGGATGACATGCATGGGTGGAGCGACCACACTCGGACAGATTGTACCAGGGTGTCACCGAAGCCCTCAATGGAAGTTCACTGAAAGTAAACTGAGAATAGAGTAGAAGATAAAAATACTTATCATATCTTATCAACATCTGGAATATGATCAGCTCCAAAATTACACAATTGTACTTGTACAAGCTTCACCTTATTCTGTACATACTGTGTGTACTCAAAGAGTGCTGCATGTTTCCTGATTGATTCTGTTGCCTCTGTGCAGCCACCAGCTTCATGTACTTTCAATACATCATGAAAATCCACTTGTACAAACTGCTGCACATAGATAATCTCTTACAATGAAATGTGCCCTTTATCTTTTGTTGTTGTCGTTGCGTGGCAGTGCAGTAAACAACACAGACACCGTTTTAGGAAAATAAGTCAAATGCTTTTTATTAAGTCGTAACCCGACGTCCACGTTTGCTCCTTTCTCTTGTTGTCTGGGTTTGATTCTTTATTTTTTTCTTTTCCAGTTCTGTGTATGTCATTTAATAGTTGATTGTTTTTAAAGAAAATGACTAACAGTTGTCAAATGTTGGAGTTTCCCTGAATGTTAAAAAGAAGAGTTTTAAAAAATATAATGATGACCTGATAAAAATGCTGATTTTTCAAATGACGAATGGAACCTAGGGAGCTTAAAAAACATCCAGGAACAGTGCAGTACATCTACAAACTCTCTCTAAATGCAAATAAGTGAAAAACAAATGGAAGATTTCAGTGTGGGGATTTCTCCAGATGTGATGTGGGTAAGATGTGTAATTGAAAATGATTAATTTGGTTGATTTTTCTTTCACATAAATTCATAACAGTCGACCTTTTGAGTCAGTGACCCAGCTCTGACTCTCTCTTTGTTGTCAAGCGGGTATCATTATGATTGAACCCACACATCTGCTGCTGCTGCACCTTTGTGTAGGTGAAGTCTAAGTCAGAGTGAAGATTCTCAGTCATCCAGGTTGTAACATCTCGTGGGGTTTTTACCCTAAGGTTGAGGGTCTTGAAAACATTAAGATCGTCCAGTCAAATCAAGATTTAAGAATGACTGTTCTTTTAGATTAACAGTAGGTGACAAAACTGAAATTAGTCTGGACAATATGATGAGTATGCTGGGGGCTCTCTGTTGCACCACAATGCTTCATTATGGTATTTTGTGACATATTTTACCTTTTATCCCCCCCCCCAAAAAAAGAAAAATGATATTATAGATACTGATATGAATTGTTCAGCCTCAATTTTCCCAAATATTTAACGCACTATTCTACTGTGTTGTCACATCAGAAAGCTGCAGTGTTGAATTTCTAAGGGATTAGATTGAGTACTGCAGTGCAGATTGCTTGATTACTTGACATTATAGCTACAGTGTTTGTGTGCGTTGTTCCCTGTTAAACTTGGTGTAACTCAAATTGATTTAAATTGTCACCAAGGTTTGTTTTTAACTGACTTTGTGCAGATAACACACTGTCAAAGTGAGTTATGTGCTACCAGCAGCAGCTATATGCAACTAAACTGACGGATCTAAGACATCCATGCACATGTCAAGTTTTAATGTGAAGGGCTTTTTTTTCATTTAAACTTAATTCTCACAAATATAACACAGCGAGAAATCTAATCATACCAGACAGATTAAATGATTTTTTTTATGATGCAGTTGTCAAATATAGATCAGAATACAGTGCATCTGCAGAACAGGTTTGGCTGTCTGGCATGGTGCAGCTATCATTGTCTCTTAAGTAGAAAATTGAATTCCCATCCAGCGTAATGCGTAATACTGCACTGTCGAAAGAAACGAGTTGGGCATGGTCATTATGTGACTGTTTGGTACTGATTTGCATTATTTCTCTGGTTGAATCACACCCTTTATTTATTAAAAGGTATGTGATTTTATATGACTGACTGTAGTTTTCAGTCAAGCTGTGACATGTACAAGGTTTCCACCAGCATTACTGATGCAAGTGGACCACAGTGGAAATAAGTCTTTGACTTTTCTTTGTCTTTATCCTCGTCAGTTTTTATTGGAAAGTCATGCTGTCAATAGCGTCTATGTGTGTGGGATGGGGGATTGTATGTCTTTCTAACTGTCAAATAAAAAAAATTGCACTGTTATGTGAAAAGGAAAATCAAGATGGTTAATGCACCACTGTTTCCATTAATGGAAGAGTTTTTTTTTTTTTTTTTGAAGACTTTTAGAAGTGGTGAATGTGACCCAGGTGTGCCTTCTGGGAAATGTAGGAAAACCATAACTGAGGTAAAGGTACAGTAGGTGAAGTAATGGTTGAAGGGAAAGTAGGTGCACTGGAAAACACAGCAGCCAATCACACAGAGCGACCAGGCAGGTCATAAATCGATCCTTTGTAATGATGTAGAAGTATCCAGGGGTGCGTTTGTAATTTAAAGGCACCTGTGACCTGGAGATTAGGACTCTCACGCTTCACTGGCTGAGCTAAGGGCTCTCTAATAGGCGTTGCTCTAAGTGTTTTCCAGGTGCTGAGGAGGTGTCGGAGCGAACTGGCTCAGTGCACTTTTCCATTTTCCCATTTTATGTGATACTCTTATTCAGAGTAATTTATGGCGTGTGGAGCAGCACAATAAGCCTCAGTTCCTCAGTCAGGACATTAAAAAAGTAACCAGCAAGAGACGACCGACCGAGCGAATGGGAACAGAAGTGTCTCCATGGCCACCGGATGAGATGGAGAGAGAGAAAAATGGCAGCTCGTTTCAACTTTCACCCACGTATTTGTGTTTTTGTGTTGGGTGGCAAACCAACTCTTCTGTGTGGATGACTGGTTAGTCTGCCAGCTGGCTGCTTGATTCCTTGTGTGTGTGTGTGTGTTTGGACTGGGTGCACGACAGAGGAGATAAATGAGAACAAGGTATGAAGGCGCCGTGTGAGGAATGGACCGGGCGCGTTAGGATCATCACAAGGGTCAGCGCTGGCGGGTGGCGCTTTGCTCGGGTCATTCAGTCAGTGAATCACTGGGAATTAATGGGAAGCAGAACGGCCGGAGAGCAGGAGGGAGGTAAATGTCAGATCTGTGCTTTTCATTAGTATGTACTCCACCGCTCAAGCGCACAGACAGAGACTCCATTTTATTATTTAGACACAATATAAAACAAAGTGAAATCTAATAAGTTTTGACCACATGCTGCACCAGTAGGTGCAAATGTGAACTTCATCCAACCCTGGGAACTGGTTTCTGGGAGGAGGAGGAGGAGGAGGAGGAGCAGGAGGAGATAAGATTGTATGAGGAAACAAAAAAAGAAACACTGATACTACAAAAATCCAATCAGTGACACATCATTTCATTTACGCCATCCAGGGTGGTGTTGTGGTTTTCACTGTAATGAATGCTGGACTTGATCTAAGGTTATGGCGAAGATGGAGGGTGCTTCACCTGACAGAAGCGTCTTCCATCAGAGTCTTTACAAGGCAGCATTGTTATGACAGCAGGAATTACAGTTGCATGGAGTGCACACACACACATGCGCACACACACACACACACACACACACACACACCTTCATGAGGAAGAATGGCAACAAATCAGAATGTGAACATTTAATGAGATAAATATAAAGTTAATAACTGAAACTCTCTCACTGATTTGTTTCCTACTTCCATTTCAAACTGTCTGTTGCACCTTTCTGGTTGTTTATAACTTGTCCCTGATGAGCCACTTCAAACACAATGACGCCTGTGTTTTTATGCCAATAGGTAACCTCCACTAATGAAATCATAATTTCCCCCAAAACTCTCAAATGTAGCAAAACAATGCGGTTTTTCAGACTATTAGCAACTGAATTGGAATGGAAACACTTTTTCCCACATTTTTATTCATGGCTGCAGGATCGTGTCCCTGACAGCCAGTTACAACTGAGTGGCAGACAGCTGGAAATTTGAATTTATTCACATGTATCCCTCAGTGAAAACACAGATCATTCACATTTGTATGTTGTTGACTTTTCTCCAAAAAATACTTCTGTTTTGTGTGAAACTGCCATGGAAACCCAGCTACTGCGTCTGCCTCCCTTCCTTCTCTTCCCCTTGTGTTTCACTTGTCCTCATCAGTCCAGTACCTTCAGCATCTATGGTACCAGTGGAAGAGAAACAACTGTAAGGCTTTCAGAGTTTTGGCAATGACTTGATACAAAGTCCAGGTTCATGTCACGTACCTATTGCAAACCATGGGGAATCAAAAGATGGCAGCTGCTTTCTTTGGGTCTAGACATGCTGCTGCTCAGAAACGGTGAACACACTTCAGGATCTGCCAGTGGTGATCCTGAAGATCCAGCACATGACAGTACTGTAATATCCAGTTGTAGCTTTGTCTATGACATGAGTGTTAGTGAGAAAGCTAGAGGAGCAGCAGTCACGTGATAATTTACCACAACCCACAGGCACAAAGTTAAATTCTGCACCAAACTGGTTTGCATCGTTTCACTGCTTGGCTCTTTTTTAGTTTCTATTATATTTCAGACAATGGTGTTCTTCCAAGTTTGTGGAAACAGTTTGTGTTTGGCCCCTTCCTGTTTCTACATGACGACGTCTGACTGGTCTGCACAGAATCTGGACTTTGAGTCCATCCAGCAGCTTTTAGGATAAACTGCTGCACCAGCAGTGAAATCTGGCCTTTCTCACTTGGCATCCAGAGGAGTTTCGATGGAGGCTGAGAGATTCCATCGATCACATATGGCTGCGAGCGTGCTCTTGTGCACCTTTAGTGTAACTAAGAGAGAGGGTGGGACTTCCTGTTTCAACAGAAAACATTGAAGCATTAAAAGGGTTGCTCTGAATGTGCTGATGGTACACCTTTAATTCTGACTGGTCCACTCCACTGTGTGGGCTTTCCTCAGGTAGGAGAACATGTGATGCATGTTGCAGTATCTGGAGGATTAACAGACTTTCTTGCCTTGGATTCAGCTGAGTAGTGCGGGGGGGGGCAAAGTTGTTGAGTGTTCTGTTCTCCCCTCTCTCTCTCTCTCTCTCTCTCTCTCTCTCTCTCTCTCTCTCTCTGTGTTTGCTGGGCAGCCTTGCTTAGGCTGGCCTGCCCCAGGGGTTTAGAGCTATTTATAGAGACACAGCACCGTTTATATGGTGAAGGCAGAACAGAGTAGAGCTGGATGAATCTCTTGTCACAATACCAAAATCCAACCCTGGACACTGTTACTAACTTCAACCTCCAAACATTTCAAGCTTGCTTACTACGAAATGCCCGTGTGCTGTACTACTGCTCTGACCTTGGTTTGGTTTCTCAGTCTCACCTGGAACTAAATTCAGACCTGGACTGACAAGTGTTTCTCTGTGAGGTACAGCAGTAAAAAACAACTGTGTGAGATATGGCTTGTTAAAGTGTCATTATCCTGAGATAAATAGTCATTAATACACCCCTGTTACTCATCTTTAGTGCTTGTCCAATCTGTCAGCAAAACAGTTCCTTCTCCTACCCCTGGCGCTAGTTTTGGTAAACAGTTTTAGGGGAAATGGGAGTTGGTTCAAGTCGTGATGGACTATTTGACTCCATTACAAGATGTCCAGACTGCTGCAGTACCTGGCTGAGAGGCACACTGCAGCTCTGTCTGTTACAGGCCTCCTCCACCTCCTCCTTATTTTTCTCAACTACATTCTCATTCTTCATTTGCACCATCTGGAAGTGACACTGAACTGAAAGTCCTGTTGGTCTCTTTACTCTTGCTCTGGTCCTCCTCCTCCTCCTCCTCCTCCTCCTCCTCCTCCTCCTCCTCTCTTCTGATGAGTCCTGGTTCCTCAGGCTCTGTGCCCCTTTTTGCTCCATCTCAGCATTAGCATCATTACCGTTTACTGGCTGCCTGGTTCGTCTCGGAAAGTGAAGATCTGATTAATCTGTGTGACTGACAATTTTATTGACTTGTTGCTGGTCATTTACCAGCAGCTGTTTGATACGCAGGCTCGCTGAATGAATGTTTGTCCACTTGTTGGCTTGTTTACCGGTGCAGCGAGTGAATGAGTAACTAGTTTACTCATTGACTGAGTGTGAAAGTGAGTTTTTATGCAGAAATTCCATGCGTGACAAGGGATTGCACATTCAACATGTGCTTGACCCACATACCAGAGTGTTGGTCACAGTATTTACCTGTGACCAGAGGTTTACTCAAACCCAACAGACCACAACTGAAGAGGGTGTGTTTTTTTTTTTTAACTTTGTGTTGTCAATGTCAGCGCCTCTCGTAGGAGCTGTTTTGTCTGTACACAATAATACTTATGTAATTTCCAGATGTTCACATCCATCTCAGGATGAATCACAATAACACAGACAACTTGTGTGATTATGCATCATCGTGTTTGTGTCAAAATTAGACTTTTTGTGATTAAAATCAAATTTCCTCCCTTCAGTCCCAATATTGGTTCTGTCTGTCCTAAATAACGACTGTTAGAATGTTGGCCTGTTAAAATGATTGAACCGTCGAATAATCCATGATGATAATGCACACCTGTATCAAAATGCAGCTCACATCACACACATTTTATTCTACATTTTCATATTTAAAAAAGCATGTGCACGTGTGGCTGTACACACACAAATACAACCTTCACAATAAGATGGCAGGGGCGCCGTTTAGCTCAGTGGGTAGAGTAGTCAAAGGCTACAGTCCTCGCTGCAGCTGTCCCCGTCCCGGTGGCCTTTGCTGCATGTCATTCCCCCTCTCTCTGCCTCCCCATTTCCTGTCACTCTCTGCTGTACTATCAATTAAAGGCAAAAAGCCCAAAAAATCTACTTAAAAAAAAAAAAAGATGGCAAACATGATACCTGGCAACATGTTAGTATGACAGCATTGTCATTGTGAGCATACTGACATGTTAACTTTAACATATATCTCAAAGCACAGCTGTCCCTATACCTTGAGTGCTGACTCATCATTTTTTAGACATGCAAAATGTTTGACAATGTAATGTTTCACATGGATTATATTGATATAGTATACAGCTGATAGAGTGATTGGAACTGAATATAATTGATGATGATGTAACTGAGTACCTGCCTATGGCACTGAGTGTGAGACTTGAGAGAAGGGCAGTAACTGTGTTTGTGTCTGACAGTGGTATTAACTGACTGAGGAGCCTGTTTGCTCCTTCACTGGCTGCTCCACTCCTGGCTGACAGTTTATCTTCTGGTTGGCTGGCTGGTTCGCAGGGCGGCGGCCTGTGTCGGTGCTGTTAACGGAGCTTGGTGTGGCTCAGTGTTTGTGGAGTTGACGCCCAGAGTCTTGTGGAGTAAACAATAGCAACTCTACCAGTAGGAGCAGACTCAAAGTCTATCTGGAGGTCACAGAGCTGCTGAGAGTTTGTCATGTGAGCTGCTGCTTCAGAAAGCACAGCTTTGTTAGCACTGTTCTGTTTATAACAGCTCACTTCTCTTTCTGCGACTCCGTCCATGTTCTCAAGCACCTCTTCCTCTCTGCTTTCGCCTTGCTTTTCCTCCACTGCATCAGCCCTTTTCTGGTCATTGCCCTCCATTCATATTCTGTGTGAAATAAATACACAGAATCTCAGTCATGTGTTGATAATGGGTTTCTCTGCTATGCCTTGTTTGTGATCTCTGAGCCAAGTCCGCTTGAGTTACTATCTGTTTTAAAACTTTCTGTCGGTTGTACCTTTACGAAATAATTACACCCAAAAATATTCCTCCCTCCCAGAGGTATTGGAGCTTACCCTTTGGCATTAACACTAAGTCTGCCCATTGAACCAGAGTAAGAAAAAAGAGCTCAAACTCACCAGTGGACCTGCTTACAAGAAGTGTACGTAGAGTGTGAATTCCACTGTGGTAGCTTGAAAGCATGCAAAGTTTCCTGGCAGCATGCTCCACTTCCAAAGAAGCAGGACAGGTAATTATCTGTATAAACACACACACACACACACACACACAGTCACTCATCCTGTTTCTGGAGATCATATCAGCGGAAGTGCAACTTTGACCTGGAACTTGGATTGTGCACCGATTTGTGTGTGTCACATTACAGTATACACCAATCAGCCACAATATTAAAACCAGTTAAATCCAGTTTAATGTTAAAAGCTGAAGACTGAACAACCTGCAGAAACGATTGACATTTCTGAAAAATGCTCTGATCTGTAGAAGTTTTTTAATGTGCACATACTGTAAGAAAATGTCATGAGCAACATTAAGAGGAACTGTTGGCTGATATCTAATATGGATTTTATACTTGTCTTCTGTTTATATCATAGTGATTGATCATCTTTAGGTTCTGAACTGCAGTTTGGATTAAATGAGGCCATCTGATCTCTTAACTGTGGTGAATTGTGGATAGAACAACAACAACATTAAATATGTTGGATCCTTAATTTAACTAACTCGCCATTACTTTAATGAATACTTTTCCTCACAAAGGTTTCTTTATTTGGTCCCATTGTGTATTAGGGGAGATCTCGATGTCTTTTTCATTATAAAGCAGATCTAGGTTTAACTATCAAAGTGCTCAGCGAAATGCACACAGCCAGGAATTGAGGCTTAAAACAAGCTATGAGGACTTATGTAATTTTGTGATGTCACAGCTCTCAGCCATGCCTGGAGCCCCACCCACCTGGACCCACCGAGTAACCTTTCCTTTGGCTGTCTGACCTGTTGTTACTAAAACTTCAGAGAGACGCCTGAGAGAGGATATGTAGACCTGCACTGACACTGAAATATATCTCCTTATGAATCAACACATCATCACACACAGCTTCATTTTCACCCAGCATGCAGAACTTTGTGGTGCTTTGGACTTTTTTGGAGCACCCCCTCAATAGGTTGAAAGCTGAATTGATTGATCTTAAAACTGTAAATGTTGGATTTAATGCAAGGAGTTCATCAGCCAGAATGTAGAGGTCTCTACTCTCATTAGCAAAGAGAAAGAAGAGGAGAAGCTTTGGTACTGGATGTTCCAGAGAGACTGAGTGTGTGTGTGTGTGTGTGTGCGTGTGTGTGCGTGTGTGTGTGTGTGTGTGTGTGTTCATGATTGGAGTGTTGCTGAATGTGTGCTTCTAGTGGGAATGTGTGACTGAATTATGTGAATGAGTGTGTGTGTGTGCGTAGGAGGGTGGTGAGGGGTGGGGCATGTGTGTGTATATGTGTGTGTGCACACACTTGTACACATTCTTCTCAGTGGGCTCCTGTGAATGTTTGCCGCATGCCAATGTGAATGCCCGTGTTGATGCACTTGTGTGTGTGTGTGTGTGTGTGTGTGTGTGTGTGTGTGTGTGTGTGTGTGTGTGTGTGTGTGCGTGTGAGGATATTGGCCGTGTCACCTCAGATTAGACCCTGATGCCGTGGTGGTGGTGGCGGTGGAGGGTGACCCCCTACCAACCATGCTACAGTCATTAACGGGGGAAAGAATCTCGTTGCTATGGCAACCGTGGCCGCGCTGCCAAAGCGGCCACAATGAGAAGAAAAGGGGACGGGGGAGGGAAGGGATGAGGGAGAGAGGGGGATTGAAGGAGGAAGAAGAGGAGGAGGAGGAGGGAGAGGAAGTTGATGAAGGATGGTGGGGGTGGGGGGTGGAGGTTGAGGTGGGGAGGGTGTGTAGCAGAAGATGGAGGTTATGGCAATGACAGAGCGACATAAAGAACAGTGATGATGACAGGGAGAGAGAGGTTGATGATCAGATAATAAGGTTGCAGTTTCTAACATGAACACACACACACACACACATACATGTGTGAGGTTTCCTTGGTAAATTGATTCTGATCTGCTACAGCATCTTGATGATCTGGGAGTTTCCATCTTTTCTATAACGACTGAACTGGAGGTGGAATTGGGGTTAAAGGTGACACAGGTCAGCTGATCATCATCACATGACCACAGCAGATTTCAGTCCATATTACACAGGGGATAAGGGCACATAGGGAAACAAAAGCCTCTTTTTTCCTGCTATGAGTGTATAAATGCAAGGCCATGTTTTTCTGTGGGTCTGGATTTACCCTCCGTCTGTACATCCATACTCCACTGGGAAATATTTGGCACATTTTTGGGCTTTGGGTCATTTGAACAAGACTCAGAATCAATAAAGTCGTATTGGTAATCGAATCGTTTTGCAGCATCAGTCTTGATCAAAATCCCAGAAATCTTTCCCTGTAATGTTACTGTAAACAAAAGACTCCCAAGGCAGATAGGCTAACAAGAAACGCTGGGTGGTGTGTTTTGCTGTGTGACTCACACATGACAACCTTTGTTTGGAATGAGAAAAGTGAAAACAGCGAAATCTTAAGCGAAGTTAAATTTTTATTTATTTATTTATTTTATTTTTTTTTTTTTTTACAAGTTTGGTCTGAAGATACACACACTTTCACACTTTGCTGCTGTAGGTGAGAAAGAGTAGTTTCCTTCATGGCCCTGTAGTTTACCTTCAGAGAGACCCTGTGTGGTTGAACATCAGGCACGCAGCACTATTCTGGACTATAGCTGCAGGGCTCTGGTGGTGGGTGGAGTCTAGCTGCCCAGGTGGCCTCACAAGCTTACCTTTGTCTTGGTTCAGCCTCAAACGCTGCCTTAACATCCACTTCAGGATATCTGCCACACAGGCTCCTGGGAGGGTTGATTCAAAGAAAGGTAGATTTAGGTATTTGATTCTGAAGCAGCACGAGATTCTCTGAAAGCATCAAAGCTTCAATCCACAGAGAAATGCACACAGCCTGTATTCAGAAACAGAGCCTTAAAACTAACCAGCAGGACCTCCTGTAACTTTGTGATGTCACAACCTTTACCCCCCCCCCCCCAGCTGTGCCCCTAGCACCACCCAACTCAACCCACTATCCAAACTTGCAGGATTTGGTTTCTCTGAGTGTTTGAACTGAAATTTGCTTCATTTTCATTTGGTCATTAAAATCAGAAGACAGGCTCAGAACCTCCTCTCTTCTGATTGGCTGACACCAACCTGTTGTTACTAGAGCTCTAGAGAGAAGTGATGTGAAACTACAGAGATAGTTTGTAGTTCTTAACACCACAAATATATCATCTTATGAAAATCAAACATATGGGACTTTTTTCTTTTTTTTCTCCAAATGTGTGAATATAAATAAAAACAACTTTGTCATTTCAAACTACTTTTATCAGTTCTTATTGGTTGCATTATGAAACAGATGCTGCATAAGGAAGATGCACTCATCATGTTGAGAAATCAGTTTTGGCTTTCTCCAAATTTTGGAGAATAAGAACAGCTAGACACAGCATTGTTGGATAACTCATTGTACTAACTGTAGTTTAGAGTGAGCTGTGAGTCTGATCCCAGGTCAGGTTTTAAATACAGGCGCCGCAAAGACTTTTCCTGTGGCTCCTAGCTGTCTTCCATGTTGAGTTGCGAGTTTTGCTCTGCTTCCCTTTCTCTCTCATGTTTGCATCTCATCACTCTCTGTTCAGTCACTTTTGTTTCCCTTGCATTTTGAGGAAGGGTCATATTGATAGTGGTGGACCAACGTCCGGTGTCTCTTTGACACTGTCTGCTCAGACTGTCTGACAGGCTGGAGCAGTGTCATAATTTCTCACATAGTAAATCCAGAGAATTAGTGTCTTTGTGTGCATATGTGTCTTTCCACACTCACTCATGTTTGAGGTTAGTTCTAGCTTGTAAGTACTTTGAATTCAGTGTGAGCTTTAGAGAAGTACTCTGACCGCAGCTCTGTGGTTTGGGCACGAGTGTGTGACTTTGTGCATGTACACTAACTTTATCGGATGTGTGTGTGTGAGTGTGAGTGTGTGTGTGAGTGTGTAGAGAGAGAGAGAGAGAGAGAAAGACAGAGACAGAGAGAGAGAGGGAGGGTGTGTAGGGAAGTGGTGGCCGGCTTTGCGTCAAGTGGTGGCCAGGCTTTGCGTCAACAGGGTGTGGTGTGATAACAGCCAGGCTGCTTCTCTCTTGCTCCCTCCCGCTCTCTTTCTAGGTCTCTCGCTCACTTGTTCTCTCTCTCTGCCAGCCAGATGGAGACACACCCAGTTCTTCTGTGCACTCCTCTGAACACACAAACATACAAACACCCCCCACTCACACACACACTCACTGTGTGTTTCTGTGTTTTTTTCAGACTAACAAAGAAATACATATATGGGTAATAACATGTTGCTATATTTCAGGCAGACAAACTATGTAAACATGGTGCAGATGACTTAAGTCCATAGGAAACAAACTGCAGTTACAAACACTTGGACAGAGATGGGTCATAGTTGGCTGGTTGCCAGTTTGCAGCATCTGTCAGCCATAAAGGAGCCAATCAGCAGCAACATGAGTCAACTAACAGAGCTCCAGAGGAGACCAAATAATCCAGGCCTAAACAGCCAGAGCACAAAATCCAGCCTGTCCACATGGGAACAGTCTGGAAAATCACGGTAACATCTGGCAAACAAAGCCCAACTGCATCAACAAAGATCTCATGCTGAGACAAACAACCGGGACAAATAACGAACATGTACTAATGAACCTTATTTAGATATCCACTAATCATTTTTGAAATATCAACAACAGATGAAATCAGTTTCATGTGAGAAAAGCAGCTGTACAGAGCTTTTCAGCCTCTTCTAGTTTAGTCTTTTGATTTTATCACACATCTCTTTAGTTGGGTGTCACTACTTTACATAAGCAGTTAATCTCTTGTTGTTTGACGAAAGTCAAACAACAAGTAGTCGAAGGACCTAAAATGTTGGACTTATTTATCATATAAACACAGATGTAGCTGGTAATTCTCATCATTAATCAATAACATGTCAGCCAAAACAACTTGTGCGAATATGTCTAAGATGTCTAGGAACGTTAAAAAAACAAGACAACAACATAACTCACTGTCTTCATCATCAATCATCATCTGTAACAAAAAGAAAACCAGTTTAACAAATAAAGTTAAAGGTGCAAACACATGATGGAGAATTATTAAAAACTCATTAAAGGCATTAAATACTTCACATACACAAAACATAAGATGGTCATTATCACTATGATGATAATTAAAAGGTAATAATAATGAATAGAGTGTAATATATAGGGTTAACTAGCAGAGCTGAGTGGAGGACAACTTTATATGACCCATCTGTGCCGCCGTGTTTTCATTACTGCTGTTTTCTCTTCTATGTCTCTGTTCAGGAACTGTCTGTGTTGTTTTATGGTAAGTCTGAACCTGACAGTGAACCAGCATTGCAGGATTCTTCAGTAATTCCCACATTCTGTGTCTTGTTCCTCAGCATTTTCAAAGACATAAGCCTGAAGGTTTTCGGCTCAGGAAGAGTGAAACACCTAAATCAGAGAGGGCAGAGGTGGATTTATAAAGTCAGGGCCTATATATGATATTGATCAATATTGAGATTAACTGCTGATGTTTAAGGTAAAGAATAAAATATAACTACAAGATATACAGGTCCTTCATATTTTTGGATAATTTCATTAGATAAAAACATGTTGGGAAATGTGTGAACTAAAAAATAGTGACAAAAACAGACATTTTCTTTATTAAATATATGTTTATTCAGACATTTTCAAATAAAACCAAGTAAAATTTAAAAATAAGTCCTTCTAAAAATACACTGTGCAAATTGAGAAAAACACTCAGGCAGGCAATGAAAACTGTCCATCTGCTGTTTTAATAATGACAAAGAGAGCAACAGGACAGTGCTAAAATGGTGTGCATTCAAATGAAAATGAAAAACTTCAAGCTGAATGAATCAGTGGTCATCCTGTGTCTTTCTACATCATGAATGAAATAATGGTTCTTATTGAATCTTCTGGGAAATCGCCAAATAATTCATTTCAACTTCCTATAAACTCTGACTCACCCATCCTTCCTCTCTTTCTCTTACTTTACTTTTCTTTCTCTTGTCTTGATGGACAATATTGTGCAGCAGCAGTGACCTTTGACCCTGTGGCCAGCAAACACCTCTGGCTGGTCAGTGTTGATTGGTTCCCAACTGACATTGTCAGAGCCTGACGGGCAGTTGTCAGCTGTTGTTTTGACTTTCTTTGCACTTTGGTCCAAGCTCTGAGGTTAAGTGTGTGTGTGTGTGTGTGTGTGTCAGTGTAAGACTTACAATCCAGAAAAATGCGGAAAATTGAAACCCTCAAACACTCACCTCTGTGGATTTAGAAAAATTAACCTACCATTTCCCCTCAATGTTAAAATATGCAGTGATACCAGATGTGAACTTCATGTGTTGTTGGTTGCAGGGTTTTCTGTAGTTCCTACTTGTACTTACTGTAAACCGACTCTTTAATGTGGTGCTGGTGCCTGTAGTTCTGTTTTTCATGCCCTCTCGCTCTGCCTGTATGTAGCTATACTACCGCAGTTGACAGAGAAGGTGTTTGTGCAGATGATGCGTCTTTGCAGAGATGTTGGTTGATAGTTGTGTACAGTCATGATGACACATTGGCCTTTTCACACAGACCACAGACCATGTACACTGCCAGCAGCTGAGCTGAGTGGCTGCTCCTCAGCCTTCATGAGACCCTGCTGTATTTCTGCTGTGATATATCCTGCTTAATGTTTGTGATGGGACAGTGTTCTGCTTTATTGTTATTTCTGCTCCAGTAAGAGGCACTAAGAGGTGCGGTGATGAGGTGAAGTTGGGTTTTGAGTTTTACACTCACTTTTCCTCATGCACTTTTTGTCTTGTCTTTTTAACAATAGTCCCTTTTAGCAAGAGCTAAACATTAAGTTGATTAATCGATTGGTTAATCAACAGTAAATGAATCACCAATGATTTTCCTCATAGTCTCAGCAGCTTTTTCTTTCTTATTTGACATTAAATTGTGTCTTTTGAGACTTTGAACTGTCGATTCTTTGCTGATCGATCAACACAAACAGAGAACTCATGACCTTCCCCACCCTCCCCCAACACTGTGCACAACTCCAGGGGAAGCTCCTGTGAGGAGGCTCCTGTGAGGAGGCCCCTGGCCCTTTAAGAGGCGACAGTCTCCTGTTAGCTGAAGGAGGCTGAAGGAGGGGTGGAGTTGGAATTGAAACAGTCAGGGAGTGGTCGAGGGGGACGGAGATAAGTTTGTCTTCTCTACCACAGTGTGAAGAAGAAGCAGATGTATACAACCAAGAGATCTCATACACAGACTGTTTAGTTCATATATTCTTTGTATTTCTGTTTGCATCAGTTGTGTAGTTGTACAATTGTAAATGTAAAAACAAAACTGAGATTGGACAGTAAAAGACTGAGAGAGGAGACACGTCCAGGACAGACAGAGTTGCATGAGTTAAATGAAGAGGAGGAGGAAGACAGACATGTAAGGTCACAGCTGTGTTAGGGAAAACTTCTCTCTTTCCTCCCTGTCTCTTTTCTCTTTATTATTTGACACTGATTTTAGTTTTCTACACCTTGCCTCCACCCCTCTTTCATGTCTTTTCATCCTCTCGTCTCCTCCTACCTCCCTTTTAACTCTATTTTCTGCATCTATATCACCATGTTGCCTCTCCTCTCCTCTCCTCCTCTCCTCTCCTCCTCTCCTCTCCTCCTCTCCTCTCCTCTCCTCTCCTCTCCTCTCCTCTCCTCTCCAACATAGAGCCGGCACTGCTTGGC